>CM017575.2:14802809-16002809 GCA_007844105.2 Rhamnella rubrinervis | reverse complement strand
CCTGCAACATGACTTAAGTGGTCGATCTAAATAGTGCAGCTTATTAACCTCTGGTTGCTATAGAAAGAACTAATGGGTAACTAATTTCTTTTTGTGTTTTACACGTCACATTCTATTTTAGTAAAGAGGGAACAAATACTATCAACAAAGTTACCGAAAGAGTTTTTGAATTTTCAACTTTTGTAGTGCTTTTTATTTAGACGAAGAAATTAAAGAGCTAGCAAAAGGCCGTAATGTGTAGACAATCCATGATCGATGTAGAACCTGATACTTGTGAACACTTTCCTCCATAAAATCAATAGCCTATTTGAAAAATGTGCGTCACATGTGGGAGTTCTTACCCTTGATTGTGCCTTATCCAAATGATATAAATCTTTCAAAACTGATATATATATATATATATATATATATATATATATGTTATATATCAAGTTAACAGTAATTAAATTAATTAATAACTGCTATATATGTTGCATATATAACTTCTTTTATTTTTCAATTCTTAGCTGATATACATGAAGGAATTATATTATGAGTAAAAATTATACAAGTAAGTCAACATTCCTGTTGGAATTATTATTAGTTAATAAGGGAACGGATGGTACTTGATGCACGTCATGCATGCAAGCCATGTGACGTTTTGTAATATTCTATTCATCGAATAGCTAGCTAGGTACAATTGAAAGATATTTCACTCACTAACCAAAATACAAAGCCTTTCATGATTTCTACATCATGTGGCGATTGGTTCTGTACGTATATATATATATATACAACTGAGATCAATCAGAAAAAAAGCTGGGTGCATGGGGGACCACAATTTGGATGCATGCATCAGCACCAACCGCTCCCAATTTGGATGCATTAATAATGTAGAAAAAAAAAAAAAACTTTTTCCAACAGAAAAAATAAAGGAATAAAATATCATCCTTCAAAATCATGTTACGTACATAGCCAAATTCATTATATATAACACCTATCTGTTTCAAAAACTATTCGTCATTAGCTAGAAGAGTTAGCACTCTTGATCTTGCTAGCTTCTTCTATATATGTATATATATATATATATTATATTGTCTCGCTTTGTTAGCTAGTCAGTGCAATAAGAACATGGACGGGCAGAAACTTGAGTACAAAGGTGAGAAGGCCTTGAAGGAGATTGAGAAGCTGACGACGGATGCTGATAAAGTTCAGGAGAAAATCTTAAAAGAGATCTTGACGCGAAACGCAGAAACTGAGTATTTGAGCAAGTTTATGGATAAGGGATATTGTTATAAAGATCATTTATCACTACTATTTAAGCGGTGTGTCCCTGTTATTACTTATAAACATATTCAGCCTTATATCCAAAGGATTGCTAATGGCGAAGACTCCTCTCTCATTACTGGCCACCCAATAACCGAAATGTTATGCAGGTAATCATCTATATCTCGCTGTATTTTTTATCTTTTTTTTTCATTGTCGGAGTTTTTTCATCTATATCTCGCTTCTTTTTTTTTCCATTGTAATCATCTATATGTGGGTGTTTGTAATTTGCAGTTCAGGGACATCGGCTGGGGAGCCCAAGATGATGCCATCGATAGCAGAAGATCTTGATCGTCGAACCTTTCTATATAACCTCATCATGCCAATTATGAACCAGTTACATTCCTATAGCTATATCCATCCATATCTGCATGCATGTAATATTAACTGTTATATTAATTTAATTAATATCGATACTATATATGGAATAAAATGTTCAAATTCCTGCATGTCAGTTGCTCAAAGTAGTACTTAATTCTTTGGGGAAAAAAAATTTGCTTTCTGAATTCATTTTAAAAGGGTTTAGTAATTAATCAGCTAGCATCCATTAATTTCTATCGCCTAAATTACACCCAATTGTTTGCTTTCCTAGTAATAATGATCTCTTTCTATTTTCGAAAAAGTTTAGTAAATCTTCTTTGTATATTGTAAATTAAGCTTTTGGACCAGTTTCACTTGCTAGCTATATGGCTTTAAAGAGGCCCTGAGGATGGGACGTGATGTCCTGTTGAAGCCTATCTGAGCACCCACTACCATAATATCTGCAGGCTGTAGATATATACAACTCCCATTTTGATGTGGAAGCCACTACGTGCCGACTCTTACCCCCTCAAAAAGAATAAAGTTGTGGATCAATTTTTCATCAAGTTAGAAATTAATAAAGTTGAAGGAACATAATATACCTCCCTCAAGTTGTGTCGTTTAATTAGGTTTATTTTATATTTATATAGGCTGTTGAGTAGAGTAAAGGGCTACTATAGATATAGGTGCAAGCCCTTATATATTTATATGACTCATTTTAGCTAAAAGGATATTTGAATTCCAGATATGTCCCCGATCTCGATGAGGGCAAAGCCATGTACTTCTACTTCGTCAAGGCCGAAATGTCCACGCCTTGTGGTTTACCAGCTCGAACTGTGTTGACCAGCTTCTACAAAAGCAAGCACTTCAAGTGCAGAGCACTCGACCCTTTCAACGACTATACAAGCCCTGACCAAACCATTCTCTGCAACGACAGCATCCAAAGCATGTATTGCCAATTACTAGCCGGTCTGGTCCATCGCAAACAAGTGCTGAGGCTCGGAGCAGTCTTTGCGTCGGCATTTCTACGAGCCATTTCCTTCCTTGAAAGGAACTGGGTCAAACTCTGCAACGACATACGTAGTGGTCAATTGGACCCCACTATCACAGATCCTGAATGCCGTTCGTCCATGTCAGCAATCATGCTCTTGCTGCCGGACCCATGTCTTGCTGATGAGATCAGGGACATCTGTAGCCGTCCATCATGGAAGGGTATTTTGCGCTTGCTTTGGCCGAAGGCCAAGTACATTGAGGCTGTGGTAACTGGCTCTATGTCGCAGTATATTCCGTCTCTGGACTATTACAGTGATGGTGAATTGCCTCTAGCGTGTACCATGTATGCCTCGTCAGAGTGTTACTTCGGGGTCAACTTGACACCTCTGTGTGACCCGGCTGATGTGGCGTTTACCCTTTTACCCAACATGGGTTATTTTGAATTTATACCACTCAGCGAGAATGGGACACTGCTCATGGACAATATAGATGAAGAGGAGGAGGTGCCTAAAGATAAGCTTGTTGATTTGGTTCACGTTAAGCTCGGCTGTTATTATGAATTGGTCGTCACCACCTTTGCTGGTAAATCATAAATTATCTCATTAATATTATCTTATTTTTCATGGAGGATGAATTATATTAATAGCTTAATTTGTTTATGAATATTGAGAATTACAGGACTGTATAGATATCGGATTGGAGATGTGCTGCAAGTGAGTGGGTTCCACAACAAAGCCCCGCAGTTCAGGTTCATATGTAGGAGGAATGTGGTCCTAAGCATTGACAACGACAAAACCAACGAAGAAGACTTGCACAAGAGCATTAGTGTGGCCAAAAAATTGCTTGAGCCTCACAATGCTCTACTCGTGGAATACACTAGCTTTGCTGATGCATCACGTGTGCCAGGCCACTATGTATTGTATTGGGAAATTCTACACCTCAACCACAATGTAGTAGTTGATGATAAGGTGCTCCAAGAATGTTGCATTGCCGTCGAGGAACAACTGGATTACATATACCGTCGTTGCCGTGCATACGACAAGTCGGTGGGACCGCTAGAGATACGCGTGGTGAAGCCACGTACGTTTGAGGCATTGATGGACTTGTTCATCAACCAAGGTGGTTCAATCAATCAGTATAAGACTCCGAGGTGCATCAACTCTAATACTGCTGCACTTAACCTACTGGATTCTAACGTCAAGGCTTGTTATTTCAGTCCAAGGGATCCAATGTGGATTCCTTAATAATTACCAATGTCTTGATCAATAATCCAGAAAATCTGTAACCTTTTTTTCCTCATTAATTGTCATTATTTAACTTTAATTCCCCGGCTACCTCTCTCTCTCTTGCTCATGCATGCTGATTTTCATGATCATTCTATGCGTAGCAATTTGATGTACAGGCTTACGAACCTGTAATATTACTTAATATGGAATTTTAAGACAAAGAAGGCTATCGAATTTGGGACAAATTTAGAAGGAAAGAAGAATTGTATCGGGGTCAGTGTATATTGCTCTCTAATTATGGTAGGAACAGCAACTGGGGCATATGCGAAATACGTTGAAAAAAAAATGGATAGGAGATTAAAACATGGAAAAAAAGAAAAAATTAATTTATTTGTGACGTTAGCTGGCGACAACATCATTGTTATCTGCATATATAATGTACTTTTTGAACTTTTAAGAAAAAGCACATGCAGCAGATTGACTTGGATCTTATAGATGATATTCATAGATCGTATGCCTCTCCTATTAGTATTTTTTTTTGAGAAAATGAAAATTATTAATTTAGAATTATGTTAGAAAAAGATTGAGTTTTATTGTTGTTTAAGTTTTACATCTTATAAAAGTCTGTAGTAGTAAATTTAATCCCCTAACAGTTCTTTACCTGATATTTAATAGAGTTGAATACATATGAAATCTTAATGGATGTTTGCATTAGTTAATTCCTATTTTATACTATAACTCGTATATTTTTATTTACATTTTGAAATTGTTATGTATTTTATGATTATGTTTTTGTAGTTTTTTATTTTGTTACATATTGAGAAATGAAATTTATTTATTTAAAAAATTCGTTAAATGAAAAGGGTTAAACACTAGGTACTTTGTTAAATTAACTTTATATACTAACAAAAATTTTAGTTCAAAAAAAATAAAATAATAAGTTTCATGCTATATTGATTATATATACTTGTTGTATATCTAATATCTTTTATTATTTTTTTGGTTTTCCGAATAATATGCCACTTTCTTGTTTGTACACCCGCAATTATCCATTGTTACAAAAGTGGGATATATATATATATATATATATGGTGCAATGCGCATGCCAATTTCCTCCCGTAATGTTTTCAAATGAGATGATGAATTGCGTCAAGACTCTTTTGTGTGAGAGAGAAACAATGATAATGTCAAACACTAGGCCAATTATCAAGTAAAGAGGACTCTTTTGATTATGGAGATTCATGGCCGGTTCCTACAGGCCGAAACCGTTTACTATGAGCGACTCATGAATTGTAGGGAGACAAAGTAGCAGCACAAATATTTCATGCAATTATATTTATTTGAACATTGATAGTTCCTAGAGATCATTGGTAGATAAATTAAACTAAATCATTATCCGTGGACTCAGGTAGCTGTACAGCTAATTTGTGAAATTTATTGGGAAAAAAAGTTGATCTGATAGGTACTATGAATGTATGTAATTTATCAAAGCCGAAGTTTATGGAGTTCTTTTCCCCACCTTACATATTTTGTGCTAAAAGGTCAGATGTAATATTAATGTGTTAATGTTGATCATCAAGTGGAGTCAGACTCAAGATTTATATGGATGTAGCCCCTAATTAAAGCACAAATATCTAAGGGCTTGTTTGATAACACATTTTTCCTCAAGTAAAAGTGATTAAAGTGTCAATTAAGTAGTCTAATTAATATTTAACAAACTCCAACCAACTTTTAAACTAATTAAATTACATATAACTCAAAGATTTATATGTGATGTAGCCTAATTAAAGCACAAATATCTAAGGGCTTGTTTGTTATAACGCATTTTTTTTAATTTTTCTCCTCTCGAGTTATGTATAATTTGCTGTTAGTATTAGAGGTTGATTACGAGAGTTTGTATATATAAATGTTAGTTAAGTATTAAAAATATATGATAATTATAAAAATACAAAACTAATTAATTTTATGTTCCATGGCGCATGTAGCTTCTTTTTATTGATATGTTATATTATCTAGTAGTAAGTTCATTATTATACATAATATTAATTAAGCTCATACAGATACACACACACACACACACATATATATATATATACACACACACACACATATATCTCCTAATTAATTATTAACTAGGAAACGCTGTGCAATATTGCCATTAGCACCTTTAGGAAAGAATCCACCGGGTCGATACTCAGAGGCAGTGGAATATACAATCCTTAATATCTCAGGCGGCGTCCTTGCATAGCCCAGAGAATAAGTATCCGCCGACAGAACGTTACTGGTGGTCCGGTTCTCGGCCCCGAGCTCCAGAGGTACAATTAAGCCTTCATCTTTGTTGCCACACATAGCAAGCCTGTTCCTCAGCCCTGATATGGAATTCGTGAAATCTGCCACTGTTATAGTATATGGGTACACCAATTTCCTCGCTCTCTCGTACAGAAATGCCCGTATAACTGCATCTTGACCAGCCTCCACGGCCAAAAGCGAAGCAACCAACTACTTACATACATAAACCCAACAATAATTAATAAAAACAAAGAAAAAAGAAGAAGAAATTAATATGATTTTAATCAAATATTAGCTTGTGATTAGGATGTTAATTTTACTTACACTTCGAGAAGTGCTTAAGGTGAGGCTAGGGATGGTCCCCACATAGCCTACAAGTCCAACGTAAGGGATGGTGTAGGCGGCTAGGAGATAGTTGACTGAGTCAGCATATGGATCGAATGGAGGGTTCAGTGGGAAACCAACAGCTTCGTCCATTAGTTTTGCGAAATTCAACCCGCTTAGATTCAGCAGCGGCCTTGGAAACCCCCCCACTCTATCTACAATTGCCCTACAAAACGCTTAACTATTTTATTATTTTTATGTACTTTTGGTTACATAAACATCCAGCATTAATTAATATAAATATATGACCACACACGAACTATCAACATTCAACAATATCGCTTCTCCAAATTCGCATAAGCTTTAAATATATTATCAATATTATATCTGTCATACATACATACATATATATAAAAAGAAGTTTTCACTTCATATAAAAATAAAGTATTATTATATACAAAAAGAAATAAAATATAGTACTAGTAGGAATATCACCTGAGGTGACCAACTTCCTGAAAGGCGAACTCCTCGATGACGCTACGATCGAGAGGGTCCAGATTTGCTTTCTGACCTCCAACAGGAGGAGGACCTCCTTGTGCCAAGGATGCATTAATGGAGTCGAGCCCTTGGCCAAGTGCTCCATACAGAAAAAACTCAGCCTCAAGGAATTCAAGGTTCAATGCAAACTGAACCCTATCTGCATCTGTTGCTTCTATTGGTGCACCGCACGACGTGTTTCGAGGATCAGCACCCCAAACCATCTGCTGGCTGAAGATCATAAGCTCCACCGTAACAATTACCAACACAATTCTGGCACTGTAAAATGATGGAATAGCCATTTTTTTTTCCAAGAAAATTTTGAAGCACCTAATAATTATTTAAGCAGAGGAAGCATAAACCTTTTGAGAAGGGTGTGGCGTGGACACAGTGCCAAAACATTACGTAGCTTATATAGAAAATCGTAGATAATAGATCGCTTATAAAGACCGGTATGGTTGCTAGTTGACTATCTAGTTAACGTGATCGACTTGTACAAGCAATTAAGCTGCGAGATTAATATTGTCTGAATATGGAACCATTTCATGTATAAGATGACACAAACGGGTCATTGATTGGCCAAAGAAAAAACAAACATTTGACAAAAATTAAAGAAAATAAGAATGGAATTGACAAATTATATGGTCATATATCTCTTAATTACAGTCCAGTAATATTACTGGAATTTGATGCCCCAACAGACATAGTTCTAAAAGATTTTTCTCTTGGATTCGGAATTGTAAAATGTAACTTCATTAAGTATTCATGAAGTAATTAGCGCATCTAGGGGATTCTAGATGCCAAAGGGAATCTAAATTTACATCAGTTATGGTGATTAGGAAACGTGTACATGCTACATATACAGGAAATATATGATTTCATGCAGGTAGGCATTTTCCACACCCCCAATAATGCATGTTACTGCATCATGCTAAGTCGGTGCCGATGGAGGTTAGTATTCTGTGTCCTGTGCTGAAAGAGAATAGTGAATACTTTGGTTCTATGTCGACTATGGCGTAACCTACTTTTAAATTTGCTATCAAATCAAAGATATCTAAGTCCAATTCAATGATATATATATATATAAAGTACGTATCCCAACCTCTAGCTCACAAAAACTAATATAAAAAATATATACATGTAATGCCCTGATTGGTAGGTTTCAGGATTCTATCCAATCTATTTAAGTTTGGATGTAAGCGACAATGAACCCCACTAGTCAATTTATTTATTTATTTGAATGAAAAGGATGTAGATTTCATAGATTTTTTTACTATTTTAATTTTATAATTTGATAGAAATCTATTTCACTCCTTTAATATGTTCCTTTTCACCTGGAGCATCGCTGACAATAACAAAGCTTCCTAAGATTGAAATTATAATTTTTATATATCCCTTTCGCCTAGAGCATCAATAAGGCTGACAATAACAAGCTTCCTACGATTGAAATTATACTTTTTATAAATAAATGTGATGGCACACCCGATTTTCCTTCCGCTTGCCACACACCAGGTGCGACAATAATAATCAATTGACAAAGCAGAAGAAATACTATGGAGTCGAAGGAAAATGTTTATAAATATTAGTCAAATTGTTAATCTTCCACCCAAGTGAAACTAATTTTAACACATAAATTGAGCAAGTGGAAACCGTACGTCACATGCTTCCTTCTTTCTTCTTTTTACTTCTATCAATATGCTGCCTTCTTTCTCCATTTTACTTCTATCCATTTTGACATCGCTAATAGCTGATAATAGTTTAATGAAAAATAATAAAAGCATCTCTTTTAGCAAATTTAGAGAGCAAGAACACACCAGCATGAATGTGATGCTTTTTTTTGTTAAAAGAAAATTAAAACTTCTAAGCTATAGAGTAAGAAATCGCCTCTAATTACCATCATCGGCTGTCCTGCAGCTGCAATTATAATGTCAGCTTCGCGGATGATATGCTCTGGGTAAGAAGTACGAGAATGGACCATGGTAACGGCAGAAACCGCAGCATCTTCTTTGAAAAGCAGAAAGGCACCGGCTATCAAACTATGTTACTTCGACCCACCACAACTGCATTTATACCATTATACTTACACCGCTACGTGAGAGAAGCTCAAGACACCCCTGTATGGTTAGAGGTATTTAAACTCTAAAATCTAAATGTAAATTTCTCGGGCAAGAATTGGTTCCTTCCTTGCTTAAAATAAATACACAAAAATATGCACGAATGGAAAACAAATCTATATAAACACATGCAAAGCAAAGCCTTATTAGTGTATTGCCTTTGGGTTGCAAGGAAGGAACAGAGGGTCTGAGAGGATGAAAACCACCTACATCTTTTTCAATGCTGATTTCAGTCATAGCATTCTCTTCGTTTATATGCTCTGGCGAGGAAGCTGAACTAGTATAACCGTCAAATTCAAGGAACTCAACTCGTTAACACAAACAAGCAAAAACGACATTGATCCATTTGTGGGTTTAAGCACGAATTAAACTTTACACATCAAAATCCTAAGAAAAACAGAAACTTGATAATCAAATCATCAGTATAAGAACAAAGTGATAATGGAAATGAAATTGGCGTTAAGTTCCGTGGACCTTGCTGATGACATTGTCTTGGGAAACGTCTTCGGGGAGGTCCAAGTCGAAGGACTTAATACCAACTTCAGCGCATGCCTTCCTCTTCATGCTCACATAGCTATGAGAATCCTTTTTGCTCCCTACTACCCCCACAACCAGACCCGGAACCTGATCGATTTTAATAAAAACCCACCACTTCAAATTTCAATAACCACTCTCAAAAGTGACCTATGAAAGGAAGAGAGAGATATAGACCTTGCCGTATATCTGGGAGTGGGAGAGATGGCGGACTTCGTTGGAGATTTTGGATCGGATGGTCTGGGCGATGGCTTTGCCTTCGATTATGGTAGTCTTATAAATCGGACTGTGAGGACGGCGTCGCCATTGAAGAAGGCTTTTTCAAAAGGAGACGGAGTTAGGACCCGCGGCTGACGGAACGGTGATAAAACTCCGGTTCATTATACGCATCAATCAGTCAAAACACACGTGCGTGTAGTCTAACTATTGGGCCAGTTGTCTGGCTAACCATGGGCTCATAATTATGGGCCCAGTTGTTAAGTGGTTTTGTGAAGATAGAAATTAGATTTTATTAAAAGTTAATAATAATAAAGATTCAAGGAAAATAACACAAAATATTTTTTCAAACAAATTGAGAAATTATCACAAAATTTTCTATTGTGCTTTTACATTACTTTATAATTTCAGAAATTATGCTTAGGAATGTAGCATGTTAAACGGGTTTGACAGTTCTTTTTTTTCATTCAAATAAAGTCCATATTCATGATCGGAATCAATCAACTCATCCTTGATGGCATTCAAAGCAATGCTCTTGTTCTTCTTTACCGGCAAATTCATGAACCAATATGAACATATATTATATTGCATTAAAAAAAGATGTACTACATGAAATTTCAGTTAACCTTTTATCATAAAAAAACAAAGGCAGATTGATTATTGAATGTGAAATAAAATCATAAAAAGGTTATTTTGAACTTAAAGCTTGTTATTTCCCCAAAAAAAATAAAAACCTTAAAGCCTGTGCGTTATTAATCAAGGCAAATACCAAAACCTGATGGTTATTATGTCTTGGCTACTGATACATGTCAAGTCGTAATTAATATCAACAGTACTAAATTAAGATGGATTGGATACAATGATCGGACATGAACAAGCAGCTATATATTATACATATTCGCCAGCAAGTTTTTCAACAGCTAGGTACTGCAGGTAGCTAGTTTTTTAAGATTTACATGGTTCAAAAGCTAGATAGCCAGCTGATCAAGTGTGGCACCATGACCCCAAGAACATCATAGTTCTGATAGGGTCTTCACGAGTTTGGTTGCTCCACCTACGTCTTTCCATTTGTTTTGAAATCAAGAGACTTCGATCATTTTGAGACCAAGCCATGGCCACCCGAGCTTCCTCATAAGCCCGGCCAAGATTTTCTCCGATCGTTCTCTTTGATTCCTGACTCACACAGCTTTCTCCGCTAAACTGTTGGGGCTTCATCTCAGCCTCTTCAATTTTTAGATGCTGTCTTCTTCTTCTTTTTCTTTTTTTTTTTAAGGCTAAGATAATAGAATTGCAGATGGGCTAAGATGGGTTTAAATAGGAGAAAAAAGAGCTTTGCATCTGCTGATTTGGCATGTTATTTTGTGGGTTGGGGGTCCCATCTCTACTATTTGGGATAGCATTGGATTCCTTTTAGTTGTGGATGACAGATGAGTTGAATAATGTACAGTTGATGTGATTCATTTGAATTTGATAGTGGGGCTTGATTTGTAAGTGAATTTGTAAGTTGTTAATTGGCATTATTTGATTCATTGAGTTTTTCTTAAAGCTATTATATTTGATCTTCTAATCTGCAGAATAAACTTAAAGAAATTAAGCTTGGTTGGATTTATTATTTGTTTATTAATTAACATGCTGTACTCAAGTATGCAAAAGAAAATTATCATTATGAACTACAAGCAGTCTTCAAGTTGAATAATTGCTTATTCATCAAAAAAAAAAAAGTTGAATAATTGCTTGGAATATAACATTCCACAGTTTTTCTCATATAGTATAGGAGGTGGCATGGAAAAGAGAAAAGCTTTAGAATCAAACAAGACTCAACTATATAAGCAGATCAAAGAGATGCTTTAGTTGGGTAGAGATTTGAAATCAAACTGTGCATGTGTATGGAATATCTTCATGTTCTTTGCTAATGACATGCATGTTAGTCTGGAATATGTGCTAACCTTGACACTCTTTTGATGCTGAAATTGATGGTAGCTAGATGTCTTCATGATGATATCGTCCAAAACTTTAGATACATGTCATATGCATTACATGCTGTACTGGAATATTAGGACTACTATAGATTATTACCCAAAAAAAAAAATAGGACTACCATAGAGAATTTTATAAGATGTGGGTTTTGGAATTCGAACTTCTCTTTTTTATGCTTTTTAGGAGACCCAGATTCCAGATGCTTTAAGGTACAGAGACAATCCACTCATGGCTGATATGCCGACAACATAAAAGGATAATGGTGGAAAAAAAATAATAATAAATCAGCGAAAAGGAAAAGGGTATAAAATTACACCTAATCTCAATTATTGGTCCCCATATCACCGTCTTGTATCGAACTTCATCAATTTCATAAATTGTTTGATAACAGGCTTTTGAAGGAGCAAACCAGCCTGCTATTTAAATTTTGGGGCCTGATGGGCCCAATTTCTTTGAGCCCAGATACTAATCAGTTTGATATTGCAATGGCCCGAATACTTAACCCAAACCATGTTCTTGGACCACGTCCAGGCCCAGAATTAAGAAACCAATCGTATTTGCAAAAGCGTCGGCTTATAAAGGCTTTCGTGGTCTCGGAGAGCCGCACTCATTCAGGTGGTCCACGGATCTCCTTTCTTTAATATTCACTCACTAGTTTACAGCTTCAACATTAATTAATTAGAAATTACAATTTCTAAGTGAGGTTTTGCTTCTACAAATTAATATTTATCACTGCTTGAATCCTCAGCTTGTGCTAAAGAATTAATAATAACTGCATTGGAGAAGTTTGTAAATGTATATATATTATAAACTTAATACGGATTGGCTCCTTTTTTTATTAACTTTGATTGGCGATTACATATATATAAGCAAATGTCATTAGTTAAAGGAGCTTAATGCTGGTGTCAAAAGGGGGTGGGTTCCAAGTAAAAAATTCAGAGCAGATCTTTATGGTCGGTGAGTATGGGTCACAATAGGTCCAGTAGTATCCAATAAGAGTGCAAGTGGTGAAAGAATTACTTCGGCTGTGACTCCCTGTGTCTATGGTGAGGACAGGGTCCCCCACACTAGTTTGGTCATGTGTGTGGGTCTCTGAATAAATTGAAATATTTTTTGGTAGCTTATTGAATACCCATCATTTATTTGTATAAATTAATCATCAACCTTGATAGATCTAATATTTTCTTTTCCATGGATCAATATTTGCTCTTAAATCGCTGTTGTTGATGTATACACACATTAATTCTTGTTGTGCCATCATTATCATCATCTTTTATCTTTAATTACCACCAATCATGCTCATTATTAGAATTGACACAACCATTATCTCCTTTACATCTAAATGTTGATATATGTGTCACCCTGTGTATCTTGTTACATATACACTTAACGTATATATATATATATATATTGCCTTGGAATATATATGTAAAGTACATGTATATTTGCATATATTTTCCAACCACACATAACTCAAAATCTTATATATAATCAATCACACCCATAGACATTATAAATTGGCTTTCATTTGCTTTTGGAGTAAAGATTCCGCTTTCAATATGTCTCTTCAAGTTCGAAGATGAACAGTTGAACATTTATCGTCCCGATTCATTTCACATTTAACATCAATCCCCCAGTATCTTTAATTTGTCCTTTCCTGCAATCAATCTCGACTCGCCATTTATTTTTGTCTCTCCCCCTCCCCCCATCCCTCTCTCCCATTATATGGAGTGTATACATGTATATACATGTGACATGTCAATTAATAATTAAAAGAAAACATAAAAAGCTTAAGATAATTATAGATGATATTATGCTTGTCTCAGCGTTACGAAACTCGGCCAATTGCTTTCTTAATTATCTGATTTTTTTGTTATATTTTATCCAAATTTATCAGTAACATAAAAATATATATATATATATATATATATATATGCATATTTATTTAAAGCATTTCTTTTGAATTTTATTAATATGCACGACCAGAAGTTGGAAATTAATCAAATGAGAGTAATTTTGGAACCAACATAAAGAAATGAAAAGAAGCGCGTCAATTGGCCATTTGTTAGTCAGTTTTTCTTAAAAAATGGAAAAAACAGAAATAAACAATTTGTGGTTGTAGGAGTGTAGGCCAAAGCTTTTTCCTTCTCTCTCTCTCTTTTTTAAAAAATAAAATTATAGAAACAACATTAACTAAAGAAAAAAAGGGTGTGTTGAGTCGTTCCTAGAAAAGAAAGTCTATGAATTATAGGGGCCCAAGTAATCATATCAGTCCATCTTTGCATCTAAAGGGCAGTGAAAGAGAACTTTTTAATAATTGTCATGCGCATGTTTGGATTTAGGATATAGTAAATTCATCGTTATTTTATGCGTCATGAATAGCATATGCACGTACGTAGAAAGATTATTATATATAGTAACTGACTCGTAATCTTCTTTTGGACCCTAAATATTAGATTTACAATTCATGGAGCCTTCTAGTATTTCAGAAGCTAGTGAACAATTAAGACTAAAAATTAAACTTGGCTAGCAATTGGGCTCTCTCTCAATATATATATATATTAACTGGCTTGTTTTATTGAAGTAGCTATATCATTACCAGCTATCATGGGAGTTGGTAATAAGTTTGAGGACATGGAGTTTCCATTTTTGATGAAGAATATATATGACAGAAAAAGCATCAA
The DNA here is from genome assembly GCA_007844105.2 of Rhamnella rubrinervis. Classification (NCBI taxonomy): domain Eukaryota; kingdom Viridiplantae; phylum Streptophyta; class Magnoliopsida; order Rosales; family Rhamnaceae; genus Rhamnella; species Rhamnella rubrinervis. The sequence continues at coordinate 15,988,310 of CM017575.2, read as the reverse complement.
AATTCTCTTCTATATCAACAAAAGAAGTTTAATCCATGTGAATATTCCATCATGGGGAAAAAAAGGCATGTGATAGAGGATCATAAAAATCTGTCATAAAGTGATAAAAATTTAAAGTTAAAGTTCCCTTCTTTTTTGGGGTATAAAATGATCCTTGTGTATACACACACACACAGATATCCCACATATGTGTGCTAATTAGATTTCGCATAAAGGACCAAAATGGAACAACCCAGTATTTTCTTGGGATTGGTCCCAATGCGAGACTTCGAGGGAAAAAAAAGAAGCTAAAATCGACCATGCAAAGACTAGCTTTCAATCCCGAGTAGAAGACTACATACATTGAACCATTCCTCCCACTGAAAGCAAAGATCGATGTCCATATAAAGAGATGTTTAACCAAAGAGCTAGTAGTAGGCTTGTTGCTTTCTAAAAGATATAGACTTTACGCATTACTTAAAGGGAAAAAAATTATTTTAATTGCCAATTAATATTCGTGAAAATTTCACAACTTTTTCATGTTCAATTCCCATGATTAATTAATTTGGAGTTTATATATATGTGTGTGTGTGTGCGCGCGCGTTTATATATATATATATATATATATATATATATATAATGTATATTAGAGTTTTATGTGTACACAGCATAACCTTGATCTGATCTTCGAACAAGCAAGTTGTGTATAATTTTAAAAAAAGAACACAAAAAAGAGAGATTTCATTAACAAAAATCTGCTTTACACATCAAAGTGATAGTAAAAGAAGAATTTGAGGTCCTACAATCAATAAAACATTATTAGGCTATTGGTTGTTGTTAAGGCAAACCCATCAAAGACAACTTGTTAGAGGAAATCTCCAATACCATATATTACAATCGTTATTTCGTACCACTAAGCATTTTTTCTAATTCCTTCTCATTTAAATATTATATATATAGTACATTTTACAAAACTAATCCTCTCGTACCCAGCCCGTGCGCATTATACCAAGTATATATGCGTATTGTACGTACGTATGTTACCCCCTTACTTTCCTCTAACAAAACACATACAAGTAGGCTTTTCATTATTACATAATTGAGCATCCACTTTCATTGTCGTCATCACTGAAGGAATCAATGGGATCGGAGAGTGGAGGTGGAGGAAACATCTGTGGGTGGTGAGAATACGTGTAAGAATGCATGGAAGGAGCAAAATACGAGGCACCAGTGCTAGGGTAGCTCATATTGTAGCTTAGGCCTTGTGAGTGTGCAGAAGGTTGATACAAGTTAGATGGTGGGTAGGAATAGACGTTCTGAATCGGAGGAGGACCAAGATTCATAGTAGCCATAGCTGGAACCAGGTCTGGACCAGCCACACCTGATGTCACTGCTCCTGCCGGAGCATCACTCAAATTCTCAGCGGCCCCACCGCCATTAGTAGTAGAATTCCCATTTTTGCTTTTATTCTTCTTCTTCTTCTTCTTCTTTTTGGCGCCTCCGCTTTGATCTCCTGGAGCCTCGTGGCTTTCACCACACTCCTTGTCGTCTGATTCACCGCCATCATCATCATCATCATCAATATTTTTGGCGGGGTTTTGAGTTTTTTCCGCTGAGTTCTCATTTCTATCATCAACACCTTCTTCGGTATATTTGTGCTTCTGATTATTCTTTGATTTGCCAGACTTTTTCTTGTCGGATTTTTCAGGCCAAATCTCCGCGTGTTTCCCTGACCTCAACAACTTCTTTAAAAGGATGTCAGCGTCCACGTTCCCAGTCACTGTGACCTTGTGCTGCTGAGAATCAATTGTCGTCGTATAAACACCTGAAACTCCAGTTGAAACAAGTCATACACAAAGTGACTAATTGAGTAGATAATATGTGCATGCATGCATGTACGTACATACCTTCGATGCTCTGAAGAACTTTCTTAACTTTTTTCTTACAGCCTTCACAGTGAATTGAGACTTTCAAAACCCATGTCTGTTAAAACATTGGAGAGGAGATTGATTAATTAATGAGAAGCAGCTAGATTGATTGACGTAATAAGACTGTTATTGAGTATAAATCATTGAATTACCTGGTATTTTAAGGCTCCTGGAGCTTCTTCACCCAGTTTATTTGCCATGAGATCAGAAAGACAGAGACAGAGAGAGAGAGAGAGAGAGAGAAAGAGAGGAAAGGAAGCTCCAAGATTGTGTGTTTTTTGTGTCAGGGGAGAAATGGAGTAGGATTGGGAGCATTAAAAAGTAGAAGAAAAGCAAGAGCGAAAGAAAGCATCTGCTGTGGATTGCCACATCACCGTCCACACGAATAAAGATGAAATATCGCAATTTTTGATTGGCTGACATAACTTGTATTCCACAACTTGACACCAGTACCCCTATGACTAGTCAACTGATGAAATTAACAAAATTATGGCATAGTTTCATCCTTATATAATTAAGGTGATAAATTATATTTGATGTCATTAAACTTAACCCGAAAGCATGAGCGGTTGGTTGGATTTATATGCTATATGAAACAAAGGCGTTTTCCTCAGTTATGTTCTGCGATGCGAGAAAAAGCACATTGTGGGGTCCTTTTGGTACTTGACATTGACCTTTTTTGCATCTCTATCGACTATCAGACTTGATCGGACGACTTACAGGGTTTCATCGCTGATAGTTTTGTTTGGAATATGGGGAGGGCCACGTACATGGAAGGTGGACCCGCCATTAGCTGTGGCAGGCTGTACGTTGGAAGGCCTAGAAGATTCTAACTTGTACAATGCAAAAATCTTCTTTTCGACGTAGACTACATATATCTTCCTATCTTTAGCAGTAGCTGTAAGAAAAAATCCAACTCAGTGTTGTAGTACGTTGCAGGTGTATATAGTATTTATTATACTATAACCGTTAAAAGACTGCCTATATAATTTTCAGAATATATTCAAAACTTTCATCGCATGGAAAATAGTAATATTGGTTTAGGTAAAGCGTAGAGGGGTTGTGATGGAAAATCAAGTGAAAGAAAAGACTAGGGCAACTTTCTTGATAGTTTCCTCTCACTTTTCCCAGATCCCTACTGCAAAACTAATTGGCAAACCATATAGGTTCAAGAGAATATTTGGTTGTCGATAGAAAAATATATATAGTGAGAATACCATATATATATATATATATATTGGCCTTGGAAACTGAACATTGTGACTTATAAGCTAGTACTTTATTTTTTGGTAATACTTATAAGCTAGTACTTGCTAAAGAGATAAATGTGATTTGGCTACCATTTGAATTATTTCCAATGTAATAAGCTTATGGATGGGGAATTTATTGGCACATAAGTACATTATAGTTTATAATAAAGAGGCTATTTAGCATGAAAAAATACTTTATAATAAAGGCGGCTACAAAATACTATCTACTTTGTCAAAATGCAGGACAAACGGCTTTTCATTGAAATAACGGCCGGCTATAGTTGGTAACTGGTTATATGTAGACGTCCTTGTAGATTACAAAAAGCAAAAGGAAATGCCAATATGTGACATAAGAAAGATGACATTAATGAACCATTTGAAGCAGTAGTTATCACTAAACTATCATTCCACTACTTATATTTTAGGTTTACAAAATTCTGCATCTTTACCAGCCTAAAAGGCGGAGATCAAACGTAGAGATAGCAATCTATATCAGTACAAAAACTTACATATCAACACAGCAGCCAATACAGTAATGGGGTTTTCACTTTACAAGAAACCAATGCTTTTTGCCTGGAGTGGTTTATGACTACACTCGGCACTCACTGAAAAGAAGTGTGCATGTCCACTATTATTCAAAGTTAAAGAACATCTAAAAATCTAATCAGTACAACTTTATGGCTACAATAATCTTAATCTGCTTCATAATTTGTAGGTGGACCAACCCCTCAATATTCCACTGGTCAAACAATAGGGTCAATGATCTGTGAGCCACACTGTCATTCTCTTCCACCCTGAGATTTCACTATTCATGACCTGTCCCTCAGTCATCAAATATCATCATATAATGTATAAAACTTGAGAAAAAGCTATCTATTCTTTATTTTTGCAACAAAAACACAAATACTGTCAAAAGCTTCCAAGATAGAATAGTACAGGCTGTATGTTATAAAGCACCAACAGATCAATTTAAACAAAGATCTCAAGCTGTAGTTATATGAAAAGGTCATAGCTTTCATCTCAAATCATTGCCATTACAAAATCTTTTTCCATATAATAACACTTACAATAACAGAAACAAGAGCCAACAAAGCTCCTTGTCTAGAAAGGCCAAATTCAGTCCAAGTCAAGGGCCTCGTGACCTCAAATAAGACCTTCCGGAAATTTTCTTCCAAGTCATCTAATGATCCAGTATTCTCAATCACTGTGTCTGCCTTACTCCTTTTCAAATCCAATGACATCTGAGCATTAATCCTGCTTCGAGCATCCTCCTCACTTGTTCTGTCTCTAGCCATGAGTCGTTGCAGCTGTGTTTCGGGATCAACCCAGACCACAATAATAGGCTTTGTAAATTTATCCATCTTGGCCTCGAATAGCAAAGGGATATCTAGAACAATAACCTTAAACCCTTTGATCCATAACTTGAAAATTTGCCAAAAGATGCCAGAAGATATATGAGGAGCCAAAATCCTGATACAAGATAATAACCAAGAAAATTTTAAACCCTCATGTCTAATAATAGTTATGCTTTTCAAAAGATGACACTTAAAGAGAGAAATGTTGATGTCGAACTATATAAATATCCAACTACAAAAGAAAAAGACCTACTTGTTAAGAAGTTGGCGCCTCCCAGGATCAGAGAATACAATTTGGCCAAGTCTAGGCCTATCTACTTCTCCATCAGGTTGTAAAATTTCCTCTCCAAATGTTGCCACCACTTTTTTCCAGCCACCAGTGCCTTTCTTTACAACATTCTGCATACAAAATTCAATTCATGAGATAAGTAAAGGGCTAGAAGACATGATACCCCTTAATATTTAAAAGAACCAGAACAGGAGACTAATAACAAGATAGAGTGAAGTTCCAATGCAATGCAAGGACACAGTTAATCAGAAACGAAGTAGCGTGAAAACATTATTCTATATTCCTACATTCAAACTATCAATCATCTTTAAATACAAAGAGCAGCAGAAAGAGCAAGGTGTGCTAATGCGTCATGACGCAAGATGATGGTTAAACAGCTTCAATGAATCAATGGTTTTTATAGTTTCCGAATCAATTACTCTATACAATTTGAATTGGGGTTTGGTAATATTCTTCAAACAATTACATAGAGACCCAAAGCAATGTGCAAATTACATATAGTAGAAGGAGGGGATAAAGAAGAACGTACGCGAGCAACAAGATCAGCGTCGACAACGGGAATGCCATGAGACTTGAAAAGGGTGGATACAGTGCTTTTGCCCGATGCGATTCCACCAGTCAGTCCCACAAGCCTCATAGAGCGAATCGTAGGCTCTGCGTATGGAACTTTGTAATTTATACTCCCTGATAGCATCTAACTATTACTCTCCGCGCCTGTTCATCCAAAATCCCAGTAACAACCAACCCCAATCTTTTACAAAAATTCGCCTAAAATACGAAATCACATCCCAAGATCCCCAAATGCACTCCAATTTCACTAATCTTATAGCTAACCCCCAAAATCAAACCCCACACAAACCCATTATATAGCCATCAACATATTCCACACCCATTACCGGCAAACGGATCCACTGCCTGAGATAGAGTGAAAATCACAAAAGATGCAAAAAAAAACCACTCACCTGAAATTGAAAGCGCAGCTGCCGCAGAGAGCAACGGTGGTCAAATCAGCCCAGTCCCCTTTGACTCCTATTGGAGCTTCAGTCGTTGTTTACACTTTGGTTTCGTAGCTACCACCTTTTATAGTTTTCATTTTTCTTATCTAATTCTTGCCGAGAGCAAGACGCATTATATAGAAAAATTGAGTCCTTATACATGTAAAATGCAAGTGATGTGTCATACTCTCAACCAAAACCCAACCACCGCTTATTCTGGCAAAACTACAGACGGGCCGTTGGGCCCATACCCTACATAGTAATCCTTTGTTAACGGGCTGAAAAGGATTGGGCTGGCTAGCTATTGATTGCCTGACGATTTTGGACCCAGTTTATTTTCTCAGACTGAAAATGAAAAATAAAGGAAGGCAGTGCCAAGGTGATCCAAATTCGATAAAAAAAAAAAAGGCAGATTGATTATTCACGAGATAAAATCCTGCAAAAGTATTTGTTTTCCTCTGATTAAAGCTTGTCTGTTATTAATGAACAAAGGCAAGCGCCAATGTAAGTTGGCTGAAAGATTCAAATAAATAGATCAAATAGCTTTTGCACCATGCACATTTCAAAAACTAGCGCATCTGGTGTAGTGGTATCATAGTACCCTCCCACGGTACTGACCAGGGTTCGATTCCCTGGATGCGCATACTCATTTTCGTTTTCGGAACTTCGTCATCATCAATCCTTGAGTTATTTCCGTTTGTTCTAAGAGTATATTGATTTTTGCTTCTTTATCATCAATCCTTGAGTTATTTCCGTTTCTTCTGCGATTCTCGGCAACCAAACGGGTGATTTTCTAACACATGACGCCACTTCCACATCTGAACACTGCAGCAAACAGAATTCTCTATCTCCTACACAACTTCACTTCTCCGACTCATGTCCACCAAATTCAAGCCCAACTCATTCTTCAAAACCTACGGTCAGATACCACCATTGCCTACCACTTCATCACCGCCTGCCAATCTTTAGGTCTCTTGGATTTGGCCCGCCAACTTTTCTTCACTCAACTCCCCAGACCCCATGTTTTCATTTGCAATTCTCTCATCAGAGCTTTCTCTCGCTCCCATACTCCTCCTCATACCCCTTTCTCTATATACGCTCACATGCACTGCAACTCCGTTCTTCCAAATAACTTCACCTTCCCTTTTCTTCTAAAATCCTTGTCTGACTTCCAGGACTTCAAACGGGGCCAATGCTTGCATACCCATATCGTAAAATTGGGTCATTTTAATGATATTTATGTTCAAAATTCGCTACTTAATGTTTACGCGTCGTGTGGATATATGGGCTTATGTCGAAGGGTATTCGACGAAATGCGCCAAAGAGATGTTGTTTCTTGGACGGTATTAATTATGGGCTATCGGAGTGTTGGAAAGCTCGATGAGGCATTGATCACTTTTGAGCAAATGCAGTACGCGGGTGTAATGCCAAATCATGTAACCATGGTGAACGCCTTAGCTGCTTGTGCCGATTTTGGGGCCCTTGAAATGGGTGTCTGGATACATGATTTTATAAGAAGAAGTAAGTGGGAATTGGATGTGATCTTGGGAACTTCCTTGATCAATATGTATGGAAGATGCGGGAAAATTGAAGAGGGATTGGCAGTATTCAAAAATATGAAAGATAAAAATACCTTCACATGGAATGCGGTTATTCAAGGTCTAGCTATTGCTAAGAGCGGCGAGGATGCAGTATGGTGGTTTAATAGAATGGAGCAAGAAAGAATCCCGGCTGATTCAGCGACTTTAGTAGGAGTGCTATGTGCTTGCAGTCACTCGGGTTTGGTTGATATGGGGAAACAAATTTTTAGTTCCTTGCTCGATGGAAAATATGGACTATCACCCAACGTAAAACATTATGCTTGCATGATTGATCTCTTTTCTCGTGCAGGGTTTCTTGCAGACGCTTTCAAATGTATTAAAGAAATGCCTTTTGAGCCTACAAAAGCTATGTGGGGATCATTGCTGGCTGGTGGTAGAGCTAATGGAGATGTTGAATTGAGTGAGTTTGCAGCTTGGAAGCTTGTTGAACTTGAACCACAGAATAGTTCTTACTATGTCGTGCTTTCCAATATGTACGCAGAATTGGGTAGGTGGAGTGATGCTGCGAAAGTGAGGGGGATGATGAATGAGAGAGGCCTTAAGAAAGACTTGGGTTGTAGTGTTGTGGAACTTGAGCACCAAGAACAAATTAATCAGTTACTAGCACAATAAATTCCATTGACCTTGTCTCTTCAATCTATAGAGTGGCACTATTATTGATTTTTTGTGGACCAAATAGTTAACAGGATGCATTAGTTCTTTCAGAGCAGTTGTTTTTGAATCCTTTGGTTGGTGGCTAAGCTATTCTATAAATTTTTTTGCTTTTTATTGTTTGATGAATCATCAATACGCATCTTCCTAGATCCTGGTTGTCACCCACTAGCAAACTTTGACAATTTCAGTTAGAGAGCTTGGTGTTTACTCCTCAAGGATGTCTATTTCCATCCTGCTTGCCATTTTCTAGCAGGTGTATTGAATAAAACTGATCCAAAACTGCAGTTCTTGAAATTTGTTTGAGACTATATATATGAATTGGAGAGTTGCGATCAAAATGACTCTGTTTTACATTTCACTCACTTCAATGATCTTACTGTAATATAGGGTGAATCTGAAACCGGCATTGAAGATGGTAATTTTGTTGCAGAGAGTTCTGATCCTATTGACTGGAGGGAAGAAAATACCTAGTGTCTTGAACCAGAAAATTGAAGATATATGAAAGCACAAGAGGAACAAAGCATAGAAGTAACTGAGAACATAACAATCTGCGCATAGAACATAGATGATAAACACCAAAACGAGTAAATATGCAACTGACAGGGGATCAATCTTCGCATAGAAGATCGAAGTTACAAGGTAACATTCCTTATTCATGGAGTACGTAGCTGATAATATCTAAAGGCCAGTGAAAGTCCCTCCCTAGTTTTGTTTAGTCATGGCAACGACCTTAGACCAAGCAGGCCTTGCTGTAATATCAGCAACCCAAGCACTGACGTGGGGACGAGACTGGAAGAGCTCCTTAACACGTGTCCCCATCAAGTAATGGAGGCAGGGAAGGTGGTGTAGATCTGCCAATGTGAAGCAGTCACCAGCCAAGTACTTGAACTTGGACAGCCGAGTCTCATACACGTCAAGAAACTTCCCCAACTTAGCCTCGTTTTCCTCAGCTACTGCCTGATCCGTAGTGATTCCAAAAAATGGCTTATAGGCAAGCTCCCACGACAGTTTTGAAGCTGCTGGGTCGAATTGATGAGCCTCCACCTCTTTCCACACTAACAAGATTGCCCCTTTCTTTGAGTCTTGGTATACCAAGTTTGTTCCCTTGTCCGCATACTCTTGAGCAACGTATTGGGTAATTGCCCTTGATTCTGCAGTTTGGAAAACGATAATCCCAAATCATATATACCCACAATTCATTATATATATTCACCAAGTAATGGGAAACTGATAGGCAATAGTCTAAAAACATAAACTTTACCAAAGAGCTTTAAATCTCCATCCTCAAAGGCAGGAACTTGTCCAAATGGCTGCAATGTTAGACACCAAAAGTATCATCAAAGACATAATTAGTAAAAGGGGCGAAAGGGACACCACTGATTACCAGTAATTATAGCTGAAATCACATGGGTTTTGATTTTAATTAGGGGAATCATAACTATGAAGGAACTCACTACCCACACGAGTACAGTGGATCTCTTTTTAGTTATACTGAAGAGAAAGTACATGCATGAAACATTTGTCTGTCATGAATACTCACATTCATAGAGATGAAGGGTTCATTTTTATGCGCGCCAGCTTTCATGTCGACAGGAACGAACTGGAAGTCGATGCCCTTCTCGTTAAGGCATGCCAAAACACGCATTGTAGCTGAGGACATAGGACTTCCATGAACTTTAATGGCTGCCATGATTTTTTGCCGAAACTCTAGTGTTTTGATTCAGAGCAATAGAAGAAGATGCCAAGATTGACTTGGATGGCCTCTGAAGGCCTAGAACCCTAGATCCTTTTATTAAGGTGGGAAAACGGATATTGGACACCTACAAAACGCTCGTAATGTGGGTACAAATTAGACTGCCTCAGAAGCAAGTGTGGCCTCGCACAGAAGCGTGTGGAGCTGATTCCAGACCGGGTCGATTTTTTATAAATTATGAATTTCGTTTTATTTTATATTAGTTTTTTTCTGTAAGAATAAGCTGTCAACTTCAGCTTTATTGACGAGCCCATGAGACCCAACTTCCCATGGCATAATTCTGCTGTGGGAAAGCACCACCTCTTTTGTTTCGTGGCCACCGACCTCGGTCGACCCAACAATTATCACATGCTTAAAAGCAATACCACAACCTTTTTATAAATTATTCTTTAAAGTAATACCACGACCTTTTAAAAATTATCCTTTGTTTACTTTTTTCACAGTTACAATAATTGTTTGAATATTTGTCCTAGGACGTTGTAAATTTATATATGTATATATCGGGTCGCACTATTGATCCTTAACCATACATTTTAATATTTTAATTTGTGGGAATGGCCTAGTGACAGTGAACTGGCTTGCACAGTGTTGATCTTGTAGCCCATTTAAAGGCTCATGTACAATAAACTGAGCAAGTAAATTTTTTACAAAATTATGGCCTGTACAGATACATTTGAGACAAAGGGCAAGTAACCAAATGTAAAGAAATCCCCAAGTACCAAAGCTTACTATAATGGCACATTAGTCTAGTCTAAGATAGATACATAAAGAAAAGAGTCTTTACTCTTTAACGCCGGTGTTATGTAAAAATGAGAATTACCAGACTTGAGCGGTGAAACTAGATTATTTTTAATTATTTGTAGTTTTCAACAGAAAAGATCATTCATAATTTATTAATAATTGCAATAACCATGGATAAAAGAAATTAAAATACATGATATGAAAAATTAAATCTAAACTTCATTGATTGAAGCCTTAAATTTGCGAACCATGTCGAAGACCTTAGTGGAAGAAGGGCGAGAGAGCATTTGGTGAGACCAGGCATGGACACGAGGACGGTCGAGGAAGAGACGCTTGAGGGGTGTGCTATAGAGGAAGTGCAACTTAGGGATGTGAGTGAGATCCGCAGACGTGAATTTGTTACCTCCCAAGTAGTCGAATTTCTGAAGCCGCTCTTCGTACGAGTCCAACACCTTAGCAAGCTTAGCAGCTTCTTCTTCCACCACAGCTTCATCTGTTTGCAAGCCCTTGCTGGGCTGGTCCACTAGCTCTGTCATCAACTTCGTTGTTGGAGGTCCAAACACATGGTCTTCAACATCTATCCAAGTCGCTACTGTTCCTTGCAGCCTTGGTTCCTCGAACACTTGATCCTTTCCTGGCTTGTAGTAAGCATGCGATATGTACCTCATTATGGCTCTCGAATCTGTGTATGAGTACTAACCATCAAAATGTAACATATATGTTCGTATAAATTACTGTAATATATATATTTATACATATTTACCAAATAGGGTCAAGTCATCGTCCACAAGTACTGGAACCTCACCAAAGGGCTAATAATATTGCATATACGAACGACAAATTTGCCATGAACAAACAAATAAATGAATTAATGGTCGGAACAGGTAGATGATGATAGTGGAAAATAATTTAAGTGTGTGCTTGTGCACATATATATATATATAAGTAATACATTAATGTGTTTGAATTTGAAAGAGAAATGATTTATAATTACACATACGCTGAGAGAGAGGAAAGCCTCAGTTTGGTTCTCTCCGGACTTAAGATCAATATGTATGAACTCTACATGGTCCTCAAGCTGGTGTTCATAGATGGAAATCAAGGCCCGTAATGTGTTAATGGAATCCAGGTTTCCATACAGCTTTCGGACAGCCATGGCAATACCTTGAAAGGTTTTGATTCAAGTGTTGTGCCTGAAGTTTATCATTTATACATGGGGATGCATGCCAACACTATAGTTACTCCATTAAAAAACTATTATTACTCATAAAAATGAAATCAAGAGTTGATCAAGTAAGAAATTGAGAAATTCATCAAAAAAAAAAAAAAAAAGAAGTAAGAAATTGAGAAAATTAATCTTAATTAATTTACCTGCAGTAGAAACACTAACATGTGCATGTTTTTATTACAGCTAAGTGTTAAAAGTGAAATTGACCGATCACTCTCATGAGAAACTTTCGGTAAAAAATAAATCTCTCAAAAACAGGTCATCAATGATCTGCCATTAATTATATAAGCAGGTCAACTGGTGAAATTTCGACCAAAAAAAAAAGTTAGCTGGTGAAATTCACCAAACAAGTTAACTGGTGGAAAATAAAGACTGGTCCACACTGACACAGCGATCAATGATGCACCAACCCGCGCATGAACTTTGACGAGTAGATGATGCGCCTTTTACAGATATAATAATGACAAGTAATAAAGATTACAGCTAGGATGGATCCCCCCAATATATGCTCTGCATGCATTTTTCAATCTCACATGATCACATCCATATTTCCTTAAACTAAAAGTAATAATCATGGGAATACTTGGCGAAAAGATTCAATCACATACATACTGTTTCGTGTAAATTGGTTCACAAGAGAAACTAGAATCTGGGCCACTAATTAGTAATTATATCCCCACGTTCATAGGCAACCTAGAACATTATTTTAATTGTGCGAGTCTATGTCAAGTTGACAAATTACATGAGTATTTGCCTGAGAATTGTTTTTTTTGAATGGGGCCCTGGATTATCCGAGATACCGCTGGTGAAATATACACATAATTCAGCAGACCAAACTATCATGTGCCTAAGAATTGTTCTCGTATGCTGCGGTACACCCGTGACTCGGTTACTAAAATTTCAAGGGCATAAGTACCTACTGGTCCCTGCTCCATAGAGGAGACAGATTATTATCTCTGCCACATTAATATTCACTAAAATCAAAAATAAAAAAATGTTGTTTGTAATTAAGTAAGGAATATATTTTATATATATATATATATATATATATATGACTTACCACATGGATACCATATATGGACAAACACACACACACACATATATATATATATATATACCTTTGTACTTAAAAAGATTAATCTTGACAGTTACCAACTCTCACCTATCAATTATTTTTTTTTATAGAGAATTTTAATCTATCTAAAATATCACATCTGAACTTAAATAATAATAAAACATACATATAATTTTATTATCACAAAACAGCAGTACACAAATCGAGCAGAGAGTTCATGTTCAATATTAATTAGTTCCTCCTGTAAATATGCAGCATTTTGCCATAAATCAATGATAAGTTTGTTTAATAATTATGCTCCTTTATTTAATTTAATTTATTAAAACATAAGCGAAATTATTAATGCTGGCTGGCGGATTACAAAGGCAAATAATTAATTAATCTTAGCTTAGGCCTAGCTAGGCTTGAGCTTGGAGCTGCATCTGGAGCACCTTAGTCCACGCAGGGCGAGCAAGAATCTCAGAGCACCATGCATTCACACGAGGACGTGATTCAATAAGCTTTCTAGCCGGAGTTTCCATAAGCCTCTGCAAGTTTGGGAGGTGAAGAACATCAGCAATGGTGTACTTGTCAGATGCCAAGTATTTAAATTTTGAGAGCTGGGACTCATAGATGTCAAGGACTTTGCTCAATTTGGCTTCAGCTTCAGCCACCAGCTGATCATAATTTCCATTGTTGTTTTGGTTGCTGTGCAGCAGGGCGAGGAGTTTGATTGCGGATGGCTCAAAATGGTGGTCCTCCACCTCAATCCAGTTAGCCACATTGGCCTGTTTCCTAGAGTCCCAGTAGATAAGCTCTTTCCCTTTCTTGGCATATTCATGTGCCATGCTCCTTATTATTGCTCTTGATTCTACCATTTTAATTTATAAGTACAAAGGTGATCAGAGTTTAATTTTTTAGCTCTCCAAAACAAAATTAAAACAGACAGAGAAAAATGAAGGAGATCGTAGCTATTTTGGTTAATTTTTTATACTTACCAAATTGTTTGAAATCTCCGTCTTCAAATACTGGAACTTGACCAAATGGCTACGCAGTACACAAAAACAAAATAAAAAGTTTTTCATATATATATATATAAATAGGTTTCAACATATTAGTGCATTAAATTCATTCATTACAAATATGAAGAAGGAGAAGATGAAGAAGAATTTTACACTCAGAGAGAGAAATGGTTGGTTGGTGTTTTCTCCAGCATCCACTCGAATGGGAACAAACTCAAAATCAAGATGATGCTCAAACAGGCACGCCATAACCTTCAAGGTATCCGCCGAGTCTAGGCTTCCATATACTTTCCGGACTGCCATTGCTCTGTAACTTAATGGCTACGAGCTAGCTGGAGGCGTTTCCATATATATATATATATAAATAAATACTCTAGTGCAGTACATAACTCATTTACAAGCAATGCATTTTTTAAAAAATGAACAAAAATATAAATTTATATTATTTATTAATTTTTATATTTATATTTTATTAAATCTGTATAAATTAATTAATTAATTATATACGTATTATTGTTCACTATATATATAAATAATGCAGTATACACACACAATATCATTTCTATGTATATATACACACAATATTATCTTTTAGGTGCAGTAAATGTCGTTAGGTGGGTGCGTTCTCAGATTCACCTGCCAAACCCAAGCATGCACGAAGGTTTACTGAAATAATTATTGCATTGCATTTAACTGACTACCATCTATTCAACTCTCCAATTTACATTTCAACGGACGCTTTTATCTTTATAATATAATATTGAATATATAATATAATTAATTGGATAATGGATATTTGGTATGATCATAATCAACAAGTAACAAACAAAAATCTGAAGGAGTCCTCCCTTCTTTTTATAAACCATTAGTGGTGTAGTACAGCAGACAGCTTTAGTGCGAGACAATATTATTAGTCTTTGCATTTTGTAAACCAGTAGTGGTGTTGTACTGCAGACAGCTTTAGCGAGCGACGATCTCATTAGTATTTTTAATTTACAAATTATCAGGAAATGAGAATCTAAAAATGGGCCACAAGAGAAACATGGGCTACATCGAAAATGGACCCAATGTATATAAGCCTGCGATTGCAATCAATCCAAGTGGAGGGGCAGGGCTTCTCAAATTAGTCCACGATCTAGCTGTCCGCATGCATGCCACACGGACACGGAGGAATCCAAGAACCAAACTGTTTTTTTAATAAAAATATGTCAACGTGGAAAATATCAATTCAGATTTATTAGGAGTAAGATTTATTTACTATTTCAGTTTTATAAATAATAGCAAGTTCACACTTTCAATAGTTTTTTTGTTCATTTGGTAGGTGTAAACAGGATTTGTCAATATTTGTATCTCAAATTTTATAAGTTGATTCGATCAGTTTTTTTTTTTTCCACTGCACTGCACCCTCGAGCAAGAGTGTTTACTTAGATCTAATAGATGAGCGTTTTTTTTGGAAGTTGTTTTTACAAAATATTTAATTTAATAACTCTAGTTAGTTGTTGTACTTGTAACATTAAAACTTGATGCAAAAGCTAGATTAATTAACCATACAACGACAATCATTTATGGCATATATTCATAATTAATAAGCTTCTTGAAAAATTATTACCCCTTTCAATTTGTAGCTCACCAAGTTACTTCCAAACAATAACAAGGACCGATTAATACAATGAAATGAATGATCAAAATTAGCAACCCCGGTCCTTTGATCGATCAGTTTGCAATAATAATGATCTCAATTCTAACCAAAAGTCATACCCTCAGCAACTTTTTGAAATGCAGGCCTAGAACAAATGTCCTCCCACCAAGCCTTAACATGGGGACGATCATTTATGACTGAAGCATAGGGAGTGATCTTCATGAAATAGAAAGTGTGAGGAAGGTGGTGAAGATCGGCCACACTGAAGAAGTCGCCGGCCAGATACTTGGTGCTGCTTAGCCTGCCTTCGTACACGTCCAGAACCTTCCCTACCTTCTCCAAACTAGCATCGATCACAGCTTGATCCGGTGGCTTTCCCTGCAGAGCTGCCACAAAATACTGGTACACGATTGGATAGATTGCAGGGTGGTATTGTTGTGATTCCACCTCAGTCCACACCTTCACTAATGCTGCGTCGTTTAAGTTCTCCTTCCTGATGAGATCGTATCCTGTGTCCTTGAACTTTTCGGCTACATATGCTGTGATTGCTCTTGACTCTGGTGCAATATTAATTAACACAATCCAACATCAAAATTTTTATTAATTTATTATACATATACTCAGTTCCAAAATGTACTCAAATATTAATTTTCATATATTTTGATCATGAGCATTTTTATGGGCAAGAAAAATGCAGTGTGTAGTAGATAGATAAGCTGATCGAAAGCTATAGCTTACCAAAAAGTGTAAGGTCGCCATCTTCTAGTACTGGAATCTGACCAAAGGGCTATATATAATATATAATGGGAAAACGAAATGAAAGGTTAGCGAGTTCAATAGCTAGATTGACATACATGACAACATGGTCAGTACGAGTACAGCAAAACAATGATTTAAACTCACATTCTTGGCAAGGAAAGAAGGCTGCTTGTTTTCAGCGGCGAAAAGGTCAACAGGGACAAGCTCGAAATCTACACCTTTTTCATGGAGACAAGTCATCACCGTAGCGGTGCATATTGACATGGGGAGGCCATGCAACTTCAGCACCATTTTCACTTTTCTATGGGCACAGAGAGAAAGAGAGAGGAGTGCCTCTATGTGTTTTGCGGATGGGATGTTGGTGCGGATACATAAGAGTTCTGAAAGATTCTTATATACATATATATATTTACACAATTTATCTTGGCCCTTCACTTTGTTAATGATCTTCAACCGACGTAAAACTGTAAATTCGATGAAAACAGCAGAAGTTCCACGGTTATTTAAGCTAATAAGAGTTGCTTAATTTCAATTACATGATGTTATTCATGCATCATATTTACTTTTTGCGTTTTGAATTTCCCTAGTCAACATCTGTAGAACCTGCAGGAAGATGTGAATTCCGATTTTATTACATTAATAGACAGCATCTGTATTCTCTTCTGCTAGATTTATTCGATTAGGTCCCTCACATGGTGTTAATTACAAGCTCCAATGCCAAGACCTAACTTCTACTTGTACCCAGCAATTAAAAACAGAGTAATACTGTACTACAATAAACCAGTAATTAATCACCCTTAAGCAACGTTTAAGTAGACTGTGCCTTAAAAAATAAAATATTAGATTTAATCAGAAACGTTGAACCAGTCAAAACCACAATTTCCAGTGCACTGACTTCAAAATGTTTGGCATCATCTTGAGATTTGCTCTTATTTTGTATTTTTAACACGGCACAGAAATCCAGGTGAAAGACCGCAAATCTTTTATAACACCAGACAGCAAAGCAAAGCCATTTGTCAAACAGAATCAAACTTCAGCGGAATCAATCTCTTTTTATAACAAAGACACTCGATTCTCTTTTGACCATCAACCCAACTCTCATTGAAACTAGGCCTGTAGCTTTTCCTTCTAATATAAATTCCTACTTAAGCAATGTAAGCATTGCATTTACATTTTTGCTCAAAGTGCTGTTTAGAAAGGGAAAAAAAAAAAAAAAAACAGAGAGGGTATTTACTATTTAGAGGTAGTGTTTAACACTGACGTGGCAAACTGCATTTTAACGATAAAACCATGGCTGTTTAGCATTTAATAAGGTTTCGTTGATCCCTATATACAAATTTGGGCCGCTACGTGTTCCAAATCAGAGTTCAAAAATCCATAAACTGTTTACTAAAAGAAAACCAATTTAAAGAACCTGGAAACTCAAAATATACAACACATGGATTTCACCGAATAATCTTTACAGTGATGCTCTTCCCGTGACTTTATATAGTTAAAAAGATTGAACAAGACTTCAAATATGTTAAATCATGGAAAAAGGAATTATTCCCTTTTCCTTTTAACTTTGTTTTCCCCTCGGTAATAATAAGAGAGAAATCCTAAAGATATACAGATGCTCATCATATGTACAACATATATGCGTCAATGTCTTAGCCTGCGGAGTAAAAACTAAGTGGAAAATAAAGTAAAAAGAGGTATATGTGTGAACGCCAAATAAAATATTACAATTATTAATTTATGATGCCTGTTCTAGCTTTAGAAAGTTGTGATATTCCAGCTGAATCATCTCTCCTCCATTCACTGGGTCAAACTGGCATCGATAAAAGCTGCACACAAATTCAAATTGCATATATCATAAATCCAATTCCAAAATACTTCCTTAGCAGGAAAGGAATAAAACCATTAGATGTCTTAAGTACATGCGAGTCTCACATTGAAAAAAAAAAAAAAAACTTTGACATTGAAAGAGATCCGTGGATATAGGATGAGACATGAATAAACAGAGGAATCATCTAAACACAATTTCTGGAGCTAGATTGGTATAGCTGAACAACTATATAACCAATCAAATCTCAATGGATAACTCATGCAACATAGAGATGTACAAATCACACCTTTGGTCAAAAGCATCAAACTAATTCCATAAATTTTACTATTCCTTCTATAGACTGGTCAGTTATTTAAGAGCCGAATAAACTAAAACTTTAAAGAAGTGTAATATCAAAGGTTCTCATGTGTTGTTATCTTACCTTCCATCCATGCCAAGAATTATCACCGTGTTCTTCTGGTGACCAAAAGCAACAATATATTGAGAAGTCTCAAGCAAGTGAAACTGAGCCACTGACCACTCCGAGTTGAAATACTTTGGCAGCACCCCTTCAAGTGTGTAAGTTATACAATATTAGATCAAGATTCCAAAAACTAGAAACATCACATGTTGTCCACATATACAAACAAACAAACTCTGCAGCATGGCATCTGACAATTTTCAAGAAAAATGAGAAAATAAAAGCAAGAATTAGATGAGACAAATAATAAAAAAAAAAGGTCCCAGTTTTAGGTACTCACTTCATAGGAATATTAGCAATACATTTAAACCTAAATACCAACCAAAAAACCTAGTTGACGTTGTTACGTACTAATTTAAGATGATTCAACAATATAGAAACTTGCAACCTGAATATAATATCACAATATATAGAAGTAATAACAGTAAAATCAGAAGAAAACATATCATACAATGAGAAATATGGGCATTTTACCTCTAAAGAAAGAAAGAGATGAGTTTGATGATGTGGTAGCAAGGTTACCACCCAATGAACTTCGTGATTTGTCATTTCCAGAGGAACCAGAGTTAGCCTTAAGGCTGAAAACATGGACAGTACCCTTGTCACTCGAGACTGCTAGCCACTCAGCAGCTGAGGAGAATGCCAAACTATATATAACTGCTCTGTCTGCGCCCCTCCTTACCTACATTCAATTCCCAATCAATTTCAGAATTTAAGCAAGTTTATTAACTCATAATTATAACTCAGAATCAATTAAGGCGCTCTACACAAGAGTACCAAAATTTACCATGTAATGTTTCCTTAAAACTCATTACCCAAAAAAAAAAAAAATGTTTCCTTAAAACTAAGCCTCGCAAGATATTAGCATGACTACAAAGTGGATGAAGTGCATGAAAATGACTTAGGATGAAGTGGCTGTGCACTTTGAATAAACAGTAACATTAGTGTATATGTTAAGAAAAGAACAGAGAACATCTACGTTAAAAAAAAAACCAACACCACAATAACAAATTTGTCAGCCTCTGATTCAATTATCCGCATGATGAAATAAACAACCTTCTGCTAGTCCAAATGTATTCGTTGCTCAAGTATTGTGCAGCAAATAACAATGCGAACCAAAAGGGGAAAAAAGCTCGATTATAGCATAAATTTCTAGCAGAATTACCAAACCTAAGATGGCGACAACGTAATAACCAGCTAAAAAAATCAAGTCTAACAAAGGCCTTGTTAGAAGCAGAACACCACAGACCTCTCTTAGAAGCGTTCCATCGACTGTGTTGAAAACCCGAACCAGAGTACCCTTCGTGCTAGCGGTGGCGAGCAACTGACCGTCAGACGTAAGGGCTAAGCAAGCAATGGTGGAAGCATGAGCCTCAATAAATTTGGTCCTATTTGACGCGTAGTACTCAACCCTAACATGCCCCTTATGCAACCCAGGACAGACCAGCACCATCGACCCGGCCGAATAAGAAACCGCACAAAGCCCCTTGGGGTTTGCAATCGTCTCAATCTCCTGCAACACTTTCAAGTCAGCGAAATTGTAAACCCACACTTTATGTTCCAGAACGACGACGATACGGTCCCCACGGAGACGCAAGGCCCGGACAACAGAGCGCATGGTAAGCTCGCCGATGAAGCGGCTTTGATGATCATCCCATATCATGACCTTGTTTGAAGGGTACTGTGGGTCCGGCCCACCGCCAACCACGGCGAATAGGTTACACTTGAAGAGCATTTCAGCGACGCCAATTCCGCCTCTACGATCGAAGTCCCGCCGGAAACGCTCACAGAAGGGGTCGCAGTTGTAGACCCGAAGCCCATAGTCGGTTCCGGCGACAAAGCAGACCTGGTCTTGGTTAAATGTGAGGTGGAGAAGCGACACCGGAAGCTGTGAAGACGGAGAGGGGGACTGCGGAGAAGTGTGCAAGGGGTAGGCATGGATGTTAGCTTCGTTTGGTTGGTCATGATCGTGGGGAAGAGAGGACTCGGAATTAACGGTGTGGGACGGGTCGGAGTGAGAGTGAAAACCAGAATCAGTGATAGGGTTAGGGTTAGGGCTGGGCCAGGAGGTGGGAGAAGAGAATGCAGAGAGGGTGGCCATGGGAGGAGGACAGAGGAACACGAATCTGGAGACTCAACTGAAATTATTTGTTATATATAAGTAATTTGTTATACATGGCTTACGTACGGTACTACAAGGTCATGCGCCTATATAAGGGATATAATTACACTAAAATTATGTGTTTAGATGTTAATTACATATGAAATCTATAAAGTAATGGCCCAATTTAAATGAATCATATGATTAATTAGTGATATAATTCTACTGCGTTCCTTTGCTTTCACTCCACGCAAACGTTGCTCGCCCTCACTGGCGGAGACTGACTTTAATTTAAGCTTGTTTCTTCACTCCTCATCCAAAATTTAAACCCTGTTCATGTTGGAATTAGAAATCCTACTCTGAGTGTAACTGCCAAAAGTGTCCAATTCCCTAGGCCCAGCTCATGTTCGAAGAGGGTTTGGTCCGAACCTGAGCCTAAGCCCAATTCCGTAGGCCAGCTGAAGGTTTGGTCCCAAAACCAAAATCTGAGCATAAGCCCAGCCCATGTCTCAAAACGAGCGTTGAAGAAAAATGACGCCGTTGCCGGGGATCGAACCCGGGTCACCCGCGTGACAGGCGGGAATACTTACCACTATACTACAACGACCGGATGCTATATTGGTCTGCAAAATATTAATTATACTATAAATATGTTCCGGAAGACTCAGGACACCCAAATGCATTGTTGATTATTATCAAGACAAATTGTGCAAATGGACATTTCATCATAAAGGTTCTATCTTCTGAGTTCACAGAGTCCTTTTATGGGAGCTAGATGCTAAAGAGGTGGCAAGGAAGTTTTGGCAGCAGAAGATCCCAACGGCCAGAATTTCTTTTATGACATTCTTGATGTTGGATAAAGATTTTCACTTTTTAGTTGGTCTTTAGTTTGGAAGGATAGAGAAATTAATAGTGTTGCTGATTTGTGTATAAAATTTACTCTTTTTAATTCTTGTTCATTGATTGTTGATGAATTATATAAGGAAGATAGCTTATATAACTATTGTAGAGCAGCAGCTTGATGTTTTGAAGGTTTTTTTTTTTTTTTATGTACTTTTAGTAATGCAAATTTTATTTAAAAAAAAACAAAGTATAGAGTCCTTTTCTAGCAGCAAATTAAACAAAATAAAACGGAAAAAAAACAACAATAGTAAACAATAATGGATGAAAAATCGGTGATTCTGACCAGAATTTGTACTGCAAAAAAAATTCTCCTCCATCAATAGCGTTTAAACAAGTGGACATTAATAACTAAGCTAACGCTCTTCACCCAAAAAAACTAGCCTAAAGCTAGATTATTATACAATACATGAATACCTCTACTTTGTCCTCTTTCTAATGTTTGGTTGAGTCCCGAGTGAAGTCTATGGAGAGAGAAAATTTTGGTTTATAAAATTATATCTTTGACCAAGTCGATTTTCGACCTAAAACAACTGTGATGTGTAGGACATTTTCAAAATTATTGGGTTAGCTCCTCTCTCTCTAACCTCGTCTCTCCACTATGACTTTGATGACGATTCCTCAAGCTATATGCAAGGTACAAGTGACAATGTCAACTTCCACACGGAAAAAGCTTTTTATTATTAGTTTTATTTGAAACATATTGATTTATATAAATGTGATGTGTGTGTATATATATATATATATTATATAGACAATATCTGTTAGTGTTGAATAAGTAATCTCAAGTGGTTTTCAAGTAAAAATGACGAAAAAGTTTCGACACGTTTGATTTGTTAATTGTCAACGCTTTCAAGTCAATCAATTGGCTGGCATTTAGTGAAAAATACATTTGATTAATTACTTAGAGAGAGAACTAATAAATAATAATAATAATAATAACAAAAAGACTCCACCAAATGAAGTAGAATGAGCGTTGTTGTTTTTCATGCAAATTAACAGGCTGAATAGCAAAGCACGACCTTTCTCTTCGCGGTGCATGTTTCGGGTTTAGCTAGCTAGCTCTTGGACCGATTTCTCATCTAGTTAACTTATGCAAATATATGTAAAAAATTATATATACAACACACTAAAGAATATATGGAACAACTAAAAGTTTTTGAACAAAAAAAATCCAATACATTACAAAAATAAAGATCAAACGGAGATGTGATCAGCAATCTTATTCAAACTAGATGATCGTTAATGGGGTCTTGATTGGCAGCGTTGGTATTATTAGCAGCCTGGTCGTTAACCATTTCACCAATCAATAGCCCCCCAAGGATGGCACTCAGCAAAGCAGGATCCAGTTTATTGACATCAGCTTCCTGTGGCCTCACCAGTGGAGCGTACCCGTAACCCATTACCTGCGGAACATATTCAGCCGCTACTCCACAAACAGGATATCCCATCGGAGGTGACCCGCCTGCAAAACCAGCTGGAGGAGGGATTTCCATTACAGGATATCCCGGTGGCCGGTAAGGCCGTCCATCCAACGCTGTACCTAAACTTGTACATGCGTGTGTACATGGTGGTGGTGGTGGCCGGTGATGTGTCGAGCTCATTGCTCCATTAATATCTGCTGGATATCCCATAGCCGGTTCGTCCGCCTTAGAAAACGAAGACGACGGCGTTCCCAGAACACGGTCGTCGGCGAACTTATACGACAGGTTTAGTTCTCCCGTCAGCTTGCCGGAAATTTTCCTGACTTGGTAAGTCACGTACTTGACAAACTTGCCATCTCCGCCATTGTCAAGAAGCTCCTCCAATGGAACGTTGACTTCTCCGATTTCTTCGTCGCTATGTAGCCTCCGGCTGCATTTGACCTTGAAGTTTAGGGCGTTACGGTTCTTCCGGGCGTCTGCTTCGTCAATGATGAACTTCATGGGGAAGTTCCAGTTGGGGCTTGTTCCACCATCTTTGTCCACCGGGGTCTTTTGCTCTGTATGAGGCCCTCCTGGGAGTGACACGATGACGTATACGTCCATCTTCGTGAGGTGTTTGACCTTTTTGAGACCTCTTGCGGAGATTATGGTCACCTCCAACGCTCTGTACTCCATTCTCTTAGCTTATAATAGGAGATACACTTGGCTTATCCTCTGAGTTGCTTCAGGGAGCTAGGCAAGCTTATCTTCTCAAGGTTTATAATTATAGACCATGGAGGCAGCTTCTTCGGACTAACTCAAAACTTAGTCAACCCTTTCATTTCATTTTCTATAAACAAGTTGGTTTAATTCGCGCTTTCAAGTGGCCTATGGAAGTATATTATAATTCCTTTAAGTATATATATTAAATATATATATATATAGTGGGTAAATTTCCTTTTGGTATATTATGATTATATGAATATTCGGTGTCAAATATGTCAATTACAAGTAATTTTGCTGTCTCTTACATCAATAATCAACAATGACAATGAGAATTGCATGAATATTCTCTGGGGACATTAAGTAAGAGGAAATGCCTATGAGTCATGCCCATGGAAAACCCGAACTCTTCAAACAGAAATTTGGGAAACATAGGTGGATAGAATAATAGTCCTGTCATTGCCCACCTGTACCTCCTTCCTGTTCATAAGAGTTCATCAAAATTAATAAATATGTCAATACACTGTCTGACAGAATTTTTCAACTTTGAATAAACGACACGGTTACTAAAGATTCAAACTTCAATTTTGTACCATGGGGAGTGAATCCGAATGAAATTCCCAACTTCAAGGTCTACATCGTTGCAAATTTTTGGATTAAATATAATTGTCCTTTTTATTCCTCCATTAACCATTTCTTGGGGGCAATCTGCCCATGCAAGACTCTGCAGAAATAATATGCACCTTCAGTTAACTGTCAGCAACCATGAGTATCTGAGAAAAGTTACGTTAGAACAAGAGCAATATACGTGATTCGGTATTTCTTTAAAAAGCAATGCAAAGCGGTAGTGTGAATAATGGCAACATAAGCAACACCATATAAACAACATTATAGCTACCATAAAATCACGAACAACTCATATTATAAAAATCAACAAGACCTCTGGGTTCTCACTGAACAAACAATCACAAACAATCAGCTTTGCTTCCAAGTATCTTGCCAGAATTTTACCATCCATGCAGTCTGGTTCATCTGAGCAGTATTGAGGGAGAGAGACAGAGAAACAACAAAAATGAGTTACAGCAAATATGACAAATCATATACAAATCGTAGTTGTTTTATTTTCAACATAAAGTAGGCTAACAAAGGTGATTTCCATGAGAAAGCATGCTTCCAAGAAATATAAAATGAAAATATACTTAGGCTAGTTCTTTTCTGCAACTTCTTCAAGAACTGCACATTTCTTTCTTTTTCACTCTGCACAACCTGCTGCAGTTTCAAAAATAATCCAACTCTGCAGAGTATGGCAACATAAACTCAGCATCAGTTCAAGCCTTCAAGGTGTGTTAGAAGTATTTATCAAATTATTAGGCATAAGTATATTTTTCTAATTTTCAATCAAACCTATATCGATTAATTTGTAAGACTACATCAACTGCATGTGTAGAACTGGAAACCCCAGTCATATCATTTACCTTAGTGGCTTATGCACTGCAACAAGGGCCTCATCATCATTGCAGGAGGTGGCACATAAAGCTTCCTGAAATCGATCTACCATGGTTTGCCTTTTCGTCTCCGGGATGGCAAGTTTTAAAGTGTGATCACTGGTCTGCAATAATATAGTTAAGATCAAGTAGAGCACTGATATCAACAAGAAAGAGCTTATAAAGTGATCAGAATAAAGAGATACCTCATCATCACTTGATGATCCACTACCCGTGAGCTCTGGGGAGTCTTCACTGGTGACTACCCTATTTCCCAGTGGGGAGATACTTTTCATCACAACCATATGTACCCTTCCTCCTCTTGTTTTACTACACTGCAACAAATACTAAATCAAGCTGGTAACAGAAAGCTCTACATGGAAAACAAAAAAAATAAAAATTAAAATTAGACAGGGAACCGTTTTAAAATTTCTTCTCAGCAGACTAGTCTTGTCCTGAAGGCCATCTAAAAGCTCAGCCATTGATTGTTCAGCATGTCCATGCCACCTACGAGCTTCTACTTCAGCAGGTGGAATGCATAACTGGTTTTCCTCTTCTCCCTGAATATCTTCAAGAAGCTCATCAATCAAATTCCCTTCAGATCCCAGCTCTGTGGTATCTAGTCTTTCAGGGACTTCATGAATATTCAGTGATACACGGTTTTCAGCTTTAGAAGTTGAAGGACAATGAGTTCCTTCCTTATGTGACTGGAAATGGAATGAAAACTTTGGCTTGCCTTTGCCTTTTCCTTTGACTCCTAAAGCAGAGGAATCTTCAAGTTTAATAACAGGTATTGACCGGATTACATCTCCAGTATGAGAAAAGTTGACAGAAGTTTAACTGCCAAAAGATAAATTCAGCCACTTCATAAAGAGACAAACTGCTAACAGATCTAGTTATTACATCTCCTAAAGAGTATATTTCCTGTGTATAAGCACATTAGTTGACACTGTTGTTGCCAATTGTAGCTTCTATAATGTTCAATGACTTAGTCAATTTAACAGACATGGATCATATATTGCCCTACTGCACCTTTATCCCATTTTCACAATAGTTGAATGAAGAGTTTATCATATACTTTAAATCCACTAATTGAAGAACTCAAGAGAGCAGCGAGGATGTTAAAATTATTTGCAAAAGTTAAATAGTTTTATAGAAATCACTCCTATGGTAACAACCTAACAATTTACTTCAAGGATTTACATGTCTACAAAGCTCTTTCAACAAAAATGCAAATATACAAAAGATTGGAATTGTAAGTTTCAAGCAACTGTCAAAGACTGAAAGAGTACCTTTAGAAAAATTCTTCGCTTTGGAATAACATGTAGCAGTTTCATTCAAAAACATCAATGCCTCAGCTTCTTCACTGACAGCAGACCATGGGTACAGTCCATCTTGTTTTTCACTTCCGACACTATGCGCAGCATTTTGATGGGATTTTTTATCTTCAAGGGTGTTGGAAACTTCTGGGAGCACATTATTCCCCTTACCAAACAGATTAAAAGCAACCACAATCAAGAGATGGCTAAACAATCACCAGCATATAATGTGTCCCATAAACAAAGATTTCTTCCGCATCTAAAGCACAGTATAATACCTTCTTTGTGAAGTCACCCTCATCAAGGAAGACGGGCATTTCAACCTCGTCTTCAAGAGTGGAACTACCTGGCTCCTGATCATAATTTTAAAAATACAAAGTAACGGGAAATGCAAAACCAAGTTTAAAAAGATAAATAAGCAAGTAAATAATCAAGACATGCCTCCCGCCATAAACTTTTTCCTCCAGAGTTTTGCCTACGAGTACCTGTAGCAAAAAGCATTAAAACAATAACAGTGTTCTAGAAAGCTTGTACTGCATTCATAATAAGAACACTAATAAAAGCAGCGAAAACACATTTGTTTTTATGACTAAATACTTCTAATTTCAAAAAAGAGAACGACCAATTAAACCGCAAATAATTGTTAAAGATAAAATGATGGATGAAGGATAAATATAATTGTGTCTTTTATTTTATAAATAAAAAGAAAAAAAGAGGAACAAATATACAAGAATGACTGATTTAATTAAAGCATGGAAGAAATTCAACGATTGAGTACCTTTGAGTATCTCTGGCCGTGATGCAGGTCGTAATTCCTCCTGTATATGAATTGTCAAGGAAAAAACAAAAAAAAAAGTAACAGTAAATATC
Source organism: Rhamnella rubrinervis (assembly GCA_007844105.2). Lineage (NCBI taxonomy): Eukaryota > Viridiplantae > Streptophyta > Magnoliopsida > Rosales > Rhamnaceae > Rhamnella > Rhamnella rubrinervis. The sequence goes on along the minus strand of CM017575.2, from coordinate 15,960,975 downwards.
AATTTAGGTTACACGGAGCTTGAATTTGAAATGCATTTACAAAGTAAACTACCAAAGAAACTTGAACTACTGAAGGGTAGCGGAGCAACATTTTGGTCGAATTACCGAACTAAGGCAAAGAAAGGAGAAGCAAACACTACCTTTTTCTCAGGAGGACCAGCCAAAGAAACACAATTTTCCGGCGAATCGTCGCCCAATTCTTCCTCCTCTGCCAGCGCCATGAGATGCACAGAAAGGCTTGCTCATTCACTCTTAATATATATACATATATGTGTGTGTAATGTGCGCACGCGAATGTATACAAACTTAAGAGATTTACCGGAAATGCTCTGATCAGAATCTAGATTCGCCTGAATGTGAATTCCGAAAGTAAGAAAGTGACGAAGAGAAAGAGAAGGCAAACAGACTTACACAGAAAATGGAGGTTTTTTATTTTTTTACCGGAGGGTGCTGTTGCCGCCACATCACTGACTTCAACGGACTTCCTGAGCTTCTACTTCAAAGCCGGATCGTTGCATTTGTGTATAAAGTTGTAATATGCAATTATGCCAGATTTTTATTCTAAACTTGGCATGTTATACAATTTTATCTCTTTTTAGTTTTTTCTTCCCACAAAACAATGAAAATAATGAAGTAATTAGATCCACAAATTATTCATATTAAATATCATTATTCTTGATGTTAAAGCACCCAAGATGGATATTGTATTATCATGTATAATATATAATTTTCAATGAAACACTGAATTCTGTGTTATATGTAATTACCAAAAAAAAAAAATTCTGTGTTATATGTACTTTATATGTGGAAGATTACAACACAAAACTATTCTAAAAATTAACTTATAAAATTTCAAAAAATGCATAATGTCTTATCAATAAACAATTTTTTATTTTTATTTTGAACAAACTTCTGGGTGATCATAAATTCAAAATTATGTTTTTATGTATTAATCTAGTCGTGCAATCATAACTATTATTTGAAGTCAAAATTCCATTAAAAAAAAAAAAAAAAAGAAAAGAAAAGGAAGTTGGATCTGGATGTGACAGCCATGTCCATTCGATTCGACCGTGCATCAGTGTTTTGTGGCTTTGTGCTGAATGTTCTTCTAAAAGAAAATATTTATTTCGCGCTCCCACTGAACGGGCAATACTTACATAGTACGCAACATATACAGTAGCGTGCAAACGAATCCAATCTAACCTCTCAAATCATCATCATCATCAGTAGTGGGAAACGCTACGTCTCCCAAGTAAGGCCTCTGAACGGTAAAGATTCGACAATAAATAGTAGCATGCCATAGACCTTGCCGCATCTGATTAGTGACCGTAAAGGAAAACCCGCGCAAATTTGAATTTTTATTGGGGGTCCCAAGGATACCAAAAGTCCCAATTTATTTGGTTTAATCATAAATCGGCGAACACATAAGAATCAGACAGAGAGTGAGTTGGATCGGCGATGAGGGGCCGGAGAAGCGTAGGCAGGAGGAGGAGCAACAAGAAGAGTCAGAGGAGCGAAATGAAGGGGACGCTGGCGATGCACTTTCAGGTCCAGCTAGGGCAAAACCTCCAGTCATCATCCAACCCATCTCGCTTCCAGACCCTTGTAGAATCCGAGGCTGCAGAGACTCACCTTCCCTCCTCGTCGCCTCGAGCCTCCGACATTGATGCCACTTTGGATGACAGAGATTTCATTCTCAGCCAAGACTTCTTCTGGTGATCTTCTTTTTTTGTAGCATCTTCTGTATTTTATGGGTATTCCCTTTCTTCTGGGTAGTAGTTTATGTGCCAAATTTACTGGAACTTTTACAGATTGAGTACATTTATTTCATTAGTCATTTATGACTGATTCACTTCTGTGATGGATGTAGCACTCCGGATTACATTACCCCAGATAATCAACATATGTTGAAGTCTTTTGATTGCAACGAGGTGATGTAAATACTAATTATTACATTGACTTGGTTATAGTGTGCTGCCATTCAGATATTTTAAGTTTCTCTACTCTTTCTCATTCGTACAGGAAAACATTCCCTGCCCCAAATCGCCGGAGAAGCTAACCACTTCGAAAAATAAAAGATGTCGACAAGGTAAACATTGTAATTGCATCAAATCATATGATTTAATTGTAGATACTGGAGCTGCTCAATGGTGTTGTTACCTCTAGTAGGAAGTTGTATCTGCACGCGCACATACATGGGCTTCTCGTATGGGTTTGGATTATGTCACATATGGCATGCTTGCATACGCATTCAAGTTTCTTTGAGTATCTATAGGAATTTTAAGCTATTTATTTGTACAGATGATTTCTCATCAAATCCTCTCAGTCCAACATTGTATAGCATTCAACCAACAGTCGAACTGGGAAAAGATAACTCTGGAATAGATGAAGAAAATATTGAGAAAGCAGCAGCAACTGGAGCACGGAGGACTCATAACTATGTATCTCAAACTGCAGTTGCTTTACGCTGTCGGGTTATGCCCCCTCCTTGCATTAAGAATCCATACATGAAGGATGCTTCAGAATTCGATACGGATCCTTTTGGTAACAAAAGGTCAAAATTTGCAGGTATTGTCTGGTTAGTTTCTCAAGAGGCATTACCTCACCAAAATGCATTGTTAAAAACCCGGATGCACGGGGAGGGTTGGTGTTTAGAGATCTAATACGTTGTAGTTTTATTTGGAAAATTCTGGAATTTGCAGGTTTGTTTCCTACAATTATTGGTGGAAATGGCCTTTCACGCTATCATACTGATTTCCATGAGATTGAGGTATCTATTCCCATGATTTTTGAGACTTCAGCAGAGTGATTTTTTTTGTTAACTTTCTTCTGCTAAGTAACTTGGTAATTTGTCTTCCTTTTCCAGCAAATTGGCAGTGGGAATTTTAGTCGTGTTTTTAAAGTCTTGAAGAGGATTGATGGCTCCTTGTATGCTGTGAAACATGGCACCAAGCAATTGCATCAAGATACAGAAAGGTTTCTTCTTTTATGCTTTTTGATATGGCTACCACTCTGTTTTGAATGTTTTTGCAATAACGTTTGTACCTTGCAGGAGGAAAGCTTTGATGGAAGTCCAGTGTTTGGCAGCTTTAGGTTTGTGATAAAGATTTTAGAGTGCAATTTCATTACTCAGTGTTCTGCTCTGCATGCCTGATGTTGTAGCATTTTATTTGAATTGCCTTTGCCTTTTGTCCTTTCATAGGATCGCATGAAAACATTGTTGGATACTATTCTTCTTGGTTTGAGAATGAACATCTATACATACAGATGGAGCTCTGTGATTACAGCTTATCCATCAATAAATCTACTCAATTATTTATGGAGGAAGAAGTTTTGCAAGCCTTGTATCAGGTTGTGTTTAATTTGGAGCACAATTTTCCATTCAATCTGAAAACATTTTGAATCGGATGTTTCTATTTTTCTTAGTGCGTGACATTTCTGATGCTAAGTTACACAGATTGCTAAGGCGTTGCGGTTTATCCATGAGAAAGGAATAGTCCACTTGGATGTAAAACCTGATAATATTTATGTCAAGAATGGAATTTATAAGCTTGGTGATTTTGGATGTGCAACTCTTCTTGATAGGAGCCTACCAATCGAAGAGGGTGATGCACGTTATATGCCTCATGAAATCCTAAACGAGAAATATGATCATCTTGATAAAGTTGATATCTTCTCGCTGGGAGTTACTGTGTATGAGCTAATCAAAGGGTCACCTCTGCCAGAATCAGGAACTCAATGTTTAAATCTGAAGGGGGGAAAATTGCCACTCCTCCCTGGTCATTCATTGCAATTTCAAAATTTACTCAAGGTACCATGTCTTCTTTTTTCTTCAGCTTTTTTTAATTAGGTTCTAGGACACTCCATCAGCAAGCTTGCTTTGACATATACCTAGGGAGATGAATTTGCTGCCCTTCCTCTAACTCAAACTTATTAGGTGAAACTGCTACACTCCATTGGCGAGCTTACTTTGGCTTAAATCTATTAAGTGAAACTGATATGCAAACAATGCTAGTGTCTGCTCTTTATTCCATGAGTTGTGACGTAGTGTGCCTCTGCTGGCTATTTTCAAGTTGCTTTAAACTCTTTTTTATACTCTAAGAAAATATGTTCTTCGTGTAAAAAAGCTCCACTTCAGTAATTATGTTAGTTTTGGCTATAAGACCTTGCAATAAAATGCTTGATTCTTTCTAACTGTTCAATAAATATAACAGGGCATGATGGACCCAGATCCAGTCCGGCGGCCTTCAGCTAAAGATCTAGTGGAAAATTCAATTTTTGACAAGGTTCTAAGAAATTCAAGAACCTAAGAGAAACCATGAGTGCCTTTGGACCCTACAGCAATTTTGTATTTGGAGCCACTTGTATGATCGGCTGGCCCTGCAAGGAAGGTATAAGCAAATCTATTATTTTCTGCTTTATGCACCAAATTTTCCACCAGCATGGTGCAAATTTTGTAAAGTATGGGGGCAATCTCCCAAAAGTGTTGTATCATGGACTAAGGCATGTAGTGGAAAAGCCAAATTCATCTTTGCTACGTCATTTTACTTGGTTATTAGCTAATTACATGACATCAACAAAAGGGTTAAACGAAAACTTGGCTGTAAGCGCGTAAGTAAAGGCCCACAAGTTCGAGAAACTTGTCAATGCTTGATTCTAATGATTGTTCTTGTTTGTGATCGCAATGTTCAAATTTTGTAAATAACTCATCTTGACGTCTAAACAAATAGAATATGACAATTTGTGGATGATCTTGAATACTCGGGCGTTCACAGGCTTTAAAATGTTCCAAAGCCAAAACCCACTGTTCTAATCCTGGTTAAACAAGCATTATCATTTTCCAACTTCTAAAGCCAAATGGATAATCTGAAATGTGTAAGCTGATTGATATATTCAAGTCCCAACAAACGCTAGCTTCCAATAGGGTGCTAGATGACTAAACGAATGAAAACTAATTCCTAAGAAAATAATGCTGTGAACAATTAAGAACAAGAGGGACCTCATTGCCACGTGTTTCTAACCTTTTTATGGCAATTGCAAGATATCTCTTAATTACCGCCGATTATGAGGAAAAGCCTAGTCACGTTATCCAAAATCTTCAAAGATCATATTTAGAGCAATTTAAGATTATCAATTTCTTGTGCAGTATCTACTAGGAGGTTTGGATCACATACAAAATACACATAGCTAATTTTGTCTTTGAGTTGGAATATTCTGGTATGGACTTGATAATATACTTTTAACAATAAATATTTTAACTACCGTTTGCTACAGGTAAAATATATATATATTTCATTTCAATATGCAATTATTGTGATGAATCTAAACAAGAAATCTTTTTTATATAATATTATTGTCGATACTTTGAACCCCGTCTTCTTTTAGCCAATGGACTTTTCTATAAATCCAGAAACAAAAACACCTGCGAGAGATAGAAGTAAAAAATGGAAATTATTGATGTCAAAGACAGTTATGATGCATTATGATAGGGTATTTTATTGCAGTTGCTGTTATCGATATTTCTATATTATAAATTTATATATTCCGGTTAGCGGTTCAACACAGCTATAATTAAGTGTTGCATTTTAATATAAACATTATAGAGAGCTAATGTCAAATTGTGATGTATATTTTGTGGGTTGTTACCACTACCCCATAGAAGACCTTAATTAAGTGTATATGTCAGCAAACATTTTGTCAACGAAGTTTTTTTAAATTGTATATTTATAATCAGTATTATTCTCAATTGGGTTAATAATATATTCCTAATTAGTTATTCCTCATGCATATGATATCAATTATTGTCTCTCTCATTTTCTAGAGGAATAGTATTATATTACACTAGCAAATTGCTATTCTTTAAATATATAAGAGTCTACGTCAACTCACTCAATTATATACATTAATGTTATTTTCTAAACGTTAAAAAAAAAGACAAAAAAAATTAAAAGAATGAAACTGATTTGTTTGAAGGTTGATAATGCATTATCACATATATTAATTACTATAATATTCTTCAAATTTAAAGTTATTTTCAAGAATCAAAGATAATCTATCGGAAATATAATTATTTTATAATCTCTTTTGGCGTATTTTTAGTGAGAATCCAAATCACCTATAATCTTTATATTTATTTTCAATTATAACTTTAATATATGTTTATTATTTGATACATACAAAGAAAATAAATTAAATAGTGATCTGTCAAATTATAATTAGTAGGAAGGATAAAAGTGTTAATATGAGTTGTTCCAATTGTAATACTATTGGCTTCCTTTTAATTAATTGTCCTGATTTAATTTGTAATATTTCAAACTTTAATTCTTTTATTAATTCGATATGTAGGAAAGATATTTAAGAGGCTAATTTTTACAAACATTATTTATATATTGGGTTTGGAAATTATCACCATGCGCGTTCGATTATTCATACAGACAGTGAGTCTAACCGCGCGTCTCCATTCATTGAACCTACGTTTAGTCAGTAAAATAATATTCAACATATTTTTTTAGCAATTTGATAAAAAAATAAATAATAAATACGAACAACACAGGTTTGGTAAGATTAATGATGATGATAAATAATACAATTAATAATAGAATATTCAGCAAACTTAGGAAATCAGACAGCGAGTGGCAGAAAGCATCTTTAATCTTCCAACCTACCTGGGACGTGGCCCCCTCTTACTGGCTACGCTACAAGTACAGCTTTTGACGTTTGGAGCCAAAAAAAAGTCAAACAGCTGTCAATCCACACATCACACGTGACATTCCACGTCCGCACAGGTGAAATTTCCAAGCCTCACGCGTAAAAACTGAATGCATCTCCTGCACTCAGGACTACGATAATAGCTAGGCAACCATCGTTACTAGGTGCCACGAGGCTGCGCTGTGTTCGTCCCGCAGCCATCAATCAAGATTAAAGGTTGTAGATGGAATACGAGCGACCGCATGTATGCTGTCTGTCCAAGCGGTTGCCATGGTCCTCATCCGTAAACGCACGAGATGTTGACCTTTGACTCTCCAATACTCGACTTTTCCAGATGATCTCACCACTCGGAAAAATGGTGGATATGTAATTCAGTAATTATCTTCAATATGCACTTGACAGCGATTTACTTGGGCTTTTGTTTCTTCTGTGGACTCTTTAAATGATTGATGCAGATGAGAACTCGCAATTAAATTAAAAAAATAAAATTGGTATAATCTAGAACTAAAGCACATGAGTGAACCGCCATAAAAATTATATTTTTATGACTTTTTCCTTCTGATTGCTTAACCCATTTAGCTAATGATAATTACAATAATATTAATAGGAATAGGTCTTTGTGGTTGTGTAGTTTACAATAAAAATGAAAATTATCCCGGCCAAAATACAGGGAAAGAAATTAAAATTGCTTACGTTCATAAAGGTCTGGGGTGGCCTCGGACGTCCCGTTGGGGTTGGTGGACTTCCATTTGGACACGTGTTAGTTTTGTTTCACAGTAAAGCATAGTATAATAGTTGCTACGTGTGGTGTGGGGCCCTTGGCCTATTGTTTCGGTATTATATAAATAGAGCATCAACCTGTGTGCTGGGCTGGATGAGCAATACATTTATAGCTTGAGGGAGGCGATCGGGAGTCTCGAAGTCAAATCTCTCCGATCCAGAGGAGAAAATGAGTAGTACTAGTGATGAGCATCATGTAGAAGCAGAGTCGGTAGAAGAGGAAAGGCAACAAGAACAAGTGCCGCAGCAGGGACTTGTGGCCAAGAAACTTTCATGGCATAAGTTGCGACGATACGACTCCTTTGACGTCGAATCTCGTCGCATTCCTGGCCTCCATGGCCATGCCTCTAAGGTCAACCACTAAACCCCACTTTCTTCTCCTTTATTCCTCCCATTTCTCCGCGTTAAAAATTTATTATTAATTAGTTTCATCCATCATTGACATATATATATATATATATATATATGTTTCATGAATTTGAATCAACATATAGTTTCATATTCCGATGTAAATCATTATAAATCTTTTTGTCTAGATCTAAAAAATTTCCACATGTACAGTAGTACAATATATACCATATCTGGAGCAGGTTTAATTAACTCTTTTTTACAACTATATATGTATAGTTTCCACTATTTTTTTTTTTATGTATTAATAATAAATTGATTGAATTTGATAAAAATAAAGAAATTTTTAATTACAGAATCAAGATTGGTCGGTGATACTACATCTAGCATTTCAAAGTATTGGAGTAATATATGGTGATATTGGTACATCACCCCTGTATGTGTACTCCAGTACCTTCGCCAGCGGTGAAATTAAGCATACTAATGACATTCTGGGTGTTCTTTCTTTGATCTTCTATACACTCACCTTAATCCCTTTGATTAAGTATGTTCTTATCGTCTTAAGGGCCACCGACAATGGTGAAGGTGAGAATATTAAACTCAACTTTTTTTTCTTTTTCTTTTTTTAAATTTTATTCTCACTGGATTACAAAATTTAATTTGCAAACTGCATGACTTCCTCTGTGTTTGTATTTGGTCTCAGACTCTAAATTTAGACTAGTACGTAGGCTGTTATTATTTTAATTTTATATCTGCATTATTCGATATATGTTCTGACGTGATTATTTTATATTACTCTTTCAGTTATTATTTACACCATTTGTTGCAATTTTTTAAATTTCTTTACATATAAATTGTATTTTATTAAGTCTAATTATTATTATTGTTATTTTATTTTTTATTCCGGATACGTGTTCGAATTGAAAATCAATGGTCAACGGCCCAACACGAACAGCTACGTAGAACAAGCTGTGATACAAAGCATCCCTCTTCGATTTGTCATCTGAGTTTTCATGCAACCTTACGTCATAGACTCGGACAAAAAAATATTATTTTAGACAGACCTACGTCAGAGTTTAAAGCATTTTCAAACTAAGCTTCCAAGCTTTAAGTATTACAATTTGACTTTGCAAAGTTCAAGAAAAATAATAATAAAAAAAAAAGGAAAGAAAAAAGCTAATAAAAAGTAATAGCTGGGAAGGCACAAACTGGGGAAAACTTTAACAAGTGGGGTGTGGATCATGAAGGTTTTTTAACTTTCAGAAAACACATGGTCAATATTTAATTGTTAATTAAAGACAGGCAATTAAGCCAATTGATTACTTGTATTAATTAAACTAATTATGTAAATAGGTGGAACTTTTGCGTTGTATTCTCTTGTATGCCGATATGCTAAGGTGGGTTTGACTCCAAACGAGCAAGCAGAGGACAAGGAGGTCTCAAATTTTCAGCTTGAGTTGCCTAATGACAGGCTAAAGAGGGCATCAAGGATTAAGACAAAGCTAGAAAATAGTCGTTTTGCCAAGTATTTTCTACTCTTGGCCACCATGCTTGGCACTTCTATGGTCATTGGTGATGGTGTTCTCACTCCATGCATTTCAGGTTTGTGGGCTGATGACGCTTGTCCTTTTTTTTTGTCAACATTAGTCTGCCACTTATTTAGAATTTGTTGGAATAAGACATCATTTGAGTTTTGGTCTCTCTTATTATCTCCAATTATTTGCTTTACTTTTGAGATTAATAATTGACTTTAAAAAATTTGCTTACAATTTGTTGGCAGTTCTGTCTGCCGTTGGAGGTATCAAGGAAGCCAAACCCGATATGAGTCAAGGTACCCCACTTACAACATACCAGATTAATCTCTCTCCAAACATAAGAGGGGGAAAATTAAATATTATTAATATCATGTGTATGGAAAATTAATTATGTGGTTTTATTATTTCCCACATATAAATTGAAAAAACAAACAAAATGACTTCCCACTTTGACTATTCAAATGCAGACAAAAGTTGAAGGGCCCGAGCTATGAGTTTATACTAATAGAGTTTGGACACCAAGCTATCAATTAGAACTCTATGGATGAAAACTTATAACTAATTTTTCGTTTGTGCACAGACATGATTGTCTGGATATCAGTAGGCATCTTGATCTGCTTATTCATGGTTCAAAGATTTGGAACTGACAAAGTGGGCTATAGTTTTGCTCCAATAATCTGTGTATGGTTTGCAATGATCGGTGGCATTGGAGTCTACAATTTCATCAAATTTGATCCATCTGTCGTTAAAGCCTTGAATCCCAAGTACATAGTTGATTACTTCAAAAGGAACAAGAAAGATGCCTGGATTTCCCTTGGTGGCGCAGTGCTTGCCATAACAGGTAAATTGTTACATATATTGTACAATTAGTTTAATTTCCAGCTTTTTTTTATTGACTATATATATATATGTGTGTATATATATATTTTTTGTCGGATTGATTTATGTTTGAAACTTTAATATTGGTGAAATAATGCAGGAACTGAAGCTCTGTTTGCCGATGTGGGACATTTCAGTGTTAAATCCGTTCAGATAAGCATGTGCTGTGTAACATACCCGGCTCTCGTACTTGCATATACCGGACAAGCCTCTTTCCTTCGCAAGAACACTGATCTGGTTTCAAATACTTTTTACGAGTCTATTCCACGTAATAACATTATACCCAGCCCAGCATTTTGGTGTTTAATTACCTGGTATAATATACGATATATAATATATAAACCTACTTATGAATGTATATTGCAGACGGTTTGTATTGGCCAATGTTTGTGGTGGCCGTAGCGGCATCAATTATAGCTAGTCAAGCGATGATTTCCGGAACATTCTCTATAATCCAACAGTCTCTCTCATTAGGGTGTTTTCCTAGGGTGAAGGTCTCGCACACATCAACAAAATACGAAGGACAAGTTTATGTTCCAGAAGTAAACTACCTTCTAATGCTGGCTTGTATAGGGGTCACTCTAGGTTTCAGAAGTACTGTGAAGATTGGCAATGCATATGGTAATTAACACTTTACATGACTTACAAGCTTTATTTACGCATAATTCTCTCATTCTATAGGAATTTAAAATCTAATAAATTAATAATTTTTTTTTTATTCTTTTATGTGTACGTACAGGGATAGCAGTGGTGTTTGTAATGACGCTCACATCATCTTTCATCGTATTGATCATGATAATGATATGGAAGACTAACCTACTTTTGGTGGTTGCCTATGTTACGATCATTAGCACTGTGGAGTTTGTCTATTTAAGCTCTGTCCTCTACAAATTTGACCAAGGAGGATATTTACCGCTTGCCTTTGCTTCGGTATTAATGTTCATAATGTTTGTTTGGAACTATGTGTACAAAAGAAAGTACTATTACGAGATGGAACACAAGATTTCTCCTGAGAAGGTTAAAGAGATTGCCAATGACTCGAATTTTAGTAGAATTCCAGGCCTTGCTATGTTCTATTCAGAACTTGTTCATGGTATTCCACCAATCTTCAAGCATTACATGACCAATGTACCTGCGCTGCACTCGGTCCTTGTTTTCGTCTCCATTAAATCATTACCAATAAGCAAGGTTCCGGTGGAAGAGCGGTTTCTCTTTCGTAGGATTGAGCCTAGAGAGCTAAACATATTTCGTTGTGTTGCGCGATATGGTTACACTGATGTGAGAAACGAGGAAGAACTTTTTGAAAGAAAGTTGGTTGAGAAGTTGAAAGAGTTTATAAAGGAGGAATTTTTCTTAACCATTGTCAATTTGATTACGCATCGTGACGGAGAGCATGTTGAAGACGGGATGGTTACTGATAATCAAATTCATCATGTTGAGGATCAGACAAAGCAATTAGGTGAAGATCATGATCAAGAGCAAAAGAGAAATGAGGTGTTGAACAGAGAGATTGACGCAGTTGACAATGCATGGCATGCAGGTGTTGTACACTTGATTGGTGAGAACGAAGTGACAGCCAGTAAAGATTCAGGTATAGTAAAGAGAATCTTGATTGATTATGTTTACAGTTTCATGAAGAGAAACTTGAGGCAGAGTGACAAAGTGTTTGATATTCCTCGCAAGCGCATGCTTAAAGTTGGCATGACTTACGAGCTTTAATAAGGTTGACTCAAGTAAAGCAGGTGGTGGTGGTGGTGATCATTTCGACTGGTGCTTGATCGAGCTTAAGCAATTAATTAGGAGCTCTGGAGGTCATGAAGTGCTATTAAATATTATAGCCATAAAAGGTTGTAGGAAGATTAGTACCTTTAATTTCTGAAGCTGATCATATTAGTACGTAATATTTCACCACAGTTGTAATTATGAGTCGTTACAAGATTCTTAATTAATTATAGTAGTGAATTATATATGCGTCATTACTTACGTAACTGAAAAGCTAGCTTGATTGGCGCTAAAAGTCACAGTCCGAGATGTTGAGTTTGACCTTTCTTACACAAACACACCTTTCACACGTGATAATTCTTACCCTCGTACAGTCTCTTATGCACGAGATTTGACCCAAAAAAAAAATCTTACCCATGAAATGGTATGTACATGTTTTAGTAAGATTTTCAATATTAACTTAAAGCGATTTTATTAAAATATATATATATATATATCTAGGACTGGCTAAAAACAATTTACTCTCTAAATAATTGATGCGAATGGAAACTGGGAATTACATTAAAAAGGAATAAGTTTAGAACTCCAGCACACGAGTGAACCGCCACATGCAAGAAGATTATATTTTAGGACTGTATATGTTTATATATATCCTGTGATCAAAATAATTAAAATTTAAACATAAAAGTGTGATAATTAGCATGCACGTCGTTTTAACCTGAAGGATCAATATACATTAAACCAAATGGACAAATATAAATATACATAATAATAAATATCGAAGCCAAAAAACAGAGAAAGAAAGAAAAAATTGAAAAAAAAAAAAAAAAAAAAAAAGACGGTCCGTAATAAAAATAGTTGGTAGGACTTAGTCCCGTTGAGTTAGCTTAGGTAGGTGGGCAAGGGCTTGCCTTTGGTTTCTCTTTCCCACTCGTTTACGTTGCATATATAGTACTAGATACTTGCTAGTTTGCTCTGTGGTTGGGACCTTGCTTTGGTATATATATCCGCTTGTGTGTCCGTGGTCGCAGTAGATGCAGGAATACTTAATTAGGCTCAGCTTCATTGAGAGCGATCAATCTCAGACACAAAATAAGATGATGATGAGTAATAGTAGTGGTGGTGGTGACCAAGTTGTTGTAATGCAAAATTCAGTAAATGAAATGTGGCAGCAAGAACAAGACGGATCATTATCAGTTGAATTAGCGAAGAAAGGTTCAAAGTGTTTCCCAAGATTCAACTGCTTGGATATCGAATCCCCCGTCGCATTCCTGGCCATCATGCCTCGGAGTTTATTTATTTATTTGTTTATTATCATTATTGTTATTCATTTATATACATTCAACGTTATATATTAAATAACATAATATAATATAATTTTGTTGAAAAAAATTATAATTACAGGACGACGATTGGTCGATGATATTACATCTACCACTTCAGAGTATTGAAATAGTTTATGGTAATATTGGCACATCGTGTCTGTATGTGTTTGCTAGCACCTTCACAAGTGGCACTATCAACCATGAAGATAACATTCTGGATGTTCTTTCTTTGATTTACTATACTCACTTTAACATCCCTTTGGTTAAATATGTTTTCATTGTCTTGCGTGCCAACGACAATGGTAACTGTATGCTTTTTTTCTTCCCTACTACTTTTTCCATAGTGTCTTCATTTGTCTTACCTCATTACAAAATTAATTAATTTCCATTAAAATTAATAAAATAGCATTATTGTAAACAGGACGGACATTTGCATCCTATTCTCTTATATGCCCGATATGCAAAGGTGGGTTTGACTCCCAGACAACAGAGGACGAGGATGTCTCAAATTAATTTCCAGATTGAATTGCCTAATGATCGTTAAAAGAGGGCGCGCGTCATGGATAAAGTCAAGGCTAGAGGACAGTCATTTTGGCAAGTACTTTCTATTGCTAGCCATCATGCTTTGCACTTCTATGGTCATCGGGTAATGGTGTTCTCACTCCTTGCATTGCAGGTTTTTGTCCATTTAATAAAGGAGGATATTTTCCACTTGCCTTTGCCATGGCATTAATGTTTGTTTAGAATTATGTGTACCGAAGAAAGTACTACAAGCTTCATCACAAGATTTCTCCCGAGGAGGTGAAAGAGATTGCTAAGGCCTCAAACTTTTATAGAATTCCCGGCCTTGCCATGTTCTATTCAGAACTTGTTCAACGTATTCCACCCATCTTCAAGCATTGCATGGCCAATGTACCTATGCTACACTAGCCCTCATTTTTGTTTCACTTAAATCATTACCAATACGTTTGGTTTCGGTTGAGGAGCGCTTTCTCTTTCGTAGAACTTTCGTAGAATCCACCCATCTTTTCAAGCATTACATGGCCAATGTACCAGTGCTACACTAGGTCCTCATTATTGTTTCACTTAAATCATTATTGTTTCGGTTGAGGAGCGCTTTTTCTTTTGTAGAATCGAGCCTAAAGAGCTATGTATATTTCATTGTCTTCAAAGAAATGGATACACTGATCTTCAAAACGAGGAAGAGCCCTTTGAAAAAATGTTGATTGGAAAGTTGAAAGAGTTTATAAACCAATAATTATATAAGATTATATCTTATCCAATGTGATTAAGCATCACAAAGAAAGTTTAACACTCCCCCGCAAGTGTAGGCCATCCATCTTATGAGATTCATACATATGTAATCAACTTTTTAAATGAGTGATAATGTGACTTGAATCTAAGTGTATAGAATTTTGAACTCTAATATTATATTAAGTTACTATTTATTCTCAAAATTTAAATTGTTAAAAAGTTAATTCAACTGGTTATATATATATATATATATATATATTATATTTTATATCTCTATAACACTCACAAGCGCAAGCTTAAAGTTGGCATGACCTGTGAGCTTTAATTAGGAGTTGATAAAGTAGATGGCTAGCAATAATGATCACCTCACTTGAGAGCATAAGGTGAAATAGCTACATGCATAAATTTAGGAATGGAAAATATTTATGTAATTCATTTTGCAAATTAAATATAATTACGCAAATTTTTTGAGTAATTCTAATGTTATATTTTGCTATATATATATATATATATAATTAGTAGTGAGTCTCTCGAACCTGTAATAATTTATTAAGCTCATCAGTTCAAGAGAGAAGAAGAAATATTTTTCTATGGAAAACAAGGGGATACATAACCAGTAATAGTACAACTATCTAATTAAAAAACTAGGCTTATTAATTAAATTTTGATTCTCCTTAAGCATTATAAGGCATTAATTTGTGAGTAGCTAGAAGAAGACCAACCTGGAAATGCAAGCTAGCCACCAAGCGCTGAAGATGAGATTGTCATGCAGTGCTCATGAATATATTACAGGCTGTTGCGACTGAGGCAACTCGTGTACATTAGTGGAATTAAAAATTGGTGTGCATATTTTTGGGCACATTGATCCAGGTTGAATCCTCGGCGGAGGTGCTAGGTGTCACATGGAGGACTTATCATCCACATGCTGTCTCTCATATCCTAGATTCCATGAAGTAAATTCTTATTGGATTTTTTAATATAACATGTATATATTTTATATATAGTTTAATTATATCTTTATCTCAGCTGGGAGCATCTGTTCAGTACCTACCATGCACTGCATATAGACTTTAGAAAAAGTAACAGCAAACCCCATGAGGAAAAGAGCTTAATTCGTTAATTACAGCTACGTAATTATTTATAAACATCGAAACTAATACACATGGGAATATAATATTATCCAGGAAGAAGTTAACTAATAATTTAATAAATTAATAACAGCACAAAAAGCAAGCATTGAATGAAATGATATACAACTTGTTCAACATTCATGTTGCATGTCCAATGTATGTGTCTCAAATCTTGTATCATATTAATCCTTGCTCTTTTCTTTTGTAGTTATTATTAACAAAATAGATAAAAACAATACACAAGTAATTAACTTTGAAATGTGTAAAACAACAATTACTTAATATAAGGTGAAACCCTAGAAACCCACATAGTTAAGTTACTCGCATCTTCTTACTAATTAATAATATTTACTCTTCATTGTTTCCATTTGTCAAGAATCTACGACACGTCTATATAAAACATCCAAAGAGCTTGACATTTTGGTCATCCTCAGTCGTGGGAAGATGATCCAACTTCTTCATTTGAATATAAAAATAAGGGGTAAAAAACAAATTAAGTAAAAGAAAAGAAAAGAAAAAAACAACAAAAGAGTTGTCATCAAGACCGAGACCTAAAAGAGTTTTAAATATATTAATTAAGGACAAATTAACAATTAATGGAAGGTTAATTGAGCCACTAAAAGCATACTGTGTGGTCCCGATCGAGATCTAAGGGTAATCAAAGAAGATAAACCCTAGCAAAGCGCCAGGCATTGGACAGACATAGAATATATACATATATATATATATATATGGAAAGTCAAGTGACGACATGGATGATGCTTTTTGATTCACCTAAGCTAAGCTCAGGATTCATGAAATTGGTGACCAGCAGCTTCTTCTGTCTATACAATACCATTACTGTCTGTGTCCCTAATTAGTTTCAGATCCTGTTATCTAAATATATATATATATATAGATGCATGTCTATATCTATACATACACATATTAGCATTTAAGCAAATACAAGCTTTAAGCTTGAACAGAGGAGACATTCTTATAGAGGGAAATAGTGCTCAACAAATACTAGCTCATGAAAGAGTTATCTATTTAAGTATATATGTGTATTATGTTCGATAAAATTAGGTATGTATCAGGACTTCATGATCGACCTAATTACAAGATTAAAAAGAATAAAAAGAAAGAATTAAATGTATTCTTTTTCTCCACAAATCAGTCATATACATAATCAACCAATGACTTATAAGCTAATTAGGAAAAGATTTCAGAAGAGCATGATCAATAAGAGTATATCCAAAATTGAAATATGTTAACTTTGTGGTAAAGAGAATATAATTGTTCACTGAAATTTTAAACAAAACTAGAAACAATATTGAAAATCAATCTTCATATTCCATAAAACTTGCATTAAGGCTGATATATATCCAAAACTTCGTAGAATACAAATTTTCAGTGCTTTAAAAATATTGTTTCAAATTAAAGCAAACCTTACATTTTAGATCGGCAAACTGATGAAATCATGTTCTGGGAAAGCGAGAAATCCATTTTCACCAAGATCTGAATCTTCCGTCTGATAGGGAGAACCCAATAACAAAATCTACAATTTTCTCTTATAACAATCTGAGTTTGAATCCTTCCAACTCCAAGATCGGAATTTTAAAATAAAACTAATAAAAAGGTCAGATAGCATGCATGATATGGTATTCAAGTCCAAACATAGCCTACATATATATACTCCCACAATTACTTATACCTGTATATAATTACAAATTATCAACACATAACAAATAGCTTATCATGATATATATAAATCTCATAACCATTTCACTAAGTTATCTAGTATTTTTTAAGGGAAGATACAAGGATTAGTTTTAATTTCACATATATAATCTGTAAGCAAACGGAACAGTCAATATCAAATTAAGGAAGGAAAAAAAAAAAAAACCCAAAGATTTATGATCCCCAAACAAAGAGATCACAATAAAATCCTAAACTCAAACCCTCCCAACCAAAACCCCCTTATGAGATATATATATCATACAATATTAAGATTAATATCCCTTCCAACATAATTTAACAAAAAAGAAGACCTAAAATTCGTTACCATAGTCAGATATTTAAAATCTCCTGGTGATTGAGCCATTACTACTCCTATCAAGCACATTAAACTTGAGTGGAGTACTGGAGGGGTCGACGGTGGGTTTCGTAATTGGGGAGTCTTCATGATCTCCCTCACCACAACTTGGCTTGTGTTGCTGAGCTTTCTCTCCTTCCAATTCCCTGTACTTTTGCAAATACCTCTTCAAAGGCTCGGCGTAGTCATCAAAGCCAAGAGTTGCCAAAGCCCAGCAAATATCATCCCCGTTCACCGTCTTTCGCTTCTCTTTATGACACTTATCTGATGCTTCTCCTGTGACGAAGCTTATGAACTCAGACACACATTCTTGCATGGTTTCTTTAGCTTCTTTGGAGATTTTGGCATTAGGAGGCAAAATCTGCTTCATGATCCTCCCAACATTAGCTATTGGAAGCAACCGATCTTGCTCTTTGATTACCCCATCCTGATGATCACCTCCTGAGGTACTACTACTAGCACCCGTAAAATTGTGCTTGAATACTTCTCTCTCTGAATTGTGGTTGCCTATGTTATCAACCATATCTCTATAAAGAGAAAAACTGGACCCTGTCAAACACAGACACGTTGCTCCTCTCACTCCCCAACTTGCTGCTCTTATAGAAATTAGCTTACATTGCATATCCATTATGCTCTTATCCATGTTCATGTATGTATGCATGTGCACCATATATGCACATGAGAAAGGCTGCTCAGCATCATGACGTGGCACTTCTCATCATAGTCAGTCCATCAAACAAGTTTAATTTGTCTACATAGATCGTTTCTTTTGTGGAAAAAAAATAAAAAATTTCATGTGAATGTGTGTAGGGTTTTGAGTTTGGGTGCTGTCTATTATCAAAAGGCCTTAAAGTAAAAACGACTCAAAACTTATCAATGATATAGACAAAATGGTCCCCTCTCCTCGGTCTCAATTTTCATCTTCTGTTCATAATGCTTTCAATAAGTTAATTTGAAGTAATATTTAAGTATATATATTTCAAATTAATCATTCTGCTAATTTGAATTTGTGGACTAGAAGATATACACGTGTGCCTGTTGCAGTGTAGATACAACCAAATTAGGACCTAAAAGGAAGGGAATTAATAATAAAATAAATAAAACCCTAATGTTTGATTACCTACTATTTAGGTTTTTACATGAGGTTTATGTCGCTTCCTCTAACTCTTAAGTCAGCAAGTCAGAGTCAAGTCTTCTAGCTAGAACTTTCTAATCTGATTTAATGATGATTTATTTGCCTAAGACCACAATTTTTTTTACTCTTATCATGTATATATATGATTAACGTACATGTGGCAATTAGTGGTACGTAGTTCGATCTAAATAGATAAAGTTGGAACACATACTAATGCGAACCTTGCAAATATTGTTACACGGCGCATATGAGTTTAGTGGTCATAATCTCGATGATTATGAGTGTCAAACCTTCCCCACACCCAACCTTGTGAAAGTGACTCGTTTTTGTGATTTATTTTAGGTTTTCAAGTACTAAAGCTAGCATCTCCTCCAATTAGGTATAATTAATTAGAAGCGTCTTGCTTATGCAAGTTAACCTTAGTTTAGATGCTTTGAGCAACCAAATCAATTTTCACAGTCTCACAAAATCAAAAGATTCGTTTGAAGAAATTTTAAAATATATATTATTGGATTAGAAATAAAAAGATATTATTCGATACCCTAATCAAAGTTAATGCAAATTTTTCTCTTTTTATAAGTTTAGAAGGATTCTAATTGGAGGAAGTACTGATTTAATTTCTAATTCCTATAAGTTATTTTTTTGTAGAATTTATATAACTACTGTGTGTAGAGCGGACAATTATGAGAATATTGTAACATGCAAGACATATCAGTACTTATATATCGATTAACATCACTTAAGAAGTCATAATTTCATTAGCAGCCAATGAATGGAAAAACATGTGAAGTAAACGACAATACAGAGGAAAGGTTATTTGTTATGGTTTAATTTAATTTATATATATTGGACCAGCTGGTACATATATATTTTAATCTATTTATCCACTTTGATCAGTTATATATAGAATTAAGTGATCAGTATGTACTTTTCTCACCTGGTATAGTGTACATAATTTTTTAATTGTTAGGTAGACCGACGATCACCCTAATTAGAAATGAAAAGAATAAAGACCATAAATAAATTGGTGAAATGAAGATAACAAGGACAATTTGCTTGCTAGATTGGGAAGTTAAGTTGATTTATATTTTAATTTGATGTAACGAGGATTAAAAGAGCGGCGACAAAAAAAAAAAAATCGAACATTTATCAGCCTCTGTGCTGCTGCACAATGCCTACACAGGATAATAAGCGGGCAAACACCTTTTCGTCGTTCTCAATCTAACTAATTAATTAATAAGAAAAATTGTCTGTATATCCGCAAAATAGAAATTAATATTAGCTATATATATATATATATATATTTGCATCTCTATCTATCTCTTAACTTCCATCGTAGTGGTAAACAATTTATATATCTTTAATTAATATATCGAATATATATCAAACTCTTAAGTTGCATGGAAAAATAAGGATACACACACACACACACACATATATATATATACACACACTACAGCCTATAACAACTTTGTATATATTCTAAAGAGAATTACATTGCTGAAGAATATATCCGACCTCAATTTTATAGTACAACATCTCATCTTGATTATTCATAAAAAAAAAAAAACGTCTCATCTTGATTTATGTTCCATGGTTATCGATTGCTACTTGAAAAAGGTCGTACCTGCTAAATTAGCTAATTATTTTTTGCAGCTGACCGTACATCTTAGCGTGAAACAACTGTTTAAAGAACATGTTTTGTGGTCCAAAAGAACAAGTTAGCGTCAAAAGGGAAGAAAAAAAATTCATGGGAATTGTCAAAGTTTCTTAAGGCTTTTATTTAGTAAATGCAGTTGATGTAGTAGAAGGATTTGATGCTATAATTAAGAAACAAGTTTGAGTTTGGTTCTGTAATCGGACGGTTTAATGTTTCAGTTAGCCAATTCACAAGAGAGATTGATGGATGGTAGCCGTAGGGATACACGAACTCCTTGACTACAAGGGAAAGGAGCAAGTAAGTGGATATGAGACTTTGCTAAAAAAACCTTAAACAATTTTATACCTTTTGAGGATGAGCTTAGGAAAAATAGACATTCTGTCTCCGCTAAATGGGTCCCACTTCCCACTTTTGTTAAGATTCCGCATTTGGGTTGCTATAGTGGGCATCTTAGCTGGTCTGATTTAAAGATTTTGATGATTCTCTACAGAGCTTTTAGAACAGTGGGTTTAATTTGGAGTGAATTAAATAATGCGTCCTATAATATGCTTCAATTTGTTTAGGGTTTTTCTCTGCTCCCACTTGAACAGATCACATTCGTACTGGATGCTATATATAGATATATGGCTCTTAATTAATGTCAATTTCCTCTCGTTTGTCTTTTGGGTTTTGACTTATATGTCGAAGTGCTTTGGTGATGATTTTGAGCTTGTTGTATCAATCCACGTGCACCACAATTAATTATTATTTATTAAATTAAGCATGAATTTAATCATCTCAATATATATTTCTGCACCACTGCCAGGTTATTAACACAAGAGTAGTTGGTTTTGTTCATTAGAGGAACAAACCAAATGGCACCAATTAATTAATGTTACACATATCTTTATCATCAAAACCACACATACATGCATATATATACACATAAATATATTGGTATTATTACAGTTTGCAGCTTCGTATAAATTTTGTTAAAGGTGAATATCAAAGTGGACCTACGTATGGTACCCACACTCGGCCCCTTTGAAATTCATCCTAATTGTCTGTCATAATCATGTCAAAGTCGTCATCACACAGCGCGGAGGGAGTCTCAAAAGTATAAGATCATCCATAGATTTGATTAAGTCACTTCAACTATCTAAAGAGAGTTACTATATATTAATTAATTCAAAATTAAATGTGATTTTGGCACTCCCATCATATAAAACTAAGCATGAAATTATACTCTTTCAACCACTTACAAGAACCCAATCAATTATTTACCAAAAAAAAAAGAAAGAACCCCAATCAATTCCTTGGTAAGTATTATGTACTGCCACATCTAAATGCCGTCATCATGACATCATGTAAAGTGTGTCTATTTATATACGTGTGTATATATATATATATATATATATAATTAGATGAGTTCATGCATGCATGTTTGTTCTCTTTTACACGACAGTTCAAATGAAAAAGTGGCTTTTATAGTAGACACAAATACTTTGCAGATTACTAATATTGCAGGTAGAGAACAGGAAAAGTATTAATTTTGTATTTTCAACCCTGTCATCAACACAATATAACCTTCTCTCATATTAATGCAATACTAACTCTAAAACACCTTGCAACCTGAGCACATTGTTGCTACTGAGAAACAGTACGTCATTTTCAGTAACAATATACCCACGTACTAGATATGGACCCAGAAGACAATAATAAGCCCAGGCTGAAGATGACCAAGTCCTAAATGGGCTTTTATCAGTCCCATTTAAGGGCCTTTCAATGCAATCTTCAACTCGACTTAGCTTCATTTAACTTGCCCTCGAAGCATTCATGCAATTACCACTAATTACCACTTACCAACGTAGTAATATATTTAACAACTCATATATATATATACGCATGTGTTTGCACAAATTAATCCTCTATAATTTCATCATCAACGGTACACTAGTTCCATTTTAAATATATACATATACGTACATATATATATATATGTATATCAATCCCCTGCTCCTATATTGTGTTTTTAGTCCCTTGACTAGCTAGCTTCTCCAATTTTATTAATTTTACAACTTAATTGACGATCGAGTCAAATTCATACACAAGTAAATTTTTTCATTGAAAACTGGGTGTTGAAGATATACGAGTGTTTTTATATGGAACGAAATGTATAATACTCACTATAATCATGTACAAAACTTGTTTAGTCAACCTTTCTTAATCAACGCACATTTAATATAATGGCAGCAAACTGATTCCACACTATACTGGACTACTGTATATATATATATATATATATATCGCTAATATATATAGCATGCATGTGTTTCCACAAGGAGTACACTTAGTTTCAGATTGAAGTTTCTTCGCAGTTTCAACAACACCGGCCCATAAAAAAACAAATAAGTATCTAAAAATTCAAACGTTCACACTGCGTCAATTAAATTAATTAAGTACTAATTATTAAGTTTTAATAAGTTTCCGTGGTGGTGGACAGATCGATGTTTGAACATTCATGAAATTAAATAATGAAAATCCTCTTAGCTGAGGTAGATAGCAAGTCATGTAAAAAACTACATGGCGGAATGAGTCATTAGCTAGGGCACTGAAATATGGAATTATTAATTTACAACAACCCGCCGTGGTTGCATCTAATTCATCTACACATACGACCAATCGTTTGAATTCTTATAGACAAAGTTTGTTCAATTATCTTTATGTTTCTTTCCTAATCAAAAAACATGTCCTTATCACACCAATTAAAAAGCAATCCGTTTCTCTTTGTTTTCTTTTTATTCATATATCATTGTCATATTATAAAATTAATACATAAAATTGTGTGAATTAATATTGATGCTAATGAATACCAGAGCCCTTTTGCCGTCTTTTGTGTTGGTTTTATCTACGAGTTGCTTTGCTCATGTCAACTAGCTATTTGGTCAGTCTTAGCTAATATATATATATATATATATATAATCAACTTAAAAGGGAAATTAAAAAAAAAAAAGAATAAAAATAATTAGGTTTTTCTTGTAGTATAATCCTGCAGGAAATTAATTAATAAGAATGCGAAAATGTTGGAAAGCTGCTGTCATTACATTGTTTTGTAATTGTGTTCATATTTGTTTCGTTAAAAACATCGATCTTCATCGATAATTTCTAAGAAAATTATTTGTCAGGATCTGAAATTTGCAATGAATTAGGAGCATCAATCTTGCATGCATGCAGAAAAGTTATGTCAATATTTATTAAATTTGAGCGAGCTAGAGAATATATTTCAAAGCTTAGTCCACATTTGGATATTCTAATCTCTGTCCCCTTGTATTTCTTATATTATAGCCGGGCTGTTTTGTAGTTTCCCATAAATTCAAGCTTATGGAAGCTTAAGCTTAATGATTTACCATGCACATATATGTCCGACTTTCCCTTTTTTCCATACTAGGTTTAAACGAACAAACAAATCCAAAAATAGAAATATTGATAATTAAATTCATTTATGTATTTATGGGTACGTGCCTATGCAATTCTAACCTCAATTGTCGTCTTTTAGCGAATACATTAATGATTTCTTGTTTTTTTTTTTGGTATATGATTTCTTATCATTTATATGTAGAGAGACACACTTAAACGCACACACGCACTTCTTAGACAATTTAAAGGGAAAATAATAATAATAACCAATTTAGCTACATAAGTAGTATAAACAGAGCCAACCTATTTATGGGGTTTAATTTTGTCTCTGTTTCGTTTTAAATTAACTTTCTTTTTCTTTCTATTTTCTTTTGAAAAACACTTTCTTTCTTTTTTGGACAAACTAAAAAACTTTTCTTTTTTTTGGTCGAAAGAAGTAGTTAATTACTCTTTCGCTGACTGGTTTCTATATATTTAAGGTGCATGCATGATTAAATTAACAATTAATTTGTTCACAAACTTTAATCAACAGTAAATTACAACCTAATTATGAATAGCAAACCACTATTGTCTTAATTAATTTCCATTTAACGTGCAGAATGCTAGTGTAAAAAATAGATCACTAATGATCAAGATTGTTATCAGAGTATCTAATTAGGAAATCTTTATAGCTAGCTGGTAAAATGTAAAAAATAAAAATAAAATGAAAAAAAAAAAAAGAAGGTAAACATGACTTGATTATTCATATGCCCATCTGTGCAGCTGGTGAAGTTGAATTTAGCTGGAGAAAAGAAAGAATTGAAATTAGCATACACATATGTGTGTGTGTATATTTTATATATATATATATATATATATATATTATAATTTAATATTTGTTTATGATTGTGGGCTTAGCTAATGGCGTTATTCACTAATATTGAAATTTAACCTATGAAACATAGCAGCAACATATGCATCTATAATGTCATTGTTTAATTTGTCAAAATTAATTTTAAAATAAAACGAAAACGACTTGTTTTGGATCCCTATGATGGTTTAAATCAAATAGGACAGAGTGGTTCGGCAACAATCAACTAATAGCAGACACATCTAATGTGATCTTGTTGAATTTTGTGAGAAATTGAATTTACTAATTAATGACGTGGATTTGGGATTATACTAATTCTTTCAACAAGTAAAAAACAAAGGGAATCTAGTCATTAAGGGTTGGTTGAGAAAGCATGACAGACACAGAAATTGAACGTGGACTGGTTTGAAAATGCTGGTGTGCTAATAAATTAATCTGTCATTATATAATTTTGACCCTTTATTTGTATCCTAAATTATAAGAAAATAGCACAAAATAAACCTAAACCTAAATATGAAGATCTCTAAGTAAAATACAAGGAACTTATGTATGCTGATCGAATTAAGAAACCGAATATTAATTAAACAGAATAATTAGAACCTTTTTTCCCACCAATCTAAAGCTAGAGTCGGCTAAATAGCCCTTTTGTACCTTAATTTGTTATCTTATAGATGGTTGATGGGTTTGGGGACATACACAATTGAGAAAATGTACTACAAGCCATATGGATGTGCACAGGGATTAATTCAATTTGGAGATAACTAATATTATTTCAGATTTAAAATAATGCTTAACGTGTACGTACATCATTAAACTTGTGATGCTCCAAATATATATAGAGAGGCTGTAAGATTTGTTAATTTGACCCAATAATTTTCAGTTGTAATTAAAACTTTAGTAATACATAAAATCAATTAATTAATGAGAGTCACAATTTTACCAATAGTATGTAATATACTCTGATAATGCATATATATAGATATATACATAATAATAATTTTGTCATTAATCAATGAATTGATAACAAAATAAATAAGTTGAATTTATCAATTAATGATTATTAAATGGAGAAGCTACAAGGCCTTAGTCTAACCACCAATTAACCAATTGAAATGCTAGAGACTTGTGCTTGGGGCACATCCCTTTTGAAATATTCTATACTTGACATTATATATATATATATATATATATATGATTATGCATGCTCTTATTCGTAAGTTATTAAAAGTCATCTATATATATATATATATATGGGCAATTAAGGGTTCCTAATTATATATTTAATAAGGACAAAGTTAAAAATTAAAGAGAGAGAGAGAGAGAGAGACATAAAAAGGAATATAGAATGGCATTATTAAAAACCAAATAAAGGGTATTTGCTAAGCAATTGTCTCTTGTGAACACAGTATAAATATATATATAATATAAGGCCAAAGAAGACCAGTTTCCAAGGTTAAGTGTGTTCTGTGGGAAGCAATATTAGTAGTGTCTTCCCTGACCAGAAATGAAGGAGAATTCCCTGGGTTTTTGTCTTCCTCTAGCAGCAGCAGTTTCCTGATTTTGTGTGTTCACCAAAAACAAGCCCTTCCTTTTAGTAAGAGAGCTACCAAAGCAATAGCCAACAAGAAATTTAGGAAACAATATTATAGTCTAGAAAAAAAGGACAAACTTAAATTGTATATTTATTATCTCTCTAGTCTTTCTTTCTCTTTCAAATATGTCAAATATCACAGGTGAAGAAGGAAGCTTCTCTTCAGGAAATACTGGGGAAGAAGTTCATCAAGAAAAGAATCAACAGCTACAGAATCACTTCCATGGATCGACCAGCGGTTTGCTACCTAGTTCCACTACTACTGCTACTAACAGCAATGGCTCTTCTTCCCAACAACAACAGCAACAACAACAGCCTTCTCTTAAGAAGAAAAGAAATCTTCCAGGAACTCCAGGCAACTATTCAAGCGCACCATCATATCAACTTTCATCCATGTTTTTGCTATATTATTTTACAAAAGTTTTCATCCACATCAATTGTGGTAATTGCTTAGTTTCATTTTTCAAAATCAGGAACTATTTGGTATATAAATAATTTATATGTAAGTGGGTTTCTTTTAAGAAATTTTCATGTATATATATATATATATATATATATATATATATGAGTAAGCTTACATGTACGCTGGATTCATTTGATTTCATTCAAAAGAATAAAAACAAAGGTTTTCTAAATGGGGTTATGTTTTGAAATATGTTCAAAAGCTGATTTCGTTCACTGTTTTATGAATAATTGCTTTTGTATGAAAGTTCAATTATTGCTTTGAGAGATTACAATAATTGGCGATACGGTACTGTTTTCTTGAATTCACTTTTTTATTTCCCTCTATGTTAGTGTTTGCCATCTGTTTCTGATATATATATATGGGGCCATGCATTATTAATTTATGTACTGATGAGATCCCTAATTATATAACTTTGGAATATCATATACAAGACAACCATTAGTCATGTCTTCTAGGTAGATAGTCATAGTCTATAGTAGTAAAATCTTGTTTTTACTCTTCTTTTTTTTTCTTCTCCTTTTTCTAGACTTTAAACATCTCAAGCTAATCATTATGCAAAATTCAATTGTTATAAAATAGATCCGAATGCTGAAGTTATTGCTCTATCACCAACCACGCTAATGGCGACGAACCGGTTTGTCTGTGAGATATGCAACAAAGGATTCCAAAGGGACCAGAACCTTCAGTTGCACCGGAGAGGTCATAATCTTCCATGGAAGCTCAGACAAAGAACAACGACCGAGGTCCGGAAACGGGTCTATATCTGCCCCGAATCAACATGCGTCCATCATAACCCGTCACGTGCATTAGGAGACCTTACAGGCATTAAGAAGCATTTCAGCCGTAAGCATGGTGAGAAGAAATGGAAATGTGACAAATGTTCCAAGAAATATGCTGTGCAATCTGATTGGAAGGCTCATCAGAAAACCTGTGGCACTAGGGAATACAAATGTGATTGTGGAACTATCTTCTCCAGGTTGATCATAACTCAAGTTTTTCTTTACTTTTTTTCTTTCAATTGGTCACGTTTTTATTAATGTGTGTCCATGAAATAATATAACTGGGATATGTATATATATATAATCATGGCCTCTCTTTGAGTTTCCAAATAAAGGGGATATTACTCTAAGGAAATTAATGGCCGACAAATTGATTTACTCTTTTTTCAATTACAGTTTTTTGGGCACATTTTATATACCCTCCTTTGTATTATACCCAAAAATGTAAAAGAATATATAATTTTTTAACCGAAAAAATATTTTAATAACGAGTACCTAATGCAACCCCACTTCATATTTGTTGGTTATGCAGGAGGGACAGCTTTATCACCCACAGGGCATTTTGTGATGCATTAGCAGAAGAAAACAACAAAGCAAACCAAGGATTGATGAATAACAGCATGGCACCAAATTTACAAAACCAAATGCCAGAGCTCATGCCATCTATGCCCAATACTACCATTGCCCAAAACATATCCAATAATATTGGAAACTCCGAATTCAACAACTACGACCCCAAAAACCCTCTCAAATCCCTCCCCCAAGAGCTAGTCCCAATGCCTTTCAAGTCCATGAACATGGCGGGTGGCATGTTTTCGAGCAGCTCCGGTTCGCTTTTCGGCGGCCCAAGAGGGATTTCGTCGTCTTCTTCTAGCCTTCAGCTGAGCTCCAACAGCTCTTCAGGCTTCAATTATCTCCAAGATGGCAAAAATGGGTGCCAGCTGGCGGGGTCAGCTCACATGTCAGCCACGGCCTTGTTGCAGAAAGCAGCACAAATGGGTGCCACTGCCAGCAACACTACTATAAACTCCCCCATGATGCAGAAAAGCTTTGTTAGTAGCATGGCTGGTCCCCATGATCAGCTCTCTAATAATTCAGTGAGATTACAACCACCATACTCTGGTGCAATTCAGCAACACGGCAACATCAACAATTCATATAATAATGATCAGTTTCAAGTACCCCAGAGTAGTCATGAGCAATCAAGCATGGTTGGGATCAATGGTAATACTGGAGGATTCACAAACACGTTTGATGCAAATAACACAGCTAGCTCAGTGGTCAACGATATGGGAGTGTTTAGTCAAATGTTTATGGGGGGTGATCATCAAAACCCTGCCGGGTTCTTGAAGACCCTGGAACAAGAGGACAATACTAGTAATTCTAGTTTAATACAGGCAAGGAATAACATTAATGCAACGGAACCTATCCCAGCGGTGTCTTCAAGGTTTGGAGGAGATATGATGACTGTTGATTTCTTGGGGATTGGAGGGACAAGATCAGCGAACTTGCATGAACAACAACAGCAGCAAAAGTTGGAGCTGGAAGCAATGAGACAGCAGAGGTTACCAATCATCAATCCATTTCAACACCAGCTCTCACATGGGGATTCTGTGATGGATAAACATAATATTTGGGATGTTTGAGACAAATAAAACATGCATGCATGGTGCATCCATTTCCATATATAGATTTATTTGCTGGTTTCTAATTTTGAGATGTGAATTAAGCTAGCTATATATCCATTCCATGCATGGGAGTCTCTTAATTATTAATTGCTGACGAGTTGACCCCCATCTTGGACATGCATGGCATGCTATGGGGATTCAATGTGCCTGGAAGATTGTCTTCCTTTTCACTACGTTCTATTGAATTGGCCTTATCTAGACAATCCCCTAACGTTGTTCCTTTTGGAACACACACCTCGACACATGTATAACCAGCCATCTATGCGGCAAATAAAACCACACCAAAAACAACAAGAACAGCAACAAAGAATTGTGCTTCATGTTTCATTAATGATCAACATTACTTATGTTTCTTGTTCTAGAAATTAATTAGAAGCAATTGAGTTTGAAGATGAATGCCTTCTTGTAATTGAGTTTTCATCCATATATGTGCTGTCCCATGCATACATGAATCTTTATTCCCCATCCCAACAGAAAGAAAGAAAAATACTATGCATGCATCATATAAGATACAGAGAATAACAAGTTTATGGCAACTCAAATAATTGTTCACCGATTTACCAAAAAAAAAAATGAAATTAATAATCTTTCACCAAATTGAAGTGGTTAAAACATAATATTTCAAGACTAATATTATATTTGGATTGAAGGAATAGTAGGGAAATAAAAGGAATGGATTTAATTTTTTTTATTTGATTTTTACAAAATAATTAAAATGAAAGAAAAAAGAAGAAAAAGGAGGAAAGTAATATAATAAAGAAAAACTATATTTTGCATTTGGAAGACAAAATTAATTCTGTGATTTAAACTCCGTGTACAAAAATGGACCAAGTGGGCTAGTGGGCTAGTGGGCTACGTAAGTAGCCATTTGGGTGAGTGGGTGGCTAGCCCAACTACCCACTTCCTTAACCTCCCTAATAAACCAGCCCACTTATCCAGCTCCCTAGCCCACAGATCCACCAGTCCTTAGCCCACCAGCCCACCACATCTCTGTTTTAATAAAGAATGTACCAGCGAACCATGAAAACCCTAGCCCTAATTACGACTGCCATCTTTATCTATATATATAGCGCTCAAGGAGTTCGATTCTCTGCCGGCCGAATACACTCAGTGCTCTTTTATGAGTGACCGACTCTTTGAATCTATTCACAGGTGTGTAAATTACAGGTGTTGAAATAGGATATGGTTTTGGTTTGGTTTGATTTGATTTGGGTATTCGCACAAGAGTTTGAGGCAATGATGTTGAGAAACTACCTATTTTCTGAGGGAAAAATCACATTTTTCCCTAATGATTACTTAACACCAATGGATCCACTGAGCCCTCACTCTTTAATTTCATTCATTTATGTATTTTTTTTATTGTGTGTGTGTGTGTGTGTGTTTGCTTGTGTGAATTTTGTTTGTTCGAGTTGTGCTAAAGGTGATTTGGGCCATTGAGGAGTGGAAATAGGATATGGATTTGATTTCGTTTGGTTAATTGGCAGAAGAGTTTTGAGGCAATGATGTTAAGAAACTACCTATTTTCTGAGGGAAAATCCCTTATGATTTATAAACACCAATGGATCCTTCTGAGCCTTCACTCTTTATTTATTTATTTATTTATGTGTGTGTGTTTGGTTTGTTTGTTTGTATTTTTTTTTTGGTAAAAAAAAAAAAAGGGGCCAATGGATCCTTCTGAGCCCTCACTCTTTATTTATGTGTGTGTGTGTTGTGTTTGTTTGTATTAGTAGTGTTAAGAAAGGCGATGTTGGGCCATTGAGGTGATGATATTGTTTTCGGAATTGCATTTGCATTGTGTCGACTTAAAGAAATTAGACTACAATTATCTGATCAATGGTTCCAATTTTATGTATTGCTTTTTCATCGATTTGGGTTTTATAGTGACCCATGTCTCGTTGAAGATTGGAGAGACTGTAAATCAATTTTGCTTAAGTTTTCCCACCAAATTTTTTTCTTTTAAGCGGATTGTTCTTGTTCTACTAATTGTTTTCAGTTTGTTTCAATAAAAATTGGAACTTTATAAACCCAGATGTGCAACCCATTTGTTAAAAGTTTCCAATAGAATTAACATAAGTTTCTAAAGCTTGCCTTTTTCTTTGTTTTAGATCAATAACGTAGAGCATGTGTACAAGCTAGGGGGCGAGTGGCGTTGAAGATGTTGGGTGGTCGAGTGGGACTTCGAGGTAGTGGAGCTTCCATCTTCGGCGGTGCAAATGTGTTTGTGAGGTATTTCTCAAGGAAACGAGCAGAGAATTTAAGGAAGATAAACCCCAAGGTGCCTTATCCGGAGGCCTCTTCCATTGCCCGCGCTCTGTACGACGTCGTCAAGCAGCATGGTCCTCTCACCATCTCCAATGCGTGGATTCGAGCTAAGGTCATTCTCTCTTCTCACTTTGAAGCTCTATTCTTGTACAACCTACTGCATTCGTAATGTAAAAGGCTTTACGTTATTAGAAATAAACGATTTGATACAAACTAGCTTTTGAAACTTTTCAGGAACTGAAAGTAAAAATTGCACTAGCTTCGTGAAATGTCTATTTAGTATTCAACGTACAATGTACCTGACTATTAGTCCCGTATAGTCCTGTACTGGGAAGTTAATTAATTTTTCTTCTATTTTCTACTGATATATACATATATTTTTTTTGGGTTAATTATAGGATTCTGGTGTTAGTGGATTGAGCAGCAAAACGCACATGAAGATAATGCTAAAATGGATGAGGGGAAGGAAAATGCTGAAGCTTCTCTGCAACCATGTTGGTTCCAACAAGAAGTTTCTGCTTGCTGTACCTGAAGACCCTAAGAATTGAACAAATAAACGACTAAATATTAAGATTTCTAATCGAGAAGCCTGCAAACCGAACTGGGTCACCATAATAACATTTCGGCTGTCTGAATTCCGGCAGGGTTGAATTCAAAAATTTTAAATCGGATTAGTAGTCTCTGGAGAATGGGATGCATGCATGTTTCATGTGATGGTTATTTCTCTGAAGAATGGGATGCTAAATGCTATGAAACTAGTGGGGATGTGATTAATTTAAAGGAATGTGATCCATTGGGAGCAGAAAATTGTTGAATGTTGCCACCATGTATCGTTTTTATGCTTCCCGTAATTGTTTTAGAGGTACAAGGTCGATTATTTTTAGTATTAATTGGCATTTTATTAAACTTTGAGCCGTAAGAAAATTAAACTTTCTCAGTAAATGTAAAGTTTCAACCAAATAAAAGTGAGAACTTTTGAGCGGTTCTATTATTTTTATGTTTGTGGTTCTTAATGTTTGTGTAGCCAGAACTATAACTATACTTGAAAGATTTGTTAATAAGCGAAGAATCCGTTGGGTTAAAAAAGTATTGTTCATCCCAAATAACTCGGGAAGACTTTTATCTGTACTTATGGGCCAAGATGGTGCCACTTCCAGATCAAAGCAACCACTCGTATGGGGAAAAGTACTAGTTCTACTATCTTTTGCTTTAATGCTAGTGAAGGTTCGGTCGTGAAATCGAATCCCCCAAACGAAGCTGAATGCTGACGTGAATGATATTTGGATCAATTTTCGAAATTTCTTGCTCTACCCTTTTCGCCACTTCCATTGCATCCCTGGAATGAGTAGCACATTATACCATGAGCATTGAGTGTAACATAGCATGTAATTCACCAAGGTTTAATCGCGACAATTACCGAATTGACATGTTTTGGGGCATAGAAACCTCAATTTGGAGTAACAGCTTTCCTTGCAACATGTGACGTGTTATGCGCTCAACCACCATTTTCTGAAATATAGAAAAATTATTGTTAGCTACTAAATGTATATATATATATATATCCTACTTATCATCTAAATGCTCCACATATTAATCTGCAGTAGCAGATTGATTTAGGATCTTATTCTTTTGTCGATATTCATTCATTTAGCAAACACCTCATCAGGGCCTCCCAAACAAATCCTTGAGTTCACACGTGAGTGTACATTCTGAAGTTCTTACGTAGAAAACTTTTCAAATGATAAGTTATAACTACTTTAGTAAAACAATTTTAAGTTCATGGCCAATTAAAACTAATCAAATTTATCTATCCCGTGACTAATGTCTGTAGACTTTACTACAACGCTTAAAAGCCACTACAAGCATTGCCGACAAAATTCAAAAATCAGACCTTCAAATCATGGATACACAAGTTAAAGATCGAAACTTACCTCTCCGAACTTCGATAAGATGATACTGGAAATAACTGCTTCGATGTCCCTATCCTCTGCAGGAGAACTTTTCTGGCACACAGTTCTATCAGGAATTTCTTGCTGGTCCATCTCACTCGGGAAAACTTGTGAAATTGCAGGGTCTAGAAGCAATTTAGAATTAGTGACGAAGTTAGACCTAAAGTTCAAGTACAATCTAGTAGTTCAAGCTCGCAATCTAGCAGTGGCACTAGAATCAACATAACGAACTATCCAATCTTTCTTACGGTGGGCTTCAGGAGAAAAAAGAAAAAAGAAAAAAAAGAAGGGTAAATAACTTACCTATATGTACAAAAACTTCAGCAACTTCAGGATGGGATTTGTGAATTTGATTGCGAACGTTCTCACCAATCTCATGTCCAGCACTAACACTACAGAAAGGATCAACCTGCCAGGAGAAGCTTAAAAAATAGGATATTCACAAATGTCACATAGATTACTTCGTCAAAATGTAATGATAAGGAGAACCAACCTCAATATTTACATCAACATATAATGATGAACCAGCTCTCCTTCCCCTCAAGTGATGGAGCCCCTATGAAAGTTTCAAAGTAAACTTTAAGTAGAAAAGAAAAAAGGAAATCCCAAATATATTCTTGCCTTATCAGAACCAATATGCCAACTGATGGAAAAGTGATATTAAGAACAAACTAAATGATGACAAAAACCCATAAACATAACAAAATTGTCTAATATCAAGTATATAAACCTGAGTCAATATACTATAAATTCCTGTTCGACAACAAGAATACATAACAAAATGACAAATGAACTAAATATGTAAATAATTGGATGTATACAAATACAAAACTCTAGAAGCTAAAGGTAGCATGCCAATTTCAACACCTATGCATACTGTAAATGTAATTATGTCAAGTTATGAATGTCCATGTACCCTTTGCAACTCAGTTGTAGTCAAAGAATAAACATTTAAAGATTGGCAGAGAATGTTTTACTCCTGTGTGATCAAAATTGGCAGGAGAACGATAGCATTCATACGATCAATGACTCAGGTTTCTTCATGGTTCCTATAAAAGCTTAAGCTTTGCTGGAGAATGCTTAAATGTTGCATACCTTGACACCTTCAACTTGTAGTATTGTTTGTTTAACAGGATCCAACTGCTTTGATGGAATTGCAGCATCCACAAGTTCCAAGACGCTAGTGTTGGCAACAAAAGACATATTAGACACTGTATTCCATGACATTTCATACTGCTAGACAAATATGTCAATTAATTATGGATCTATAATTTACATAGTAAGCATGAATCATTTAAATGGAGCAAATATATTAGAGATGGCTATACACCTCTGATATCCAGTTTGAAGACCCGCTTTTAGGATCATGCCTGAGACAAGAAGTCCAGCAAGGGGATCTAGAAACTTCATTCCAAGAATAGAGCCTCCTAAAACCGAGAAGGAACGACATTAGCATAGGAATATATAAAATGCATGAGTCAGTCGATTAGGGTGGTAACTTCACAGATAAGTGAGAGGAAACAAGAACAATTTGAGACAATGGAAATAGAATAAGAGGAAACAATTTAGACAATGGAAATATGAATTATCACTGATGGTGGTCAACTCTCTAAACATTGCAAGGCAAATCAAAAAGAGAAAAGAATTGAAAGAAAATAATAAATAATTAAGTTTATTTATTTTTTCCAATTGATCAGTGCTATTTTGGTGTCACTGTGCAGTTATAAATGAGAACATAAGTCAAGAATGTAATATCACTTATGTTACTGGATAGTTGCAATTGAGAATGAATCTTGATTACTTTCTAATACCACCAAACTGGAGAATATCTAACTGCATTTATAAATCGTGCAGTGATTATCAACACCTAAATTCAATATGAACCAGCCATTGCTTTAAAGCATTTGGCCACTTGTAAACAAGCTAAGCTAATTACCAACAAACCATATACCAAGAGTCAACTTAATCTTTAAAACCCAAAATGAATATCCATTAAAAGAAAGTTCCTCACCAACCCCAATTAGAGCAACTACTGATGAGATGGCATCTGCACGATGATGCCAAGCATTTGCTATCATCAATCCACTACCTTGCCTTTCCCCAGCTCGCTTTGTGATCCAGTAAAGCCTGGGGTAACAAGAATGTCAAAATAGACAAAAGTATATGAAAGTTCAAGGAAAAACAAAATCAGAAATAAATACAAAAGCATAAAAGTGGCAAACAAGTGAATAGATCAGAATAATCAGATGTAATGATTTGTTGCCAGGTGACAACAGTAATCGCATGCTATGAAGTGACATGTTAAATACTAAAAGATTTAAGACCCTGATAAACTGGGACAACAGTAAACAGGTTATACAGTTTGTATGTTAGGCATACTTTCAACTAATGTGCAACTTCACAGAAAATGTTTTTAAAAGCAAAAAATAAATTGCAGATAAATAAAATGACATGAATGAACAACAGGAATTAACGTATAAGGAACATAGAAGAAGAGAACTAAATCACGCAAAAAGCTTCCAGTATGCCTTGAATATACTAGTTAAAAACACTCCATACCCTTCTTTTATAGATATTGATACAATAGTCATACTCAGCGCTAAAATGGGATGTTCCATGTCAATTCCATGATGGTGTTCACCATGACGATGGCTATGCCCATGCTCATGAGTCAAAGACTGACTAAATGTTTGAGGATCTGCTGACATCAATCCCTGCACAATAAATTCAATGATATGAAAAAAATGGCAATAACTTAACTTTCAAAAGACACGGTTGAATGGGAGCTGCAGATATACCAGCAAAAGGTCTAAAGCATGCCATGCAATGCCGCCGGCAGTTGCCAAAAGCATAGTAGAGATTCCAAGGGCTCCCAAGGTCTCGAATTTACCATGTCCTGGAGGAAATATAATAAATGACAATGACACTAACAATAGAAACAACATATACACAAATTAGGATCAATGGAGCAGCGTGTTGGTACAAATCATTAGTGACCATATGGGTGTTCTTTGTCTTTAGGAGCATTTGCAACTTTAAATGACCACAAAGCGATGCCACTAAGAACCTGCAACAAAATTAAAATCAGATACTAAACAAAGTAAATATGATCATAAAGACACTACTTCAACAGACTCCAAATGGGCAACCAAGAACAATTGTAAATAAATCCATGTTACCACATCGGACACGGAATGAGCTGCATCCGCAACGATTGCTGTACTCCCCGACAAATAACCAGTCAAAGCCTTCCCCGTTGCCAAAAACATGTCGGAAGCCAGACCCAGTCTGAATATTTTCTCGCTCTCCTTGCCAGAAATATGATTGTCATGGTGGTCATCATGGTGGTGGTGAGAATGGCCCAAGTGCCACCTTCTGGGGATAACGTAGATGGAGTTCTGAGGAAGAATCAAAGAAGGGTCTTCAAAACGGGAATTGGGCAGTTGAATTCCAGGATTGGGGTAGGAATGCTTGTGGATACGTGAAGAAAGCCTTGTGATGCAAACTCGGTAAATGGGATTGAGATTATGGAATTTGAATCCCATAGTTAGCGAGTAAATCCCAGTTATTGGATCAAAATGGTCCTTGTATTAGGGTTTTCTTGGATTTTGGCTTGGCTGGCTTTTGGGTATGGAACTTTGGGAATTTGTAGGAAAAACTTTGCGTAAGGTAAACCTTAAACCGTCAGGGTTCACTTTGGCCCATTTCATCCTAGCTCTTTCTCAAACAGAGATCGAAATTGAATATCTTTGGGCTCCATCTTTCAATTCCGGAACGGCGGAGAAGACGAAAATCTTGAACTTGAAGACGAGAGATCCAAGTTGCAGTAGATGTCTAGTTCCTTCACAAACTTAAGAAGTCGACAATTTTGAAAAGCATTAAAAAATATTTAGATACCAGAATTTGACGTTGCAAGGTTTGCGTGCTAATTAGCATGTTTTTACGGAGAGGAATACAGGAGAGACGAGAATTCGCGCATTATGGCGGCAACGGCAACCATCTATCGACGCCGTGTTACAAGTGTGCGTTATATTCACCCTGCGACACCGGCTTACCCACGCGTGACAGTGTCAGGTGTTACGTGGGTACAGGGCTCCTTTGCTAGTGCAACTGTAACCTCCTAAGGCACAAATACTTGGCAGATGGGCCAATTATTGGGCTGCCCAGTTTTACCTAATTTTGGAGGGAAAATAAGAGGAACGAGTAGTTTTTCTTTCTTTCTTTTTTTTCACTTTTTTGTCAAAAAGAAAAACAGGTTGGTTGATTAACAAGTTTCGGGACTTTTCAGCCAAATTAATAACAATAATTTAAAAAGTGTTATGAACATCTTCTTAAAAAGCCGCAATGGCAGTTACAAAGTCCACTGAATCAATGTAATAAAACAATCTCCTCATCTGAAAATCAAACCTATTTCAAAGGCCAGGCTTCCAATCTCCAGTCCACCTTTGTGAATCAACTCTACCATGCTCATATAAAAAAAAAAAAAATCCATTGATGTAAATATTATAAACACAGGCAGAAACCAATCAGGTGTGAGTCAGTCCAAGACAATCCCAACGATTAAGTGACAAAAATCATAATCGTCACCGTCTCCGGTCACGCCACCTTCTGTTTTCAAGCCGACTATGATGCTCTCTGTTGTAACCAGATGAATTCCTTTGCCTCAACCAGTCAGGCTCGTAGTCTTGTCCAGGACCTGGATTGTTACTTCTGTGTTCTTGGAAAGTCCTTCCCATCGTATACTCTCGATTTCTTGTTGGACTATTATCTGGACTCCAAGACTCGAATTCTTCACCCCCATCCACATATTCATTTCCCTCCCTTTGGGGACCTGACATCATCAACTGAGGCAGCTGCACAGGACCTCCTAAAGACGCATTATAGTTATTTTGATAATAGTTTGAAGGTAAACCCTGTTGTCTAGCTCTCCAAGAATCAGACGCTGGACTTGGTTTACCAATTTGTTTGGAATAAACAGGTGGTGTAGGAAGATAAGGCTCATATAAACGTTGTTGTTGTTGTTGGGGATGTGTCTGTGGCCTTGCTGTCGATGGCAACAAGGGGTTCAATGGGATTGAAAATTGCTGTCTTTCTTCTGCATTATATGATTCAAGTGCAGGTTTAGTAATACTTATGCTTTCAACCCGCATTGAAGACACGGATGCAGAATGTAAGTTGTGCAAGGGTGTGCCTGTGAGGGCTGAATTCTTCATGGTTAAAACCGTATCGGATGCTGGTGTTTGCATAGTTTGAGAGCTCTGTAAAGACAGACCTACAGACGGAAAGTACTTGTCAGGTACTTGAGGCAGTGAATAGGAAGGCATTGCTGCCTGTCGTGATACTGATGGAGTCATGTGAGCTGCTGAAATCTGTGGCAGCACCGAGTTAGCTGCAGTCACTACCGGAGAAGTGTAGACCGTTCCATTATGCATTACCATTTTTTGTGAAAATGGATTCCTTGCAGCTTCTGGTCTCCTCCCACTCTGCAAATTCTAGAAATAATAAAAACAAAATAACATCAGTATATTACATGGATGTTTGTATAAACCAATTATTACATTGACCAAATTTATCTTTTCAACGACCAAATTTGGTACTGTTTACGTCAGAGCAACTCGGGGCTCCACTAAACTTAGTCCAGTTTCACAAACAAAAGCATGAAATCATGCACGTGCTAATGCCATTCCTAAGAGGCGGGAATTCACCGATCAGAATTTACTGTAGATGAACTCCGCCACCAACAATGGAAAACGATAGGCACTATTTAGACCTTTATACCAGGTTTTTATTTGCCAGATATTTTATCCACGTGGTCATACTGGTGGACAAGAGAGAATCCTAGGTTTGTGCCAATTACGTGAATTTGTTTCCTATTCCAAGTTCAGAATAGTCACCACCACCACCATTTTCTATTTTAAGTTTACTTTTGGGCTCGTCTCTCAAATGTACTACTAGCATTACGTGTCCAACCATTATAGCGCAGAGCACAAGAATACTACAGCTTGTAAAAAATTGGCAGTAATTAGTATGTGTGTCTGGGAAAAGTTGCATATTTGGGCCTGAGTAACGCACCGTTCCAGGATTGCTTGAAGGAGTTGGGGATGGAAGAGAAACTCCGACATTATCTTCCCCCTGTCTATCTAAACCATTCGAACTAGTGGTTAAACCAGTACCACCAGCCTTAATCATATCAAGCAGTTTCACAGTTTCTTCACTTGATAAGTTGGCAGCTTGGCCAGAAGTCAAGGCAAACACCAATTCCGGGTTTTTGAGCAGCACAGCAAGTAGCTCTAGATCTGGTTCAGCTGTGCTTGCATTACCAGTTTGTGAAATGGTAGGAGGCTCCAAGGAAGCAAAATTATTTACTCGTTGACTAATACCAACTTGTGTTTCCACGTTATTTACAGCTTGATTAGAGGAAACCTGTGTTTCTGTGTTATCAGCATCTGGCAACTGTTGTACTGGAATTTCTGGGGTCAATGTGTCATCATAGTCCATCTCAAGGTCCCATGGTTCCTTGGGATTTGATGGTATCTCCTGGGTTCTCTGATAGATGGTTTCCCCATCGCGATGGTTTCTGTTTTTCTGGACTTCAACTTCTTTGCTATTCTCACCAGCAGCAACGCTCCATTGAGGGTTGAGTTTTATTTCTGCAGAAAGAAAAATTTGCATAAAACGCTGAAATCCGCAAAGAATGTTATCCAACACTACATACTTTTATCTATTACAAAAAAACAAAACTACAGCATGAGTAAAAGACCAGAACAAACCAAAAAGTTGATACAGCGTTCATCTTCATGAGTGCATAATGCATATTGGGGTATCTTGGAGTCTGAATAAATTATTCAGCGAGTAGGCAGCTGGTTGTTTCATTAGGGTGAGAGAGAGAGAAGCAAAATATGATTTGAAAATTGAGGATCAAATATATGAAATATACGCTCAACTTAGTTCCTATGTGTCTTATTTTTACACCCAGTTATATGCCCATTATTCCTGTTATAGCCTGTGTTATAGCTGAGCATGCAAAAATATATGACCTTTCCCCTCCCGCTTATCTTTGAACGCCAGCAGTAAATTTGGCAAAGTTCAATAGGTGTAGAGTCTTAACACGCTTTACTCAAATTGCATAATAAACCCCAGAAACAAGGTATCTGTTTATGACACACTTCGCATTCGCAAGCCAATAATTAAAAGTATAACTGCTGGCTTCTTTGTATCCACACATTGTGAAAGATGAGCATTTAGCTCATGCTGACATCTTCCAAGAGGACCTAGTTCATACTGACATCTTCCAACAATGAAAAACTACTACTCTACTGACCATTAGTTCAGGTTTACAAGTATACGATCAATGCTTTTACATTTCAGTTAGCCTGCTTGATGGATCTTGTGCTCTATATACCGTGACTGTACAGTGGGCTCACGTCCATTAACAAATTCCATCATTTGTTCCGGGTAGTGGGTAGAGAACCCATCCGAGTATTTAATGCTGATCAAAGATTGATGTTGGTCTCTCAAAAAAATATACAGATAAATTGATATGAGTCGATGCTAAAATTTAGCACAGGATAAAGGAGAATGGAGTGTTGAAACATCACATGCCGGTAAGAAACATGAATTAATCTCAAGTTTGTAATCATTTTAAGTACTACATTGGTTGCAAGTCACTTCTCAAATGGGTGGATCAAGTTCTTCCTATTATCCCTATGTGATACAGAGAAGGAGGTCAGATAAGACTGAAACAAGGATTGTTGGCTTCCACTCGGCAAGTCTTAGTTTTCTTTCTTTCTTGCACTGGTGGGGGTTGGGTTATTTAATTTTATCTTAAATTAAGAGCCACATTGTATTAAACACTTGTCAGGACATGCATTTAATTATATATAAAAACAAAAGGAAGCAATACAAAACAAAATACTTATAACTGAAACAATATCAAAGTTTCATACAAGTACATAGTTCAGTGTATGATCCAATTATTTCATGCAAAAGAATCATTTTGAGGAGCAAAAGAAGAAATAGCATCTACAGTTGTATAGGAGCAAACCAGATCTCTCTCCACGAATTATGTAAAAACTAAGGATACTCTCTCCATGGCAAAAATCAAGGGAACCTAGAAAGATTTCATTCTTTTTTTTCTTTTTTATCTTAAGGATCACTAGCTAAAGTTCTGCAGTAATACTAATGGGAAAGAGTCAAAGAAACAAACGAAGAACTACCAAAAGCAAATGTACCTGGAGGTGTCTGCCACAATATCCGGACCCTCATGCACTTTTCTACCAAAGACTCCTTTGAATCCATTCTCAGCTTTTGATCAAGAGAAGCTTCAAGCTTGTTAGGAACTTTTGAGAGAACTGAAACAAGCTTCTTTTGTTCCTCAATATTAGGTTGAAATGAAATTTTAGATGGTGGAGATGGAATGCTAGCATGAGAGGTCGAAGATTTGTTAAGAGCTTCAGTCTTTGCTTCTTTACTTTCATTAGATGAACTAGTTTTACCATATTTGCTCTGCATGAATTGTGCCCTCATTTTTGCCTTTTGGATATCATCAGCAGACATTGGACGGCCCTGATTCATAGATGCTGCTCTTGTGGCCTGTGGGCTTCTTCCAGCCATTTTTTGCCCTGGCTGTTCCACCAACTGAACTTTTCTACGTTCTCTAATTTCTGTATCAAGCTAAGGGAATGAACTTCATATTCTAAAGTATAAAGAAATCTCTACAGTTGTAACTGCAAATGAACTGTCCATAACTTTGTTTCTAGTTGATGAATTACGTACAGATTAAGACAAAATACAAATATGGAACTATGATTCAACTTTGACAAGAGGTTTCATCTTCTTCTGTTTTCTCATTCTTTAAAATATTCCATCTTTTACCTATACAATATTGCTCTCAATTTTCAATGAAAGCCTTTTATTCCAATATTTTACTTTTTCTTTTCTAGAAGAAGACCAAGGATATCTTCAAAGAATTTTTTAAAATAAATGCTTGAAAGAAATACTTAGAACATAGAACAACACATTACGAGCAAAAGGATACGGATACACCTAGGATTTGCTTCTTATTGGAATCATCTGAAGATGCTGGCAATAGTTTTAATGCTTGTGTGGGTTCCAATTTTCTGAACAAGAAATTTATACCAAAACATCAAGAGCCAAAATAAATATGCCACCCAAGCTGAAGTTTATGTCTTAACAAGAAGGAAAACCTGTCTGTACCTGAAATTTTCTGAATCATCATAAGGGGCAAGGATGTTTTTCTGCAGAGTCAGAAGGAACAATAAGAAACATTATGCAACTAACACTCGCTTTAAGCAACTCTTTTACCAGTTTGATGAAGCACTTACAGTGAAATCAATACTTGAATCCCATGGTTCATAACCAACAACGTCATCAATACTGCAGAAAGTTAAAGTGAATTAGTTAGGAACCCATCTAAAATAGTCTGTGTGCTTGAGCAATAAAGACATGCACTTGCCTCTGCTTCAGAATTAACTCTTGTTGTGCATAACTAGATGATTTCATGCCATTAGGTTTCTTCATAGCTTGGCTTCTTGCTAATAATTTGCTCCATCTTGCTAACAAAACTCTTGCCCTGTTTGATATGTCTGATCTTCAAATCAGATAAATGAGATTCAAAATGTTCACAATGTGCATAACAATACAGCAGAAGCACAAAACTTGTTTATTCATATAAAATAAACTTCAAGTACACCAGACAAGAGAAAATTATATAAATGCCTGGTAAAACCTCAAGAGAACTTGAGAAAAAGCGTGAGAAATAGTGTAAAGGTGAGAGGCAGAAAACAAGTTTCTGCAGCAAAAGCACACCTGATGCCCTGTAAAACCGCAGTTTGTTCACACTTTGCAGTATAACTGACATATGTACAGGAAGAGCTTTGTGCAAAGGCAAATGACAGAGAACCTGCTCAAAAGTTAATAAACGCAACTCTAAGCAATGTGTACAAGGAAAGGTACATTATATGAAAAACTGTAAAGGTAAATTCTATATATACCTTTAAGATAACAAAAAGAACACTTGTCTGTTCTTCAACGGCTGCTTGACTCAACCACGTTGCTAAAATCATCACCCCACCTTTATTTAAAAACCTGCATGCAAATAATCAGATGGTTGGATCAAGAAAGCAAGAGAATACACAAGATACTAAGATCTTTATTGTGATTCATTACGTACCAACATAATACTGTAGAATTTTGTATCTGCAAGATCCACTCCATCAGTTTCACCTGTCCAGAAAATGTTTCTTCCTTACGCATCAAACTGAATATGTTATCAACAAATCTTTTATCCAACTCATCTATGCCAGGTAGAGCATCATCTTGTGTTGAGCAAGATGGTGCTTCTTCTAAACTGGAGGGACCGACAGTATTTAAGGGAACTGGATCGACGGGCACCAAAGCACCCAAGGTTGTTGAGACCCCATCTTGTGGTTCTGTACATGAATTGGATCTGATTGCTTTCTCCCTTGACAACCGGACAAATTTCCTTACTCTAGAACGTTGACTAGTAAAAAATTCACGAATCTGTAAAATATCAAAACCACAAGGAGTGACTATTAAATAACTTCACAAAGCATGAAACAAAAACATGAAATATATGCAATTATTTCCATTAAGGGGGAAAAAAACCTGGGTGACTGTAACTCCAAATAGAGCACTGATCTCTCGTGATTCTTTCTTACTAATTGCATCTTTAATAGAGAAAACAGATTGCATATACTTTACAGCCTTAGGATTTAGCAGATCTCTAGGTCTTTTCCCTGCAAATGGAGGGCATACTTAAATCCAATCACATGAAACGAACACCAGCAGTATTCTAACAATAAAATTAACAATCCAACATTCATGTTCGTATATACATTAAAAAAAAAAAAGCACTGTTCTAACAAGACTTACCAATATTTATAGAGAGCGCACCAGCTGCCTGCATGGAGGAAAGAAACCATAAGAATATTATTATACTTATTT
Organism: Rhamnella rubrinervis; assembly: GCA_007844105.2. Taxonomy (NCBI): domain Eukaryota; kingdom Viridiplantae; phylum Streptophyta; class Magnoliopsida; order Rosales; family Rhamnaceae; genus Rhamnella; species Rhamnella rubrinervis. Next base: position 15,916,458 of record CM017575.2, on the reverse strand, counting down.
ATAACTGCATTTTTTTGTATTTGTGGTAAAAATATAATAAAAACATTATAAGATATTGCACCAATCAACACATTGAACTAATAGATGCTATCCAATTGAACCATATAACTGAAATATAAAATAGATACAAGAAAGGAACAAAAATGCAGTGTTTCGCTTAAAATCTTATAAAACAACTTGATATATCAATGGAAACGTTAATACATTTAAACAGCGCCCTCCTTTTATTACTTTTTAGTGTTTTTCTTGTATGTCAATAAAATTTGTTTCTAAGGAAAAAAAGCATTAAATTATTATTAGGTAAACAAAATATATCCCAATCTTAATGTATCCTAATTCATGTCTGTTACTAGTAGATACACAGCAAGATGGGCATATGTTCGAGCTCTTTAAAAACAAGTACCAATTGGAAACAGTACAAAGCATCACACGTTCCTTAGTATGCAAAAAATCTGCATTTTGCCCCCTAAACCACCGTTTGGTTGCTATTAAACTGAGAGGAAAAAAAAATTAAACTTCCAAGCAAAATGTGAATTGTATGAAGCTCAGCTATAAGCTACTGAGGGATTTTTATTTCCCTCGAGTCCAAAATGAAACCAAAATTTAGCATGTTAATTCCTTATTATTTTATTTTATCTTCTTCGCAGCAGAAAAAAATAATAATTACAAATAATAGTAATAAAAAAAATTCAAAAACGCACCATTTCTTGGGAGAGAGGATTGACACCGGTGAGTTTGCATTGGGTGGCGACGATTTTCTGAAGCTGGTCGATCTGACTGTGGAACAGCTCCCTCTGTGAGTTCAAGAACTTCTCCAACGACTCCGCCGAATTCCCAATCTCTATCTCCATAAAATCCTCCTTTAAGACCTCCATTGCCGACCGCAAAGCTGTAATTTCGAAAGCTCAGTATTTGACAGACACGCATTAAGAATCCGCAGCGAAGGATTAATCTCTGATTCCTCAAAGAAAACTAGGGTTGCGGTCTGCTAATTATAAGAGAGATGTTGACTCTGGAAGGGAGAAATGGATGCGAACAGGATAGAACCGGAGCAGGAAAGTAAAGCCCAAACCCACACGCGTGCCAAAATACTGCAATCAGTTGGCGCGTGTAGTGTGCTGTGTTACGTATGTGTTTATTCAATTTTATTTTATTTTTTCTCGATAAATTTCACCTAATCCAATTTTTTATTTTATTTTGTCTCAAATTCCAAATATAAAAACATAAAATTTGGTCACACGATAGTTTGCATGATTTTGTGTTTTACACATACAAAATTCATTTTAAAAAATTAGGGTTTGTATTTACCGACTCTTAGAATTTATTTATTTGTTCAACAAGGAATAACATTTTGTCCCACAAAACAAAAAACTGCTTAATTCGTTTATAATAATCAGGATACATAATTATTAAATTGTATTATTTATTTATTTATTTAATTTTTTAAATTATTACACATTATTAGCTAATAAATATTTTCATATAAATATTAATAATAAGAAGAAGAGAACAAATATATTTTTTAAAAAATAAAATAGTTTTAAAAAATGAAAGAAGAGAAAATTACTATTCTGGTTAAAGTTTTTTTTTTTTTTTTGTTCTGAGATTTCCTGATAAGTATATATATATATATATATTATGTTGTATTTATTGGTCACTATATTTAAATACGAGTTTATTTACTTTGTTGCTCATGATATTTAAATACAAGCAGTGGAATTGCGTTTGACAACAATTAAACTACAAGATTAGTTTTGTAAGAGAGTCTCGCATACCAAAAAGGGTGTGCATGAATTTGATTTATCCCCGATAGACCCCTCCTCTCATCTCCCCATATAAAATATGAACACCAATCGCTCACACAGTTGGTCGTCTTCCACCGAGACCCCTCTCCCGCGGTTTCAAAGGCTTTGGTTTCTCGCAACCTCCAGGGCGTAGATTAGGGCTTTCTAAGCTCTTCAAAAGCTTACTAGTCAGTTTGTTTTTGGCATTGTCTTGCCGTGCTATGGTCTCCCCGAAGTCCGACGACGATTTAGGGGTTTCTTGCTTTCCATTGTACGTCCTCTGGTAAGCGCTTGCGGTGTCTTAGCTTGTTTCTGATGGATTTCTTCTGTATGCTATTTGTTTTTTTTTTCGCTGTTATTTAATCTTATCGATGATTTTTTCTTGAACTTTATGCAATCAGTTTTCATGTTTTTACTTCTTGTTTCTATTTAATTATTATTATTATTTTTGGTCTGAATCATTCGTATATGTACGAATAATACAAACACGGGCGTATGCATATGTTACAAAATCTTTTATTTGTTCTGTTTAGCTGCGTCACCGACTCTTCAATCGTGTACGTTTTCTTTGTACTGTTTGGTTAGGGGTGTTTCCATTGCTAGGAGCTATCCTTTTAAAGTCGTTTATGTGGTGAACAATTTATCGTCATTATTATTATTATTATTATTATTATTATTATTATTATTGTTTTAATTTGACTAAATTTTGTTAAAGCGATATCCCTTTTCTGTACATTACTTGCGATTTACTGGGTTGTGCATTTTTTCATTTTTCTACAGAAGTATGTAAAAAGCAATGTACATGTACTATTGTAGCCATTGCAAGAACACGATGAATCTTTTTCTTTTTTCTTTTTTTTTTTAAGATTCTAATTGTTTTTACTTTTTGTATTCTCAGAAAAGTAGTTCAAATATTTCAAAGTACTTCACAAGAATGGATCGCAAAAACATTGACTTGGATCATGGCTGGGAAAAAATGCAGAAGGGAATAACAAAGCTTAGAAGGATCCTGGAAGGATTGTCAGAGCCTCCTTTCAATTCAGAAGAATATATGATGCTCTACACGTATCCTTTGTTGTGTATTTATTTAATTAACAACTAATTTTGTTTTGGAGGCATTTTTGTGTGATTCCAGCACCATGTTTCCTTAATTCCAATTGCAGAACCATCTACAACATGTGTACCCAAAAGCCCCCTCAAGATTACTCTCAACAGCTTTATGACAAATACCGTGAGGCATTTGAAGAGTATATCATATCAACGGTGAGGATTTCTAGGGACCTATTTTTCATCTTCTTTCATTCATTCTTCCTCTTTCTTGTAAGTTTAATTTTTGTTGTTTATCTGTTAGGTTTTACCCTCCCTGAAAGAGAAGCATGATGAATTTATGCTGAGGGAACTTGTGAAAAGATGGTCAAATCATAAAGTTATGGTTAGGTGGTTATCACGCTTCTTCCATTATCTTGACCGCTATTTCATTGCCAGGCGTTCACTTCCTGCACTTAATGAAGTTGGACTTACCTGCTTCCGCGATCTGGTTAGTAATCAGGCCCACCTATGGTGTCATACATGTGTAAACAGAAATTCTAGATTTCCGACACTTTTAAATTTTTTTAATGTACTTTTTCAGGTTTATAAGGAGGTTAACAGTAAAGCCAGAGATGCTGTGATTGTTCTAGTAAGTCCTTGGTGCATGATCCTGTGATTCCATATCATGTCTTTACTAAACATTTAATAACTAATACTTATACTCCAGATTGATAAAGAACGTGAGGGAGAGCAGATTGACAGAGCACTACTGAAGAATGTTATAGATATATTTGTTGAAATTGGGATGGGACAAATGGATTCTTATGAACAGGATTTTGAAGCACTGATGTTAAATGATAGTGGTGCTTACTATTCTCGTAAAGCATCAAACTGGATTTTGGAGGATAATTGTCCAGACTACATGTTAAAGGCAAGCATCCATGTATTATTATTTTTATGTTTATATTAACCAACATACTACTTCTTCTGTTTCTATGATTTATGATATGCTTGTGATTCTGACACTTAGAGATCATGCAGGCTGAGGAATGCTTGAAAAGGGAGAGGGAAAGAGTTTCTCATTACCTGCATTCCAGCAGTGAGCAGAAGTTGGTGGAGGTTAGTTAATGTTTATATATTTATATAAGCATATGCGTATACTTGTGTGTGTGTCATGCATAAGTTTCTCTGGGCCAACAGATGGTAGTATGTGTGTCTCTGGGCCTAGACACGAAGATATGCTTGTTAACTCTTGTAACATATTTGATTGGGGTTTTACATATGATAAGTGAATCAATCTTCTTTCAAAGATTTAGTCATATTAATAGTTGTGACTTTACATTGTTATTAATATTGCTGCATAGTATAGTTTTAACTCTTCTTACTCTTTAGAGGCCACCTTCAATCTCATTTTGTTTATTGCTGCATGTTTGGTCTATAGAAAGTGCAACACGAGTTGTTGGTAGTCTACTCAACTCAGTTACTTGAAAAAGAGCATTCTGGGTGTCGTGCTTTGCTTCGAGATGATAAGGTATTTTTCTGTCTTGTTGTTTTTAGATTTTTGTCCCAGCTCGTATTCCATAATATATCTCTAATATGGATATGCTTGTTCATGTTGTTTGTAGGTGGAGGATCTTTCTAGAATGTATAGACTTTACCATAAAATACCAAAGGGCTTGGATCCTGTTGCTTATGTATTTAAACAGGTTAGTTACTTCTTGCTTGTATTTTTTGCGTAAACAATCCTCATATAGCTGTTTTTTTTGTTAGGTTACTGGCACTCATACATCTGATGGTTTCCCTTTTGCAGCATATTACTGCTGAAGGCACAGCCTTGGTTCAACAAGCTGAAGATGCTGCAACTAACCAGGTGAAGTATCTTGATCTAAATTTTCTAGCTATGGTAACTGTTGTAATGGCATTATTGTTGACACATTTTCATATTCTTGTTATTTTATTTTTACAAAGTTATTGTGCTTCAATTTCCTTGTGCACATGTTGGTTCAACATGTGCAGCTTTGCACATCTTTAAACAAAACAATTTTTTAATTGGGATCACTGTGCTAAGTATTGGAACTATGCTTCTGCAGGCTGCAAATGGGGCTGCTGTGCAGGAACAGGTAGGCTATTTAACTTCTTTATTTGAATATTTAGAAGTAATCTGGCTGTTCAGATATTGACTTAGTTTTGTGCTTTCAGGTTCTTGTTAGAAAAATAATTGAGCTGCATGACAAGTATATGGCTTATGTCAATGGTTGCTTTATCAACCACACTCAGTTTCACAAGGTTTGGGCTGTAGAATATCAGTCTTTTATTTATTTATCTGAATTTGAGATCTTCCCTTAATTGCTTTGTCAATAATATCCATTTCTTATTGTACCATAGGCCCTGAAAGAAGCTTTTGAGATCTTCTGCAACAAAGTTGTTGCTGGTAGTTCAAGTGCAGAACTACTTGCTGCATTTTGTGATAATCTCCTTAAGAAGGGTGGAAGTGAAAAGTTGAGTGATGAGGCCATTGAAGATACACTTGAGAAGGTATCCTTACAAGAAGATTCTTTTCATAATTGTCATGCCATATTTCTGGCATATATGTGGGGATTAAGGTCTAAGTGAATGATGTTGAATTGTATTTATGGTTTTCTGTAGGTAGTTAAGCTGCTTGCATATATTAGTGATAAAGACCTTTTTGCAGAATTCTACAGGTAAAGTCGAATTGTTTCTTTCCAGCCTTTATAATTTATAATCAGCCATAATAAATGATATTCTTATATCTTCTACTGTTTGCTTTCCATCCTATGTTATTTGATTATTGTAGGAAAAAGCTTGCTCGGCGTCTACTTTTTGATCGGAGTGCTAGTGAGGAACATGAAAAATCTATTTTAACAAAGCTGAAGCAGCAATGTGGTGGTCAATTTACCTCAAAGATGGAGGGGATGGTGGGTTGACCTTTGGTTATTTGGCTTATGTTTCTTGTGCTTTTACATTATCAGGACGTTAATTAGAAGTGGCACCTTGTTTTCTCTAGGTCACAGATTTGACTCTGGCTCGGGACAATCAAACTGACTTTGAGGAATATCTTCGCACTAACCAAAATGTAACTCCTGGGATTGATCTAACAGTCACTGTTCTTACTACTGGATTCTGGCCAAGTTATAAATCCTTTGATCTAAACCTTCCAGCAGAGATGGTAACAGCTGTTTCTATTTCTGTATTCTTTAAATAACCTGAATGGCGTATTTCTGATGCTTATTTAATTTCTACTTTGTAAGAATACTAGTCTTGCATAATGCTCATATTATTGAATGCTTTTTTTTTTTTTTCACCAGGTAAAGTGTGTTGAAGTTTTCAAGGGGTTTTATGAATCAAAAACAAAACATAGAAAACTTACTTGGATTTACTCTTTGGGCACTTGCAACATTAATGGCAAGTTTGAGGCAAAAACCATTGAACTGATTGTGTCAACCTATCAGGTAATATGAGGGTTTTGTACCTTTCTTCATAATTTGACTAAGATTGACTGGAAAAGGTATATGAAAACAGAGTTGTGTATGTTTTGTAGGCTGCTGCTCTGCTGCTATTCAATACTGCAGATAGATTGAGCTATTCTGAAATTATGACTCAGTTAAATGTGACCCAAGATGACTTGGTTAGATTGCTCCATTCCCTGTCATGCGCAAAGTATAAGATCCTTAACAAACAGCCAAATACGAAGACCATCTTGCCAACTGATACTTTTGAGTTCAACTCCAAGTTCACCGACCGAATGAGGAGAATTAAGGTTTCAGATCTTTTAGAACTCAAAACTTGCTCTCCCTCCCTTGTATTGTCGATTTTTTAATTTTAAGGGAAACATATTGAACTTTTACAACTGTTTCACCAGATTCCTTTACCGCCAGTGGATGAAAGGAAGAAAGTTATTGAAGACGTTGACAAAGACCGGAGATATGCCATTGATGCTGCACTTGTGCGAATTATGAAGAGTCGGAAAACTCTGGGTCATCCACAGTTAGTTATGGAGTGTGTTGAGCAGTTGGGTCGCATGTTTAAGGTATTAAATGTTATTTATGAGTTGTGATTTTAACGATCAAAACTCTGTTGGGATTTTATGTTTTTTTTTTATTGGCCGTGTGATATTTTCTTGCAGTTACAATTACTATGCAGCTTATACACTTGTCTGATTATGCAGCCTGATATTAAAGCAATCAAGAAGAGGATGGAAGATCTCATCACCCGTGACTATCTGGAGAGGGACAAGGAAAATCCCAACGTGTTTAGGTACTTGGCATGATTGAGAGAAGCTTCTGGAAGCGCAAGTGCTGGAAGTTTCCAAGGGTTCCTTGTGGGTTATAGATTTTTTGCTGTAAATGTTGTGCAGCTCTTTATATATATTTATATATTAGTCTCTTTCAAAACCAGGAGTGGTGAAATTTTTTTGGTGAATTTCTTGGAACCCATTTTTGCACACTTGACCTCATTATTACCTTGAGAAAATATCTTATAGGAATATTGATTTCTGTGATGCTAACAGTCATCATTTTTCGTCTAGTAACTATCACCATCTTATTTTTGTTTGAAAGACCATGGTTATGTCTGTCTTTTTCCTTTTCTTTTTTTTCCCCTTTTTACACCGTTTGCTTTTTAGTCCAACGAGTAGAAAGTTGTTCAACTGTTAAGCTGCTTTTATCATCGTTATTATATTAAAAATATTATAAAATTAAAACTGACGAAAACTAGTCAGACAGATGACATAGACCAACGTTGGAGTTTACAGCTGTTAAAGATAATCTCTGATAATACGATGACATTTTTCTAGGCTTCAGGCATTCTTGATCTCTAGCATATATACTGTTGCCACTTTGACAAGTGTCGTGCACACTAAAGCAAAATGTATATATACATACACACATTTATATATAAATAGGAAGGCTATTATGTGCGATGTTGCTCATAATAGCTTGCATATAAACGGAGGGTGTTATTTCATCTAGTTTTTGGTGACTTAGTAAAATATTTTTTTTTTAAAATATGTTCTCACTAGTAGTAGAGGGATATTAGCGAGAAGGCATAAAATAAAATACATGTCTAACAATGCCTTCTCACTAGTAGTAGAGGAACCTTTCTACTAACAAAAAAGTATAAAATATAACTTATATGCCTTCTCGCTAGTGGTCTTTCTACTATTAGCAAAAAAACATAAAATAAAACTCATATATCTGACAATATCTCCACCTAGTAGTATAAAAATCTCTTTACTACTAACAAGAAGACATTAAAAATAAAATTTACTAAATCATTTAAAAATAAACGGGATAACGCCCTCCATCTGTGTCGCACAGAGCATTCTATATATATATATATATATATATATATATATATATATATATATATATCTATTGTTTAAAACATTACTATAGTAAAATAAATTATTATTATTGCATTGTTAGAAATCAAGAACACTTTATAATTGCCTTTCGACATGCAATCCAATGTATTAATATATCCAATTAAAAATCAATTAACATTAGCACTAAAATAAGTTACTAATTATAATTGTGAGCATATAAATTTGTAATTAATATATTATATATACATATTTTATTTTCTGACAAAAACTAAATATAAAAGGTGTTATGTATTTTGGGCTAAAAAAAATGCTCTTGTATTTAAAATTAAAATTTGTTTGGGCCTTCACTTTTTGTGGGCCCCTTGTCAAAGGCCATGATGACCTTGCCATTTAGCCGGTCCTATGCATCAGAAGGGGAAAACTAACATAATAAATAAATAAAATAAAATAAGCGAAGACGGGAAGGTAGGAATAAAATAAAATAAAAAAATGAGTTAAGAAGCTGTGAGAACTAGACGAATCACAAGGCTAGCAACAAAGAAAACAAGAAAAGAATAACAAAATTACAGCAAAGTGGGCCATCCACTAGCTTTACACGTGTCTTCCATTGGAAGTACTCACTCCAGTTGCCGGCTAAACCTGCAACCACATAATAAAATTGTTCCTTAGCACTTGACAATCCAAATATCGAATTAAACCAAGACAGTATGTTTATAAAATCATCCAGTCACAGTTAACCAATGACCACAGGTCAAAAGAACCATCCATATATTTAAACACCCAAAAGATGAACAACTTGTATTCGTTTTAATAGTTTGATAACACAAGAAGAAATCGTAGTAGTTTAAAATACTTCCTCACAATCATAACTTTCTAGACAAATTAACATAGAGAGAACATTATGAAAGTCACCATATAAGACATGAGTTCAAGGGAAAAAAAGTAAGCTACTATAACTCAGCAAAAATCATGGAATATTTACCTGTTGGATTCAGACTTGTTGGGTATTGATCCTTGTATAAACTTGAATCAATCCTTTGTGTATATACATGATAGCCACTGCCAAGGCAAAAAACATAAATGATTTACAAGGGAATGAATGCCAGAGCTTCAGCAAGTAAACGACTTGCATGACTACAGGCTACAGCCAAAAAACCAACCTTTGAGGAACATATATATATATATATATATACTTGCTCAACGCCTTCACCTAGAGCAACATGTTATTGAAACTTATTTCCTTCCAATTTCAGTTTTTCTGATTTCTTCACTACTTGTCTCTACAACAACAAATTAAAAAATCTCCCAGTTCCAATAACAGAAACTGTAGTAACAACCTGCGCATAAACATATAAAAGAAATTAAATTTAAAACGATAAAAAAAAGAAAGAGAAGAAAAGATAAAAAAAAGAAGGAAGATGGGAGAAAGTTACAAAAATTCTCTGCAAGAGAACATTAAAAAAGTCAAAAAGGGAAAGTTAACAAAGAAAGATCACCCTACCTGAGACTGCCATTCTTTACCCTATTTACATAGTTTCAGAGCAGTCTCAATGTAGAAGTGAGATCATGCGGTTTATGCACATGCTGGCGGCTTCCAATCCTTGGCTAGTCTCCAAATATACTGAAGATGATAAATAAACACCAACTAATGATTTATGGTTGGACTTTTATATATATGCACCTATAAAATCTTCAACCATACTCTTGATTCTATCCCTGAGCTCAGAATCTTTTCAAGCCTTAATCAATATAGAGTATTTCCATAGTTAAGCTTGAAAAGACATGAATGGGTGCAGTGCAGTACGCCCCCAGAAGTAGATTCGGCACCAAAATAATTTATGAAAACAGATAGAAATCAAGCTTCAGTAATGATCGGTCCCGCAACACAGTATCAAGTAATTCAGAAAAGATATCCATCGTCAGCCACTTATTACTCCACCTTAAGGCTTTGTACCTAAGGATTCACCAATTGAATTTCTTTCTAGAATTGAATTGATTTCCACCACCACTTGGAATCTTTAACGGCTAATAGCCTCCATTGCAAGACGCAACAGACGCAGTAATCCATCTATGTCTTGAAAGTTAAAATCAAGAGCCTTTTTAATGGAAGAGATACCCTCTGCATACTTGGCCTCTCCCATGTTTGCATTAGCAGCTGCAAAAGCAATCCTTGATTTCCTAGAAGCTTCCATAGCAAAATGTACATCCTGTGTCTGCAATTTGTAGCATTTAATTATGATTATGCTCATAAGCAAACCCAGATGACAGTACAAGCTGGTGTTATGTGACACAATATGACAGCCAGAGAGTGTTAGTTAATATAGAGGGGGCGGAAGCTATACTGTGATGGTAAATCAGCAGAAAGACCAAAAAATAAATTACAGTTTTGTTGTTAGAACTGAATTTCACCTTCTTTGTTCCCTTCTGAGGGGACAAAACTATAGTTTAAACTGCCTGTTCTTGATGAACATGATTTCTTGCTAATCGTAACACAGTATATATCAGACAATAATCAGAATGCTTTGATAATGAGTGAGTTGTTTTCAGCATGCTCAATCTTTTTATGATTGTTTACCTTCCAAAATTCTAACCACTACACATTTTGACAGAATCTTTTAGATATACACTTACAAAGTTGAGCATTCGCAGAAAGTTGGTACGATTTCGTCCAGAAATGACATGGTTTGCAGCAACCTGGGGGGAGCTAACACCCTTAGGTATAGCAACCTTGTCCACTGTTGTGGGGTTGTTTAAATTATCAACATCGGAGGCGGAAGAAGAAGGAGATTCACCTATAAAATGCAAACAGAAGAATGACATAAAATAAACAACAAATTACTACAAAAAGATTTGTTCTCCAATTTACCACCATAACAGCTCACCTATTGATTGAGAATGGTAAAACCCCAAAACAAAGAAAAGATAATTACGTTAATCATTACATATATTAGAACTTGACCATAAATTTTTCTGCTAATGAACAAATCTTTTCACTCTTTTTTATAAATCCTTTTTGGATGTATTGAAATTAAAAGACAACTTGTGTGCAATCAATAAAAGATGCTAGCAGTGATTCATAGAGTGAACAACTGATCATAATAACACAGAAATGGCTTCAAGCGCTAGTAAACAGAACAAATACCGAAGACTGACCCACTAATAGCATGCCAAGATAAAAATTAAAACTATTTTCAACTAACTATTCAAGTAAAAACATAGTTCCAACAAACATAAGGCATACTCATACAATTATAAAGGCCAGTGAATCATTAGGTTTGCCTTTAGATTTTATAAATTCAAAATCCAAGATAAGGGGAAAAAAAGGAATCTTGTAAATTTTAAGCACTTAATGAGAGAATGATCAAGATTATGCTTCAAAATTCAAAAAGTTAAAACAAGAGGATAAAAGATCCACATAGCTTTATAACCAAAAGCATAAATTTTTACTTAAAATATAACTTTTTCTTTATCACATCTTTTACGTAATTACCAGGAGGAATCATTTGTAGAGCCCTCTGCAACTCATGCCGCTCCCTACTTACAAAAGAATGTGAGGAATAAATTACTCTCATGTAAGCCACCTCCACACATTTGTAGGCCAGAGCAGCAGCAGCCATGTCTTTGGATTTCTCATACTCATGGGCACAAAACCTAAGATTGAGAGAGAGAGAGAGAGTGGATAAGTAATACAGTCAAAGAAGAAAAATGAATGACCAAAGATGATGGCCATAGAAGCTCCAAAGCCCATCAAAAAATCAACGGCAATGAAGACACAACATGCCACAAAGAATGCAGTTCAAATATCATCAGTTTAGAACAAATGGCAAAACTGTGTTCCATTGCAAATAAACAATCAACATGAAGCAAATAGATGTTCTGGGTATAGCTTAAAGGCTTATATGCACAAGCAAAGAAATTGATGCGAGTCTTAAACCCCAAATATGGAAAAAAACATACTCATCTACTCTTTAATTAGATGAACCTATTTCAGTGATTTAGAATTAAAAAGAAAAACAAGCAGTACTATGAAAGAATAAGGATGGAATCAGAGAGAACACGTGGCATATATGGCATCTTTCAAACCAATTTCCGAAGGTGATACTATAAGCACATATGTGGTGCCTGGTTCCATTCTACTGGTGTGGGCAATGGCAATTACTAAAATAACAAGAGTGACTGTGTTGCAACTTAAAACTATTGAACTTACAGAATAGGTAAAGTCTAAAATCTACTTATCTTAAAGTAAAACTCTAAGCATGCAAAAGAAGACCAAATTAACAGTTTATATTTTGACTTACTCGCATAATTTTGCAGTGCTGCTATATATTTGCGTTGACTGTAACATCTCATTATGTTTGGCAGTCTCACTGTTACTAGGTTCCAACAGAGACGCTCCATGAAGAAATTTGAGCGCTGCTTGGAGATAGAGCCCTGTTCTCTCAGTAGTTGAACCAGAATTCTGCCAAAAGATTGTATCCCAAAGAATTAGATAGAAAAAAGAGCACCAATATCTAACCATGAAAATACAACATGTTAAAACCTTGAAACGATCAGCCATGCGTTTAAGATCCCTAGCTTCTTTCAAAGCAATGGCAGCTTGGCTGGAGGAATCCCTTCTAACTGGACTTGGGGTGTCAAGATCCCTGGCCCTGTGTCCATTCTTCGTGGCATGTCTTGAACTAATGTGCCTAGATCCATTCTGATCATCTGCCTTTTTGATCTGCTTGTGCACTTTCAGAACATCATTACCTTCAACTGCATCAACTTGTAAAGCATCTGCTCCATTTCCCTTATGGAAACCAGTAACTGGACGGGGGCAGCGAGTCAGTCCCTCACTTTGAGATCCTCCTGAGGGTGGTAATGGTAGTGACCTCCCCCTCCCAGAGACTCTTTCCATTTGATCAGTTTTGTCAGAAATTGACTTCTTTAAAGACTTCTCCTCATTGCACTCCTGCAACAGACTCTGCTTTGGTACAACAGCATCTTTGCTGCAAATTGCATCTACTTTCATATCTACACCACCATGCTCTCCAAGATTAAGCTGACTCTCTCTTTTACTATTCTCACTTGACAAATCTCCCGTAAAATCTTTTCTAATGAGAAACTTGTTCTCAATTTCATCAGATTTGTCCCCAAAATTCTCCAGCAACTTGTTTTTACCATCCCTAGGCTTTACTTGACAAGAAGGTGAGAATTTGTGTGGTTCACAAAGAACATCTGAACTCTTTACCCTGTCCATGTCCAAATCAGATTTAGAGCTCCAATTTTTTTCCTTCAACCTTGAAGAGGAACCTTTTCCAGACTTCCTTGAATGAGACCCATTAGCACGATAACGGCAGTCACTTTGTCTCTCTACACCACCAAATTGATCTGAGTTCAATGTTTTACTAGGATGTTGAGTATCTTGAACTGAATTATCCACAGCACTATTTACAGAATACTGATTTTTCATAATATCAGGAGAAGATGCCTGATTTCTAGCTTTACTACCTATGTGATTAAAATCCCTGTCTTGAAAATCATGCACAGAATACTCAAGGGACCCATGACGAGCCACAGTGGACGTCTTTTCCTTTCCAGCTCGGGTTTGTTCACTCCTACCAAAATCTTCACCATCATAGCTTCTTTTTGGACTACCATTGGCCAAATGACCAGCATTCTGGAAGTCATCTTTCACAGAAAGGTCCCTAGCTACTGATGTAAGCTTATCTGGATTTGAAATTCTCATAGGTGACGATGAAACTGATTCTACTGGTGAACCTTTCACTTCTTGAAAGCTGGATTTGGTTTTATGGGAACCAGAGACTTTGGAAGAGCTCGAAGTGGCAGCCAAAGAAGCCTGAATAGATCCCAAATCCTTTTTTAAGGAATCCATACCTTCCAAACTCCGCTGAGACAGAATGCTGCCATTATCTTGCCCAAGTTGCTGGTTCTTCATATGACTACTCTTTTTGTCTGTTCTACCATGGCCTTTGCTTCCACTGGACTCTTTCCCCTCAGATCTAGTTCTTGCCTTCTTTTCCTTTCTGTAGTCATTTTCACTAAACTCCTCCTTCACAAACACCGTACTATCCTGCAGATTTCTTGTACTTGGGAGGGACCCATTCTGAAATTCCTTACTTTTCCCTTTCTTAGCACTATCTCTAGCTTCAGTGTTCCCCATTTCTATGGAGCCACCATCCAGGGAAACTTCAACTTTGACTTTTGATTTTGTAATGGAATCTTGTAGCCTGTCCGTCACATCAAATTTTGAGTCTTTAGAGTCTTTGGAAGAAGAGCAGTCCAAGTGCTTAGTTCGACCCTTCCCTGCTGAAGATGCAGGGAAACCATTACTTGAGCTGGGACGGACCTTCCCAGCTGCCCCACTGTGATCTGATGCCCAATCTTCATCAGTAATATTCTTAAACTCAGTCTTGATTTTCTTGGAAGCTCTAGAAGAATCTTGGTCAGAGTCCCTTCTGCTTCTCATCTTTAGACTTTTGGTATCACCTGAGCATATGAATTATCAATAAGTTAATTCTATAAATTAAAATATCCAACCAGCACAGAGGAATGTGTCAAATAAGAATACCTCCATCAGCATGGGGCTCAACTACTCTATGTTTCTCTTTATACTTGTGGTTCTGTTTATCCACAGTTAAGTCACTAGACTTGCTTAGCGGCAGATGATCAGATTCAGCCACCAGAGGAGAATTATTCACGTCATTCAAGCTTCTACTTTTCACTGATGCCTGCATATTTTTCTTCACAGAGCTTGACGACTGAGTGGGACCCTCATTAATAGTTGAATGTTGCTTCTTTCCACTGCCAAGTACAGTATTCAAACCAAAATTTTGGGGGGTTTGATCGGGGTGTTTAAAACTAGCCATCATCGCTCCTGTGAAATATCCACCAGGATTATTGTGCAGATTATTTTGACTGTCAGGAGGAGGAAGTTGGTACAGTGCAATAAGAGCTTTCGTTGTTTCCTCCTCACTAACACTACACCGGTTCAATCCAGGCCTACATTTTCAGGGAAATCAGGCTTCAGAGAGAGAGAAAGAAATTGGATTATAAACAGTATAAATCACAGTACATCACAAAGCAACTCAAATGAACTTACAGCCAGCTAAGCATGCTACACAGCCACTTCTCAGGTAAGTCATTAGGATTTATGCCAAGTGGAAGAAGTCGCCACTTCTGACACTTGTCACAAGCCACCCAATTTTCTTTTATCACCACGGGAGCCCCTGTTGCAGGAGCTGCATCAGAAATAGCTCCATTTCCACAGCGTGGAGCTAAATTGGAAGCCATTATAGGATATGACTCTGATGTTGAGGGCTTATCAAATTTATTATTAGCACCTGGTGCCTCCTTTGATGCGTTGTTTATAGCAGATAAGCTCTTTGTAAACACATCAGACTCTTTTAGCTTATCTTCCAAGGGATCCATTTGATTCTCTTCTTCTTCTTCTTCCAATTCCCCAAAAAAATCTTTGTACCTGTCCACATTTCTCCCAGTATCCTTACGCAATTTGATGTTTTCAGAATCACTATTAGACGTATAATTTTCTGTGTGGATACCCTTCTTTATCTTGGGCACCACAGAAGAACCAACATTCAAGTTTTCTTTGGGTACCTCCTTGACTGGGGTGCCATGACTTCCCTTTGATTTCTTTTTTTCTCCAGGAATTGGATGCTCCTTACCAGGATGTAATCTCATGTCTTGTTCAAGCAATATTGCCTTCTGATTAGCTTTTTGCTTGGAAGAATCCATGATTTCAGAATTTAAAGCTTTTCTTCCCTTAGCAACATTTGAGCCAGATTTTGCAATGTCATAATTTTTCTCTCCTTTTTGTTGGCTCTCTTTATTTGGATGAACTGGAATTTCATTTAGGGAACTTGCTTTTCTATCTTTCAAACCCTTTCCAGTGGAACTGGCTTTTCGCTTCTCAACTGAGCCATCCTCTCGTGTGAACGTTGGCTCCATTGGTCCCTCTTCTGCTCTATCAGGAAAGACTTTATCCTTTACAACACCCCTATTATTTGTTCCTCTGCTTTTTATCATGTCACCAGAAGTTGAGTATGAATTGGACAGAATAGGAAGCTTCAAGGTTTTAGAAACAAGCTCCTCACAAGATAATACATCAAAATCTGATTCCTTTTTTGACACACCACCAATTCCATTTTTAGTATCCCCATTATTTCCACTCTTTGATTCAGCTGAATTATCATTTCTTTCATCCGGTTTCATGTTCTTTTCCCCCAACATTTTCAAACCACCCTTCACTGCATCAGATCCATTCATTAAGAGATCAAAACTTTCCTGACCAACCCTTGTTAGTGGCACATATCTAGCCTCTTTTGGAAGCTTTTCCTTTTCAATTAAATGAACTAGATCATCAGGGAGAGGCGATAAAAGTAAACCATCACGCACAGGAAATGATGTCATAATCTGTTCCAACACATCAGGAAAAGCAGAGTCTAATCACCTCAGGCACACTATGAGCACGAGAAAGTAAAGATGAACACATAGCTAGGAGATAACTCACCTGAAGAATGCTGGTTGGAGATTCAAATGGCACATTTTGGGGCTCATGAGATATCCCTTCACTTTCTGAGTGGCTGTCATCCATGGAGGATGATGGTGAATCATCAAGGCCAAGCCCGCTGTAGATTGCTGCATTTTTTCGTGTCGACAAGTTTTCAGTACCCACTTTGATTCGAACCTTGAGTGTTTTTTGGTCTGCTACATTTGTGGATCTGTTGTTTACAGAGTCAAATCTTGGTGTCAAATCCTCAGCGCAGGCTGCTGCCATGCGCACTTCTTGTTTGCCTAAATCATCTACTGATGGCGCCTTTAATGCAGGAAGTGATGTGGAACTTGTGGAAGCAGGTTGATGTCCCACTGACTGAGGCGCACTCAAAGTACCCACATTGTTGGAACGGCTACCCTGGTAGTAGGAGTGGAAATGTTATTATTAGAAGAGCATGCAGTCAATTAAACTAGGCAGACTGGAATCAACCATTATCTAGTCAAGGAAACTGTTCTATATAGAATGCACATATTGCAAAAGAGAAAATATTACCCATAAACATAAATCAATTTTACCTCCAGTTGCAAATTGTTTGGAGATCTGAGTGTGCTATATTTCTGAACTTTTGGTGGAGTCCTCGGATGAGAACCAACTGGAGACCGCTGATAGGCAGGTAAAAATGACCCATAACCACCAAATTTTGCTCCTATTGCAATTTGTCAATTCTCAAGTCACTAATCATACAGAATGAAATCTACATTAATGCATCATTTGCCCCAAAGGGACATATAACTGCCATCTTTAGACTTACCCAAACTCTCTAAAGAAACTCCACCTTCGAAATCTTTTTGGAAGTGTCCTAAAACATCTTGGAGTTTCTCATCCTAATAGAAAATGGAACAGCATATGATACAAATACAGAGCATGTAAGGAGTAAGTTGCAAGAAGAATTAGACAAAAAAAAAGTGTAAAACTGGGGTAAGACATTCAAAAAGCTTTATATGTGTTCAATATACCACATTATACAGCCAACAACCATAGATTACCTAAAGCAGTTTTACTTCAAGACCGAAAAGCACAGGCATGATTTAACCTAAAAAACCAGCTCTCATATTCTGAAGTGTGCCATAAATTCATTTGCATTTACATTATAAAATCTGAGAGACCTGCATTGATAACATACTAACAATACTATGCAACAAAAACAAGGACCCAGGCACTCCAGACCTCTACGAGTTCTCGAAACACATTATTTTCCTTCCTACAAATAAACCTCATGGAAACCATAAGTAAGAAGAACCCTCTTCAAGCATATTCATTTTTCTCCGGAAATTTCAAATTATGTTACTTTAATTAAACATTACAAAAAGCATTTTTATGCTTTCTCAATAATAAGTCAAAGTCGGAGATTTTTGTAACTACAAAACGGATCAAGTCAAACTTGTACAGCCTCAATTACACTAAACTTCAAAAAAAAAAAAAAGCTTTCTAAGAACAACAAAGTTCTATGTTCTAGTTTCTGTTCAGTTTAATCATTCACAAATTCTTTTTAACTTCTTTTCGACCATAGCTTCTCGAAATCAAGCAGAACATTTCGAGTAAAATTTGGTTTCCTTAAAAGCCAAATCAATACATGGCTAGGATCTAGGATGAGAAAACAAGTCAACCCAGAAATTTACCATTTAAAAAAAAAAAAAAAAATCATACAAGAGATCAAATTACTTGAATACGCATATAAAAATAATTCAAGAACACGGCCCTTACAAGGTAAGAGAGATCAATATCAGGATCGATGCTGGCATCGTAATCTTCGTTGTTCTGGTAAGAACAAGCTTCGCCTTCTTCAAGCTCAGTGTCCTCCATTTCTCTCCCACCAAACCCTAGTCCTATCCCCTTCCTCGCATCTCTGCAACCCACCGAAATCATTCAAACCCTCCCCCCCCTCCCACTCTTAATCCTTCCACACCCCAAATCCAAATTTGAAACTCTCTCCAACCCGTTTCATAACAAAGAGTTTTGCTCTCAAACAATCAAATTCTACCCGATCACAAGCACCAAATCAATATTCCAAGCTCAAATTGTGTATCATAAATTCTACATAATTATAAATTATTTAAATTACAAAAGCTACGATTTTCTTTTCCTCAACGTTTTTCCTGGCAGACCCTTTTGCTTGGGATTATTCCAATTTAGCAATACTCTCTCCTTCTGGTTTTCGGTGCATATACAGCAGCCGCGTTTTATTTTTTTATTATTTTCTTCTGTTTTATTTTTTTCTCTCACTTCCTCCTTTGAAATGTAAATTTGCAAATTACTATCAGACACATCTATCAGGATTTGCGTTTAAGCACCTGCATGTTTTGGTTTTTTGCAACAATGGGCTTCATCTTAAGAGAATCCGAAATGTGTAATATCAAACGCACCTTAAGGCGCGTGACGGTTGCTTCACTCTTAATTTTTCTTAGATAACAAAAAAATCTTCCAAAAGGTTTTTTTATAGAGATTACAAAACTTAAATCATCTCAGCTTGAAATTTAAAAGTACGATGACGTTTTTCTATAATTAACTTTTAAACTTGCCATTATAATTAATATTACATTATTATAGATCTTAAGCTGAAAAAAACCGAAGTTGAGTACTCTCCGAAAGCGCGTGAAGGTGGAAACTCTCTATGTGTGTCAGTTGGCGGAATCCAGCATGTTTTACATCCAGCGAACACATTATGGCTTTCTTTATTAGATATTTTCAAATAAGTTATAGAAACTGGATAATTCTCCCTATTTACTTTCTTCTTTCAATTTTTTTTATTTTATTATTTTTTTTTATAAGCACGGACAATAAAATACAATACGTTATTTATACGTATGTAAATTGATTCAATTACACGGTGAGAATTTGAAGTTAAATAATAGATGTAAATACACGAATTAAGAACACACTTATGTCTAACTTTTAATAAGTTAATTAAAATAAGAAATAACCATTATTATTAAACAACATAAACACTTCACGAAGATGAATAATTATTAAATTTATTATACCAACACATGTATAATAAAACAAACAAATATTTTGTTTCATAAAATGGTATGTCTAATTAAATTTTAATTTTTTAAAATAAAATATATTTTGTTTTATAAAATTGTACGTCTGATTAAATTTTAATTTTTAAAATAAAAAAATATGTTATAAGGGGTTGCTGAGGTGTTATGGTAGGTAGGCGAAAAGAAGCTAATCAATCCGCAGAAATTGACCCCGAAGACAAAACTTTCAGTGACGAAACTGCCCTTGTAGTTTTTGTGGTTCTACTTGGCTGTGGCTCTGTGCCGGCGCAGCGTACTGCGTGCAAGTGTGTAAAACTTGGTTTTTATTTTGTTCGCCAAATGCTGTTCACGTGGACACAAGGTGTTTGTTAAATTGTGTTTACCGAATTATGCTTCTTAAATTGCTTTTCTTTCACGTTTTCTACACCGCACCCCTTATTCTCTACAATTTCTCGTACCAAACTGTCCATTTTACGTGAATAACCCAAACCATTGGCTTATTCCCTCTCTTTATCTTCAAATTAATCATCACCATTTTCTTATATACATATCCTCATCCCCTATCCACCTCCCTATACAAATTAAAGAAAAAAAAAAAAGAAGTTAAAATTGATCAAATATTCTAAAGGTTTTTAGGATGGATTATGGATATAATAAATATCATGCTCAACTATTCTAGCATGGGGTCGGATGCGTGTCTCAGGGACGACATTCTATCACCAAAAGAATATTCGACCTCATTCACTTTATGGGTTTTTTTTCTTATAATTATTATTAGTTTTTCTTTTCATATATATATATATATATATTAGATACATTAAGAACACCGAGAGTCTACAGTACATATGTAGCTCTTTAATAACATTTTCATGGTTATTTATTAAATTAATAAATTTTATAACGCTACAGAAATCTCTCATGTGAGTTTTTGGAAGATTCTTGATCACGTGTTATTGCCTATATATATATATATATATATATGGACACCCACTTTTTGTACATACGCACTCTTCCAATGGACACGGAATGGATAATTAAAGGGTAATAAGCTAATCACTTTCAACTAGTACTTTAAAAAATTGTAGAACATGTTTGGCTATTTATATATTTTTTAAAAAATATAACTTAACACAGCAGCAACGGCTTATTTGTGTACGATATCTTAGATAGACCAGGGTCCAAAAAAAAAAAAAACAGCTTATTTGTGTATGAGATCAACATCCCCAAAGATTAGAAAAGGCAACAATTTATTTGTATAAGCTTAATAGAAGGTGGATGCAATTCTGCTAACACAAGGCCTTCAAGGCAAGCAAACTAATGCAATTGGTTGCTCTGTCTCAGTTAAAATTTTAAAACTCTTAAACTTACTGTGTAATCTCGTGCCCATCATTATGTGAAGGCATGCTATCTTCTGTTATTTATTATTTAATGACGAAAATCCATGTTATCATTGCCTCCATAAGGTTTTCTACGCCATATATATATATATATATATATATATATTGACATATTGTCCACAATCCATGTGTAACTATGGAAGTAATAAATGTTATAATGATACAGAATCTATTATGTATCAAATATGAGTTTGATTTTATCAACCTATAAAAGCAACAATTTACCATAAGTTACCCCCAACTCATTAGGTTATAGATATGTCCTAAAAAATAGATAGAATAAATATAACTAATGTGTATCCATCAGTTATACATTAATATTGGTCAAGTAATTTTGTGAATCCATCAGCTATAAATGCTCTTAAATTCTAACACTGCAAAATGGCAAGTTTGGGGCTGATGCGGATGTTGTCTAACCACTTGACATAAAAAGGGTGATATTCAATGAACAAAAATGAGAAAAAAAAAATTAATTACATAAATATTGGCAAGCATTAAAAGAGTTTGTGAGCCATAATAAGATGATGTTGATTAAAGTTTTAAACATTCAAAGGTTGGTGAAAATGAAACCAATATGCTCACTTCTAATTAATTAGTTTTTTTTTTTTTCTTAATATGCTAAAATTTTATATTTCTCAAGAGTCAAGAGGAAAAATAATATTTATTTCATGGGTCGTATTTACTTTCACGCGGTATTTCATAAGCCAGAGTCTTGGGTGCTAACATGTTTGACTCGCGACGACACTTTCAGAAGGATTGATCGTAAATGACTCTTTATTTATTATAAAAATAAAAAAGAAAAAAAAGAAGTCTATTTTTTTTTAATGTATTTAAATAATAACTTTATTATCCCTTTGGGAGTGTGAGATGATATGGTTTTCATAGCGTGGGTGTTAGTGCTAAATGTAAAGGAGAAATTGAACTTTTCAAGATTATCAGAGTTTGCAGCATCCTTAATGGTGGATTTAAAATTAAAAAAAGAAAAAAAAGAAAGGATAATAATGAATGAGAATAAGGATGACGTATGTTGGTAAGGACACCATACACAGATCTTTAGAAAAGTCGCTGTGCTGTTTTGAAAGGACAACGTATGGAAAATTAATATCCAAATTATATATATATATATAAACTGACAAAGTTTGGATGATAAAAAATTCGATCTGTATGAGAAATGCATACAAGATAATACCTTTTGAAATCAATAATTAACATTTTTGGAATAAAAATTAATAGGTAATTCTAAGATTAAAAAAATTGGACATTTTTAATTGTAAAAATCCAGTTCGGAAATAAAAAAAATCGTAACTTTTAGGATTAAAAAAAAGTCAACTTCAGGAGTTCAGAAAATTTGACATATAGAATGAAAGATCGACCTTGAAGGTTCAAAGAATGACATTTTTAAGTTAAAATGGACATTTAGGAATAGAAAATTTAATTATATTTATATGGCTATCTTGTTTCGCACTGCGAATCTTTTTCTTGGTAAATGATGTTTTCAAGGGATATGATAAAGATTGAACAAATCCTATATATGACTGTGTTATTAAGATGATAAATAGTTTAGAAAGAAAAATATTCGAGTAAAATTGATACATTTAGTTGCTAAATATTTTACAGAGATTATTGAAATTCATGAAAATTAGTCAGGTGATGGATTTCACTCGCACCACCAGGTAAGCAGGACATGTTATTGTTTTTTATCGTCTGTGGAAGTTGTTAATGGCCATGTGTACTGCACTGAAAATGATATAGAGGAATATGCTGTTTGTTAAATGCTAGGACTTTGTTGCTCTAAATTTGATGGTTTAAAAATTAATCTTTCATATTATCTCAACACTTAATAATTTAATTGTTCAATAAATTCCTAAATATTCTTCATACAACTATGCGTCTGCTCGATGACTTTAAAGCCCATTATTTGGTACCTAGAAAAGTCAACTGCCAGATCCGATTATTATTTTGGTATATCTTCTTCTTGTTCGTTTTCTTTTTTTTTTCTTGTGTTTTCTTATGGATATTGGTATATGCTCTGTAAAATATACAAACTAGTTATGCATTTCTCCCTCGCACGCCTCAAACCACACGTTAGGAAAATTTTTGTAGGTTATATTTGATCCTCAACATTACTTGCTTTATTTATAAGTCTTTAAGTTTCCAATTTGTATTATTTTAACCATGCCAACAAGCTTCTTAATTAATATATATATAAAGAATATTAAGCTTTTATACTTTCAGATAAATACTTGTACAAATTTTAATATCGGTTGGTCCAAACTGAAATGCAAAATTATGAACAAGATATTTCCAACTTTGAAACTTGTAAGTTCCAAGTGAATGTAATCTCACATGGATCTTGTATTAATAATATATTTAAATCCGGACAATATTGCTCCAATTATTAACCGCAGTGAAACTCTCTTTCTCTAGTGCACTGTTTGTTGTATGGGAAAAAAAAAAGAAAAGAAAAAGAGAAAAAAAAATTCAACTTCATGCAGACTGATGTTGAAGTGTCCTTTTAAAGAAGCCTTACCGGAAGTTTTACTTTGAAGTTCCTTCAAACTGATCTCTAAGCAACTCATACTTCTTAAGTTCAGCCATGGAGAGAGAAGGAGAAAGCTCTCCTAAGACCTGATAAGTCAGTGCAAAGGCTGTTAAACATGGATTAACAAGGCATCTTACAACTTTTTTATGAATCTAAGCAACAGTGGCATACCGTCACAAAGTCTTCATATTCGATAATTACACTATCAGCTTGATTCTCAACACCAGAAGAATCTGAGTCTGAGCTTGAAACCTACAAGAAACAAAATCTGTCCAATTAACACATAATTTAAATAGTAGGCCGATGTTCAGCCATAGTCTCAAATTAACAATAAACACTATCTGATCACTAGAGATCACTCTCAAAGCCTAATTAGCATTCAGTGATTACTCAACCTACCTTGCGCTTTGCTGCATTAAACCAAGCATCTGCACATAAGGCATACATATCTGCACCAGTGAAGTTTGGGGGACATTTCTTTGCTATTGAGTAAAGAGACACATCTTCGTGCAATTTAAACTTTCTAGTGAGTGCTTTGAGAACCCTAGAAGAGAAGAAATTGTAGATGCAAAGAGAAAGAGCATCATGTCAATACTATGCAGTATGCACATAGTAAAACCATGATAAGAAAATGACAGAGACCAACCGCTCTCTATAAGATGCATCAGAGTTCACTCCAACATATAGCAGCTTATCCAATCGGCCAGGCCGTAGTAGTGCAGGGTCAATTAGATCTGGTCTGTTGCTTGCACCAATTATAAACAGATCCTACAACCCCAACAAAAATTGAGGAAAATTCTCTTCAGTATCAAAGCAAAATAAAGAAAACAAGAAAACAGTCTTAAAAAGAGTGTGGGATTGGATGAAATAGACTACCTGAGTTGAGTCATTTAGGCCATCAATCTCTGCAAGCATCTAGTAACAAGAGGAAAGTAACGGCACTAAGGAACCACAAGTGAGATACAATGGGAAAAATGTGCTGATATCACAACAGAGAGTATCTTACCTGAGAAACTACTCTGTCCATAACACCCCCAGAATCCCCTGATGCACCCCTGGCTGGAGCAAGAGAATCAAGTTCATCAAAAAAGATAACACAGGGGCGTGCTGATCTAGCCTGCAAAGCACAAGCAATGGAAAAAAATTGTCAGTTGAAACAAATGTTTTAAAACCCGAGTACATAACTCGTTTATCTTTTGTTTTTCTCCTCTTGAAGAGCTACTATTTAAAGTTAGGAAAATGTTAACCTTCTGGAAAATGTCTCGAACATTTTTCTCCGACTCTCCTATGTACATGTTTATCAGCTCAGGCCCCTTAACACTGAGAAAGTTCAGGGAACACTCAGTTGCAACAGCTTTTGCCAATAAAGTCTACATTTCCAAAATAAGAAAAATATGCAAAGGTCAATCTTTTAAGAAAACACAGAGGTCTACTTGAGGAATACTTGTAGTATTCTGATGTGCAGAACTTACTTTCCCTGTTCCAGGTGGCCCGTACAGAAGAACACCTGAGCGCTTACGTAAACCGGATGAAAATAAATCCTTATGCAGAAGAGGTAACTACATAAACAAAAAATAATAATTAAGTATAATATTTCATAGGCAACAGGATTACAGGCTTGCATACTCATGGGCTTCAAAGAAGCCAATTTGCTTGTGTTAGTGGATTCTTAGTAAAACAGGCAAGATATGAACAAAACAGAATAAGAAACGCAAGAGATAGAAATTAGGAAAACTGGATTCATATTTTTCCAGTGATAAATGAAACTATGCAAACTGTGTTGGATACCCTTCTATTCAATAGTACCTTGCTATCAAGTTCAGACTATGGAATAGCATGGATAATACATCACAAGACTCTTACCCAAAACAGACATCCAAGGAACTCAATGGAACATTCAGATTTTGGAATCATATACAATTATTAAGGTATCACAGATGGAGAAAACCCTACCTGAACTGTATCAAGAATTGATTTCTTCACATCCTCAAGCCCACCAACATCTTCCCATTTCACATTGGGGACCTATAGCAGAAATTCAGACTTAAAATGCTTTCAGCATTCAGAAGATTCTGTTTGCAAATTACTCCCCACTTGCTTTTATAAGTTCAAACATTAGTTTATTAAAAACAAAAGGAATACATTTGGACAGCAACTGGTACTCACTGCCTAAAGGACAAAGAACATCAACAATGAAATGAAGTTAGCTTTGTTCCCCCACTTACCTTTGGAGTACCCAAAGCTGTTGCATTCCTTTTCTTTGATCTCTCCAATGCTTTTGTTAAAATTTCTTTGCCTGAAACCTGAGATTCAACTTCAATGGACTTACTGCTTGATTCTGGTTGAAACCTTTGAGATGGATTTAATTCTCCAGACCCAACTGAGTCAACAGGTATATTGCCTCTGCCGAATAAACTTGCACCAGCATCAGCAATGAAAGCATGAATATCTCTAGCCATGAAACCAGATGTCTGCCCCACCACATCCTTTACAAATTCCTCTGAATCAGTCTGCAAAAATCAATAATCTGATCCATCAAAGTGAATAATTATGAGCAAAAGAACTGAAATTATCATATAGAATTTTCTCAATAAAAGGTCAAAAGATCAGTTTGGATAACCCTTGAAATCCTCACCCAGCTAAAATAACAAAAGTATATTTGCTGAGATATGGAATTCACATAAATCTCTCAGGATAAGAGTGATAATTTTGAAATACCAAAATGCTAGAACATTAGATAATCATGTTAGACAAACACATATAGATACATGGCCAAAAGGTAATTAAGCAAAGCTTAGACAAGAATAATCTCAATGTATCTGCTAATTGATGGTTAAGAAAACATAATTGCCACACATGAAGTCATATTACGCTAGTCGATAGCATAGATGGAGAGGAATCATATCATGGTGTAAGGATATTTGAAAATTTTTAAACAAAAGACACACGAAAGAAGAATTAGCAAAAATCACATACATTAAGGAGTTCAGAAACACTTTGCAGTGACTGCATCAGCATTCTAGATCGCTGTTCTTCAGTCAAAGAATCCATACTTATTTCATGGCTAAAGCAACGCCTAATAGTTGGTGGTAGACCTTCAGATTCATCAGCAGCTGCGACCAACAGCACCTGATGCCCACTAACACCTTCACTCCCTTGCTGCATCAACATTACAGAAATTGTTATCATGCTGCATTACATAATAAAGAGTAAACATCCATGGCTCATGTAATTCACTACATGTTTGAATTCAAGTATTAACCCTTATTGATCACCAAAAACTAAATAATAAACATAAATGGGAATGTTTCGGAACCATGGTTGAAGAAAGACTGAATGGGTGCTATGTCTAATGGCTTGATAAAAAAATATCTGACATAAAACTCATGAAAGACTTTCAAATCGTTAATGGCCAACTGAAAGGGGGTCTTCAAAGTGCTTTAGTCTTGGAAAATACAGTTTTATCTTCCATACACCGGCCTGCTAAGCCAACTATTTCTCCTTAGAATGAATATGAAAACGATAACTGGTCTAGTGGGGCACTCCGTTTTGGTAGATTCCTTGCAGCTGATACTCCTTTATTGTCATTTGGCACTATCAAATAATTACATGCATGCATGAACATGACACATAAAATACTTGAATCTTACAAAATCACCATTTGGTTTTCCTTCATAATGAATGTCTCCATCTTCAGAAATTGGCTCAGAGAATTCCCTGATGACAGATGCAACTTCAGAAGTGATGCCAATCTGATCGCTTGGTGAACCTTCATGAGAGACCAAATTCCGGAAAACATCAAAATGGCGGAGAAGAAGTATTGTGGGCGAGTATCTGTAAAAGAATCAATACCAACAGTATAGATCACAAAAATACAAATGACAGAGTGATGTAATAGATATATTTTCCAAATATTGAGATAAATGGTTGGAAGCTAGAAACAAGGTTGGACTAGCATGAACCACACCCTGGACCAAAATTGTAATAACAGATATCATAATTAATTAGTTGAAACAGAATTCAGGGATTTCTGTAGTAATTAAAGGATCAACAAAGAACAGGAGAATGTTCCCAACAAAATTTCTTTCATATTCTAACTTTAACTTGTTAGCACTGCAACAAAACAGCATAACTTGATCCCTTTACCTCTGAGCTGCATTGAAAGCTTGAGCTAGTGTAACAGAAGTCTTTCTTTCAGATGATGACATTAGATTATGGCAGCTATATTCAACTACATGCAGCCCCAACCGCCGAGCAACATATCTAACAGCAGTCCTTTTCCCAGAGCCTGAAACAAAATATTACATAGGTATTCCACTGTTCAACCATTATATTTCATCACTGGCAATAATATTAAAGGATTTTCAAATTGGCCACCAATCGTCAAAATAGCTTGTCCGTAAAGCTTTTCAACTAAAGAGACAACCTACTCAGTAAAAGCAATAACAAAATGAACACCAAAGGCATACCTGGCAAACCAAATAATAGAACAGAAACTCTGAATTTTGAAGAAAGTGCAGATGGACAGAGAGCTGGTGTGAGTATGGAGGCCAAAATTTTGACTGTCTCACTTTGCAAAGGTGCAAAACCTTTGGGTCTACCAATCAGTAAATCTGGGGGAACAGCAGAAGGAACACTGCCTCCAAGCACAAGGGCAGTCTGAGTTCGATTAACTCGCAGAACTGATTCTTGTGAGGGTTCCATAGCTATAGACTGAAAACATAAAAGACATTCTGATCAAATCCGAGGAATTAAAGACTTGCTCAAATTCTATTCGCAACCGAAGAAAAAAAAAAAAAAAAGTTACCTTGAAATAAATAATGTCATCATTTCTATCTTGCGTACTTTGGCTGCATGGAACACAAATAAGTGACTTGCAATTCCAATTTATACGGACACTGAAAACATCACCCCTTGCTACATATCTGTCCACTTCAAAGTATTTCTGTAATGCCAGATCAATCAATTCTTGACGATCTTCAGCTTCAAGAGGCGAACTTCCTTTAAGAGATTCGAGTGTACCACATTCTGGTATCTTCACAAAAGAGACCCTCAAGTGTGAAGCATACCTTGGCAATTGACGAAGAGGTTCCAACTGCAGACAACTTACAGCAGACTCAATACCTTTCCCACAAATCTCATCATCATCGACTTTATCTTTAAAATAAGATGCTAAAGTCTCTTCTCCTCCATGGACGAGCGATTTCAAGCAAGATATATGCAAGTTAAGGTTAAATGCCAATAAAGGAGATATGTAGGCAACTTCTCGGTCCACCGACTGTCGTTCATTTTCTGGGAAAGTGCATGACGGAAATATAAGCATTACCGGAGAAGAATGCGAAATGGATAGTCGAGTGTTAGCTGATCCGTCATGGATGTATGGAGGATCGAGAACCACGGCCTGGGCAATTCTCTGAACGCCAATCTCAGCATTCTTCACAAGCACCTTGCGTATGGTAAACAAAAATTTTCTGGTATCAGTTGCCGGATTAAATGGAACCTACTTTATTCTACTAAAACCTACATTATCACTAATAAAAATGTTACCATTCTGCAACACAGAATCAAATAGAATTCCAGAGGAGAAGAAAATTACAGACATTTGTATACAAGTTCAAATTAAGTTTAGCTTAAGTAGAAGTTTCTCAATTTAAGTTTAAAAGTTACCGGGGAGCCTGAAGTTATGGACAGCCTTTTGAGGACAGAGGTCGAAACGCCGATCAAAGCAGAGTCGTCGAGGGAAGACAACCGTTGGTCGGAAATGTCCGTCTTCTCCTTGGACAATTGGAGAATTCCCGCCGGTAACTGCAAGATACTAGACAGGTCGTCGGCGAGGATCGGTGACGAATTCAGCACAGAATTGACAAGAATCTTGGTTGAAGCGAGTAGCAGAGGTTTTCTCCTACCTACCATTGCTACCGAAGCTAAAGCGCAGGAAAAGCCCTACCTCGCCCAGCTCTTCATCAGGCAGTACATACTTTATATCGTACAGCACTTGGAGTTGGGTGCATACGATACGATAACGTAGATTTGGAACACAGAGTGTGTGTGAAATTTGTAGACGCTGCTGACCGCTGAGACTTGGATTAGAAAACCAGCACATAAAGATACAGTGAATAACATTACGGCGCAACCCGATGAAGCTCTAACACTGCGTTTTGTTGACGCCGTAATACAACCGTTTTGGACGTTAGCAGCGTTCACTCACTCAGGCCCTGAGATGGTGGTGGGCTGTAATCTTATTCATATTGGGCCCTCTGTTTAACCCAATTAAAGCCATGGGCCTGCTTCATCCAATTCAAATCATTTACTTGTATATTTTTATTCTTTTTTTAAAAAATAAAAAATTTATTGATGAGAGATTGATTTAATTAAGCAATCGGATAGAAAAATAATCAAATTTAAATAATTGAGAGTAATTAATTATATTTTAAAATATTCTGTTATTCTTTTATTTAGTTTTCTTTTTTTACTCGAATGCAGTTGAAAATATTAAACATTAATTTCTTTTTACAAAAATATTGAATATTAATTTCATATCTAAATTATTTCAAATACTGGGTTTTTGAAATTTGACTTTTATAATTAAAAATTAAAAAAAAAATTATTCATTTGATTTTGTATTACCAACGTACCCCTTAGTCTGAAGCACACTATAATTAATACTAAAACAAAAATAAAAACTGCTTAATCTTCCAATAACTGCCAATTTGGATAGGAGTAGGTAATAGTTACACATAGTGATCTTTTTTTCTTTTTTTTTTGGTGAATAGTTACACATAGTGATCTAGTCCTGACTAAAGCTCATAAGCCATGCCCACTTTAAGCATGCGCTTATGAGGAATATTGGCAAATACTTTGTCACTGTCTTTTAAATTTCTTTGCATGAAATTATAGGCGTGATTGATCAACATCCTCTTCCAAAAACCAGCACCATTCTCAGCAACCACTTGGTTCTCGCCCATCAAATGCACAACTCCGCTGGAATATGCTTTATCTATGGCCTCAATCTCCTTCTCCAAGCCTAACCTTCTAGCCTCCTGATTTTCACGCCCATCGTCCCCATCTTCATCTTCATTAATATTCACTTGGGATGACCAAAAGCTTTCCTTTAAAAATTCTTTCAAATTTTCGACCAACAACCTTTCAAATGGCTGTTGCTCGTTGCGTGCATCGGTGTAACCGTACCTTGCAACGCAGCGATACACATTAGCTTCTCTAGGCTCAACTCTGCGGAACAG
Source organism: Rhamnella rubrinervis (assembly GCA_007844105.2). Taxonomy (NCBI): domain Eukaryota; kingdom Viridiplantae; phylum Streptophyta; class Magnoliopsida; order Rosales; family Rhamnaceae; genus Rhamnella; species Rhamnella rubrinervis. The sequence goes on along the minus strand of CM017575.2, from coordinate 15,885,562 downwards.
AAAGCGTTCTTCCACCGGAACCGTGCTTATATGTAGCGATTTGATGGAGACGAAGACGAGAACATTGTGCAATGCAGGCACGTTCTCAACATAGTGCTTGAAGATGGGTGGAATGCCTTGAACAATATCTGAATAGAACATGGCGAACCCTGGTATTCGACTAACATTGGTGTCATTAGTAATAATCTGGTTAACCTTCTCGGAAGAAATTTTGTGAACAAGCTCATAATGGTACTTCCTCCGATGAACATCATTCCAAACAAACATAATAGTTATCAGGACCGCGGAAAATGCAAGTGGAAGATATCCTCCTTGGTCAAATTTGTAGAGGACAGAGCTTAAATAAACAAGCTCCACTAATCCAATAACGGCCACATAGGAGATTATGAGGAGTATATGAGTTCTCCATATCATTATCATGATTAACACAATATAGCAAGACGTGAGTACCATAACAAATACCACTGCTATCCCTGCGTCCAATAAAGTAATACCATAAAACTTCAAACTTTGATTATATATCTGTTTCCTATTTCTTATGTTACATATGAGGTCAATTAGATGTGTACTGAAAATGGACAAAGTGGGATCTAATTTTTATTAATTGCCACTCATGAAAATGAGAAAAGTAATAAAAGTCAAGTAAATGAGAGAGGTTGGTTTCAAAATTACCATAAGCATTGCCAATTTGTGTGGTGTTTCTGAACCATAATGTGACTACCACACAAGCCAACATAAGAAAGTAATTGACTCCTGGCACATAGATTTGTCCTTGGTGCTTTGGCGATGTATGTACAATTGTGACACGAGGAAAACACCCTAGAAAAAGAGACTGTTGGATCATAGAGAAAGTCCCTGAAATCATTGACTGACTCGCTATGATCGATGCCAATACAGCCATCACAAAAGTTGGCCAATACATAGAGTCTGGATAATAAATAAGCACAAGAAGTTAGAAAAATTACATGCCAAAAGTACTAGTTATATAGTTTAAGTAACAAGAAGGGAAAAAACCAATTATTGCATGTGTTATGATCACCTGGAACAGACTTGTAGAAAGAATCAGAAGCAAAATCATTGTGCATATGAAGAACAGCAGCTTGACCTGTGTATGACAATACCAGACATGGGTAGACTAGACAGCAAGTGCTTATTCGAATTGAAGTTGCAGTGAAGTGACCAACATCCCTCCAGCTTAACTTGGTAGTAATGTCCCTGAAACAAATAACCCACACGATATTAGTATGGAATTAAAATATTCGAATTAAACGGACAAGCTCGATCGATATGAAATGCATTATTGATATCTCGATGGTAAGAGTTGAGGCCACAAAGCGTATTAAAAGCCCTACCTATGCCTAGCCCAACATTTACTAGTCACCCTCCCTTAATTAATTGGGAAACATTACAATGCTCGAGAAAATTACAAACAAAACTTAGAAACATCAAAATGTTCGAGGAGACATAAGCTACCAAGTAAGTGAACTAATGACAAGCTATACTGGGCATTACAGCACACTTCACATTCTCCCACTCAATACTTGCTTCAAAATCTTCAATCATTCTTAAATCCCAACTTGTCTCCTCTCTCCAAGTCCCTTCCACTGAATACTCTCTCGACTTTGATGATCCCGCCAAGGATCTCTTTAAACATCAACTCAAATAATCTTCTTGGAAACAGGATGCACCTTCATCCACACTTGTAGATGTCTTGCCCACCTTAGATATTATAATACAAGTCGGCCATCCAACGATAATGATCAAACAAGATTACCAAGTTGAAAGGTCTTCGCCCCGACCGCCCATTTTTCATTCGTCGATGCCTCCAAGTAAGCTGCCACATTATTTTTCCAATCCGTGAAGTTGAAAGCTCGGATTCCTTCCACGATAATTGTCCCAAGGAGTCCATTCACTATCTCAAACTTTGTTACTTTTGATTTGACAAAGCGTAAGTATTCTTATGCAAAAGCTTGATGAGATATTTAAAGGTTAAAGAGGAACCTGGTCTATGTGTCAGCAATACTTGACTACAAACTTGAAGAATAAAGTGCAATACATGAAAGTGGCATACTTTGAGAATCTATCAATGATCACATGCTTGAAAATGATGCCATTTATGAAATCATGGACACAAGTAAGCAACTTACGCAAGTAGTCCATCACGCCAGAATAATACCCTTGCTTGATCAACGATACCATGAGTATCGTGGCATTCCCGTAGTAGGGCACGTATAGATTCCCTTTCAGTAGACCATCTTCTTCCCAACATTTTAGTATATTTGAGCTACCAGCACCACTTAAAATGATTTTGGAAATCAAACTCTATTTTGGCTAAAGATAATTTAGAAGAAATGACTTTATCACAATGAATTTATGTAATGTCTCCATGTTCTCAAACAATGGATGACCGGTATAATTCTTTCATCGATAATTTTCTAGATGAGTGACCTTCAAGTAAAACCCTCCCAAAGCAAAATATTGTATTTCAAATAGGATCCTTCATGATAGTAATTTCGATCTAGGTGTCTTCCAATTGGAATAATCTAGGAACTTGATTTGGTGAGCATTTCTCTTCTTCACAAAGATGGAACACCTTCAATGTGATACTATAGATTACAATGTCATCCAAATAGAACGAACCTGGAACACTTGGTTCATTAATGTACAAAAGTCAATCCAAATGGCATCACCAAAACTCATAGTCACGATGTTGTCTTTGGCTCATCTCCTTCAGTAGTACGATCTCAAGTCTAGCTTTGAAATATTGGCACCAAGTTGGTCAAATAACTGAGACCTTATAGCTCGATAGTAACCGTAAGCTCCCATCGCTTCTTTTGGAACAACACAAGGGGCCTTGGATGGCCTTATGAATCCAAGAGTTCTTCTAGTTGTTTTCGCAACCATGGGAGCTTATATGACATCCTGGAAAGACCGTAGATAATCAACGGCGGCAACATAATCTTAAATACAAAATTTTCAATCATCCGGCTTTTTATTTTTGAACAACACCGTAGTTTCTCCCATCATAATCAAACTATTCAATTGCTTTGTTCTATTAGAAACTCCATATGTCGCCCATACCGCGATCATGTTGGTATGCCCTTCCCGGCCTAGTTTTATCGGTACTTGTTTTGCCATACCCAAGTGCTTTCATTATCCAACCAGCCTAAAGATAAAATATCACCATCAATGGTGGCTTCCACAAACATTAGGCCCTTTTCAGCCAGTTTCAACCATTTGTTTCTTCATGGCTGAAATCCCATTCGAAAGGCTCTTCCTCTTCCCTTGCATTCTCCTCATGAAGCTTGTAAAGCATTTAAAGCGTATTCCCACTCTGGTAAAAGCAAGACAGCCATATGCATTGAATTGCAAGATGGAGGAGGGAGGTCTTCTATCACCTCCCCAATTCCCTTTTAAGTATTGACTTGGTTCCTCTGCTAAATCAAATGCATAACAACGATATGGATATGCAATTCCGACATGCCTTCACATAATGGAAAACTTTGCAATGTAATCAACATTCTCAGCTGAGTTCCTTCTTCGTCTCCCAAGTATTGATAACGATCTATTTTCTTGTATATCGACATACTTGGTCCTCCACCAAATGTACATCGTAGCCATTGTCAATTTTGTTTGTCACCGCTAGAAAATATTGCTCCATGTCGAAATTTCGAGCTCCTTCATCACCATACACTTTGATATAGTCTAATGGTTTAGCAACCATGGTGACATTCATAGATCCGTTGTTCCGACAACTCTGACAATTGTCAAAAATAGTATACTCTACTCCAATGCCTCACTCGTAGCTCATCCAACTCGAGGCTCAATGTACAAATTTTGGTCGTAGGAATCAATCGTTGTTGATTTGATCCTCCATGCTTGCGATTCGATCATACCAACCTTAAGCCTTTCGTAACTATAGTAAGCCAACCGACAATGTCCCTCAAACAAATAACCCACACGATATTAGTATTGGCAAGCACAAAGCAAGCAACACAAGAATTAAAATATAATTAAACGACAAGCTCACAAAGGCAACGATCGATATGAAATGCACTCGTTTTATTGATATCTCGATGGTAAGAGTACACCTACGTATTAAAGCCCCTTACCTATGTGAAGCTAGCTAGTCATAGAGCTTAATTAAATGAAACATTACAATGCTCGGAGACATAAGAAGAGAAAATTACAAACAAAACTTAGAAACATCAAAATGTTAGGAGACATAAGCTACCAAGTAACTAATTATACGCATTACATAGGCCGCACCATTAATTTAAAGTTAATTTACTTGGTATATATATGTATGTATATGCACCATGACATTGAGAGGTATATATCAAATTTGAACCTGTTATTGATAGGATGCAGCCACCAAGAGAAATCCAGGCTTCCTTCTTATTCCTCCTAAAGTACTCAACAATATACTTTGGATTTATGGCTTTTAGAATTGTTGGATCATAGTGTATGATATTGTAGAGTCCGATGCCACCTATAAGTAGCATCCATAGACAAAGTAGTGGAGCAAAAACGTAGCTGACTTTCTTAGTTCCAAAACTTTGAACCATAAATAGGCCTACTAAAACCGCTACGGAAATCCAAACAATAACATCTGTGCACACACCAACGTTAGAATCATAAGAAGCAATCTTTCTCAATATATATATATATATATATATATATATATATATCAATTTACATAAGTTTATATATCAAAAATTCATTCTCAGATACGTACCATCTGTCATAGCAGATGTAGCTCGTTTGATGCCTCCCACAGCGGAAAGAACTACAAGTGAAAAATATTAGTTACCAAGTAAGATTATGATTGATATTTTGCAATGTTAATTTTTGGTAGTGATCCATAGAAAAATATACATATATACCTGAGATGCTAGGAGTTAGAATTCCGTCACCAATGACCATAGAAGTGCCAAGCATAGTGGCAAACAATAAGAAATACTTTGCAAATTCACTCTTCTCTATGTTAGACTTAAGCTTTGATTCCTTATTTGGTTTTGGAAGTCGAAAATTTGAGACGTCCCCATCCTCGGCTTCCTCACTTGGGGTTAAACTAACCTTGGCGTATCGGCAAATTAGTGAGTACAAAGCGAATGTCCCGCCTAAAAAAAATGTATTAAATAATTAAAATTAGACATATAACTGTAGTTATATATATATAGTGGTGTTGCTTACCCTAAAATTTTGAATTTTTTTGTTAATAAAAGTAATATATATCAACTGTATAAATATAGAAAGATAAAAATAATAATAATAATTTGATAACTATTAACATGAATGTAAACATTGTTTTGAGAATAGTTAACGTACGTACCTTCACCATTGTCAGTGGCACGTAAAACGATCATAACATATTTAACCAGAGGTAGTAAAGTAATCGTATAAAGGATGACGGAAAGAACACCAAGAACGTCCTCGCCATGTCTGACGCCATTGTAGAAGGCACTATGATACACGTAGGTCGGTGACGTGCCGATGTCACCGTAAACAATTCCCACGCTCTGAAAGGCTAGAAGTAAGATTACCCACCAGTCTTTGTCGGCCTTTAAATTTCGGCCATCGTAACCCGGAACGCTACGAGATTCAATGTCCAAGGAGTCATGTCTTTTTAGTCTGCGCTGATCAGAAACTTCTTCATGCCCACCACCCGTCTCCACGGAAGACGGCGACATTGACATTCCTACACTCTAATGAATGCCGTTTAATTACGAAGAGTACTACGTGACTTAGTGATCAGTGCAGTGACCTATTTATAGTGACCAAGTATACGCGTAATTATCTTTAGGCAAACCGAGTAGGCAGATATATGTTTATTTTTTTTCAAATAATTTGAAATAAAAGAAACAAAAAAATGAAGTAATTAATACCCAGTGGAATTTTACTTGTAATCAACTACTAGTTACACAGAGATCTGACCCAGGGAAAGGAAGCCAGGTGGAGAGGGAACTGTCAGGCTCACACATTGAGGTATTTTCTTTTATTATCAAAAAAATAAAAAATAAAAAAACTACTAATAACTCGTAACTGGAAGTAATTAATATTCAGTGGGTGTACATGTATTTGGTAGAAACTCGTAAAACATGTTAGTGTGAAAAGAGGAAGAAAAAATGGAGTTCGAGAATTAAAGAAATGGTGCTATATCGGTTTGCTCATCTGGCTCATACTGTTGGAAAATGGAATTTCTTTTAATTTGTGTTTTGGTTTGACCACAATTTTTTACCTTTTATGGGAGAGTTTGTTGTCTTTCTTTTATCCAATGAAATTTCCATTTTAGCCGAAATAATTTATTATAAGTAACAGATAGCCATGATTTTCGCTTCATTAATTTAGGAGAGTGGTTTTGATAATGAATAATAATATTTAAAAAATCTGGATATGAATAGATTACCCAGATATTATGGTGACTTCTTCACACATCAAATTCATGTCCTCATTCACAGAAAATACATGTTTTTTTAGGGTTAACCACACGAAAGACATGAAAAAAATTCTGTTTTGAGAGACACCCACCGTGCGTCAATTTTTTCAGCTAAATTGTTAGAAAGATATAGGGGATCACACTATTTGGAAAACCAACAACATGCTCCAAAACACCGTGCGTGCTCGCTCTGCTTGTGATTTACGTGTGTGCATGTAATTATGTAAATACACATACAACCACTACAAGTCCCAACTGCAAGTCGCACTAAATGTGTGTCTTCGATCGCTATAAACCAACAAACCTACACAACCTTCTTCAGCCGTATAAAACCATATCTAGTGTGACGTGGCAGTGGCAGTAGAGGTAGTAGGTAGTTTGTCCGAATAAGAACATTTGGAGAGTGGTAGACATCTGATTAATTTGAATCAATACGGCGTTGTAAAGGCAATATTTTGATGCGGGGGCTTCCACATCATAGCTAACAAGGTCCACGTGTTCAATTCAACCATCCCTTGGCAGAACTTCAAGACTATTCACCACTTTATTTTAATTGCTAAAGTCTGTTGTGTAATAAATTAAATGGATTCTTTTATTTTATCTGCGCATGAACCAGCCAGGCGTCATTGTTGGATAGCTCAACTATCAATTTTTGAAATTCCTGTATAAAATCTCTCTCGCAGAGGAATTATCAACGAAGAAGGGGCCGTAAGCTTCAGCCCTTATTTTCATCATATTTATATTTACAGTGGGATATACAGCTGCCACGGCTCGAGTTGGATGGTATACGTACATGAGTCATCCCAAGTGGAAGAAACTTCCAATTCCGAGAATGATTTTAATTGAAAGCATGCAACTATCTGGAGGTGTTTTTCGAACACCTCCATCATATTATTTCGCAAATACATACATACATATATATATATATATATATTCAACAACAGAACCTATAATGTATTTATGGAGTTCCCTGGGAAAGTAAAGCCTCTAGGGATCCAGGGTTGGTGACAGGAGCACTGCAAGTGAAGTTTTGGCACACCAAAGAAACCACTTTATCTTCGGAGAAGTTATTATTTGCCATGAGAACGATGTTGGTGTTATTTTCTTCCCAAAATTGCACGTCCTCCGAATTGTTTGGGTCGATGTGAATAACCTGTGATATTAGTTGCAACACCAGAGTTTAACATTAGTGTGGAACAAGGTGGATATTTATGGACTTGAATGAGTAACCCACTGCTTACCGTTTTGTTAGGATCATACAATGCATGCGCAGCAGAAAGCATGTCTTCAAACTCCAAAGAAGGCTTGTGGCCAACTAACACTACTTGCTTCCGAGAAGGAACTGATAGCATGTCTGCTGCACAACACATCAAGGGCACTGCCATAGCCATGTCTTTCAATCTTGTCTTGAAAACCGCCTGTATCAATGTTGAATTAACACAACTAGCAAAGCTTGAAGCATACTCTAGAGACCAGATTATATTTTGAAGTTACTATTTTGAGAAGCAAATCGAACCAGAACATGTTCGGCATTCTGCCTGTAATGATTGGACCTATCTCCGGAGACCATGGAGGCCAACCTAACGAGGTTAATCACAGAAACCGAGTTCCCTGAGGGCTCAGCGCCATCGTGATCTTCCTTTACACGAAGAAGAACAGAAGGGTCTTCCCCTGGGGTATTGAAATAACCTCCGCCCTTTCTATCAAGAAATAATTCATCCTGTAAAAAAATTGTTTCAAAGGAAAACTATCGTTCATCAGCAACACAATATTTGAAAACTTGTTAAAACTCCAGTGACATGTGAAAATAGTTTCTTGCCTGGGTATTTTGCAATTCAATTGCCCAAACCAGCCACTTCGTCCCACCACCATATTCATAAAGATCCAGCAATCCCGAAATTAGAAAAGCATAGTCATCTAGAAATCCAGGAGCTTTAGATGGACCATTTCTGTAACTGCGCTGCAGCCTATGTGTTTGCTCATCATAAAGGTGCTTCTTAATAAAAGATGATGCCTTCTCTGCAACTATTATGTACTCCTTAGGCTAGAATTTGTGGGACGTAAGAAATATAGAAGATCAGTAGAATATAATATAATGATGGAAAACAAATACATTAGGTGAAATAGAACAGAAAGGGTATTATGCGCTTTTATTCTCATCAAGGAACTACTACAGGCTTCTAACATCTTGATTGTTTCAAATACTTGTGGCCCTGTGGTTGTCTTCTGAGAGAACGCAAATACTGGTTAAAATTCTACAACCAGAAGTTAATAACATAAAATTATTCTTGGTCAAGAAACGACCATCTTAAGCAGACATGATGGTCACACATAGAGCATTTCTTCCATTGAATTGTCTTAATAAGAGAGGTTGCAATTCTCAAGGCTAATCAGGTGTGCAACTCATAAAAGGTACAAACTTACATCACAGCCAACAACAGGAAAGTTGAACTTGGTTCCTTTGGTTTCACGCTTGAGAATTTTTGAAGCTCTAGCAAAAGATGAGATTGCCAGTCCATTCCATGATACAATCACCTAGAAAGCACCCAAATATGTTAAATTGTGTATGTCAAGAAGTAAAAATGGAAAAACAAAATAATGAAAACAAAATAAGGCAGCAGCCTATATGTCAATTCAACATGTAATAAAACACCTTATCATCCAAATGTGGCCTTGGCCTCCTTGATCTTACTTCAAATAGCTTCCGTCTACATTCACCGAGAATATCATGATATTTCTCAATAGGTATGCCAAGTTTTGAAGCCATTTCAGAAGGGCTTTTTCTTTCAATGAGCACATTCTTTCCCTCAAATTCATTGTGAGGATCACTCATTCTGGAAAGGTCACAATTACCAGATGGCTTTATGTAATAGTGCTCCATAAAAAGAGTTGCATACTCTCCAAGTATGTCTTCAACCTGACAGGAGAAATCAGTTACAAAAAGGAAGTGGTTACTAGGAAACATAGATTATGAAACTTCATAATCCCTCGGTTATAAACTTCAGTTCATATACGCAGGATCATTTTTGTTTTTTTACATAAAACAGTCTAAGAAGATGTATCACTATTCCTCATATATTTATCCTTCTGACAATCCAACCATTGCTGAAGCTCATGCAATAGAAAGAGAAAGAGATTAAAGAAAGGAAGAAAAGAAAAATTCTCAAAATTATAACTCACGGAGAGAGAGGGACAAAAAATAGTTTGATTTCTGTTCATTAGAACAAAAATTACAAAATTACATATATCAGACTAATCAAAGAAAGCTCTGATGTCCAAGACATTTAAGATTAAATATTACCTCTTTGCTGGTCCAAACATAGAAGGCTCCTTCCTTTTTTCTTGCAGCACCTTCAGACTCTGCACTATCAGCATCTTCTGCTGAAAATATTTCACCTTCTGGTCCAATCATTTCTCTCCTCAAGTAATCAAAAATATCTCGAGAAACAAATGAATAGAAACTATCTTTGGTGATGGAAAAGGAATCTAAATAAACATTTGCGAGCTGTCCTTGATCATAAAGCATTTTCTCGAAGTGCGGCACTGCAAGACAATACTACTTGCTTCAACAATCTGCATACAGTGATGACTGAAATATTCAAGTACTTCAATGAAAGGAAATTGCACCAAGGAACTTTAATTACCCACCACAAACAGGAAAAGAAAGAAATTAAAGGCAAAGAAAAAAGGACTTTGAACTTCTTAAGAGGTGGCCATATGATACTAATACGTATTAGTAAGTATGAGTCCATGATCTTCATTTATAACTTAAAACTTAATCTGGAGGGAATAATCAAAACTGACCATGCCAGCATTCATCCACACTGTATCTATGAAAGCCACCTCCAATGTGATCGTGGATGCCCCCTCTTGCCATGCATTGCAAGCTAAAGAAAACCATCTTAAGTACTTCATTTGGTTTACTTGACTTCCCTTCGTGCTCCAACCTTTTTGACCAGTAAAGCATTAGTTGAATCTCAACTGGTCTGGGAAACTTTGGTTCAGACCCAAACCCACCATACTTTGAATCAAAGGTTTGCATAAGCTATAGGAGAAATCAATCAGGATAGTTTAGAAAAATACCAAATACCTCAATAAAGAAACAACAATGAAATGAGACCTCACTTGCTCAGCACACAACCGCAACGCATTTTGTGGAAGCCCATCAGCCAATTTGTTAGAAATTGCACTCGATGACAATGCCTCTGATAGTTGTTGAATGGCAGAGGCTCCACTCTTAACAAGCATATCCCTTTTAGTATCCCAAGCTTCTCTCACCTTTCTGATCAAAGGACATAAGATTGACAGAATAAGCAAGAGGAACACAAAGTCATGTGTGTAGAACTGAACTCAATTCTCTGTGTGTTGCAACATGAAACTTCACATCAATCAACTGAAGACCACCACCTCCACAGGGGAAAGGAGGAGGGGAAGCAGAACGGGAGAGAGTAATAACTTAAGCTATTCAGGACCAATATGTTCTCACCTAAGTATCGTCCTAAATCCGGGTCTTCCGTACTTATCATCTGGGGGAAAGTAAGTTCCACCCATCAGAGGTTTCAAATCAGGTGAAAGGAAGACAGACAATGGCCAACCTCCACCACCGTACAAAGCCTGCACATACGTCATATACACCTAAAACAAGAAACAATTTTGTTATCACATTAGGAAAGTAAATATAATACATCATCAAGTCAACAGAGAAGAAAATTCCAAACCACAAACCAAATGCGAAGTCAAGATCAGATTCTTTTCTTTATATTTTTTTCTTTTTTGACTAGACAAGATGTCTTCCAACTCCATTACTCCAATGAAATTCAGCTTTATGAATAATCCAGTATACAAATACACTACAAGATTACTAAGGTTCCTCATATTTGCCACCATCTTTAATAAGTTACAGATCAAAATATTAAAGAATAATGAAATGCCACTACAATTTCTCCCGTACTATTTTCAAGGTAACTTCCATAAGTTCATTATACCATTTACCTTATCTACATCTGGTCTTTCCTCCCGATCCACCTGCCACATTAACATGTTAGATCAAGATGAAACAGAATACTTGTAAAAATATACATCAGATTGATACTTCCAAGATCCTCGCAGCAATCTATAAACAATACAATTAAAGCCGACAGAGTAAAGAAAAATATACTGACCTTGATACTAACAAACCAATCATTCAGCAATTTAGCTACTCCTTCATCCTCAAAAGACTCCACCTCCATAACATGGCACCTTATGAATAGTTTAACACCAATGAATCACTGATTCACTCACCATTTTAAGTATAATAGAAAAATTACCCCAAAATGAATAACAAAACTCACCAATGGCAAGTGCTGTATCCAACTTCAAATGTATAATTAACATAGTAAACAAATCAAACTAACATTAGTCCATTATTCAAATGTAATATGATAAAAGAAGAATATGCGGTAAGCTGCATTGAATTTACTTGATAAGAAGATGGGCACGTCTCTCTTTCGAGCTTCAGTGAAAGCTTCTTCACCCCACGGATACCAATCAACCTGGGAAATAAGACAGAACGAACATTTCAGTTAAAAGGTTACACCTTTTGGAACCCAGTAAATCATAGTAAAACCAATTACCCTCTTTTAGCCGCAGAGGAAACCAGGGAACAATAAAATCTTTTAGAACTTTTTATCTTTCCTCTTTTGAGTTTCAAAGGAATAGAAATTTGCACCTCAATTATGCCGAGTTATACCAACCCACGTTAAAATAAAACAACAGTTGTAATTTCTCAGTCCACCATTTACGGGAGCAAAACGAAAAAGAGACAGGAGAACCCGCAAATAAACAAAATGACTTACCGGGTTATGGGCATGTTGAAGAAGATAAGGACTGTGCTCAGCTGCAAGGCGATTTGTATGCTTGTGAGAGTGAGAAGATGATTTCGGGGTCTGTTCGGCCATGGCCAGGACCTTGAGAGCGTGAATGGATCGAGGATAAATCACAGAGAAAGGCCAGGAAGGTGAATGGCAGTAGGTGAAGGAATATGGGTATTTTCGAGGCAATGAAATTAGTCTTGTTTGGTGAGAGAAAAAGCGTTGCAGAGAAGAGAAGAGAGGCAATCTTTTGAGCATGGAATTATGGAGAAGGAAAGAAGGAGGAGGCACTGGAAGAAGCGCGGAAGGGAGGTTGTTGATGATAGTTTGAGAGGAATCGCCATGTGTTGGGAGAAAATAATGAGGCTGAGACTGCCATGTGGAACTTGGCCTTCTTCGACTGTTGGTCCCTGCTTCAATGTTGACACCGGGCCCACCGTTTCTATGTTTTTTTAAGGATATAAGAGTGCGATGAATGAGCTCACGGGTGATGCCCACGTCATCACTGAGGACTCACCAAGACACATCAAAAAAACTATACTAGACAAAAAAAATGAAAAAGAAACTATACTGGGCATTATCTTATTCAAGTGGATACGATTGAAATCATATGAATAAACATTAATTCCAGAAATGTTCTGTTCGATAAGAGAAAAAAAAAAAAATCTCCGTGTATTCAGTCCTTATTATAATTTCTATATGTTTTCTAAATTTTTTGGTATGTTTATAATTTCTAAAAATTCTAAAAAAATTAGTGAGACGTTTAGGCTTTTCCTTCTTCTTTTTCGTTTTTTACTCTTTATTTTAGTATAGTATAAAAAAATCAATATTTTGGAATCATAGTGACATTTTTATGAACATAATCCATCTTTAGTATAAAAATTTACTTTTTAGATCAAAATCAACATTACTATAAACATAAACAACCTTTTGGTATAAGAAACGAATAAAGCTTCTTGATAGAATTAATGTTAAAGATATAAATGTATTAAATTTTTATTAGTTGAAAGCAGTACAGTACATATGACCCGATCATAAAAAACTTAACATATCACATCGCTCGTATTTTAACATAAGGTGTAAAATAGTTGTACTCGTCAAAAATATGTACATAAGGTGTAAAGTAGCTGTACTCGTAAAATATACGTTTTTGGATTAGAATCAACGTTTATGTTAACATAATCAGCATTTTAAATTAAAAGAAAAAAAATTAACTTTTGGTATAAAAATTGACCTTTTGAAAATAATATTGACATTTTGAGATAAAATGTAAGATTAAATTGACCTTATATATAAAAATGAGGAAAAGTGAAAATTATAGCAAGAGGGAAAAAAAAATTATATCCATATATGTATTTCTAATAAACGTGCACGTTTTTTCTGCTTTTATTTTCGTCTAGAAAGCTTTACTCCACACAGAAACTAGCTATATGTTCTAGATTGAATATATATTATCTTTTTAATAAACGTAGGACTAATGAATATGCATCGAATAATTTCCGAACTCGATGTCAAAAAACCAAACTTTATGAATCATTGCCATGCTAGCAGGCAAGCAGTACTGGTCGCAGTCGCAGGAACACAGGCAGCCATTTATGGCTACTTATCATATCATATGTGATATGACACCCTTCGCTATGATCTTGATCATATCATATTATTGACTAGCTAGCTGGGGCTAAAATATCCAAAAAGAAGGCAACCGCAAGGATTAGATTAAGTGATTAGTTAAATGTATGTAAATAATAATGCAGTAGAGGATTTTACAAATTGAGACGGGTACTACTTCCTACTCGACCTGTGTACAAGACCACCAAATAATCGTATATGATAATAATATACCTCATTGCATATATAATCTCTACACCACCTATGAATGACTTGCAACATCGTGTATCCATCAAAATGCTGGAAATCAGCTAACAGGGGCACCGACGGATTCAGCAAGTTCTTCAAGGAGCTCCTTCTGCTCCATGGCAACACAAGCCTGCAAAGCAAGAAGCAAGCAGTGTTAGAAAATTCATATCTGTCAAAGCTTGCTCTTATGTTATAATGCCTGATCTACCTGAACTGCGTTCTCTATATCACCACCAAGAAAAGAGGTGAGCTCATAGTTCATCTTTAACCGGTGGTCAGTAACTCGGTTGTCCTAATTGAAAGAGAAAAAGAACAAAACCTGATTTATTGTTATGGGGTTAAAAACTTTCAGAACATTCAACAACCTTATGAAGGCAAAGATTAGTTTTATCACTTTTTACTTGTAAAGAAATAACCTTTCCTAAACTAGCCACGACTTTTGTTTCTAATATATGCTGCCCTAGGTGACTTCGCATGCAAAACACTTAAACACACTGATCATTTGCCATATATAAAAGCCATACAACCAACCTTAGTTTTTTCCCCCTGCATAGGCATTGATCTACGTGATAGCAGCCATGGTTTGACTGAGGTAAAATGTATGAATTCATTATACGTTGTTCTATCTTTCTTTTTTTCTAATTACCATATGATCAGTACATCAGTTGCTAATTTACCTCGACCAGTTATCAAAGTTCAACTAGTTCTTAGATTTATTCAGACTCCATTGTACTCTGCAGACAACACTACAACAGGGTACTTTGATTGTACCTGTGTAGCAGGATCTTATGGAATTTTTCACTTAGTGGCTTCACTGGATCTAGTATTCTCTTTATCTTTTTTTCTTTCTAAACCTAATATTTTTTATAGATTTTAGTCAGTATTCTTTGTTGCCCATGTCAAAAAATCAAAAATGAAAAATTAAAGGCATTAAAGATTCGAAACCATGATCTCAGAGTAGCACAGATCCTAGTTCATTGATCCAAAGAAAAATATAAAAAAGTTGATTTACCTTGTAATTGTATGTCCGAATCTTTTCTGCACGAGCACCAGTACCAACCTGCATTTTAAGAATGAAAGAACATAGTTTGATTGACTGCCCACCAATATGATCAGAAAATTATATCCAAAATATTCTTTGGCCAAATATAATACCATATGTATGCATCCAAAATTCTGAGTTACTAGTGTGATATCATCATTAAAATTTCACTGAAATTTCTGTCAATTTGAAATGTAAGTTCGGGAAGTTGACATGTCAAGTGGTTGTTTGTTCACCTCATTAGTCTTGAAAACTCAAATGTAGTAAAAGCAACCTTAACTTTAATCCAAGACAATACCTGTGATTTACGTTGATTTCTAATTGATTCTTGCTGCTCCCTCAGTTTTATCTCATACCTGTATCACAACATAGGTGATAAAAAATGCACAAAGAGCTTGAAAAGAATATGAAACTTGAGGGGCCAATTGCATATGTTTGCTGTAAAGATGTAGCTTTCAAGATAGTGTATAAAGACCAATTGCATTTACTATGATACCATTTCCTATTCTTTTACAGAGAACTTTCCATTTGTAAATATTAAATACAAGAGTTTACTTAACACCCACAAGTTGAAACATTTAATTACACTTCGGAAAACCTGATTCACCAGATATAGTCCTTTTATTCTGACCGGACAAATTTGTTTCATAAAAAATATGATTGGATCAGCTAAGTGTAACTCAACCCATATGCAGATTTGGTTACTGTGATTCTAACATACTTAGGTCCCTTGAAAAGGAAAATATTCACATTTTAATACATCGGATTTAGTAGGAAGGTTGTGCAAATTTGGTTAGAATACTTGACAAAAGCATCCAGTGTGATTTCAATATACTTCATCAAAAAAATTTCATTAAAAAAATTCTAAACCGCTCCTTGTATGAAAATGTATTTGCAAAATAAAAGCAGTCTTGGAATGAAGGAGAGCAGTAAAATACAGATGAAATGGCATGAAAGAAACAATCTGGTGAAGGCCGTGCTTACAATTTTGCTCGGAGCAACTGAAGGGCACGAGTCCTGTTCTGAAGCTGAGTCCTTTCTTCGGTACAAAAGATGCGGATTCCCGTTGGTTTGTGAAAAAGATCAACAGCTGTCTCAACCTTGTTAACATTCTGCCCTGCATGATAATCATAGATGATATATGACTTAAACAGGTTTTAAAGCAAAAGGCAAAGTACACATGAAATTTGTATCACTTGGGAAAGGTATATTTTCAAGGAATTCAGACAAATACCTCCAGCACCCCCAGATCTTGCTGTTGTTAGTTCAATATCCTTTGGATCAATTACCACCTCAACTTCATCTGCCTATATTAGATATAACACAAGTAGTATAATAAAACAAAAGATACTTGATCAAGGAAAGAATATAGAGACTAAGAGGAAAAATACACAGCACTGCTTTTATTAGAACCAGCATCCTGACAAATTCCTAACACATGGGGAGAGTGTTGGAATGTGCTGTTTGTTGGCTAGATAAACATAATTGGATTCATATCCGAACAACTTAAGCGTTTAAGATTGATGGAAACTTAATGAATGTCAGGTGCACTTGAACAACATTGATATTGATTCCTAATAAATCCTAAATTTAATGTGGAATGCATGTTGTTTGTCAAAATCATAGCCTACCTCAGGCATAATGGCAACTGTTGCAGTGGAAGTATGCACACGACCCTGTGTTTCTGTTTGAGGAACACGTTGAACCCTATGTACTCCAGACTCATATTTTAGTTTGCTGTAAACACGTTTTCCTTTGACCTCCATCACATAGGTTTTGAATCCTCCTTTCTCAGCCTTAAAAAGAAATGAAGAAAGTTCTGTGACTCATGGCCAAAAAAAACCAAAAGCAAAACTGTGCATCCCAGATCGAAGATGGAAATTGGTAAGACTTACCTCAGAGCATGACAACGGAGCTACCTTCCAAGAATTTCGTTCACTGTACTTTTGGTACATACGAACCTTGTAAGAAAAAGGATATTGGAGAAGCATTATTTTTATAGGTACTTCCGAAAAATAAAATCAGGCTTAGTAAGTTACAAAAGTAATATCTTGGCCAGGTGTACACTTGCTATTTGAAAATGAATACATGAAAGGAAAAACAGATGCATAGGAACAAAACATAGCGCATTCTGAATAGGCATGTAACCAACATAAATATAATCCAAGAAACCATGTCAAAGGGCAAATAGGCATTCTCTAAGCTAACCATGCATCTGGTGTCAATAGAAACAACAAAATAGGAATCAAAACCTTGAAAATTCAAGGCCAGCAACTTTTACTGCATATTCCATTTGAACATGTCATGTATTCATGTTCTATATAACTAATAAAATGGCTCTTTCTAATATATCTGAAACAACAAAACAAACATATACCTACAAGGTCACCAGCCCAAAGTCCAGCCTCATCACCGCCAGTACCAGCCCTCACTAAATAAAATGAAAACCATTATTATTCATCGTTTGATTAAAACAATGATGCACATTGATATATGTTCATAAAATGGAAAATTAGTTGTCAAAGCTGATCACACGTTGATGTTTATAGTTCACAGTTATGAAACTATATTTAAGAAAAGAGGGATACCTTCAAGCATTATATTTCTAGCATCAAGAGGATCACTTGGAAGCAGCAGCAGCTGTTAGTGAAAAATGGAAGACAACATTTGATATTCCAAATTAGGGAAAAGGCAAACTATATGAGGAAGGAAATGGGAAGGGGGAGGGGAAGGAAGGAACAATTTAGTTTTCAAGTTATCGAACAATAGTATAGCATAAGAATGATGTAAAAAGAAAAGAATGGAGTTTACTCCACGAGGCTCAAAAGTTTAGATTGCTTATCATTAGAATCAACTGGTTCAAGCTTTTGAAATTATGTGAGCTTAGCAGCACCAAAACATGTTTTATTTAAAAAAAATGAAGAAGAAGAAGAGAGAGAGAGAGGAGAAGGTTTAATGAAAAGAAACATCCCTAAAAAAAAAAAAGGTTAAGAAGAAGAACACAGGAAACAAAAAACTTAGCAACAATAGTAAATACCTTGAGCTGCTCCTCAAGTTCATTGAGTTGACCGGATAAAGAATTAATTTCATAAGCTATCATCTCTACCATATCCTCATCATTACCGTCCTCTTTTGCTAAAGCTGACATAATAATAACGAGATGGAAGTTTATAAATATAACTTCAAATTTCTATGAAATGAATTTTACATATGTAAACAAGCGTGAACATACCTTTGGACTCCTCCAACTGCTTCTCACAGTCCTTGAACTTTCTAAAGGTTGACACAACCTGTTTGACCAGTAGAAATTTCCTAATGCAATGAAGCAAAGGTTCCACAAAAACCTAGCAATGAAAAGTATAAAATAAACTGTAAATACCTCATCAAGCTCAGCCACAGATTGTGCCAGTTTTTGGTATTCACTGGGATTTGAGACAACATCAGGATCAGCTAGCTTGACCTACGGATTAAAAGCAAGCGTAGCATGAGGAAATTTGTCCAGAAAAATTCTGAAAGAGAGTCTAACTCCTCACTACGATTAAGTACATTTGGAAGTGAAATCCACAAACACTTTCGTACTTCATCATTCAAATATAATCTTCAATTCATTGCTCATAATTTTCAGAACCCACAGTAAAACGAACAACAACTATTCAAAAGAAGTATATATATTTTTATCAATTTAAATAGTTCGCGCCATGAATTCAATTCAAAAGGCCTACCGATAATTCTTTCCATGTCTTCTCGGCAGATTCCAGCTTCGTTATCAAATAGGGCTCCTGCAATTTATCACAGACAACGTGAGAAAGAGCCTTCACAACCTTCGCCGGAGCAATTCAATCGGAGTTTCTCATCCAATTTATATCGTTTCTGTGAGAGTAGTATACTGACCGCCATGCATATGATTCTTGGACATCTGGGCGGAGGTTTAAGGACCAGAGAGCTTCTCGAGGGGTCGCTGAAACGATGTCGTAGTGGAAATGTAAGTAGTCGAGCTGTAGTTGAGCTCGGGGTTAGGCTACTCATTGTCACTCTGTTCGCTGCACAAGCCAATCGGTAGGTGCTTGGACTCTGCTCGTTTCTACAAGATAAGTTTTGATCAAGGCCTCTGTTTGGAACATGGTTTATCTTACCCCACTCACTGACTAAGGTTAAGTTTTTCCCGTGCAGATTAACATTCCGCACGCCACATGGCTTTACATTCGATTTTTCTTTCTTTTTTTTGGGTAGAAATATTTTCCTTTTTTCATAATAAATGCTTATAGAGCTTTATAAACAAAAATGTGTGGAAAAATATAGTTTGCGATATAAGATTGGTATTTTTTAATAGACAAAAATATATATTATAATTAAAAGTTTAATTTCATAATACTTAAAGAGGCTAAAATATTATACAGCTTATAACAAAATATTCTATAAAAAATTTATACCTTACAGCTAAATACCTATACAAATTTTATATCTTATAACTAAATATCCTATAAAAATTTTACACTTTACAAATATTTTATACTCTACAATTAAATATCTTATAACAAATTCTATGCCTTACAAATATTCTGCACCCTATAACTAAATACACGGTAAAGATTCTATACCTACAAATATTTATACAACTAGATGCTCTATAAAAATTCTACACCCTGTAAATAAATACCTATAAAATTTACATACCTTATAAAAATTAAATACGCTACAAAATTTTCTATATTTTATACAAATTCTAAACACTATGACTAAATACATTATAAAATCATACTCTATAAAAACTATAGACTCTACAAAAATTTACACCCTATGATTAAAAACTCTACAAAATCTCATGCATTTGGTTGCATTGAATTGGATAAATCATATAATGAATTAATGATAGTGGTGGCAACAAAGCTAGGGTGCCCTATCCTGCCGGATATTTTATCACCCCATCTACCTCAATTCTCGATTATGGAAAGAGAAAGTAGGGCGGAGATTTCTTATTTATTTTATTTCTTTTTTTCCACATTATTAAAATTTTTATACTAAAAAAAATCAGCCAAATTATTTTATTATTATTATTTTTTACTTTTGCTATATTATCTTAAAAAAATAAAAAATAAAAATTAAATATTAATATAATATATAAAAATTAAAATATATTATATAATATAAAAATATATATACAAGGCGATTCTGGACACGGAGATATTGTGTCCGACCCTATTCGGGGATATATATATTTTTCTACAATCCTATCCCATTAATTCAATTAGGGGAGAATCTTCACCCCCATTTGAGCCGAGGTTGGCCAATTGCTCAATTGACACCTCTAATTAATGACAAAGTGAAGGTAAATATCTAATATCAACGTCTTATAATTAAAAGATTCATAACGAAATTGACGGCAACGAAAAAAATGTAATATTAAAGAAAATAAAAGGAGATTTCGTATTTACTTTATAAAAGAAAAACAGCATCAATTTTTTGCGGAATATTATGGACGAGTCCATGTATGAGCCATGTCATGTGACCAGGCCCAGTACTTGGAACAAATTTTAGTGCCCGAAGGACAAAGTCTTTTGTACAACTAATATCTAATAAAGCTTTGGACATCGTCCTCCAATCAAAAGGCCCCATCTGACAACCTTCGCCAAAAGCCACAACCCCATAACAATGAAGACAAAATCAACCATAAACCCCCTTTAACTCCAAAAGCTCAAATGACAGTTTTATCCCTCCCAGTATTCCTCCTCTTCACAACCTGTGATATTGTAAAAAGACAAAAACAACCCGCATCTGTCACGC
This sequence comes from Rhamnella rubrinervis, assembly GCA_007844105.2. Taxonomy (NCBI): domain Eukaryota; kingdom Viridiplantae; phylum Streptophyta; class Magnoliopsida; order Rosales; family Rhamnaceae; genus Rhamnella; species Rhamnella rubrinervis. The sequence goes on along the minus strand of CM017575.2, from coordinate 15,864,591 downwards.
TCGAAGGCAAACTGAGGCAGCAGTCCCCGGCATCGAGTTGGGAAAGAGAGCAAGGGTGGTTTCGTCATTTCAGGAGACCCTGTTCAGTGTCGGTTACCCACTTCTCTAGTTCCGAAAAGGAAACCGGAACCAGTTTGAAACTGTTCCTACAGAAATTACAATTTTCCAATTCCAGGTGCGCTTTATTTGGTGGCGGGTACGGAAACACAGTCCGAAATTGGCAGAAAAAAAGAATAAATAAATTAATGAAAAATAGGAGAGAGTGTGAGCGCAAGCCAAAAAGCCCAATACCGGACCGTACGTTCTCGGTGTGTGGGAGATAGTAGCTCCATTACTGTGAAATTGTGTGTGTCTCTTTTTGGGCTACACATCCACTTGATCGAGCTCTCGGATTTATTCTTGGAGCTATAGAGAGCTGTGTAAAATCCTGTAGAAAAAGTTCCGGTTTTTCTTTTTTATAATTTTATTTATTTATTATTATTCTATCCGAAGAGTCGCTGTTAGAGACCCTCAAGAGAGCTCGAGCTCAATGGAGTTGTACGGCCGGAGCCCCGCGAGGAATGGGTCTAATCCGGTTCATCAGCCCGAATGGAGCCCTGTCCCGGCTGGTGGCGAGACCGGCCTAGAAGGTATTATTCCAATTGCTTTGATTCCCAATTTCACTCTATAAGCGTTTCGTTTTCCCATTGTGGAAGGTGGGTTTTCTAGGGTTTGTTTTAGGGTTTTGTTGTAATTGGGGCTTCGTTGTTGGGGGAGAATTATAGATTCCATGTGGCACTTGGGGCTGAGTAGCGAATCGTATCCGGAACGTCCCGGCATGCCCAACTGTGTCTACTATATGCGGACCGGGTTCTGTGGATACGGTAGCCGTTGCCGCTACAACCATCCCCGCGATCGAGCTGCGGTAAACCCTTATCATAAATTCTCAGCAGAAATGTTCAATATTTTATTTGTTATTATTTGGTCGTTTGATATCGTTTCCATGGGTTTATAATTTGTTTTGATTCTGCATAAATAGAGTGTTTCTCTACACTAATGTCATTCTACCGCTTTCAGTCTGCAAGTTAATTCTTTATGTGAATAGGGAAACTGAGAAGAAACAGAAATTGTCAATTTTATATTTTTTGGGTGTTAACAAATTAGATATTGACAGCTTAGTGGAGCAGGAGGTTTTGTCTAAATCAGTGCTCTAAAATGTTATTGTTACATTGTATCTCCGGAAAAATGTTTCTAATTTTGGTTTTAATGCTACCTTTAGGTTGCTGCAGCTGTGAGAGCGACTGGTGAATACCCGGAGCGAGTGGGCGAACCTGTATGTCAGGTAAACAGTTGCTAAACAATCGTCGCCTTGTGTTTTAGCCATGCAAAGTCTATTTAAGTTTCACTTCATTTATATTTTCTATACTTCAGGAAGCATTATTTTTATCTAATTCACGATTTTGCTGTTTAATTTGCAGTATTATTTAAAAACTGGGACCTGTAAATTTGGTGCTTCCTGCAAGTTTCACCATCCGAAACATGGAGGTGGATCTTTGAGCCAAGCTCCATTAAATATTTATGGATACCCATTACGGCCGGTGTGATTTCACTCTCTTATATTTCTCTTATTGCTCTCATATTATCCCAATATGAATGTGTGTGCGTGCGTGTGTGCGCAGGTTATTCTCAAAAGATTTAAATGTTAAGAAGTAGACTCAACTATGTAAGCATACTAAGTTAACTCGAACACACTAATTTAATCTCCTCTCATGTGTCCACTTGTACATAGAACAATAAATGATCAAATATAGGAGTTACCAAGAGACAAGACATGACAAACAACCCGAGTTTCGATATAGGTTAAGTTACTGTCAAGTCCAGAGGCTTAAGTTGTTAAAGAAGTGGTCCTAATTATGTAAATCAACTTTACACAAACAGACATTGACAATGTACATGTGTATACTTATTTTTAATGAAAATGTAAATGTGTATATTTGAACCACACAAACACTCTTTTACACAATTTTGTACGATATGTGTCTAGGTAGAAATTTTGAAGTTTTATGGTACAAATGGTCAACACATGTTTGTTTTAACAGGGTGAGACTGAGTGCTCCTACTATTTGAAAACGGGGCAGTGCAAATTTGGTTTAACTTGTAAATTCCATCATCCTCAACCCGCCGGCACATCAGTGTCAGCTTCTGCACCTCAATTTTATCCAACGGTGCAATCTCCTTCAGTTCCTTCGCCTGAACAATATGGAGGGACATCCACCAACTTGAGGGTGGCTAGGCCTCCATTATTACCTGGTTCATATGTGCAAGGGGCTTATGGGCCTATGTTACTTCCTCCTGGAGTTGTTCCTATTCCTGGTTGGAGTCCTTACTCGGTATGATACAATTATATATGTATTGACATATCACATATGTTAAATGGGATAATTCATTACTTATAGCATACTTGGATTACTTGGTGTAGGCACCTGTAAGCCCTGTACTATCTCCTGGAGCTCAACCCACGGTTGGAGCAACTTCTCTGTATGGAGTAACACAGTTATCTTCTTCATCGCCTGGAATTGCAAGACCTTATTCTTCCTTACCATCTGGCATTGGTGTTTCAGGCAGTAGTCCGAAAGAGCAAGTGTTTCCAGAGAGGCCTGGTGAACCTGAATGCCAATACTATATAAAAACAGGAGACTGTAAATTTGGGTCGACATGTCGGTATGATCATCCTCGTGATCGAGTTGTGCCTAGGACAAACTGTCTCCTCAGCCCAATAGGTCTTCCCTTGCGTCCGGTAAGAGAAGTTATTTACCGGTTTTTAATTTTCCAGTTTATTATAGTAATCACAAATTGTTATCTCTATTTTGCGTGGCTTTCCTATTTGATTGACCCAGCATATTTGTGTTTTGACTAATTGAACAGGGTGTGCAACCTTGTACGTTCTACTTGCAAAATGGGCATTGCAAGTTTGGATCCACTTGTAAATTTGATCATCCAATAGGGACTATGAGATACAATCCATCAGCTTCATCTCTCATAGATATGCCAGTTACTCCATACCCAGTTGGGTCTTTGCTTGCTACTCTGGCTCCTTCAACCACTTCATCGGAGCTTCGGCCGGAACTAATTTCAGGTTCCAAAAAGGAATCTTATTCAACGAGAATGCCTTCTTCCGGGAACACTTCAAGTGGGTCAGTTGGTTTAATATTCTCTCAAACTGTGTCCGTTTCACATTCTGACGCGCAACTTTCAAGTCAAAGTTCTGTCCCTTTAAGCAATAGCAGAAGCACAAGACAAGGTGGTGAGCTTCGTCGTTCAAGCTAATAGTGTAAAATGCAAAGCCCATTTCTTCTTTCTGCGGGAGGAGGCTCACCTGCCTCAGTATGCACGGCCGGCGGAAAAGGCCTTTGCCTTGGGCCCTACAATAAGAAGGGCCCAAAAAAATGTTAATTATATTGTGAGACTACACAATATCTCTGAATCATTTAATTGTTGAAATTGAACTCATTTCTTTCCATTATCTTTTTCACCTCCTGTAGCACTTTATGTAATGAATAATTAAATTCAGCCAATAAATGAGAAAAATACTGAGGTAAAAATATAAATAATCTAATTTCCTCATAAGTAAGAGAGGTTGAAAAAATAAAAATAATCCTTCAATGAGTCTGTTTCTTGTCACAATTTTTGGAGTTTGTTTGAGGATAGAAAAAAAGAAAAAGTTTCTGCTCAAAATAATCATTTTAACACACGAAAAGTAAAGGGGAAATGTCAAAAATAAACCTGTTTTCCACAGTATTGTTTTTTTTTTTTAAATCTTTGTTTTCCACAGTTGTATGTATATAACTTAGATTCATTGAGCTCAGCCACTTTGGGTCGTGTTGATGATGGGTAAAATTACAAGGCTCAGTCGGACAGACATCCAGAGATGTGATGAGCCTCACTGGGCAGCACCTTAAAGGCATCAACCAATCACCAAGCTCAGGAAAACAGAAGAATCTTAATATATGACAGGCCTGGATCTGAATTTGAGTAAACTATGGGCTAAGCCTTAGGGTCTTTTGGTACGAAGGGGAAGAGGGGAAAGGCTGGAGTGGCGTGAGGAGAGAGAAAAGCTAAAAAGAAATAGGTGAATTACGTTTATATTATTTAATATGATATAAAAAATAAGAGTATAATGGATTAAAATTTAATTAAAAATTTATTAATTAGTTATAAAATTTCTATCTTTTTTAATTTTTTTAATATTATAAAGAGTGTTTTTGATAGATTTGGATTGATTTATCATTTATTCTCAAATCTACTCTTATCAATCCATCCTATTAAATAACCACCACCTTTTAAATTCCTTCACTGCTTACTTTCTCTCCCTTAATCACTCCACTAATATTTTCTATCAAAACAAAGACTTAATACTCACAGCAGCTACCTCATATGATTAAGCTATCAATTTTTCTTAATTTTATATTTCAAATCAAGGGGATGAAACCTACATATGGAAATTAAACATATTCGAGTTATGAGTGATATTGGGTCTCCAAGGTTAGGTCCTAGCTATGTTAATCATTTGAGCATATATTAGGGACTATAATGAGTAATTAAGGGCCTATACTTGGATGGATTAGAAATGGTATTATGATTTGCATTTATAAGACACCCACACGTTCTCGTACAAATACAATGCATTTTGCAAGCATCTTACTATGATTGCCCCAGTAAGTTTTGAAGAGGGTGGGCTCCAATGCTTTCGTACTCCATCAGTGTGGCCAATCCACTCCTCCTCAGTTGTACTAATGATTCATGTGTTAAAAAGGAAGACAACCCTTTTCGCAATTGCCAATTTACGTCCTTTCCTTCTCCTTCCAAACGCCTGCAATGTCCGACTTCTTAGTATATCCATGTCACAAAATATATTGTTTGCAAATTGCATTGTGCACAAATTTTGTTTTCATGAATAAGTAAATATATTATGAAATAGCGAATAGGATTCCAAACGGACAAGGTAAAAAGGTGAAAGTTCTAATGAGGTACGTGTGGTGGCAGTAACAAAGATTGGTTCCAACCTTTTGTTTGACTGGGAAGGCCTGTAGAACTGAAACCCAAATTTTATAAAACAAAGGCTTAAAAAAAACATGCATGAAGTGAATGATCTCAACCAGTTGATCAAAGAGCAAGCCCACCTATTCTTTTTCATTTTTGAATTTCCTCTTTATAATGGTATTGAAAAACCCGTATACCAGTCATTCAGCGACACCAAAGAAAGGGAATGGATATTGGATGGGGGATCATCATTACCACCTGATCGTGGCAATCTTTGGCTATGATTAAATCCAACAGTTGTTTCACGAAGACCATGCTTGCTAATTATATAAATTAGATTAATATGGGGATATATATGTTGCACTCTATTAGAACCCAAATGGGGTCTACAAAATATGTTTGATTTCCATATATACAAAAGTGTAGTGCATTTTTCACCTCATAAATACTCGTGTTGCTCTTTCACTTAAAGGCAGAAAAATAGTCTTTTTCCCAAGTTTAATCTGGCCCAGAAAGGAAGTTTTTATAGGCAGAAGAAGATAAATACCTCCAACTTAATACAATGTTCTAGTCAAGTATGGCCACCGAAATGCCTGATTTAAATTGATGCTTATATAGAGAAAGCGAACTATGTAGGCTGAAAAGCTATATTCCACAAAATTTTAATCACAAAAACGAGCATGTTGTGGTAGCATCAGAATGCAATTTAGGCACATACAAAATATATAAAAATAGTTGCAAAGTCGAAGGTGCTGTGTGGCTCTCATTATATCATGTAATCCAACCCATCATTTTAAATCCCACTTTAGTGAGCTTTACACATAATGTAGAATTAAATTAAGCTAATCTTTACGAGGAGTAGCTTTCACTAGCTATGATCACATCCCCCCAAAAGCACTGCACCTCTTCACGATTCCTGCAATTTATCAAAATAAAAACCGCGTTTAAAAAAAGGACACCACTCCCTTCACTACACTACCTTTCACCGAAAAGTGTATGAGAGAAACTATAGGTTTCTTGACTTTAGATTAAACACATTATAAACACTCAATTAAAGTTTACGTTTCAAAGTCATCGAGACCCTTTAACCGTGCATGGGTTCATGTGACTTTCTCCTTACTCCAGCTTTCCAGCTCTCTCTCTCTCTCTTTCCAATATCCTACATACAAACACCCAGCAGACAGATAGACAGACAGTTAGACAAATTGAGAGAGAGATAGTAGATCCTTAAACAATTATGTGTCAGCAGAATAATGAAAACCCAGTCTTTGGTTTGTAGCAAACAAATGAGGTGATGACATGTTTGTTAAAACGGTGATATCGTCGATAACAGTTTGATAGACACTTGGTGATGCAGAGCAGAGGTTTCAGTACAAAACTGTAAAGGCTGATTTTTTTGCAGGCTTTTTTGAGGAGACATGGGCGTTGTCACTGTTGGTGAGTTGAAGCCAAGCATTTCAGGGAAGAGGTCATTTCGTCCAAGTTCTAGTATAAGGCATGCCACCGAATGGTAATCTTCTCTCTTCTTGGATTCTTCACTAGTTACCTCTGCTTTCTCCAATATCTGGCTTTTTATGTAAGAAACATTAATCAAACAGTTTTTTAGTTTCTGACACAAGTTTCTGTGCAAATGTTCATATTCAGCTACTTCAACTCTAAAATAAAACATGCCCACCATTTAATCAGACCTTTATTATCGATCATGCGCCTCTTGGACTTCAAGTTTTTCATTTTTTCAGAGAACCCATTCTTGACAAATGAAGATTTTGTCTTAAATTTCCCAAAAAATCAAGTCTTGTAAGTAGGTCCCCCCGAAACTTGTCTCACAGGCTTCGTTTTCAAATCGGCTTAATCCGAGGCCCCTCCAAATTTATGGAAGAAATCGACACTATTAAGCACAGATTATGACGCACCAAACCTGTGAAAATGACTTGGACAGGTCTTTTATCAAAAAGACAGCGGCACGGAAATGGGGCTTTATCACTGGTCACATTCCATACAGCCCCTCAGTACTCAGAAGTCTCAAACGACAACTTAACGTTTGCCGAACAATTATTTCTTTGTTTTTACCATTTGTAGGACCTCAAATTCAGAACGGACCAGTTGTACAAATAGTTCTTTGAGCATGACAAACCTTCTATCTATGCGTTTAACACAACAAAGCTACCCAGCTATCTGATAGAATGTCGAGGGACCCCCCCCTTGATATCTATGCAAATCAGTAAAATTAGCCAACTTTGTTTGGTTGCTGATGCAGAACCAGCTCTGCAGCTTCTCAGAAACCACCATTTTACCCTTTGGAGATATACCATTTTTTGCTTCTAGACCCGTTTGTCCAGTCCACTAATTTTGCAATTATTGGCTCCTCTGTTTTCACGTCGGGGCCATCCATGTCTGAATCATTAATCTAAGAGATCAGACTGTCCATAAATTTTGAGGTCTTCACCGCACATAAATACAAATTGAACTAGTTTTGTGTGTATGGCTATGCAAGTTTATAGGAGAAGAAGCTCTTGTAAGGTTTCTGACATGTTGGCAACGAGTAACATGTATGCTTGCATGTTGTAATAACTTAGTTTAAAATTTTTCATGTGTCTTTGCTGTGTGTCCTGAAGCTACTTCTATGGTTTGCAGGCCAATCTCTGATGTTTCTAGTGACCTCACTGTTGAAGTAGGAACTTCAAGCTTTGCACTTCACAAGGTAAGGGAATTCTTCTTGTCAAATTAATTACAACTATTCCATGAAGCTTAAATTGTTAGAAAGTGGTTCTAGATTACTTTATGGACTTGGCAATAATTGATTGTTTATTAAGTTTATGTGATTATTATGTTGGTAAGAAAGATACCTATGGCAGGTTCAGAAATTGGCTTTTCAATAGAATTAGGTTGTTTGAAAGTTCAACAAATAAGCTTAAAAAACAAAGCTAAGATTTAAGGAGACAGAGAGAAGCTGACCAAAAGCTTTAAGTAATTGGTGGCATGTTTTATGTAGTTCCCTCTTGTTTCTCGAAGTGGAAGGATTCGGAAACTGTTGTTGGAAGCAAAAGATTCAAAAGTTTCACGCATAAGCCTTCCGGCTGTTCCAGGGGGAGCAGAGGCATTTGAACTAGCTGCAAAGTTCTGTTATGGAGTAAACGTTGAAATTACACTGTCTAATGTTGCTATGCTCCGTTGTGCATCCCACTTCTTGGAAATGTCTGAAGACTTTACTGAGAAAAACCTGGAAACCAGGGTTGAAGCTTATTTAAAGGAGACGGTGCTCCCCAATATATCAAGCTCCATATCTGTTCTTCATCGATGTGAAACCCTCTTGCCAATTGCAGAAGAGATCAACCTGGTTAGCAGGCTGATCAATGCCATTGCTACTAATGCATGCAAAGAGCAACTCACATCCGGATTATTGAAACTTGACCACAATTTTCCTACAAAACCTGTCGCAAATTTGGAACCAGAAACACCTGCTGACTGGTGGGGAAAATCACTGACAGTACTCAGTCTTGATTTCTTCCAACGAGTTCTCACTGCAGTAAAAACGAAGGGTCTAAAACAGGATATGATCAGCAAAATTTTGATAAACTATGCTCATAATTCTCTTCAGGGTCTTGTTGTCAGGGATTCTCAATTGGTCAAAGGGAGTCTCTTGGATTTGGAATTGCAAAAGAAACAAAGGGTCATAGTAGAAGCCATGGTTAGTTTGCTGCCAACACAATCCAGGAAGAGTCCTGTTCCAATGGCATTTCTCTCAAGTCTGTTGAAAACTGCAATTGCAGCATCAGCGTCTACTTCTTGCAGATCCGATTTAGAAAGGCGGATTGGTCTTCAGCTGGATCAGGCAATTCTTGAAGACATTCTAATTCCTGCAAATTCACATGGAAACAATCACAGTACCATCTATGATATAGATACCATTGTCAGGATCTTTTCCATATTTTTGAACTTGGATGAAGACGATGAAGAAGATAATCACTTGAGAGATGAAAGTGAAATGGTTTATGATTTTGATAGCCCTGGTTCTCCAAAACAAAGTTCAATCCTCAAGGTATCAAAGTTGCTAGACAATTATCTTGCAGAAGTGGCGCTAGACTCGAACTTGATGCCACCAAAGTTCATAGCACTATCAGAACTACTTCCAGACCATGCTCGTATAGTGAGTGATGGATTATACAGAGCCGTGGATATCTTCCTCAAAGTAAGAAACTCTCTTTCTCTGAGTCACTCCCTTAAAAGAAATTCCCCACTTTAACGTTCTGAATGAAAACATATGTTGCTGTTTACAGGTTCATCCAAACATTAAGGACTCAGAACGCTACCGCCTCTGCAAAACCATTGACTGTCAGAAACTATCCCAAGAAGCATGTAGTCATGCAGCACAGAACGAAAGGTTGCCAGTACAGATGGCAGTCCAAGTGCTCTATTTTGAGCAAATCAGGCTTAGAAATGCAATGAATGGAGGTCACAATCAATTCTTTTTTGGGGCAGTAAATGGTCAGTTCCCTCAGCGTTCAAGCAGTGGTGCAGGGAGTGGAGCCATTTCACCTAGAGATAATTATGCATCAGTAAGAAGAGAGAACCGAGAGCTCAAGCTAGAAGTTGCAAGAATGAGAATGAGGCTGACTGACTTGGAAAAAGACCATGTTTCTATGAAACAAGAGCTTGTAAAGACTCATCCTGCTAACAAGCTATTCAAGTCATTCGCCAAAAAGTTGAGCAAGCTTAATACTTTGTTCAGGATTAACAGTATTAAGCCAACAGGAGGGAAGGCAAATTCAGAATCCCGATTCCCATTTCAGAAGCGGAGGCGACATTCTGTTTCATGAATCATGGCCATGTACAAGTGTGAATAAACAATATTGAGTTTATAGTATATATTATTAGTGTGATTGCTTATAATGGCAGGTTGATAGTCTTTTTTTGAGTGTTGATTTTGGTTTCTATGCTCATGAGTCCTCTTTGACATTTTGACTTGATCTTTGAGGGAGACAATTCAGTTAAACTTGTATTCTAATAGTCTTGGCCAAGAATGCCACATCTGACACTTCCTTTACTGCTAAATTATCTGAATTATTTAGCTTCCTCATGTTCTTTGGTTAGCCATTTGACAGATTTGTTGCATCCTCAAGCTGGCACTGCACACACTCTGTTGACCATGAAAATGCATTCAACTTATTTGAGCTGAGACAGACAAACCATTTAATGAGAAGTACACCGCAGCTAACTAACCCGTCTACAAAATTTACTCACACCGACAGGAAGGATTGACCAGACAGAAAGCCATTCCTAGATACCTTCTCCAAATCATATTCACACAACAAACAAATAATGAAAGGGTATGAAAAGCCACAGAAGCTGGAAACAGATCCTAATCACTTCCCGCATAATTTACGTTTAAAAAAAAAAAATCATTTGTCGTATAATGGATGAAATATTAAAAACCATAATATTATTTTTCATAATGGCTGTCAAAAAATCTTCAAAATGAAGGGTGTTATTTATATCACACGTACAACATGTACTGCCTCAAAAAAGGAGGACATGCATCGGTATCAAAGTTGCAAGAGAACTGCAGCTTTCGTACAAAAACCCTAGTTGTGTATGACAAGTTTGATTGGACTGAAAAACATTGTTCATTTCTAGCATATGGGTTATGGTTGTCTCGTTTGTATACCACATTCAGTGAAGAATGGCGCAAAATGGGAATCTCTGAATGATGCAAATGGGGTAGGTGCGCTTTTTTCTTTTACTTTTCCCAACTGGGTATTCATTGTAAGTTCCCGAAGATGGTGTTTGTCATAAATAGTTAAAAGGAGGTGATGTTTGAGACAGCGAATAAGCATGCGCAAGGAGTGCCCAACGAGCTTCACTACGATGGCTAATCATGGATGTGCCTTTTTCCTTCCACTAATTTGTGTCATTTTTTAAAAAGCTAATTGCTTTCTGATTAAAACAGACAATTACTTCTGCGATTTTTACGAAAATTGCTAAATTGGCATTATACATGTACCTGATTTGATTGGAGAATGAATTTTCCATTAAAACTATTACGTACTCTATAAAAATTTTATAATCAATAAAAATTTTACGTCGTATAATTAAATACCTATAAAAATTTTGCAATTTTATAAATAAATACTAGATAATATTTTATATTTTAAAAAAATTCTACGTTCTATAATTAAATATTTTACAAAAATTTTATACTTGCACCCTATAAATAAATACTTAATAAAATCTCTATACTCTACAACCAAATAACGTATAAAATCCTGTGCTCTTTCAGCTAATCACGTTCTTACATATGGCAGTACGGGGACCCATTCAACCCGTGATTGGGCCAACTCAACCGTGAATTTCACGAGGTGTACCATGGTCCAATGGATCGGGCTTAAAGCCTCTGAAAAAAAAAAAAATCAAACCCATTTTTAAAAAATGACAAAACGGCGCCGTGCACCATTTTATCAATTTCCGATCAAGGTTTATATAATTTGTGTGTGAAAAAGCGAAGGGATTTTTATAATTTTGTTGATCAGACTTTCTGAATTTCGTCCGTCTTGTCGAAGAACAGCGGAAAGGAACAGAGGGATGCCAGCGTCTTTTTCAGGGTTGGGGAACTTGTTGCCCTCTAGGCTCTTCAGGTAACCTTTCACCTCATCTTTTATAATTTGCTGTTAGTTTTAGGTTTTGCATTTTCATTATTGGTTTGGCGATATCACTGTAGGAATAGTATTTTTCTGTTATTGTTGGATATGTCATTGTTTGGGACCTGAGAAAATTCCATCTTTGCAATCAGTTATGCCTACTCCAATCCCGTTTAGTTAAGTTTGTGATAAATTTGTAAAATTGGTAATGTTTATTTGTTTTTTAAAAATTTCTCTTTCCCTAATTTTACTTTTTAAGTTTATCCGTTGATAAATTTGTACTTATTTGTTTTTGTTAATAAAAGTTGTGGAGACTGTCTTCTTATGAATGTTGAATCTGAATGAATATGCAATATGTTAACTAATTCAAATTATCATTTTTTTTTCTTGAAAGAGAAAAAGAAAAGAAAATGTTGGAAGACCCATGTGGTAGAGTTTACTGAGTAGTTTCCATGGTAGAAAAGAGTTTTGGAATCTATTATTTGGTATGAATTGCTTTAGTAGTTTATAGATATATTTTTATTGATTTTTGTTTCAATTTTGGCAGCATTTAGTTGGTGACTTTTATGTTTGAAGTTATAGTCACTGAGTACCCTCTTCAAGTTATCAATCACTTACTTTTCTAGCAATTTAAGTGGTTTGCTTATAGTGTAAATGTTGTCTTCTGCTGGTCGATCCTTGTCATATATTGTTTTAAGTCTTTATTGGCTTTATATTGGTGATAAAATTTGAAGGAACTGGTGTAGACATGGTACTTTTACATTTCGTTTGGATAATATTTAGAGTTGATGATGAGGAATCCTCTTTATAACTGCAAATCTGAGGGAGAAAGCTACTTCACGTCGCATAGGATTCAGTTTTTGTTAGTTTTATACTTAATTGGTCATGTCATTTCAGGGAAACCATGTGGAAAATGGAGTTTTCTCTTTGATATCTTTCGGAGATGTTATAGTTTGCAGCTAAACTAATTCATTGCATTTTAATTGCTAATAAGAGTTGCCAGCCTGTATTATAGTGTGGAAAGGGAAATTATTCATGTTAAGGGTATTGCACTATTGACAATATTTTACTAATTACCAGTAAATTTATCTTAAATATGAGAAGCCTTATTTTCTCTGAATTGAGTGATCTGGATTAGAGTACCCACAACATCATGTTTGCAATTTTACATATTTCTGATCTAGTAAATATTTGCAGTTTAGGTATCTATTAGAATTTGCTACCAAATGATTTGATGACTTGGCCTCCATTTTGTTTAGTGGCCCTTAAAACCAACTGCAGAGACAGTGGGGCTATTTGTCTCTGCTGGATGTTCAGCTGTGGTCTTGATGCTATGCATTATATGTCTGTGCAAGTTTTACAGAATCTTTTGCTGTTTCTTATATCATAGGCAACTGGAGCAGGAGATGGAAACCGTGATAAAGGTATTGCAGCCTGGGCCATTAGGAATTATAGAGCACAAGTTCTCTGCTGAGGAGATACGAGAGGCAAATGCTACAGTTCATAGAGCAGTAGCAAATTGGCGAAGGAATGCAAACCTGGAGCAGAAAAACCCAATCTTGAAAGATTATATTCACAAGTGAAGGAACACTTATTGATTACCACTAGTGGCTAAAAACTCTTTGTCAAATTCATTGTGAGAACTGTAAGAAAAATGTTGGAAATGAGTCTTGAAGAAAATTGTAGCTACTGAGAAATGCTTACTGTAAGAAATAGGTCCTTTGTGTACTGTGGTTTGTTCAGTGCATGAGATTGCATACAAGTTTCGAATGAAATGTTCCAAAGAAAAGAAAATGTCTATTGGATTCTCAAACTACCCTTTATTATCTCTTATAAAGATCAACTTGTTAACTCTCTCTTTCCTTTACACAGTTTTATCTCTTTTCCACATCACAAAATTCTGATCTATCAGTTATTTGGACCATCTGGAAGGTGATCTGGAAGGTGGGCAAAGATTCCAATTAGCCAGTGGGAAGAAAGTAAAGGAAGTTATCTGGCTCCTAAAGTCCACGTGATGACCGTACAAGTAGGATATACTTTGGAAGGTGGAGCATATTAGCATAAAGGCAAGAAAATTTCTGAGGAAAAAGGTTTAATAAGAAGAAAAGACATGCTTTATTGTAGCAGCATGAAAATCAATGTGACGGCCGTACAAAGGGGAGGAGATACCTTGAGGAGCTATTAAGTTATCAATTAATTATGATTTTCACATTGCGATCTTTGCTTTATAATAAGAAATGTATATATACGCATGCCACTTAGATATGATCTCCGCATAAAACAGAAGAATTGGCATATATTAAACAGGCCTTCTTTTTCTTCATTACGTACAAACGATTAAAAGTGTATTTTGTGGTCGGTTAGTAGAGTAGTAAAAAGTGTGGTATGTTTGCCCACAAATCCTCACCGATATATATTGAATAGAAAAGCATTGCTATTAGGATCTCTTGGGATGCTAATCTTTTATATGCATGCTAATTAATTATATATTCCTGAAGAGTAGTCAAAGATATAAAACAAGATCTGCTAATTTGAAGATCCTAATTAGCTAAACCGTTTTTTCAAAACAAATACAATATAAGATGCTTCCAAGGCTTCTTGGCAGAATAGTCCATTCAAAACAACTTAAAAGAAACCTACCTATTCAAAGAAATTTCCAAACTATGGAGGTAAAGTTACCTGAGAAATCCCTCGTGCTTACAGCTTTCAAATTTTTATTATTAATGTTAGCATTTTAATATAAAAGCAAAAAGCTATAATCTGTCAACGAATTACATCTGATTTGATCCGATATTGATATTGATTGCTATAGCTGTAAGCTGAAAATGACTAATTTTGTAATGAAATCTTGCTCTCTCTCTCTCTCTATATATATATATATATATAAACTTACTCGATTCGTCACAACAAGTACGTACTACTACATATCGACATTAAGCTTTTTAATAATACTAACATACCAAAGCTACGTACATTAACACACATATTCATACATTCCCATACAAACACATAAATCGATATATATCAAATAAGAAGTATAAAATCAAAGTTGCTGGCATTACAAATTAAAGTGATCAGAATTACTTTGGTTCCTGATTTCCATTCTCTAAAATTTTTACGTTGTATATTATGTTTTATCTCATCAAGAAGAAGGTGGCATTTAATTGATGGTTTTCTAGAAACAGTAATGGAATTTCCACCCAATTAAGCACGCACATATATAGTTGCATGTTGAGCATTGCATGCAGTACATCTAGATGGAGAATATAAATGTTTGTGTGTGTGTGTGTGTTGTAGTAGTATATACTATTCTAAATGCTAGAATTGATTATTCTTGGAAATATATATTAGTCAATTGAGTTGTATATATCATGAAATTCCCCAACCCTAATTAATATATAAGCGAAAATGAGCACGCCGGAGCATCTATACGTAGAGGAGCTGCAGTTTTCTTGATTACATCACCACGAAGGTCAACTATTCCATCTTTAATTTGTTGCGTATGTCTATGTGCATATCGATGATTGATAAATTTATGATGTGTGCATCCATGCATGCGACACGTGTTTAATAGTTTGTCTTTTGCATATAATACTTATCCATTTATATATCTTTTCATATGGATAATGGATGCTCTCTGTTTGATCATCTATGTGTGCTTTTGACATTAGTTAGTTAATTCAAATAAGCTGGTTCTTCAACTAAAAGAAACAATTTTAATTAATATGTGTTTTAGGATTATCAATTAGTAGACACTGAACACCCCTTGAACTATATCCTTGCATAGTGGCACATAAAACATCAATTAAGGAACTGGTATATATGCGGGTAGTAAAATTAAGCGAGCCATTAATTTTACGCGTAAGTGAATTTACATATCATTTTAATTTGTTAATTATCAGTTCATCTCTGTCAGCGATCAAAAACCCATATGACCAGAATACTCATCACAGAAAACATAACTTGTGCTTGATTATCAATGGTGGGGATAAAACACACAAATATATATGAAAAAAGTTGGAGTTGCATTAATCATACTGATGTTAATTTAAAAGCACAAGCACTTCCTCTTGAGTTTGAAACCCTTGATGGAAGAAAGATACAAGAGGCACATGCATGTTAAAATTAAAGCTAATACAATATGTATGTATCTCTCTCACTCTATAGCTATAGCTTAGCTACTAAACCTTATTGGAGCATGCTTTCATATGACATGCTTCTTATACATATGGACATATATATTAATTAGATCCATTCCAAATCCATATGGCACCAGCGTCAATGAGCAATGTGGGAAGCGTCTGTTGGAGGTTGAGACTCATGAGTTCACTCGAACCACCCACATACTGTTGGCCAATGAACACAGCTGGTACGCTTGGTTGACAACCCATCTGAATCAGTGCCCTCTCGATCTCTCTTCCAATACTTAATTCGTCAAGCTCGTAAACTGTAGGGTTTGCACCAAAGCTGCGTATCAGTGTCTTTACGCTGTGGCTTATGCAACAATTGCTTCTGCTGAATATCACCACCGGCTTATGCTCCACCAAGCTTCCCACCAAATTGTTACTAGCAGTAAAACTAGTATTCCTAGCCGCTGTATCACCCATATATATATAGAGGGAGGTTGGCGATAGCTAATATAACTAAGATCTAGTACTTGTCTATGGAGTTTTGTTCTTTTTGCTCGATGAAGCACTTGACCTCCAACTCGGGTCTATTTATACTTGGCTAAATGGCTTACCTAATTTATTTGGTGGGTTTCCAGTAGTACTCTCTCGAGCTTCCAGATAGAATAAAAGCTTAAGGGAATATTAAAATGTTCTCAAAAGAAAATTAAATATATTTGATTCTCAAATTACCCTCTATATATATACACACACATGATTATTTGATAATGACCGTTGAAAGGGAATAATTAAGATGTTCGAAAAGATTGATGCTATACACTCTATATAATATTGATGCTTATTGCATGCTTTGATATATGATTAATGGCCTCAATGCCTTGCATATATCAGTATATGCATGTATGTTAATGTATCCGACCAGCATTTTGCCAAAATTAAAGGTCAAACTTGTCATTTAGAAATGCCCATATATATATATATATATAACATGGCTTTCCAAATTGTGGCAACAAGAGAGGGCAATGCATTCCCAAATGTCAGCACTCAAGGATCAAAACCACATTGGTTTGTATTATGTAGATGTCCTCCAAGAATAAAATAAAAATTAATTGGTATTAATAAACTCAGCCTCTAAATATTTCGAGCATCTACTTGCCTATCAGGGTGGTCATTAAAGTACTAGTTATACATTATTATTTGAAATGGAAAAGCCAGCTTGAATTTAATTAATCCACTCAAATTATTCAAGAAAATTAAAGCGAGCTAGCTAGAGCAAATGGAGAAGAGAAAATATATATTTGCAAAAGAGAAAAAGAAAGAGAGTGAACCTGAATACTTAATTAAGCAGCGCTATAGAAGATATTCGTAATGGCCGTACGTAAGAAGATATTGGTACGTAGTCTGTAAAGGACCGGCATATTGGAAAGCAATTATAATGGCGCTAAGATATTCTCCAGATCAAACACATAAACCTCTCATTAATTGCATGCATTTTAATTAACTTTAAAATCAGATTCCTTTTTTATTAGTACCAAGGCATCTAAAATAGTGGTTGGTTAGTATAACAAGCTAGCTTTGCTACTTATGCCAAAAAGCCCCAGGCCCTTGTGAAATCAAAAGGGCATTGGAATTAGCTGCTTTTGGTCATATACTTTAATTTGAGTTTATGATCTTATCTAACAAAAAAAGCCGATTTGCTAATAATTCTGATCAGGATCTTTAATCCAATCCATGCGTGCATTTGTATATTTTTGTAACAGGCAATCAATGATCATCTATTCTTTGATGATCAGATTCCGATCCACCAGCATATTTATTAGAGAGGATTTAGATTGTGATCAACAAGCATATTTATTATAAATTAATATACAAACCTCACTTTATAAGCCGTCTTACAAAAAACAAAGCTAACTTATCATATAAAGTTAATTACATGTGTTGGATGAATTTGGATAAACGGCTCAATGAGAAAGCAAAGGCCAGTCATATTTTGTTTTTTTTTTTTGGTAAATAGCCAGTCATATTTTGTTGATGTAAGAAGAGGGATCACTTTAATTTTGACAATGACATATATAAGTTCTCCATTGAGGTCCTCTTAAACTACTTACTAAGAGATCTTTAATGATGATCTTTATTTTAAAGAATATCTTTTGTATAATAGAAAATATCTTTATTAATATTTACATATAAAGAGTGAAAATTTTTATTTAAGTCCAATCGACTCTTTATATATATATATTTTTTTATTATTTTACTTTTCAAGCATAATTATTGATAATAAGAAAAAATATTCTTTTAAGAACCAATGAGATGTTAATAAAAATTATAAAAATTTAAATTTTTTTAAAAATCAATTAATATAATGTATTGAAACTTATATATTAATTAAAGTATAAATATAGAATGAAGTTTAACTCTCCAAACGTGAAAACTAAATTGATTCTTTATTTTATTTTTAAAAAATAAAAAATATATTAAATTTGTATTTTATATAATAATTTTTTAAAATAAAGAATTTGAGATGTTTAAAAAGCCTTATGAAGATACTCTAATTTGCTTTGCTTATATTTTGCCATGGAGCTAGGTTGCTTAGCTAAACCAATTATGTAATAAGCGTCCATTGATGTATTTGTGGTTGTGCATGACATTTTGATTTGAGACATAGGGTAAGAATATTAATTATGTAGTTATATATATATATATATATATAGGGAATGTCAACTTAATTAATTTGGCTGGAGCTGCGTACGATCGATATGTCTAAAACTGGAATATAAAATTCGATGACGGTTCCTAGCTTCACAAGATAAAGATTCTCTAAGTTGCTGCTGCCTGGCCAATCACTGCTTTTCCAGGACTAAAATTAAAGTTTCATCCACTACAAACAAACAACCAGGAATACATATCTACATCACCATATCTAAAATAATATAAGGCTTTGGTGTGTGAAGATCAAAATAAATATATATAACTCAAAGATGGATGAAAACATATATATACGATCATCGTCTCTAATTAATAATATAGTCTTAAACATAAGGAGATGATTTTCTCCAAATTGTTAACTATATAATTAGATTCCTATTGTAAAATTGATCAATATATATATATATATATATGCAAAAGATCACAAATTTAAGATTGATTGTAAGATTCCCCAGGTCAAGGTGGGTATATCATATTGGCTTTTAGGTAGGTACACAAGGTATTTTTCACCCTTTTACTAGTCTTTTTTTTTATGAACGCCCTTTTACTAGTGAAGATCTATATGAACATCCTCTTCGATTAATCCCTCTGTATATATGAATACCACCTTCGTATATATAACCATTCCCTTCATGTATTTGAATACCCCTTCCATATACACAATGTACCCTATTAGTCACTCTGTGTACACAACTAGTTCCTTTATATAAACGAATACTCCCATCGTATATACTGCTACCAATGCATACAAATACTCCATCCATGTGTAAGACCAACCCTTGTATAGACATGAATACTCTGTTTGTGTATACGACCACCCCTTCTTTGTACACGAGCACCCCTTCCGTTATATACAAATACTCCTAATGAGTATTCGGCCATCCACTCTCATGACCACTCTCTGTCATTTTACATTTCTATTATCTCTTTATCTGTTAGTAAAACCCAAATATAAAGGCCCACAGATTCGGCAACCCAATCCCACAGGCCCAAAAGTCATGTTCGACCCAAACAAATAAATAACAAAGAGATAATGTGGATGACAAGTGTACCAGTAGACCCCTGGAGTCGTGTTTCCGTTAAACTAACAAAAAAATTAAATTCAAATTTATTTATTAAATTAAGGGATGGTTCATTATCTGATCCGCTTTAAATTCATCCCGCATTAGTTAGACCGAATATTTTAATTGTGCAGGTTTTGTATTAACAGGTGTTGAAATTTACAAAGTCTATGTGCATGTAAGAGTTTGAAAGATGGGTCAACCTAAAAAATGAGCAAGAATATTGCTATGCGTCATGACTCCGTAAAGCTTACGAGTGACTGACCAACCAAAATCTGCCATGTCACTGGAGCATTATTCAAAAGAGTCAAAAAGGAATTTTGTAAACAGAATCCAAAATACCGATGTGGAGGGGTATGATCTGCCACATACTGAAACTTTCCTCAAAATTCCAAAACGATAGAAAATGAAAGCTACCGTCACCAACCATGCAGATGCAGTGTCAGTTTGATATGCAAAACTGCAAGAATGGTTTCAGCATTTGCGTGATCATGTTGATCCACAATGTCACATTATATTATGTCATATGATGGTGACACGAGCCTATATATTATTCTTGGATTCTCATATTTTAGAGATATGCAGAATACATTGCAGATGCGTTTATACCCCAAGTTCTGTGCTGGGGACTTGATGGGATTGGAATTGTGAGGGATATAATTTTCCACCAAAAAAAAAAAAATGAAAAAAGAAAAGAAACCATCAAGTCACAATTGGTATATATATTTCCGGGGATCTTCTTATATATATTTCTAAGTAATACTGTATTCTGTCATCACTGGCTTATATTCCATTAGTGTTTGATGGAGGGACCAAAGATGTATAAAGGTGGAAATGTGTTGGATAAACTCTATCTTCCTCCACATCAGCCACACAATGTACAGGCTTCAATGACAAATAATATTCAGACACATAACATGCAAAATTTTAATCCCATTTAGTGTGTTGAACATCGATGAAATCTAATCTTATACAAATTGGCAAAATTCTGGTTTTGATTGCATGCACTTACTGTAACAATATTCTCATTGTCTCTTACAAAATGTGCTAATTGAAGTATTATTTGGCATATAATAAACTGCAAATGTCAACACCTGGAAATATAGGATACTCTGAGGCTCTGACTTTTCAAGATTAAAGTGATTTTGGGATATATAATAAGTTTTTAGTTGTTGATAAAGTTCCAAAACTTTGTTTTCCTAAAAGGAGTTACCCACTAATATCAATATTATTCATTATTTGATCATGTAGTACTGTTTTCTGATGCCTCCAACAACAACCAGTAGTGCATGCCGAAAGTGTTTGGCCTCTTCAATATAAATTTTAAAAAAAATAAAGAGAAGAAGATCATGGTCATCGTACGGACATTCCAGGAGATTTGGATTGTGATCATTCTTACAGGGAAGGGGGTGATGATGCCTGCATATATGCAATTTGTTTATAGCACATAGGGTCAGCATCAAGCAAATCATGAGGGGCATTTTTCTTATCCAAACAAATATCTAAAGGAACTTCCTCTTTCTTATCCATAATATGGGTTTCAAATTGTTTTATCATTTTCAAGATTAATTAATTGGATCAACCACCCTCACTTGGCCTTTATAAATAGCCTGATGCAATCCCATAAACCAACCATCACCAACCCTCAAAACCAGTACTACTTCTACTCTTACAAAACCTTCCCAGTCCCTATACACACATATACACACTCATTCTCATTTTTAGCTAGCCTAGCTTATTGGAAATTAATATAATGGACACCATAAGAGATTTGGCATCAGAGAAGGCTGTTGTGGTCTTTGCAAAGAGCTCTTGTTGTATATGCCACAGCGTGAAGTCACTGCTGTATGATCTTGGAGCCAGCCCTGCAATTCATGAGCTCGACCGCAATGCCCATGGGAGAGAAATGGAGTGGGCTTTAAGAGAGCTTGGTTGCAATCCCGCTGTTCCTGCTGTGTTTATTGGTGGAAAGCTTGTTGCTCGCTCAGCTAAAGATATCATATCCCTCCAAGTTGATGGCTCTCTCAAACAAAAGCTGAAAGATGCAAGAGCCATCTGGTTATAATAAAATAGAAACTAATATATATACATATATATATATATATATATATATATCAGTTTTAAATATATATCCCTTCAATACAAGTTCAGAAAAATTGTTGTTTCGGGGCTTTGTTTTTACTCAACATCCTGGCAACGAAGTAAGAAATGTATCCGACTTTATGGAAATACGGACAGACATTTACTACATTAATTCTCCATTTTAGTGTTTGTTTTCATGAAAATGCATGACATAAGATGGCATGCAAATCTACTGCTAAATCAGCAGTTTCAAGTTCTTGATAAGACATAACTCCCCAGAGGATTTTATTTTTTCGCACTGAGGAAGGTTGTTCCAATGCAAAACCAAATGTACAAAGAATAAAGTTACAAAGTTTTGCTTTTATAGTGATAAGATCAAATCAATGTTCCGACATAGAAATTATCCACTACCTCAAGCACAAAAACCCACGAATCATATTAGTATATGAGCGAGCTATATATCCCTTTACCACTAACTATCTAATAGTATAAATATAGAGAGAGACCAGAGCATGACATTATTTTCTTTATCTATATATTGTAATTCTGTAGGGGATCATAACAAGGTAGCATCCAAAATATGCACAAGAATCACTTGGATGCAGGAGTTGTCAAATTATATAAGTGAGAATCAAACGAAAGATTCTCAGCTATCTGGGTTTTCCAGAGGTTAGTTCTTGACCTCTCATCTAAGAAGTGTCAGTATCACACTTTGCAACTATCAAGTAAATACTAAATATTACAGTACTGCAGAGGAAAGTAAATGTAGATATTGCTTTATTTATTTATCTATATATTGTAATTTTGTAGGGGATCGTATAATAAGGTAAATGCATATTGGATACACGAAGGTGTCAAATTATATATAGAAAGTGAGAATCAAAAGAAAGATTCTCAGCTATCTGGGTTTTCCTGAGGTTAGTTCTTGACCTCTCATCTAAGACGTGTCAGTATTACACTTGGCACCTATCAAGTAAATACTAAACATTATATCGTACAGGAAATCTGATGCCTTTAATGGAGATATAGAATGCGCAAATAATTTTTATCCATGCTCATATCACATGGAAACCCATTTGTGCACATTATTATATTTATACTCCTCGTATTCTTATATATTCATGATTTGTAGCTCACACCAAGGAAAATCATAGGCACCATGAAGTAACTATTGCTGATCAATCTTTGCTTTTTCAAAATAGTTTCTCGAAGGAGAGGATATGAAGTCTTAAATGTTTTATTAGAGAAGATGAAGCACTGCAACACTATTGTTGTTATGCAAGATGTAGGAGTAGTAGTTGAAAAGAACAAAGCAACAAACAAAATAGCACTACATAGTCGGACAAGGTAGTCTAGAGGGATATCAAATTACAAAAACTTATACTTCTCAACTCAAAAGCCTAATACCCTTCTCACTAAAGAAAGTTTCCTCTCTAAAGTCTCAAAAACTAAATATTATCTACCACTAGAATAGCCCTCAAAAAATTTAATGGTGGGTGTGCTGCTCAGAATCTCATGCATATAGGTCATAGTGTTGGGTAAACATAACTTTGAGCCTTTTCCAAAAGCCCGTAGACATGGGCCGGTAGGAAACGGAACGTGTTGCAGAACATGAAATATATAAATGTATAAAGAAAATTGAAAGCCACACACCAAAAGAGCAAAGTGACATGCATGTGCTTGTGAATATTAGAAGGAATCCTCCAAGATGGTGGGTGCAACATAAGGAATTGCAGCCACCGAAAGCCATCTATCTCATTCGCTGTCTTTCTTCATAAGGATTCAAAGAAGGTGATTTTGAGAATCTTGTATGAATTGACCAGCCTGGAAGAATTTTCTCACTTTTGTTGCTGTGTCTAGGAAGAGTGAGTATTCTTGCTTCCATAAAACAGATCTGCAGAAGGAGAAGAAATGGTGGAAACGCTGTACACGTATGTCGTATATCAGTTGTATCAATCTCACCATTGGATTATATTTTTCTTCCACACAAACTAAATAGAAGTCCACATATCAGATGGTCATCTGTGCATCACCAAGCCTTATAGACTGTGTAATATGTATGCAGAAGATATATATGTGTCAACTTGTTCAACCTATTTGAAACAGTAGTCTCAGTCTTAAAAAAGCTTCTTTATTAAATTTGGGGCATCTAAATGAAGCACATCATCTTTTTGAATGTTCTTGTTCAAACAAGGCAGTCCAACCTATTCTCTGTCCCTATAAATAGTCCAGTGTGAGAGCTCAACTTCAAACAACCTAGCTAAATCTTCAAAAACCCTTCTCTTTTTCCAATCCCTCCTCCTCATATAATTCAAAACTCAGTTCAACTATTGGGTCGAATTCTGTTTTGGATTCGATCCAATAGTTTTGAAGTCCCTTTAGTGAACTCTAAGATAAGCTCAAGAAGTATTTTTTATTTAGACCATCTCATTCGTTGTTTGGTTTACTTTTCTCTTTGACATCAAGAAGATATTCCCTAGAGAGCAAAGATTGTTGAGATGGACAAGGTAATGAGAATGGCCTCAGAGAAAGGAGTAGTGATCTTTAGCAAGAGTTCATGTTGCCTGTGTTATGCAGTCAACATTTTGTTTCAAGAACTGTGTGTGAGCCCTGTGGTTCATGAGATTGACCAGGATCCTGAAGGCAGGGAAATGGAGAAGGCCCTTATGAGGTTGGGTTGTAATGGACCAGTACCAGCTGTTTTCATTGATGGAAAGCTGGTGGGTTCCACTAATGAAGTCATGTCCCTACACCTAAGCGGCAAGCTGATTCCCCAGCTCAAGCCTTATCAGACTTTATCTTAAATTATATCAAATACCCAATTCCAGGATGATGTTCGACAAAAATAAATTGGCTCAAAATTAGTAGTGTTAATTAGTGTGAGCCCTCTGTATTGTATAAGTCTTATAATAGTATTTTAATCTGTCAGTAAGTACCCTGTAGCATTTGATTAGCTATATAGCAATGTAATCTGTTTCCTATTCTTATTAATGGAGTTGGCTTTATATGTACTTTGTGCTTGCAAGTCTTAGATACATGCATTATATATATATGGTTTTGGACAATATAATTCAGGTGAACTTTCACTCTACTTCTTTACGTTCACCTTGTATTCCTTGAAATTTTCTAGCTATTTTATCCTCAAAATCTGACTCATACATTTTCTTCAAAGAATAGATTCCAAATGTTGTACACTGCCTATAGATATTTAACCATTTAATGCTCTCTCTGCCCCCACAAAAGCTAGGAAACTAACATTCAAGTGGAATAATTTTCACAGCATTTCCTTCAAGATTAAACAAGTGCAGCCTTTTACTTTCTTCCTTTGAAGATCCCTTGTACCCGTCAATCATATTCATATAGAAGATCCTGTTATCAAACCATATCAGAAATTTAACTCTCTGCAAGATTTGAAACCCTTATGAACAAAAATGGAAATATTATGAGAGTCTTTACTATATGGAAATTAATTTATACGCTAATCAATTCATTGTGATTTTAATGTCATTAATTTGCTGACAGGCTAGGAATTGGAAAGGGTACTGTTTCATCAACCTAAATATCATTGAAAAAGACAAAGAAACAGAAATAAATAAATAAATAAAAGAAAAAAAACATCCAGGAAGGGACAGAATATGGATGTTAAATTTTTCTGATATACCCTTTGCCTCCCTCCCTATGAAAAGAGAAAGAAAAAAAAAGTTGAGGATGAAAAGTGTGTTTGATATTTCTAGGTGCCATGGATTCTTCAACTTTATACTTGGATAAAGAAAAGCATTACATTCTTTTCCTTTTCGGACTTTGTTATCATATAGTTTGATTCTCTTGTTTACCTCCTTCCTGCGATGGTCTATTGCTTGGTAGTCACTGTCCACCTATCATAAAACTCAAAATCTCCACATGTTATCAGGGGTAGTGCTGGCCTCTTGAGTCTTGACTATATTCTTTTTTTTCACCGTAGCCAAACATCCTTTTCCCTGTTCAATCATAAGTGCTATGCACTATTAATTAGTTAATCAATTAATTACCATTTGATCACACTGCATGCTTTGGCTCTCATCTCTAAGTGCAAATGAAACGAAGAGAATAGATTCATTCACATCGATATAAGCTGTAGGCATCACCCAAATTAACATTATTAATTACTTTTTTCATGATTGTATATGAACAGTACCTCACAATACTAGCAAATGAAATTAACAAACATGTATCTTTTAGAAAGTGAATATTAGCATCTGAATTTTGAAAACATAAAATATCATACTTTATATATATGCTTGCTTTTGACATTTACCTTGGAAGTATTTATTGGATTATGAAAAAACAGTAGTCAAATCTTCTGCTTAATAACGAAACATATGCATAGATTAATGTATCTGGAAAAAAATCTTCTAGCCCTTTATGGAGATAGGATAGAAGATGATTTAGTAGGAACTATATTGATCAAGTGTGTAGTTGATAAATACCATTACTATGTTATATATATATATATATATATAGGTTTATGCTGAGAACTGCTTCAGCTTATTATGACTAATTGTTATAGCAAAAACAAATAATTAAGCCTATGATCATAAAGTAAGGAATATTTTAAAATCAATTAAAAATCTATAGTGGGGTACTTGAGCCATATATAAGTCCCACTAGAACCTGATCTCAAAAGGGGAATTGGTCCACATAGACCTTCCAACTAGTCCAATATTATGTGATGGTTGGAATGGCCCTAAGCATACACACATTTATAGAATGACTGTGAGGAAATCAGATTCCTCAATATTGGAGAATGGAGACAGAGAATATGAGAGTAGTTAATAACAAAGGAGAGGCTGATAGCAAAATTCATCTTGGTGGAGAGCTGAGCTAACCAAAAGTAATCACACAAAATTTAATGTGATTGTCGGCTTGTTGTGATGATCAATCACCGTCAATCGATCTTAATGCGCTTGATATTTTACAACTGAAGAGTGAAGGAGAATGAATAGCCATTTTGTTCCACTCTATACCTGATAGTGGCATATTAGAGGCAGTGTGTGATCACATGTATTTTGTACTCTTTCTGAATATCCCAAAGTTGGACATCTCTCTTCAGTATCCAGACCTCCAAATTAACGTAATAATATTTTAGCTTTGCACACATAATTTTCGATTACATATAACAAATATATAGCAGGTTTGCATTGTTGAAAAGTAATTTGTAATTTAGATTAGATGAACTTAGATGACTTAACAGAAGAAAAATCAAAATTAAATTCTTAGTAATCAAAGTCAGTTTGTATAAGTGAGTTGTATTTGAGCTGTAATGATTACAATCAATGTCTTAATCTTAAAGTAAAATGTAACATCGACCTTGTAAATCGTCATTAGAAACCTATATAAATGCACTGCTTGTATGAATTTATGTAAGCCCGTTTTGAAACGATGATATAGTGCAGCTTATTTTCTTCGTAAAAATCTCTCTTTTATTGCTCCATTACTTATATTTTATATCTTCTCATCCTTCCAACTTATTTTCTCTTCAAAACACTATATATATTTTTTTTTGATAAATAAAAAAGGATCTCAATATGGAAATCATTAGTCTAAAATTCTGTTAGGAGATAGGATATTATTGTTGCTCCAACTTTACAACTCTTGAGTTTAAAACAAATTTCTTCCCTAATAGTTTCCAGCCCCGCCATTTCTCCAGGAGTATGGGGCTGACACAAGAGCTAAGAAATCTCAACTATTACAAACAAGTATGAGGGTTCGGTCGGCTTTCTTACCGATATATGAGAGATTAACATACATGTTAATGTTTTTTTGGTAATGACATACATGTTAATGTTGTTTTAGTATTCTTCATGCATGGGGGTATGTGTAGAGCATATAATTCAAGTATTATGAATTAGAGCCTTTCGGTCTTCGTATATTTTGTTTGCCCTTTTAATCTTTTTATTATTATTATTTTTTGATTCCTGAACCATTGGCTATCCTTTTCCTAGAATTGGATTCTCACAATGCAAATCTTGCAAGATCAAGTTGGCAGTCGATCGAATGAATTTGGATATACATCCATTTTTTTTTTTTTTGGTGAAAATTTGGATATACGTACATAGTCCTCACTGAGGATGCCACTTCAATATAATCATAATATTTTAAAGTTTATTTGTAGATTAGATTAATCATCTAAGGAAAAGAAGATTGTAAAATGTTTCACTTTGCATTGTTGACTCAACAAAATTATGAGGGAAAACGAAAAAAATGCAGCTTTAAAATCACAATACAATTAGAAACATATATATAATTATAATTAGAATTTAAATAATACAATTACTTTCATTAAATAAATAAGTTTAGGTTAATTTGGAGTTAAGAAAAAGGAAACTAATATGTATTCATTTATTTCCCAAAGACATAGATATTTCATTGAAAAAAAAAAAGGACAGATATTTCAAAATGTATATATATATATATATTTTGTTTGTCTATTTGTTTGATCAGCCATTACTAATTTATTGGCTTAGTTGGTTTGTGCTGGATGGCCCAGACTCTTTTTTTCATTATTATTTTTATTGGCCCAAATCCTAAATGTTCTATTTCTATATACACTCCAAACTCTTGTCAAATTTCCAATCAAGACCCTTTTCGTACTCGACCCAAATTATCCTGTTGTTGATTTTTTTTTTTTTTGTTGGAGTTATTCTATAGTATAATGTTATTCATATTCCTATAATTAACCACCCGAATAAGAAACAAAATTATCGTAAACCTGTTCAGCAAAAAATAATAATAATAATTTGGTAAAAAATATATAGAGAGAGAAATTTATTTATGAAAAGAATTCAGTTACTGATGAAAACCAAAAAGAGAAAAGGCATATAAATTGAAATAAAAACTTAATCCATAAAAAGGAAACAATAATTAAAATATTTTATATATATGCGATTAAGCAATTGTGGAAGCACAGCATGGATATTTGTATCAGAGACGTTGTTATATACTCTGCTGCTCTTTTATGTTTTTGTTGTATTATCAGTTGGGAGTTAGACGTCAGAGCCACCACCAATGGAATCAGATTCTGCTGCTTCTGATCAGGAAAAGGAAGATTTTGGAAAGTTGTCATATGGGTATAAAAGAATATCAGCCTCGGTGTCAACCCTTTTTGTCTCTTTCAGTGCAACGGATATTTGTCTCTTTCTTTTGTTTTTAGTTTTTCTTCCCTTTTTTCTTTTTTTTTGTTGGTTTAGATTCGAGCATTATAAAAGAAGATGCAAAATTCGATTATCATGCTTTTGCCCTTATTTGTTTGTAGATTTTCAGAATTTGATGTGATATCCTAATTGTAAAACAAAAATTGCAGACAGAGAAGCTGCAATTTCATTGTGATGAGTGCGTAATTTGTAGGTTAGTGAGCCAATTTTACGTCAATTCCTTTTCTATCTGCCTTGAGTTGATGTCTGTTGTTTGTGTAAACTTTTCATGTCAAATTGTATCAATCTGATCAAGCATAATATGATTTTCAGAGTTGATGTTCGGGAGAACTTCTTCCACTGTCAGAAGTGTGGTATGCAATGTTGTCCTAGCTATAATTAACTATAATATTCTTGGTGTTCAATATAATCTTCTGTATTCTTCAGCGTACTTCTTCTTGAAGCATCCCATTTATTAATAAAAGGAAAATTCCTATATTAGATGTTGGGGACGACATTTTAGATTCATATTTTTACATAAAGCTATAACTGAGCATAGCTTCAGCTTTACTGTCTTAAAAATATGCATGTTATATTCACTGATTTCATGATATTGCTTTTACCTTGGGGTCATCTTAAGAGGGGGCAGGGTGGGGTTCCTTTAAAGAATTACTTTGCCTTCCCTAATAATCTTGCTATCATTATAGGTTCATGCTATACTATGAGCCTGCGTGATAATCACTCCTGTGTACGAGCCTCTATGAGGAATTACTGCCCAGTCTGTTATGAGGTTTGTGCTCCCACATTCCCAATATGCATTTGTTTGGAAGTTTGCAAGCAATGCTATGTTCTGACGACTTGTTATAATCTTCTGATAATATCTTTTTGACTCGGTTAAAACCACAAGAATTATCAAGCGTGGACACGCAATGCATGCAGAGTGCTCTTGTCAAATGTGTGACCAACATCAGTTAAGTTTCAGTTAATCTTCTGCAATCACTCCAACAAAAGTAGCAAAGTTTTCTTTCACATTTAAAGGCACAGATGCAGAAAATGCAGTTCATATAGTACCCGGAGAATCTCAGTACCAGACGATCAATGAGTCTTTTGATGCGGAAAAAAGTGACTCATCAATATCCCTCAAGCTCCACAGTACTCGTTAGATCCCTTTTGACTATTCCATCTATGCTGTTCACATTGAAATTTTCATTTTCAGAAAGTGGGTCCACTGCTGTTTAGCTGAATATCAACCTCTCTCTTGATGAATCTTCTTTATAGTTCATTATGAGATACTTCATTACGTCATTGTTATGTCTTAAAATGTTTTTTTTTGTTAAATTTGATATGCATGATGGCCAATCTTTGTCATTGTAATGTGTGGATAGTGATTGATTTCATGTGACACCAAAAGTTGCCCTTCCTTTCTCACATAAAATGTGAGAGTACAAAATTGGTCCCATATCATATCACTCAGAGTGAAATTGTAGAACGGAGATTAAAGACAGCATCCAACATTATGCCATTTTGATTTCAGTTCACACTAGACAGTCTAGTAACAGGGCCATCCTGAAGTGAATGAATGGAGGGGGACCCCATGTAAAACGGAGGGATTTAGACTGAAGGGCAGAGTCAATACTCAACATTATGCCATTTTGATTTCTGTGAAATTTTATGACGGAGATTGAGACTAAAAGAGTAACGACGATGCTTCAACATTATTCCATTTTAATTTGCGTTCACACTAGACACCCTGAAAGGGTCATTTCCCCAAGTGAATGGAGAGGGCCCCATGCAAAGACAGGACTGATGATATTAAACACCACAGATGAGTCATCCTTGTAAAGATAACGATGAAACTGAACACGAAATCCTCTGGATGATTTACTTTTTGATTTTTCTTCCTCATCACTTTCTCTGGCAGGTTCTTTTTTTTTTTTTTTTTTTTGGTGAGTGCCCTAGCAGGTTCTTTATGGTCCGGGTCCGTGTCCGTGCCCGTGAGCTTTGTATAAAAAATTTATAGCCCTTCAAGGTTTCACGCTAAAGTAAACCCATGATGTCCTGAAGCACATTATAGCAGTTTTTTTTTTTAATGAATAGCACATTATAGCAGTTTTTTTTTTTCTGAACAGTGTTTGCTAGCGTGGAGTGGACAATTTCTATTTTGAAAAAAAAAAATGGATTTGACATATTAGGTCAAAGTTTTACCTTTCCGTTGTTTGAAACTTGAAAGAACCACACGAAAAAAAAAAATATATATATATATATAAATAAAAGTATAAAATGGCGGATACATATTATCGTTCTTCACCATTATATGGTTTTCCACGAAGGTGTTAATTAGAAAAGGACGAGTCTGTCGCTGTCCAAGTGTCATTATATTGGGTACAAAATTATCAACTTCTCATGCAGTGAAAAGGGTTGCGAGTTCCAACTAACGGGGTTAAAAGGATCGCTTTCCTAACTCTCAGGAAACAATCCAAAGTTGAAGATACTACTTGTTCACCAAGCAACGAGATACGATTTCTCGCTCACACAGACTCTCTCTCTCTCTCATATTTTATATACGTAGCGCTGTTCCAAAGCTACATCTAAACTAGCCCACCAAAATATATACGAATTTTCTTTTGGTTCGTGTTCTTGTTGTTCATTTTTATGACAAGAAATAAAGGGACAGCCTATCCAAAAAACAGACGAGGAAATGAATGGTTCTCCACAAAGACGCACACAACAAGAAGAGCACAAGGACCGTAACATGGAGACCCAGCGGCGGCTCTGCGACCATTGCAACGACTCGACGGCTTTGCTCTACTGCCGAGCTGACTCTGCCAAGCTCTGCTTCTCATGCGACCGTGAAGTCCACTCGGCTAACCAGCTCTTCACCAAGCATACTCGTTCACAGCTCTGCGATGCCTGTAATGATTCCCAAGCTTCAATTTTTTGCTCTACTGAGAGCTGTGTATTGTGCCAGAACTGTGACTGGGAAAGGCACAACCTTTCCTTATCTCCCGTGCACGATAGAAGGCCTCTCGAGGAGTTCACTGGTTGCCCTTCTTTGACTGAATTGCTGAACATTTTTGGGTTTGAGGATGTGAGCAAGAAAGATCTGCTTTTGAGCGAAGAGAATGGTGGTGGTGATGGGTTTGTAGAATCTGGGATTGATGGGTCGCGGGGTTTGGTCGATGGCTTCTCAGATTTTATTTGGAACACTCCCTCTGTAATTAGTCTTGATGATCTAATCGTTTCCAATTCGGCCCGCAACTTTCAGGCGATGGGGATTCCTCCTTTGCCTAAGGTAAACATTTTACTTAGATATTAGTACTTATTTTTCCTACTTATTGAATATGGTTGTAGCAAAACTGAAATATGAGTGTCATGGTAGTGTTGCTGTTGGCTCTCAGAATATGAGAAACTTAACCTCCTTTTGCTGGGTCTCTAAGGCTCTGTTTGGTACGAAGGAGGGGAGAGAGAAGGATAGAGTGGGGTGAGGAGAGGAAGAGGTCGAGTGAATTATATAAATTTTTTATAAATCTTTTATATTATTTGGTGTAATGTGAAGGAAGAAGAGTGTAAAATATTAAAATATAACTAAAAATTTATTAGTTAGTTGTCAAAGTTTTCCTTTCTCCAATTTTATAATATTGAAGGGAGTATTTTTGATAGATTTGGATGGATTTATCATTCATTCTCAACTCTACTCTCTTTGTCAATCCCTCCTACCAAACAACTATCATCCCTTAAATTCCTCTACTACTCTCCCTCTCCTTCAATCCACTAATATCTCATACTAAACAAAACAAGAGCTAAGTGTTTCCTAGCCAGAATAGGAGTTTGTAGTAGGTATTGTGGCTTGTTGGATTCTTAAAAATCAGGTTTTTAAAATTCGAAATGGATTTCGTTTTCCTCAACGTATAGCCTTGGAAGACAAACTAGACTGGAAAAGTTATTTATTTGTTTCTTTTTTGGTTATCTTTTGTAGCTTTTATGTATGCTGATTTTATCAAATAATAGGTAATAATACTATTTTCATTTGAATAGACTAAGCTTCTTTCTCTGGAGTTTACTCTGTTTGTTGTTCTTTGTGTATGTGTGCTTTGGGAAGCGTAGCTGGAAGTTGTTAAATGGTTCTGTTGGCATTCTTTTGTTAGACTTAAAATTCTCCTCATGATTTTTGTGCACAATAAATTGTTTCTTGAAATTAACCCTTGATTCTATAGTTTCCATTTAACTTTTCGCTTTTCACTTGGGAATCAAGATTCTTGATAATACTTATTGATAGTACCTGTCAACGTTACAATTTTGACTTGATTCAGGATATTGTTATTGAATCAGAATCGCAATGCTGCTTGTGGACAATACAAGGAAGAAGTACTTAGTCAGCTTCGAGAACTGGCAAGGAGAGAACCCAACTTGGATTATGAAAACACGGGTGCTGAATCCCTTATGGATTTCAAATCTCTGGTGCCTGACCAAAATTTGCTGCCTGGTAGTATGTTTTCAGGTTATGAATACGATGCGGAGCCAACTATGTTTTCTGCATATGAGGTGAAGCTCTTTCTGTTGGTATATATCTGCGAATTGGTTTCCTAGATCATGCTATATTTTGGTTCCGTAGTTATTTATATTAGATTGTAAATAGTCTTAACATCACATCCTTCACACTGGAATTTTTCTGTTAATTGATTCTGTCATAGAGGAGAGCTTCCGCGTTCTTGAACCTTGATTGTTTCTACGATTTCTCAACTCGTCAGATTCAATGTTACCTCTTGTTTTCCATGCAGGAACGGGCATATCAGTTGTGCACTGACAGTGGTGACACCGCAGATCAAGATTTTGTTCCTAAAACATCATTAAGGAGCTCTGTTCAGGAAAGCCATATGGATCCTGACAAACATTCAGATATTGGTGGTGACACTGTGAATCATTGTCATATCATTGATGGTCATAATGGGCAATCACAACATCATAAGGATTCCACATCCTTGCCAGATTATCTGAAAGTTACTCCACATGAGCCAAGAAGCCAGGACAGGGAAACTGCACTCTCACGGTACAAGGAGAAGAAGAAGACAAGGAGGTATGCCCCACTTCTTGCCTACAATTCTCAGTTCTATGATTATTATAATTATTGCTCATAAAACTCATGGTTTCTTTCAAATTTTGAAACTTTTGAAGTTTTAGATCTTAGCTACACAATCTACAGTTGTTTCTAAACTCACATGTAAAAGTTATAGGTTATTTGGTTGATTTGCATGATTTATATGATTATGTGCTGTCATTATCATTGACAAGCTGAGATTTGGAATCAATGCTTGTTAGGAATATTCAAAGAAGGATATCAAGTACATGGCGAAAGTTGCCATGTCAGAGAAAATGGTCATATATATGAAGAGGGTGTTCATGTACATGAAGACGGTGTCCATGTACACGAAGAGGTTGTTCTCGGAGAAAATGGTCTTACATACAAAGAGGGTGTCCATTTACACAAGAAGGGTGTTCTTGGAGAAAATGGTCATATACAGAGAGTGTGTCCTTTTACACGGACACGTGTAGATGGAGAGGGTGTCCTTTTAGATGGAGAGGGTGGTCGTGTACACATAGAAGATTGGCATGATTTAGAAGATTTCATGCTGTCATCACCACTTGAAAAGCTGAGATTTGGAAGTTTGTTAGGGAATATTCTAAAAAAGATATCTTCTAATTTCTTGGTTATTTAGAATTGGATTTCAAAATCTATTCTTATAATTGGTATGTTCTGATATTTCAAGACTATTTGAATGATGGAAAGTTTTTGAATTATTTGAAAGTTTTTCCCAATGGTGTCCAGAAAGTTTAGATATAATTATACAAGGCACTAGAAATCCATGGTCATCATTCTCACAAAGTGCTGATAATACACTCTTAAACAAAGTTAGCAATGGATTTCCATTTCTATTTGATATGTGTGGTTTTAATAGCTTCTTGTCAACTGTGAATATTAAATGGTAAAGTGACATTCATTGCGTGGAAAATAATAGGTATGAAAAGCACATCAGGTATGAAACAAGGAAAGCTCGGGCAGAAAGCAGGACAAGGATTAAAGGACGATTTGCTAAGGTTGATCGTTGAAATTCTGGTGTTTAGTCGTTTTCTCTAATATTGCCTACTTATATTTTGACGGAAACTATGACATGCAAATGCGTTGTACAGATGGTTATAGAGTTCTATTATAAGAGAGATGTTTTTCCCCTCTCATAATTGCAATTGTGCAACTGCTGTAGTTTTTGTAGCTATAGTTTGTAGGTTCCTTTCAATATCTGTTTATAATGTATGTTATTCATGTTAAAATATATATGCTCTTGTTATTGTATGACTTTTTACTTTCCTACAAAGTCTTTAATTTTTGCTTTTTAAATAGGGATGTACTTATCAGGAAGGGCAGAACATCAAAGAGTACTGATAGAAAGTAGGATTATTTGCCGTCATACATTCACACGGTCCAACTGATATACAGAGATTGAATTTAACCCAAGACATTAGAAAGTTCCATGGTCAATTTAATGGTTAGACTATGTTAGAAATTCCGGCATGATCTCCTTCGTACTTAATCTTCGATGTACAGTATCTCGTTCTGCAGCTTAAAGCCTTATACTTTGAAGCATTAATTGACATTCGAAATGGGATGCTCATGCAAAAAAAAATTGATTTGAACATTAAATATTGTGGAAGGAGCAAGATGATCCACCCTACACCTGTAAAACAATGTGGAAAATCTGCCTCATATCTCCTTGGGTTCTGCTTGATTCTGTAGAATTAAAGCAGACTAAAAAGTTCCAAATTTAAGTTTATATATGCAAGCGTTTCCTCTCAAACTCAGCAAAGAACAGACATGGCGCTTGGTGGTCAAGTATTGCCTTGCCTCTTCTTCCTTTCATTCTGCCTGTCAGGTTTACTGTATTCTGCAGTAGTTGGAAGATCCAATGGCAGCTTTACCATCAAACTCGATCAAATAGACTCCCCTGAGTCACCCATGGCAATCTCACGAGGCGTGAGAGAATGAATTGCCTTGTTGACAGCTAAATAGCTCGACACCATCACCCTGCCGCCACTACTAATATTGGAACTGCCATTGTACGCCCTTCAATGGCCATCCAGGGTACAATGTATATAGCCCAAATCGGCATTGGTACCTTTAATACACCTCCCAGTTCACCATACAAGTCTTACTTCGTTCTTGTAGACACCGGCAGTGACTTAATATGGACACGGTGCGGGGGCTGTCTTCCCGATCATTGTTTCCCTCAGAAACAACAACCTTTCCCTCCTAGTCGTTCTCATTCCTATGGATTTTTGCATCAAAAGACAATGCATGGCAAATGCATGCTCATATAAACTCATACGCCGATGGTGCCACCACACGTGGACTTCTCGCTGCGGAGAGCTTGACTTTTGGTTCAGATCACAATGACAACAGCGAGACCATCAAGAACTGAGTAAGACACAGTGGTAAGTGCGTCGTTGATTCAGGCTCTGCAATCTCCCACATCGATAGAATTCCATACGGTGCGCTGAAAATTGGGCTGGTGGGAGCCTTCACGCGTTTGAATGTGACCAGGAGTGAAGGGTCTTCTGGGTTGGATCTTTGCTATGAGATGCCAGAGATGGAGAATCGCTTTCCAACATTCAAGTTCAATTTATGGATCTTCAAGTTAAGGTGGTTTTTCAGTTTTCAGAGATGAGTTATGGCAAACAGATGGTGTGTTTGGCAATGTTTCCGAGTTAAGTGACTGGTCTGACCACCATAGGAGCATCCCAGCAGGTGAATCAGAGGTCCATATATCATACTTCTCTCTCCTAATTGTTTTGAAACCAGAGGATTGCACTCGGACTGGTGCATGACAGCAGGGGATTAATATTATGGAATGAATTATAGTAGCAAATTCATTTCTTTGTTTATAACCAAAAATTTTGCCTAAAACTTTATAGTAATTTGGTCATTTAGTTATAAACTTATAATCAATACTTGGAAATTTTTATTCATCAAAAAAATACTTGGAAATTTTTTAGTCACAATGCGATTACAAATTTTATTCCACCAAAATGTTTAACCGCGAGTTTTTATGCTATAGCTCCAAATCCTTGTGAGATGTGTGGCATAACGATATTTTGGAGCCATCTTTAAAACACAATACGAAAATTCAACCAGACAAAGGCTAATATTTTGACTATGCCGAATTTTACTCTGCCACAAACCGTTAAATTTCTCGTCTGGCTTCGCTGTAAACCTGCAAAATCCAAAGTTGAACGTGAAGCTTTTGGAGGCACCAAGGTGGCACCAGTGTGTTACCGGCCAAAAAACCTCCGACGCTTAAGTCAGTTAATCGGCTTTGGACTTTTTAAAGTATGTTATGGATCAATTCATGCGTACCTCATTTTGGATCATAGAGGGATATATATATACTTTGCTTTACCTTGTCCATCAAGTTGAGAGTTTGAAACCCTAGCCGTCCTCATTTAAGGCAAGTTTTAAATTGGCTCTCCCTATTTTGGTAAGTAAAATATAGGAAAGTATCCAGCATTAACTGCAGAGCAATGAGGCCGTCCCTCAGCTTTCTTTTCGTACGAACCAAGCCTTTTCCGACCCAAACAATGATAGCCCTTCAAGAAATCTCATATTCTTTCGAACCAAACCTCCAAGTGGATCTTCAATTAAGTTAGTTTGGCTCTTCCAAGCTAACTCATTGGGTCTGGAAGCTCTTTCTCTTTCTGATTTAGACAACCCTACTCATTCCTTCACCTTGGGCCTTCACGGCCCAGCCCGGTGGGATTTTTGCCTACCAAGCCTAATATTTGACTTTGATTCAGAATAATGAATGTATAGGCCAAATCACAGTCTCAGACATTTTTCCAACTAAAATTTTCAATTTTCATTGAGCTTATGTTTGAACCTTAAAATCAATTAAATTTTTAAATTTTTTTTACTTTTATTAAAAAAAAAATTAAAAATGAAAAGTATGACATGTTATATTGAAAAAAGTAAAAGCAAAAACAAAAATATGTAAAAAAAAATTATAACTTAGATTGAAACAAATACTGTATTTTTTTTATATCCTGAAGTAAGGATTTTATTTATCTTTCATTTTATTTTTCACAAGTGAAAATATAATTTAAAACATTGAGAACATCGTGTATATTTAAAAATAAATTAATGTAGCAGGAGTAATTATACTAAATCTTAATTAAAAACATACTTAGGGTGGCGGCGCCAAAAAAATATAGGTTGATTAATTATTGTGTTGCGAAATTTTTAATTGAAGAGATTTTGTGGTGTGTCGATGAGAATTATAACTCGTCTTCTAATTTTAAGTACTTAAAACTTAAATATCTCATGTAAAATGATAAATTAAGTAGATTTTATCAATCAAATATATAATATTTGTAGGCTTATATAGTTTTATATTAATTATTAGCTTCTTTGGTAAATTATAAATTGTTAGCTACCGTACTATCATGTTTCTAAAACTCCACATCACTTTTGTGGACTACTTTTACTTTACCTGCTTCATAGCATGCATGAAAATGGATGTGACAAATCACAAAGCTAGGGCTCTTCATTTTCTCAAAAAAAATCAAAACCCTTTATTTAGAATTTCCAATAATTAACAACTGTATAAAGTTGGCAATTCTAACAAAAAGCACAAATAAAATAAAAAAGTTATAATGCTTAATATTTATATAGAAATGCATGAGCCATAACGCAATTTCCATTTTCAATATTTAGATTGTTTCACACCATTGCCAATGCACTGGATTGTGTAAAGAAAGCATAAAAAAGACCAAAGAAAAAGGGGGATGTACATGAGTAATCACATAGGACGCATTAAAGCAACTAATTGGTAAAGCAAAAAAGATGATAACATTTTATGTATGTGAGAGAGATAGTCCCCAACCAATACAATGGAGGCTAGCTAGCAAGACAAAGTTTATACGATTGCTACCTAAAAAGGGTGTCTAGAAATTTACAATTTTATTGAAAAAAGTAATTATAAAGATAACATGGATTCAAGGAACAAAAACGTAATTTCATAAAGTAACAAACTAAAACTTTCTAAGCCGTCTACAAAGGCATGCTTGCCATTTTAGTAGTGATTAATATTTTATTAAGCAAGCAGCTGCTATATATATATAATCAATACAATTGTTAAAAAGTCAATAATTGCGTGCTTAATTAATTAATGATGTAAGCTTTAACAAATTGTATGATATATACGTGTATATATATATATATATGATTCTTGTTGTATTGTTGACACGTACGTGAGTAAACATGCCAATGCATAATGTTTGATTGCTTACCAAGAAATGAGGAAGAGGAGAGCATTCTAGTGGTTAGGAATTTCGATACACTTCTCAATGACTAGATTTTATAATGTAGGTTTCGACAAAAAGGAAAAATGTTTTAGGGGTTTGGAAACTTAATACATCAATCTCACATGATGTGTTGAAAATCTTGTTAGAAAATTAAATTAATTATATTTTTTTTCTCCAAAAATAGGATGGAAATGACCAGCGACTCATATCTATTAATTAAGAAGAAATAAAAAATTGGTGAGCAGAACACACGCGGCGTTAATAGAAGAAGAAACCGTTTAAACGTAACGGCTAGTGGGCTACCACGTCTCACGTGCCAATTCCAGCCCCCGTTCTCTTTGGCAAACGTAAACCAGTGTCTTGGCCTCCACAACTAATATTGGCTTTTATTGCTCAATCATTTTACTTCACGTCACCTCATGGCTCAAGCCACTCACATTTCTTCGAGTCACTCGGCAACTCAAAATATCCTTGATTTTTATATTTTCCCAAAATTAATTTACTTTATACAATCTAATATTATTAATTCAACACGGAAATAAAGTAACGTCTATATATATATACACACTTTGTTGTGGTTTTTGCTTATCTAATTGATAAATTTCTACAAAAAGAAAAAAAGAAAAAAATAGATTAGATGGGATAGATGTGGTTTGAGCTTGCGCGCGGCTAGCAAATGGAAGAGCTTTGTAATGAAGAATTGACGCTCACAAAACGCCCATGATAGAATGGCAGCTAGCTTTCCCACCTCATTAATTTGTTTGTTTTCTAAAGCAACTCATCCATGCCAATGCCACCATCACCTGAACCTTTTCCTTGTGGTATATATACACCCCCCCACTGCCATTAACCATTTCAAGCTCTTTGTGGTGATCAGCTACATCCATATAATATAAGCTTCTCACTGCAGAGCTTCGCACCAACAATTATAATGACACACATGGCTCCCCATCAACTGGCTTTTGTGTTTGGCATTCTTGGTATCAATCATCTACTACTCCTTCCATATCATTCAAACTTATATTATAAACTTTAATTTCACTATTTTACTTTTAATTATATTTCTCTAATTTGTTTTTCGTTTTAATTTCCCCATATTAACAGGTAACATTGTGTCCTTCCTCGTCTATTTAGCACCACTGTAATCTCTCTAGCTTTCTCCTCATTAATTTTCTACATATATATACATAATACATGGGACCTTTTTATTAATTTTGATTTATATATATTCCATTTGTTAGGCCTACCTTCTACAGAGTTTTCAAGAGAAAATCTACAGAAGGTTTCCAAGCTTTGCCATATTCGGTAGCACTGTTCAGCGCCATGCTGATGTTATACTATGCTTTCCTTAAGAGTAACGATGCATTTATGCTCATCACCATCAATTCAATTGGGTGCGCCATTGAAGCCATATACCTCACAATGTACATGATATATGCACCACCAAACGCCAGGGTACTTACTCTCTTTTTTCGTAATTACCTCTCATTAAATTTAATTATCGTCTGCAATATATTTATTTATTAAGGAAATATAATATTTTGCAGATTTATACAGCAAAGTTACTTGCCTTGTTCAACGCTGGAGCTTACGGATTGATTCTACTTTCTACATTCTTTATTTCAAATAGCCCCAAGCGGCTCAAAGTAGTTGGTTGGATTTGTGCTGTTTTCTCTGTTAGTGTTTTTGCTGCTCCTCTTGCTATCATGGTAATTATTAATATTAATTTAATAATTTCATGCATTATTATTGATCTCTAATCAATGTCTGTTTAATTAAGTAATGGACAGTTTGATTTTATTTCATAATTTTGATTATTTTTCTTCAGAGACAAGTTGTTAAAACAAAAAGCGTGGAATACATGCCCTTCTCGTTGTCATTCTGCTTAACCCTATGTGCTGTAATGTGGTTCTTCTATGGTCTTTTAATCAAAGACATGTTCGTAGCGGTAAAATACTTAACTTGAAGTTGAAGTACTTTTATATATATATATATATATATATATATAATTGTCCTATTTAATTAGATTATTTAATTTTAAAAAGCATGCTTAATTACTAACCTCGTATTCTGTTTTCAGACACCAAACACACTTGGATTTACGTTTGGAATTGCCCAAATGATATTATACATAATCTACAAGAACGCCAAGAAGAGTGTGTTGCCAGAGTTTGAGGTGCATGAGATTCCAAAAGGAGATGAGGTGGACAAAGATCAGAAAGGACGTGGCACAATAAGCATTGAGGACTTGACAAGTACTAATAGCAGAGTTGATGGCATTGAATCTATTATGGTATGAGGAGTAGTTGGCCTATTGATATCAAGACGAAAGCAAAAAATTAGGCCACTAAAGCTGGCCTTAATCGTACTTTCACGCAAAGATTGAAGGATGACATTTTTGTTAATGTTTTACTTCTAATATTATTATTACCGTTTATATACGTATATATATATATATATATATAGATTTGTACAATTCTTTCCATATATGGGCATCAATCTATTTCA
This sequence comes from Rhamnella rubrinervis, assembly GCA_007844105.2. Taxonomy (NCBI): domain Eukaryota; kingdom Viridiplantae; phylum Streptophyta; class Magnoliopsida; order Rosales; family Rhamnaceae; genus Rhamnella; species Rhamnella rubrinervis. Next base: position 15,822,937 of record CM017575.2, on the reverse strand, counting down.
TAATAACTGTATGCACACTGTAAAGGGAAAGGGTTAGCAATCTAATGCATATATTATTTGGCTGTAAAGTATCTACTTTCCTGTATGCAACAATAATATGATTTTGATTATTAGCTTATTTATTAAAAAAAAAATAGACTTTGATTATTAGCTGTAAAGGTGTGAAGCGCTTTGATAAAAAATAATCAAATGTTTTAGTATATATTTATTTTTATATATTTAATCAAAGCTAAATTGTAAATAAGCAAAGTGCATCCGATTGTTATATATACAAATTTAAACTAAGATTTGAATAATCAAAGCTAAATTGTGAATTAATTAGCTGTAAAGTGTAGCCTCTCAACAATAATATAATTTAGTTGATGTTCCTGGTAAAGTTTATTAATTAGCTGATCGGTGACAGAGATGGTCAAAATAAAAAATATCTACTTCAAAATTAAGAATTAAAAAATTTAAATTGTATTAATGACAATATATTTTAGTTTATTTTATTTTTATTTTTTGTTACTATAATTTCCTTTGGATTAAACAACAAAAACTAAAATTTAAGATTAAATTGAATAAAAAATAATCTTATAAAAATAAAGCTATAAAAAACAGCTAGTAACAAGACACGTGTGCAATCACAGTGATCGAATGCGTATCTAGGCGGTAGACGATCAATGACAGAGCTACTACTTTACTTCTTTACCTCTCCCTCCAATTTTACACCGCCTGCAAATTAGGGTTCCGAATTCGTGCCCTTTTCTTCTTTTCTCGCCCCCTCCTCATTGCTCCAATCGACCATTTGCTGAATCAATTCCTCATTAATTTCGAAATTCCTTTCAAGCATGAAGAAGCGGACCCGAGAAGACGAAGGAAACGGAGCCGAGGGCTCAAAATCGATTAACATGAAGTATAAGAATAAGAAGCTGAAGGACAAGCAGAAGATGAGAGGCCTCTCACTTGAAGCTTTTGCTAATGCCAAATCAAAAAGCAACCACTACAATCCGGCTTTGATAAGTATAAAAGCCTCCTTTTTTACTTGCTGTTGCGTTTATTTTTAGTATGATTATGCTCCTTTTTGCTAATTCCACTTGTTCACTACAATTGAAATTTGCTACTGTGAACCCATGAATATGATGACGACCCATCATCTTTCTTATATTCAATGTACTTCACAGGATGTATGAGAGGCTGGACAAAGGTAATCATAACTGTTTTGTCCAAGAAATCACTAGTACTTGCTCATCTTTTCTAATTGAAGAACAAAATAAAGCTTAAATACTCTGTCTTGTGAACTAATGAGGACCTGTAGTGGGAAATTTAAGTTTTTATTAGTTATGTTGGTCATATTCCACCATTTTGATTGACATGTTTCTGTCTTTTTCCTCAGAGAAGCAAAGAGAGTTTTATAAGAATGCTAAGCATGTGACCAAGTATAGGAAGTCGCTAAAGCAACAAAGTCAACAGAGTGAGCTTTCCTCAGCTATAAAGCCTTACGAGGTTTGTTCTGGCATTTACTTTATTCGATTTTTAGCTTTTGTTGGTTTTTCATTGAGTAATACGTCAAATAACTAAACTCTCAATAAATGATTGTTCTTCTAGTGCTGAATCCTGGCAATTGATTATTCCGTGTACACCTAGTGCTTCTGTGTTATGTGTTTTTATATAGCCTTTGGGTTCAAGTTTTTAGTTAGGACTCACGAATCTCAGTCACTGTACCTCATATAGTTTCTTCAGTGTCTGTCTGAAGTTAAATTTAGCATACCGCGGAGTGGTATTGGTTAGATATGAGTACTACAATTCTTATTCAAACGCATTCTTAGATGGATAGGCATCTGCAGAAATCTTAAGCTGTGATTCTTTTTCGTGGTTGTTGCAGGATGAGAACAAAACAGCAAATTGTAGTAAGACAAACAGGAAGAGTAATAAGCAATTTAGTTTGAGAGAACTGTATGAGAAGAAGCATGAAGAGGAAGAGAAAAAAAGAATGGAAAGGGAGGCAATTATTCAGGCTAAGAAAGAAGAAAGGGAAAAAGCCAATGCTCAGAGGAAGGCTACGAGGCAAATGAGGTTTAAGAAGACACGGTCGGGGCAACCTGTTATGAAGTACAGAATTGAACATCTCTTGGAGAGTTTACAAGGTGCACCAAGGAACACAGCTGACACAACTCACTAAATTGTACTTGAAGCATCTTCCCGGTCGTTATCTGAGAACTGGTAACTTGTTACCTTTTGGGGATATTCTAGCGTTTTGCTTAAATATTCTACTATAATAAATCCTAGATCCTAATTCGTTGAAATTGTCAACGTTTACTGATTTAAAAACCTCAATGCAATTTTGATACTTTGATGAACCAAACATATATTGGAAGTTTCATGCTTCTACATTAGTTATAGTTTAATTAATTGTTCATTATATGTTACTTGTAGCTCATTAAATGTGTAATGTAGTCCCGATTCTCTTAATGTGAGTCCTTAAACATCAACCCAAACCCCCTCCAATCAAAGGAGGGACGTTGTTGAAATAAAATTTATGTTTATAAGCAGAAAAATGGAACTCAGTGATATACTCTTGTGAAGCAGGATTACAATCATGGGAAACGATGATACACTAATTATATTTTCAGGACTAGGTTGCGAAACCATGCTATTATGCAAGTTGTAACCTAGACAAGACGGTGGTAGTCCCTAGCACACTGTATAACTAATGAAACCAATGTACAACAATGAAAGCTCATCTGGCTGACACAATTAGACCGAAATACAACACAGCTGATGGAAAACACAAGGTGAAACCATACATGTCAGGGACTAAAAAGGAACTCTGTCAAGCGATGCGATACACAGCGAAAACCCTACGCCTTGGAGGTGGTTTGCAGATTATCATGAGGGTGATAGCTATAACAATAGCCATTAGAAGTCCCATGAGTTTTAAATATCCTTCATCTAGTTCCGAGCAAATAACCTTTCTCATTTCCAAAACTTGAACACAAGTCTTCATGCAACTCTCTCTCTCTCTCTCTCCCTCTCTCTGTGCCAAAATTGTGAAGTGACGACGTATGGATGGCAGAAACCTTTGAGGGGGCTCCATAGTCTTATTAGAGTGTGTCCACAAGTCCTGGTCTAAGTCTTCTTGGGAAGTTTGTCCAACATGCTCCTTACGTTAATACACGCGGATGTTTCTTCAAAGACTGCGGGCCCGCAAAATGTTGATTTTTTACGACCACATACAATGAATTAATTTACCAACTGCAAGTTTTGTGTCATTTCCTTTTATTATAATTATTATTTTTTTATATTCTGTCAATTTGCGTTTTACTGGAGCCAGTAATGTACGAACACGTGGAGAGTACGAATTTGAAATATTATAACGAACGTACACAACGGGAACGAACGAATCACATCGCAAGGAAACACGTTTTCTATACAAAACCACCCATCATAGGGCGCCATGCGTTTTCAGTACGATTGAAATTGTGGCTATCAGAATCTGAGTAACTGAAAGAGACTGCAAGTTGGTTAAATTCGGAACAACTGAGGATTTGCATTAAACAGCCGTAACATTACAAATATTTATAGCAGCTACTAAGCAGCCAGGGCTTTGGGGTTCCATGTTTATAAAGTTGAATCAAAGTACTCTGTTTGAACTAAAATATTCGTCCAACGTGTAACAATGTATACCAACTTTTGATTAGCATATATATCCACAGCTTATATGCATCCTCCTTGTATAATTAAGTTTCCAACATTGACGCATGAGAAACAAACATCCTCTGAACTTGACTATGATGTTCTCCTTCATATGGGCCCCACACATTTGAGAGCTCACTAGCCCAATCTATATAGTCCAGCCCTTTCTATGGAATTTGGATCATGAGAACTGTGGTCTAATCAACCTCCAGTGTCTTGAGAGAATCTGGCAACTTTTTCTTACTTTTTTTTTTTTGGGTTTGACTTGTCCTTTTAAGGTGCTGGGGACTCGGGGGTGGATGAGAAAAGGGAATCCAAGTGAGAAATCAGGAATCCGCAATCATGAAATTGCATTGAGAATGGTTCTTTTCTTTGTTGGCCCACTAAACCATATTTTTATACATACAAGAGACAGTAAGAAAGGTATGCGCTATATAGGTAACGCGTTAATTGCAGCGTTACTGATTCTTTTGGTACCCGACTGAGGCATTCTAAAGCTTTAAACTCAGCCAATTGCCACTTCACAATGATGCACTATCAAGCGAGGTTCCTGTGCAATCATGATGTGGGTGGAGGTGAAACAGTAAAAAGATGAGAGCGACGAAATCAGCAAATGAATTATACGCAGGAGAGAGCATAATTTTATTTTATTTTTTGGGTAAATACAGAATGGCATAATTGCATCAAAATGATGATGATGATTATGGTGATGATGATGATGATCAACATCAAACGTGTGGCCATCATCAACCAATAAAAACGTCTGCTATTTTTGTTGGCCCCACAACTTCTACATAACCTTTCTCTATTTTTATTTTTTTTTCTCTCTCTATGTGTCAGTATCTGGCCGGGGAGAGTGGGGGCCTGTGGAGTATGTAACGTTATTTTCAGTCTTAACTGTCCTTTTTTTTTTTTTTTTGTTTTGTTGGTTTTTTTTTTTTTTTTGATAAATTAATAAATTTAGAAATGAGTTATAATCAGTGTGGGTATCTGATAATAATATTTCCAAAGGGATTTATAAGTACTTTGGTTGCTGGGTCATCAGGTGCTGGTGGTGGTGTGGACTAGAAAAGAGAGCGTGAATGAAGCAAAAAGTTGTGGACATGAACCGATGTCACCGAATCTATCACGTGGCTCAACAGTCGAGGTCCTCTCTCTCTCTCTCTCTCTCCCCAGCCCAATAAAATTTAAGAAAAAGTTGAGGTTACCATGCACGCACCTGAGAGACCATTTTTTTTTACTTTACCAAAGAAGCTTTGTTTTTTTTTTCAATTTTACTGCTCGGTAATTTAAGTATTACCATCTGTTTTGCTTCCCTCCCCCAACTAAACAGCTGCCGATTGTACAGAAGTTAAATGTTTTGGAAAGTTTTGATTATTTGGAATTAATTTCTAACTTAATGTTGGTTGTGCGTTTGAAGTGGTAGTATCATATTTTTTTTGGATAAGAGAAAGCCAGGTTCAATTCAAGTCAAGGAAATTGTTGATTCGAACAGGGATAGGCATCTAACACTAGGAGCAAAGTGCCACATCTCGAAACAGCTTTTAAACACTTGGCTTTATTTTTTCGTCAGGAGAGACCAACCTTTTGTAGGGTAGAGTCCCAGATGATTGAAGGGCTTTGTCAATCCATAACAATTACTTTTCTCTTTTTAGAACAATGTCGAAGTTCTCTTTTCTTTAATATTTTTCTTTTTTCTCAAAGCTAAGACCTATAAGTGTGATTACCAAGTCATATTTCTTCAAAGGGGTAGTGATGTAAATATATATTTTATATCAAGGTCAAATTCAACTTTATTTCCCAATTTCTCACAGAAAGAGGTGTGAATCAGGAGTCCTAAAATCAAGAAAATGCCTCTATAAAGTAGGATTATAGAAGCCTGAAATGTGCGTAAGAAGAATTGTCAACATGCATGGAAGCTTTAGATTAGAATATTCGGATGATCTAATAAACTTTTAATTGATTGTTTGTGGAAGATGTACATTTTCAAGTTTAAGGTCAAGAGTCGCATTGTATATGCGTCTATGCAAAAACAGTAAATAATATAATATACGTTTGCATTACCTTTTATCCAGGCAGCTGGAATTTGAAACTTGCAGCAGAAAAACTTGCAACAAAAAATCCTCCAATGCTTTAATGATAGAAAGTGTGGATTCAGTAACATTACTACTACTTCTACTAAAAAGTGTAAGAGAATATGAAACTTTTATTTCCTTAGAAGGTTAACAATGATACAAATGGGTCCACAAGACAATCACTTCCTGCTGAAAACAAGGAAGAAAAAATGCATAAAAATGCAAGAGTCTGCAGTAGTAGTATACACGGTGGTGACTATGCCGAATAAAATATATAACTCTGTCCAAATACATATGACAATAACAGGAGTTTAAATCCCTTTATTAATTTACTAACTGCTAATCCCCTTAGCTCAGCCAAAGAGTTAAAAAAATGAATGGCAAGCGAGCTCATGAGCCTCTGTATACCCCTCGTCCCGTACTTCCTCGTTCCAGCTCCTCCAAACAGAGCTGCAATTGATATTAAGCTTGCATAAAATCATATGCAGTAACAATGAGTACCACATAAAGCATGTACCTGCACTAACCCACTCAAGACATCAGAGAGAATTTGATTTATGGGGCTTTGACCCTAGAGTAGATCTATCAAGAAAGTCTCAACGCAGAATCTTCATCCATCATCCAAACAAAGCCAGGCATGTCGATCCTTGGCCCAGCAATAGACCGATAAATGTAGAGCTTCTCAACAGGGCAGCTTTCCGGTCTAGAATCCGGGGGTCCCCTCTCATCAATAACTTCAACATTAAGCCTGGGCATCTTCTGACCTAGCAGCTTACATGCTCCATAACTCACTGAGCAAGAAGACATCCAAAGGGATCGCATTGTCTCCAGCTTTGCAGCATTGTCCAAAAGAGCCTTATCACCAAAAGGACAGTCCCTAATCTCCAGCTTCCGAAGATTTTCACACCCAGATAGCACATGATGAAGCCCCAAGTCACCATCACCAGCAAAGGCCAAAGAAAGCATCTCTAGCTTTTTACCATAAGTGCCAATATACTCAAACACACGATCAGTGAGGAGACCAGACACAGATAACCGCTGGAGATCCTTGCAGTGCTCAACAATGGCACCAAAACCAACATCAAGTGGCTGAAGAGTAAGATAGTCAGGAGTTCTTGGCTCAATAATACAGAGACGAAAACATGTAAAATTAGGTTGGTTCCTTGCAATGGTCAATAAGGCAGCATTCGACATTTGACGGCAAAAGTACAGAACAGAGTGGAGCTTTGGGCAGCCTTCAGAAACAGAGACAAGACCCTGTTCTGTCAACGCCACATTTGGTTCTAGCCCAAATGGGTCAGATGGAAACACTCGTAACTCTCTCAAATCCTTACAAGATGCAGCAAGGGCATCAAGACCAACATCTTCAATGTAATCCAAAACCTGTAGTCATGTCCTTAATTAGCCAGTGAATGAAAACAGCAAGAAGAACATAATTGCATTGATAATCTAACAGTCAAACGCAAACAAGATCCCAGTTCCATAAATAGGATAGTTTACCATAACTTACCCAAAGGCGCTGTAAATTCTGACATTGGCTAACAAGCTTGATAAGATCAGGGCTTTGAATGGAGGCATAGCTCAAGTTCAATGATGTCAGCCCTGGGCAGATAGAATAAACAGCTGGAAGATATGCTGGAACCACTTCCCAGAACCCCGACAAGCTCTTCAGTTCCTTGCAGCCTGAAAATGCCCCTGCTAAGTTAGAGAAGACATCAGGTTTCAACTCAGCCAAGCAAGTCCCGGTGCCTAACTCAACCAGTTGAGGTGCCTGGCGAAGAAGGTTGGCTAGCCTCTCAAGAGGTACAGCAGGGTTGAGCCGGAGACTCCTCAGGTTGGGGCATCTTCCCACAAGACGTTCCAGGGCAGAGAAACTCACCTCAGACCCTAAGCAGGAAATATTAAGGGAAACCAGTGAGGTGTACGTATCAGGAAAATGACTAAGCCAATGCCCACTCAGGTCATCCACTTCACTCTCCCACAAGTCCAGCTCACGCAGATTCCTACATCAGCAAAACCCATTGAATACAGGGTTGTGACAGTTCACATATTGAAACAAAACATCAGTTTTAACTAGTAAAGCAGTAGAATAAAACGGAAACAAAACCATGAATACGAGATTTTTTTTTCATAAAATAAACAGCTCATGACCATTATTGTCAATGACAACGACTAGACTGACTAAACAAAGGATTAATAGAAAAGTCATTTTATTCTCCAGTGGTCTGATACTTTCACTTAACCAATTTCAAACAAAATTTACAATTTTTTCCTGATAAAAGGACCCAGAGTTTGAAAAGGAAAAGAAACTCAATATTAGAAGTTATTCCTAAATCGTCAAAGGAAATCAGGAACTAGATCCATAGAATTTTCAAGTAACAATCTGAAAAATCCTCAAATAGAGTTTCGTTGCTTAAAAAATCATTTTCATAATATAAAGACAAATGATACGAGAAAGAGAATCTACTTGAGAAATAGAAAACAAATCCACACTATCCAAGAAGCAAACATCCAAACATTTGAAAACAACCTCACATCATAATAGTCCATGACGAACAAAACAGCCTTAGTAAAATCAACTAAAAACGATCTTGACCAGATTTTGCACATTATCCAGTCAAATAGGAGAAAGTCCCTCTCAGATCTAAAAGAAATTACGGCAAAGAAATAATTAAACTAAGGCAGTCATCAGAATGTTCACCTCCACTGGTTACTAATCTGCAGGCTAAAACTATTTAAAACATATAATAGCGAAAATTTAAATTTATTATAGTGTACAGCTCAGGTTAGCATAAGGGTCAAATATAAATCTGAGAAAATCTGCATGAAACAAAAGAAAATGAATCACAAATCCTGCAATCTGTTCTCGGAGATCATGAAACAAGCTTAAACGAAAAGCAAATCAGATCTCTTTACGCATTCACCATTATTACAAACTAGACACTAACAGCTAGTTCACCCAAAAAGAAAAAAAACTAAACACTAACAGCTTAGGCTGAGTACGGAATGAAGAAAGCTTCAATGGTAGAGCAAGTAAGAAAAGAAAGGAATTGAACATTTAAATAATGGCGTTCCACCGTTGAAAGCTTTGCAACAATGATATCTCCAGTCCGGTGAGCTTAGCTCAACTAGTCAGCTATAATGAAGAAAATTTACCCATTTTTCAAAACCCAAACATGAGAGACGCACGCGCACACAAAAAAGATCCAGGTTAAAGAGGCTAAATTTTTCTCTTCTACTACCCAAACTATCTCGGTGAGCAGAGAAAACCCAAAGAAAATTAAAAAAACCAAATGAATTGAGCCTGCAATCGACCACATTGACGTACATGTCAGTGAGCTTTCAATTATTTCCCTCATTCCCGACAAACCAAACATAACTCAAGCTAAGTTAAAACGAAAGAATCCAAAATGAGACTCAAACTACAGACCTGCAATTGGCAGCAATGGCCGCGAGCCCATCAGTACTGAAGCCCTCACAAGATGAGAGCACCAAGACCTTGAAATTCTTAAAAGACTTGGCGATGAGCTCCAAGCTCTCATCGGTAACGACCATCCTCTTGAGCCTGATCTCCTCAAGCCAAGGGTATGCAACAGCCATGGCAACGATCCAAGGGTAGACATAGCCACCCCAGCCCTCGGGAACTAGTTTGAAGTCCGCAAAGTGGGGCTTTCCTTTGAGCTCAATAGATCTCACCTCCGGAAACCGTCTGATCACCATCCTAGGGCTGACGGCATAGCAGTTCCCAACGAATATCCTCCTCCTGCACCACCTCTCGATCTCGTACCAAGACTTGCACACCATAGAGATCGAGTTACGGTCCTTATCGGACTGTATAAATGAGAACACGTGCTCCAGGACCTCTTCTGGGAACGAGTTCGCCATTTTCAGCATTACCACTATCAGCTTCCGGAACTACTCCTCCAAAGAAAGAATATAAACAGCTTTAATTTCCAGAAATTACGGAGATGCGAAGACGATGTCGTTCCCAAAGTGGCTTCAGATTTGAACTGTGTGTTAGATCTGAGACTCCATTGACGAGCTTATAGTTGCAGAAGAGAGAGAAAGACGAACGCAGAGAGGAGGGGGTGAGTGAGAAAGAGGATAAGGTTTTTATGTTGTGCCGGGTGAGGTTAGATTTTAACTATAGTTACGTAGGTGTGGTGGGGTTTACGGTAGTGATGGTGATTGACTGTTCTGATTTGGACACGTGGTTCGTAGTGGATATGCACCGTTGGATGGGCGGTGGGAGTGGGGTGATCTTATCCGCTGGGCGACGAAGAACAACCGCAGAAAACGGGTGTACGTGAGGACGTGGAGCCGGAAGCCGGGTGAAGGGTGTTTCGAAGTGGCGATATTTTCCGTATTCGTTTCGTATCGTCAAAATATCAGAAGAAACTGATTCGCGAGAGATTAAGGGCGAGGGTTTAATAAAGTGTTATAATGTGTACCGAAGTGGGCGTCGAGGGGAATCTCATGATTCGCATTGCACGGCTGGATCTGAGCGAGAGAGGGAGATATTGCGGGGACCACCATATGGAGGACGGAGAGGAGGAGGAATAAATCAAATAAAAAGTATAAAATAATAAGGAATGATTTGATGTGAAGTCTGGTTATCATGACATCATGGCCGTCCAATCATGCGTGACTGTTTCATTCTAGCTGGTGTATTTATCAATCTGAATTCCCACACAAAAATAAAAATACAAAATCTTAAATTTTTATTGCAAAAAATATAAATTTATATATTTTTTTGAGTTTAGGTATTCTTATTAATTTTATGGAAATATTACTATTTATCCATGTTTTGAAAAAATTAAATTAAATTTTTTTTTTTTGAAGTATACTTATCAATTATATGTAATATTACTATTTACCAATATCAAAACAGTCCGGATCTACTGCATTGTTATTGGTCATACAGCGGACCATAAATGAGATTCATACATTGAAATTGAATGCCAAAATCTACAACATTTAATGACCTGTATATAACTATATACCTACAGAACTCTTAGATCCGGAGTTCGTCTTCATTTTTTCCCATTCTATTTTAGTAATTGACACTTGACTAGCTCCCAACCTACTTCCTGTTTCTATTGTTAACTTTAATTTAAACCTTTCTAAATTTCAATCACGTATAGTTATAACATTAATTTTGTCAAAATTGTTTTACTTGTCCCAAATAAAAATTTGTTAGAGCTGTCTTGAACGTATCGCTATTTCGTCTTTATGTTTTGAAATGTGCGTCTTAAATATCAAAATCGTTAGGTCATCTTTGTAGAAATTTCATCTGCATGTAGAAATTAAACATATAAATGTAATGATGTTTGATAAGGCATATTTATTTGCCATATGAAATGTATAGTCTATGGCTGTTCTTGTCCACATATTGCTATCTGCATGCACCAAATAAAATTACTCATAATCGGGGTACGTATTACTTCTTTTTCTTTCTTTATTTTTTTTATTTTTTGGTAAATTATTAAGGATATGAATTTGTTTTATAGAATTCTACAGGCAAAAGATATATTATTAAAGATATGAATTTTATTTATCAAACTCTACAACTGTATAAGCAGAGAGGAGGAACAATATTACAAATATTAAACAACAAGAGACTATAATTCCTACCAAATTAATTGGAATGATTCCCACTGAGTGACATTTTTTTTATTTACCAAAAACATAAATGAAGTGTTGCATAAATATAAATCAAATTTTGCGTTTATGATTTTGGTTTTTGAAATGTAAATTGTTTATTAGCTAAAACTTTCATATTTTTACAGTTTTACTTTTCAAAACGTTGTAAATATATATATATATATATTTATTTATTTATGAGCTTGTTTTTTTGGTCAACTCAACAATTTGGGGGATTGTCACCTGATAAACCCAATCCGAATATAATAATATGGAATATAATATAATAATAATCGTAATAATAACTCTACTTGTGAACCCAATTGAAGAGTCATGATGGGGTGAGAAATTGTTCAAAGTACAAACAACTGCAGGTTGCATCTTAATCAAGACCGTCAGATGAAGGCCTCTTTTTACAGTGCACGGATGGATGGTGAAGAGCAGGAATTTAAAGAAAATAATGGATGGTAAATTTCGTTTCCTATAATTGGGGTAAAATATTTCTACAAAAACAAAAATCTGGCTCATTTACAATTTCCCGATGAAAGTACTAAATTACCCATCCCGGGCCACATTCTATTCACTCTCATCGTTATGTAGAAAAGAGGGGTACAATAGTCTGTCAATGAAAAGGACATGGTATTTTGGGGTTCCACTGGTTTCAGCATGGAGTCAATGGACCTGTCCCTTTATATGTCCAAAAGCTGAGAGTTTAAGAAATGAAGGGTCCAGATTTAACGAACATAAAGTGAAGATCTCAGCCGTTGGTTGAGCATGCCTTGGTAGGCGTCCTTATCGAAGACAACCATAGAGCTTGTCTCTACTCGTCGCTTGTTTTTGAAAAAAAAAAAAAACCTTTGTAAACGAAAAACATGTAACATTATTTTAGAAAACAGCAAAAAGTGTTTCCAGAAAAAATAATTTAGAAATGTCGCTCAGAAACTTAGGTCTTAATCAGTTAAACTAATTAGCTTAATTTATAATTTTATAATAGACAGCTGAGTTGGCCAGCACGTAAGGTTGATTGTTTTATTGGTGAGAAATCGTGATTAATAATTTAATTAGAAAAAAAAAAAAAACCAGTTTGATTAATTAAAAAAACTAATTAAGGATTTTTATTATTAAGCCCACGCACGGGTCTCCGGGAATCTCTCTTCCCCTCGATTGGAATTGGCTTGGACTTTGCTGCTGGTCTGTTAATAATTTTAAAATTTTTTAATTAAGAAATTTTATTATTAGCAGCTGTATTTGTTAAGCAGAGTGTTTAAAATTTTGAAAACCGTAATCTTTGCCTTGTCTAATGCTTACATACAATTTAGTAACACAAATGCTGGACTTAAACACCTTCCTTTTAATGCATTATGGAAGTGCGTGAGACTTATTATACTCCATGACAGATCTTTACGGTATGAGTTGAACAACAAATTTAATTTAATTTTAAGGATGTGGTACAAGGAAAAAAGACCTATAAATTATCACTTACTTTTAAAAATTAGAGTTTAAGTTTTAATAAATCCCATTTAATATATATATATATATACTCAGTTATATAAAAATAATTTAATTGTTGAATTAATAATTACCATAATAATATATATTTTATTCCCAAAATAAAATTAATTTAATTACAAAATTAAATTTGATAATTTTATGGAAATTAGATCAATAGGTGACTTTGAACAATCATTCATTTTAAGTCGACAGCAATGGAGGTAAGAGTATGGACACGTAACGAGTCCAGACTTTTTAAAAATATTCGCATTTAATTATGTTTACTTTTATGTTGTAATTTTGTTTTATTTTGTGTGCTAAGTCATACCAACTTTTTTTTTTTTTTAAATATATGTTGTTTTTAAAAATTTGAAATTCATAGTCAAACGTAATTTTTGGTGAAAATAGCTACACATAATTAGTTATATGTAGACTTATTTATTCAATGTTATATTTATATATTTTTATTAATAAAAATATTGTTTTTTATCATAATTTATAACCACTAATATAATGTCATATCACTAGTAAAAATTTATAAATTGAGAATGTAAGTATTATTATTCAGCAGCCGTTTGAATAATCAAAAAAGCATAAGGGAATTTTTAATTTTATTTTTTGTATGGTGATTAATGGCAACAAAGGCCATTAGAGAAAGATGTCGAGTGTAAATTAATTGCGACTTTAAAGAAGTTGAAAGTCATGACAGACGTGCCTCTTTTTGCCAACCCAAGTGATTTAAATCATACAATTACACTGCAACGTGATGAAAAGCTAGAATAAACCCTGTGACATAAATTATAATAATTATTAATTAGTGGAAGAGGAAGACTTTACCTTATCATTAATTAAAAAAAGAAACAAAAAAAGAAGAAAAAAAAAAGCTCTTTTACTTTGTTTTCCACTTTCTTTTTCTCTCTCTCGTGTATGCGTTCTTACTTGAAACAATATATATGCCTTATAAAGTCCACACCGGAATTAATTAGACTTGTAAGAGTTTTTTTTTATGAATAAAAAGGATTTTGATGTGGATCTGGTTCAGAATTCTATTAGTGTCAGTTCAGAATTCTGTTAATAAGTATAACCTTCTTACTGCTCCAACTTTACAATCTTATAGGAAGAGCAGCTGATTCAGCTTTCTAACAGATCCTCTCTATCTAGCATTTCAAATAAGGTTGAGTACACTTAAGATAATAATAAAGTTTGCGAAGATAAAAATTATAATTCTCACAAACGAATATGATGAAGAGTTGCTTAAGATAAAAGGTTCATACTGAAATTAATTAAGTTTGTAAAAATTATTTAAGAATTAAGATTTAAATTATAATAAATTTTATATAATATTTTAAATTTATTCAGTTTTATAATATTATATGGTATTATTCAATTTAAAAATCAATAATTATTCTAATAAAACTCATTTTTATTTATATATATAAAAAAAAAACCAATTAGCCTTTGGATATTAAACTAGAGTAGGGGGTGAATATGGCATACTATTGTTGACCACGACTTGGGGAAAAAATTAAATAAATAAAAGAAAAAGGAATAAAGGGGAATATGAAGAAGATGGGGTACTTGACTGCTGCAGTATTAGATGGCTCCCACTTTGGAGAATCTGTACAAAATATATCATATTGAATCATTTTACAGATTACACACTATATCATTTTTTTATATAAACATTATTATCTTCCACACACATGAAAGTTAGTATAGTAACCACTAAACCAATCAACTAATTAATTTAATTTAAACACGTACAAATTAAAACCCATCCCAATATTATTATTATGCTTATTGCCATACACTGCTATCTGATTCTTATTCTCGTTGGGCCATAAATGGAGGAGGAAGCAAGTCCCCAGCCTTTAGTCTGTGTAGATTTGGATGAAAATTTTATATATTATATATGCTGTTTCTCTAATAATTGGCACACACCATTTTTTGGATTTATAAGAATTATTATAGTCCAAAGTTTTAAATTTTTACCCTATGAAATTATAAACATGTAGAGGACAATTTGAATGATATCACATTGTATTTGAATGTCGTTTTTCCAGTGTAGGCTGATATTGACAGAGAAAATAAAGGGGGCAAATAATTTATTTTTTTTGAGCAAAAAAAGGGAGGAAATAATGATGCATATATAAATATATATATTTATTTGCACGAACTTTTCCCCTGCATAATTTGCAAAAGAAAGCCCCATATTTGTAACTGGTTATAAGGTAAGTGCATGTATATGTATATATAAACCATGGCAAGGAAGGAAAGGCTGTGAAGAAGCGCAGAGATGGGTGTGGGGACCCTGTTTTAAGCGAAACAAGAGCTGGGGTGGAGGAGGTGTAGAGGGCGGTCATTGTCGCTGCTTGCATGCCCTAGTGCCGGCCTGCACTGTCCAATCAAACTTGAGTGAGTGACACAACCTTTTCCTTTTATTGTTACTTTTGTTCTCTCTCTCTCTGTCTCTCACAGCGTGAGCTTTATGTCTTTGTACAATTGTAGTTTTGACGCAAGAAATAGAAAAAAGAAGCAAGCTTTACAAAAGTAACAGTTCTGATATGATCATCACCGACAATAACCCATCCTCCTACTTTTTTTTTACGTTTATTACTACTTGCGTGTCAGCTTCTCATTCGATCACTCCCTCTCCCTAATCTATGTAGTTGACTGTGATCTCTGTGTTTAATCACCATCATTGTAAACGTGTCTTTTTTTTTTTTTTGTTCTTTTCTTTTGCTTTCACCTCCCTCCCATTTTTGCCCCTCCTCTTACAATTACGTAGGCTTTTTAATATGCAAAAGTTGCAATTTTACCTAATTTTTCGGCCTCGCCATGTGTGATGACACGTGGCGATATGGGTATAATTGCGGCAAGCCGTGTCAAAAATGATGGGCAGATTATAGTAATCCTCAAATTTAATTGGATTGACATCTCCTAATACGTTTTTTTTTTCTTTAAAAAAATGTGATGTTGTATAAAAAGTCTATTGGATGTTACACTAAACCCCCACCATGAACTCTGAGTCCATTTCCATTTGTCTTAATTAAAACTAACTAATATTATAAACTAATTTTTGGCATTTTTCATTTTGAATAGGTGGGACCATTTGTTAGCTGCTTCTTCTTCTTTTTTTTTCCCTTGATTAAAAAATAAATAAACTCTTTTCTTTCTACATTTTGGATTCATCTAAGACGCAACAATCTGCAAATCTAATGTTCTACCCAAAAAAAAAAAGATCTTCAAATCTAATGACTTCTACCACTAGAATTGTTATTAGAAAAATGAAATATATACCTTTATCTCTTCCATAATTAGATTCTTGCTGCGCACAGAAGCGAAGCTGTACTTATAGATTTACACGTTGACATGAGAAAAACAAAAAGAAATAAGAAACGTGATGGTGGTCAACTTATTGTGCTAAAAGAGATAAGGCAATTTGAAATTGAATAAAAAATGAACAGATATGAACATCAGAAAATAAAGGGCGGATTAAAATTTGTGATAAAAAGTAAAAACTCAAATGCAAGTTGGTTTTTTCTTTTAGTTTATAAGCAGTAGGACCAAAACAAGGCCTGTGCAAATAGTTGCAAATTTATCTGTTGCTGAGCCAATGGGGCCCCAGTGTGTCAAAATGGGTACGTCCGCGGCCACCGGTGTCAAAAATCATGGGCAACTTTTGAGGAATATTAAAAGGATAAGCATTGCTTTAACTGTTGTGTTTATGCATGCAATTGCACAGATATGAGTGCGATGTAAAAGGTTAATCTCTCAGTCTTATCCACAAGCAGGCCAACAAATCTTTATTACTGTGCTAATTACGCCGAGACTATTCAACAGCACCAATCAATCAGAGCTTTCCTAAAAATTTAAGTGGGAATTTAACGTTGAGGACATTTATATTTTTTGTTTATAAAAATTTTGGTATGCTCTTTGGTTGGCGCAGTGACATATATTCACACGGTCGTATGCACTAATATTATATATTTAAGTAGACAAATGTGAATGGACATGTCCAATTTTGAGAACGCTGAACTTGTGCTTCTCGTGCGCGATAATAAATGCAAGCGAAGCTGAATCAAATTCTGCAGAAGCTGAATGGGCAAATGGAAAGCTTGAAAACAGAGGCAACACTAGGGGCTAATTAATATTGGACCATTAGCCTTAAATCCAGTTTGTCACTACCCATCTTAAATAATCGAATCCCACAGATTAGATTGTTTGGTTGACAAATCTAACCCACATTAAATACCAAGAACGCTCTCTCTAAATTTGCAGCTGTGATTTCACCCACAAAAAGTGGATGTACCATGCTCACTGCCAAATGGCACACACACACCCGCCCTTTTTTCAAACCCTTTTGTTGCAAGTTTCTCTACTACATGACAAATCAACATTCGGCACGCTACGTCTGGTTTTTATTAACATTATCAGTCAGAGTCATAGTTTTTTTTTTTCCTTTTTGTAAATTATTCTTGAAAAATCATTAATGCTTTTTTTAAGTGACAAAGGCTAAGCTTAATAAATCTTTTAGCTGTGGATGTGCAATTTTAATTTTTTTCCTTTTTAAATTGATGAAAATCATACGAAGAACAAGTTGCAATTGAATCTTCTCCCACCAAGTGTTAGGGGGGTACACAATGCAAGTAGTAACATTGGTCAAGCATCATTTGGTATTATGGTAAGGCAAAGGGACCACTAGCTGGTGAACCCTCACAACCCAAGATGTTAAAGCTTTTGAGTTATCAATTCCATCTGTAGGTTTTGAGCAGTTCGTATCATGGGCCTGGCTGTATACACTTTCTGCCTTTGGAAATTAGCCAATTTCTTCCTTTTATTTTTATTTTTTTTTAAAATTTTTTTTTGGTGGTCCTTGTGGTCAAAAACCCCCGGTTCATCCGATGGCTGTAGTTTCATTGATTAAGCAAGCTTTTGGTCTATTGGGTCCACCTGAAATTGGACCACTGATACAGGCAGGGATTAAATAAGTCCAAATTGGGGACCAATTTGTGACATTGATTCTTAATGCGCTTTGCACAAGAGGCTGACATTGATATTCTAGGTGGAGGCCCATACCCAGGTGGTACTACTACCTCTACCACTACCTTTTGTGTTGAAAATAAGAGTGTTCTCTACTAGGATACCTCGCATCAGGGCTTTTAATATTTGCAGACTTTGGCATTATTTTTCATATAAGATTCCATCAAATTACTTGCGCCTCTATTTATTATGTATACAAATAAAAATAAAGTGCTGTAAAATAATGACAGACATAGCTATTATAGGAACGACAATTTTCACTTAGTAGAATCGCTTCCATGTTTACACACAATGACAACAATGTTCTTCCTAGAACCTCAAATCTTTCTTTGATAACAAATCAAATTCGTCACTGTTTCCAAGTAAGGGAACTTAAATGGTAATAGTCATGCATGGATGAGCTCGAGCAATTTTTCACTTATTTTTCTTTTTCTCCAAAGAAAAATAAATATTCAATGTATTCATTCACGTCTACATGTGCGGTGGATTAGGTAGAAAGCGTTACCAACTACGCAGTAATACACACACACACATACATTGCTACTCTTATGGCGGTGACAGTTCATTGGAAGGTGATCATAATGTTTGTCAAAGGTGGGTAATTTCCTCAAACACGTTGTTGTCGAAATATTTAAACGTATTGCTTTTAATTTTGTTTAATGGTTTTAGTCAACTACAGCTACCACCGTCACGTATATGTACGGACTCCAGTTGTTTAGCTTTGTTTGAATTTGGTAGATGACGACTCCAGTTGTTTGTTTATTTAGATAGATTACTTACTACCAACCACCACAACACTCCGCGAGGACTAATTTATGCAGGCGCGCTGTACGTAGAAAACAAAATGCCCTTTAATTAACGACTCGTGTCTTTTGTTTTGTTTGCCTGGGGCTCTGCTCTCACCGTGGATTCAATTTCATTCCGGGGTTTTAAAAAATATGTGAATCTAGTTTTCAAAGTTACCTTCAAAATTAATAATAAGTTATTGTCGGAATTGAAGGTCAAATTGCTTTAAAAATGTATATTTTTTTATTTAACACACCACCCAAAAAACAAAATTTTTTTTTTGAAGAAATCAAATATATATATATATATATTTAATTAATTTATTTTTTTTGTAATTTCATATAACACGGACGATTATGGTTTTGTTTTATTTTTTTTAATAGATTTAGAATATAATTTCAGAAAAAAAAGAAAGAGAAAAAGGTTATGGGCCAAGCCATAATTGGGGGTTAACCTTAAGCCCACTAAAATTGGCCCCCAAGTGAGTTGTTAAGTTCAAAATGCTTGAACCAAACTTGGGGCCAGAGTCCATCATTCTCACACTCGTAGAGTTTTCGTTGGAAGCAAAGACCCAAATGTCTTTCTTTTCCTTTTACGTATTTATTTTTGTAGAAAGAATAAAAAATACAATTTTGTGAGTCTAAACAATTTTCTCATTAATTTATTATTAATGTGAAAATTATTTTCTAAAGAATACAATCATATCACTATTCCATTATCAATAAAAAATCTCCAATAATAATTTTAGTTTTTAAGTTTTTTACTAAAAAATGAGTAACGGGATCATTCACATGAAAATTGACATCTTAGGCCTGCATACTTGTGCGCATGTTAATGTCAAATAACACCACAAATAACAACCTACTCGAACTTGAGGCTTCTGAAGGGCCTGCAGAGACATTTTTGGAAAAGCCCAGTTGAGTTTATGTGTTTTTGGTCAACGACGATTTGTTATGCCAGCCCAAAAATGATTTCTTAGACCGATTTCTGATTTTGCATACCATTTATAAATGCCCAGCGACGCAAAAAGCTTTTTCTCTCTTTCTCATTTTCTGAATTCTCTCAATGTTCACAAACACCAGCTCCTGGCGCAGCCATGGCGCGTGGTCATCAAACCCATCTGGTTGTTCAGCCACCCCAAGACCTTGGGCTCCGCCATGAGACGTATCAAGTATTCCGTGCCAATTACACCGTCGTCGTCCACTTCACCTTCTTCCTCAGCGTCTTGCTCCACCGACAAGCCATTTTCTTCTTTACTCTCTTCATGTTGGTCTTGTTTATCTTTTACTTCTTTGATGAGGATGATCCACTTCAATTTGAGGCATGGAACCATCCCATTGATGTCCGATTGCTCTTGGAAGTTCTTTTGACCCTCCCCGCTTTGGCTGTGCTCTATGGCGGTCTTTGGCTCAACGTGTTGGTTTCGTTCTCGGTTAGCTTTAGGCTTCTTGGACTACACGCCACTTTTAGGGGTTTGCTTTTTCAAGACCACGAACCTGCTGCTGCTGCTGCTGCAGCCTAATCATTAGGAGCAAACCATCGAGCTAGGGTCTCAAATCTTAATCTCTGTAATTCTTGTGCTTCTTCTGAATCCAATCTTGGATGTAATTGGTATTTTGCGCCAAGAATTTACAAGACTTAAATCACAGGGGAAACTCCAATTTTTGTTGGGAAAAAAATAGTCTTCTGTCATAAAAACCAAGTGCAAGGATGAATACTATAAATTGTATAATAACATTACATTTAATTAGTTGCCAAGAAAAATGCAGCCAGAAACCCTGTGTTAAACCTCTATATATGTGTGCATGTCCTGCATTTCATGGTGTCAGAAGATGTAAGAAAGGGAGAGAAGCAAATTATATATGGAAAACACAAATGGTACTTACTCAGGTATAATCCATGCAATGGCCAAGAGAGGAAGCAACGGTGAGGGGCTCTTTAATTAGTAGCTCATTTACATATGCATGGATCATAAACTCCACTCTATATTTGACCCTCAAGAGTTTAATGTCATACAACAGCCTTTGCAATCAATTTGTAGATATAAAACTAGTACTTTTTATTTATAAAAATTAACCAATTAATGATACATATATAGTGTGATATATAGACTCACAGGATCTCCTAAAAGAAAATAATTATAAATTTGTAACTCAAAAATCCTTTTATATTTTGATTGAAAGATATCTTCAAATATTTACCATTCACATGCATACGCGGGGCTATAAAGTTAGGTCCTGTATGAAAGTCGGTTTGGGTTGGAAGACGAGGACGTTACGACAGTTAGGACAGTTAAGTTCGTTTCAAATCCAACGGAATAAAGTCTGCACGTAACGACTTTCGTCAAATTGGATTCAACAAGCGGCGTCCTACGTGGCCCACTTAAATCGCACACTGGCTAAGCTAGCTTTCTCCTTGCTTCCTATACAAATACCCCAGCAGCAACTGAGGCAAGTCTCTCTCTAAGTCGGTTCTTGAAGTTTTCGGGCTACGTTCCATCTTCTATCATGGCTGCCTATGGTTCAATTCCTACCGCCTCCACATTCTCAGGTGTCGACGAAGGCAGAGACCACGTTTACTTCACCAGGCTCCGTCAGTTGCGCGAGCTCATGACACCCATTTCCTCCTTCAGTCGCCCATCCACCTTCGACGAAGCCATAGCGCGTATGAAGCATAACCTCTCCTACTTCCGCTCCACCTACGCCATGTTCGTCCTCTTAATCATCGGTCTCAGCTGCCTATTGCACCCCGACCTCATGATCTTCTTTGTGATCGTCTACTCGGTGTGGTTGCTCCTTTACTTCTGCCACGATGACCCATTTGTGGTCTTTAACCGGACCGTCGATGACCGGATCGTCTTGGGCGTTCTTGGGGTCTTCACCGTTATTTTTCTTCTCCCTTCCGGCGCCTGGCCCAATGTGCTGGTCTCGATCTTGATCGGTTTTAAGATTGTTGTAACTCACGCCACGTTTAGGGGTAAGGAAGATTTGCCTTCGGACTTGCAATGTGATGATGTACAAAGGTTTTCGGCGCTTGGATTCCCAGGCCAGATTTAGTCGCTTCGATCAGCAATTTGGCCGTTCTTACTTGTTTTCTGATCGAGCATACCAAGCTACTTTGAAGTTGTTAGCATTGCATATTATGCTTATACGCATCTGGTTTTGTATTGCATTGGTTGACTCCAATCTTGGGTTTTACTAGTCTTTTTGCTTTGTATTTCTTGTTTGTTTTCTTGTAGTCTCTTTCTTTGTTCCCCAAATTGTTGGTAAATGTACTGGGAAAATGAATATGACTATTAATAAGGAAATTAGTGTATGTTACCCGAATATATACATATGACTATTAACAAGGAAATTAGTGTATGTTACCCGAATATATACTTTGTTCCAAAGTTTTATCGTACATTTGTGTCATGTTGTTCTGTGTTGCTGGTGGAATAGTAGCAAAAAAATTGTCTGAGGATTATGGCGAACCATCAATCTCACATACTTGGGGCCTGTTCACTACGTTCAAAACGCACGGCCTGTAGAGAACTTTCTAAAGGGCCTGTAGAGGGCTTTCTGGAAAGGCCGGGTGGAATTTATTTGTTTTTGGTCATGAAGGCCCAGTTGAACTGAACCACGACGATTTGTTGTGGGCTGGGTAAAAACGATACGTCGTTTATGGATTCCATGGGTAAAAGAATCCGAGTCCCGTGACGTGACCTCAACGAAACGCATTAACTATAAAAAACTGTTATTGCCGCCACTGTCATTTGCAAACCCTAAGCGAATGGTGCTGCCTTTTTAGACTTCTGAGATTTATTTATTTATTTTTATCAGAATGGAAAATAAATTTGTGTGGCTGAAGTTTTGAGTTGGTTTCTAGATTACTGAATTTTTGTATCGCTGACAACTAGAATGGTTTGGGACATGAGGTACGACTGCGTTTTTCACGCCGTGTGGATTTCCTATGCTCGGGTTGTCGTTCCCACGAAGGAATGTGCTGTAATAACAGTCTGAGGTTTGTTTGTTTGGTGGGAAATTGTAGGAAAATAAAATTATTGAAGCGATTAGAAAGTTTATGAGTCCGCGCTTCGAAGATATTGAATGTTAATTGGTAAGAAACCCGCCGATGATGACAGATTTTTGACACAGAGCGGCGACAACATTTTGCGCTCCATTGTAGATTTTCTACATGGGTTGTTTGCCGCAAGGAGTAATGTGCCAAAATGCTAATCTGAGGCAAACTACTTTTACGTTAATAGAATTTAAGCAAAAAATTAAGAAACAAGTTTTGTGCTTTTTCTTACCATTTTAGTGTTTACTTTGCATTACATTGAACTGCCGAACCAAGGAGTTGGCTGGTTGGTTGGTTTTCAATACTGAGATTTGTTTGTGTGGGTTGAGTTTTAAGAGAACTTTCAATATTCTATTTATTTGTGGTCACTCACTTTTCCAAAGTTTTATTGTACATTTGTTACTATCTGTTTGTTCATGGAAAAGTATTAATTAGTTGGTGATATGTAATTTTTCACTCTCTTATAATCTAATCCCATCACATCATCAGACAAGCTCCCGCTGATGGTACTTTTACGGTTTGTTATCTAAAATTTATTTAATGTTTTGATGAGTCAGTGTATCTGCTAATATGAATAAGTATTTGTTTCAGAGAAAAATGTTGCAAGCTGACTAGTTGTGTAGTATTTGGGAGAATAAGAATGGTGTCAATGATTATCTTGGAGCTTGTAATTGGATTTGGTGGAGAAAGTAGTAACAGTTTTGTGAACTCAATGAAACGCATTGGTTTTAACTATAAAAAAACTGTTATTACCGCCTCTGTCAATTGCAAAGCCTAAGCGAAGAACACACCCGAAACTCCACTTTTGTGAATAGCGCTTAGACTACTCACATTTGTTTATTTTTTATTTTTATCGGAATGGAAAAAATAAATTTGTGTTGCGTCAAGTTCCAGAAGTTTGAGTTGGTTTCTGGAATACTGAAATTTTTCTATCGCTGACAACAAGAAGGTATGGGTGGATTTCCTATGCATGGATTGTCGTTTCTATGAGGACTGTGCTGTAATATTTATCTCAGGTTTGTTTGTTTGGTGGGAAACTGTAGGAAAATAAAACAATTGAAGCAATTAGAAGGGTTATATGAGATTTACAATTTCGTTCTCGCTTTTTTATAGAAGAGCCAACTTCAAATTTTACATCTTTATATTGAATGTTAATTGGTAAGAAACTTGCCGATGATGACAGATTTTTGACACAGAGCGGCGACAACATTTTGCGCTCCATTGTAGATTTTCTACAAAGGTTGTTTGCCGCAAGGAGTAATGTGCCAAAATGCTAATCTGAGGCAAACTATTTTTACATGAATAGAATTTAAGCCAAAAAAAAAAAAAGCTGTGCACTTTTTCCATTTGCGTGCTCTTTGCATTATTTGAACTACTGGATTCTTTTTGGCACATTGTAGTTTGTATTTCGAGCCCAACAAGTGGGTGGTTTCATTCATGTTTGGTTTTCTAGACTGTGGATTTGTTGCGCAGACTGAGTTTTTAGAGAACTTTTATTATTCCAAATGAAGGCACTCACTTTTTTTAATTAGCTTTATTATTATCTATTATTCATGGAAAGTATTAATATGCTGATAATATCTTCATTTTTCGCTGTGTTATAATTCCATCAGATCATCAGATAAGCTTTCCGTGATGGTGTACTCTACGGTTTATAGCCCAAGATTTTATTTTATATTTTGATGAATTTGTGGATATTGAGTTTCTGCCCATATGAATAAGTATTTGTTTCCAAGAAAAATGTTATAAATGACCTTCTGGTGCTTGGCAAACATGCATTTTTTGTAATCTTGTAATATTTCCCGAGAATCAGAGTGGTTTTATTTATTATCTAAGAGTTTGAAATTGGATTTAATGAAGAAGTTAAACATGTTGAGAAATTTTTGAATGGTAGGTTTAGAAGGATAGCTTTTGGGTTTGACTGTCAGGTTTCTGTGAGAAGTTGTTAGACTAGTGATTGCTTGCCTTTACTCTTTGTATTTAAATGAACAAGATTCATAAGCTTCATGTATTTTTGTGGGGATCAACTGCATCTTAGTACTTCAAAAGTTTCTTGCTTAGCATCCCTCTCTAAAGGGTGGTGGTAGTGGTAGCTGGGGTGGTTGCAGTTTGATAAACTGTGAATTATGGGACCTGGAGGTCCTGGAGGGCCTGGAGGCCCTGGAGGTCCTGGAGGAGGCCCTGGAGGACCTGGATGGGGTCCGGGACCAGGGGGACCTGGAGGTTGGGGTCCGGGACCGGGCGGACCTGGTTGGGGACCTGGACCTGGCGGACCTGGTTGGGGACCTGGACCTGGTGGATTTGGCGGTGGTTTCTGGCCTGGACCTGGTGGCTTCTTTGGTGGTTTTGGTAATGGTTTGTGTAACATGATATCTTCCTGGTAAGTACTAACCAGCAATTTGGTTTTTGTTGTTTCATAATCCATGATTATTTGCCAACCTATCAATTAGTTCTCTGAAATTTTATACTTTCATAGATTATACGTTTGCCAGTTTAATATTATATCCTTTTAATAATGCTTGCAACGTATCTCCATAGATTGAAACTATGTGTTTATGTGGAATTGAACTGCAGCTTCTACTGCTTGTGCTGCTGCTGGCTGCTGCAAGACTGTTTTGGTGGAGGGGGTGGCCCATATGGCCCTCCTGGGCCTCCTGGTCCTCCTGGTCCGGGGCGCTTTTGATGGCATGGCATTATTGAATCACATCTTGAGGTTTTGGTGTGTTCTGATTTAGTGTTCAGTAGAATAAGTTTTATTGGTGATTCTACCCCATTTATATATGTTTACACTTCGTGACCTGTTTATTTAGAACTACAGGGAAAGTTTTACTTTTTTGCTTTGAATCTCGTTATGGATCTTGTTTGTATTTCCTCTTTACTATCCTAATTAAGTGTTAGCGTTGGTTTGAGTAAGTTATTCTGAGGAGCAATTGATCATACAAAGTAAATGGGGAATGCTTTTCTTCAGTTTGGCTGATCAAAGGGTACGAATATTGTTGACACTGTCTTGGCTATTGTCAGATGCCATGACTGCCTACAATTACTCTTTCATTATTTTCAAGTATCAAAGCAAACGTCTTTGCTGTGACTCCCTCGGCTTGTTGGTTTTTAGCACTTAAAAAAGGGTTGAATTTCATTCAAATCACATTTGTTAAAATTTAAGGAATTTGAAATGTTGGTGCATGAGGATTCGGACTAAGCAAAAAGCAGTCCATAATATAAAAATATAACGAACGAGCTGAGCTTGGCAGTTTATTAACAAGCGCTATTGGTGTCAAAAGCTGCTCAATTGCAAAAGCCTGAGACGCCCAGATGGTATACTGATGCCAAGCAGGAGAATGACGTTCTCATGTTCCTTTTGGGTTTTGAGCTAGAAGATGAGTATGTCTTTTCATTCTAGTTCTTGATTTTATTGGATAAAAGGGTAGGCAATGAAAAAAAACGCTGGTACTTCCAGAGTACATACTCCTGTACCGTTGAGATGGTGCTATATAAGTATAAATATTTATAAAATATTACATAACACCATTTCAACGGTACATGAGTACGTACTCCGGAAGTATCAGAGTTTTTTTCAAATGTGGCTAAACCTACTTTACATCGGAATCAATCCATTATTAATATTTAAATATCAAAATACATCTTAATTTTTTAAAATTTAATAATAATTTATAAAAATTCCATAGTTTGTCAATTTTTGCATTCCTTTTATGATCAACACAAATAAATTTAGATTCACCCAAAAAAAAAAAAAAAGGTCTTTATAAATTTAATAATTTTTTAAGAAGCGGGTTTACGACATGCGGAATGGGCTCATGGTCTGAGCCCAAATATTGAATTTGTGGCATTATTTTTAGACTCCCGAGCCGACTGAAAAAGTAAAAAATAGCCGTTGCTACCACCATAGTTTATCTTCCTCCTCCGTCTTCTATTTCCGCTACTGACAGCTCCTCTGTTTTCCGATCGAAGAAATCCTATACCTAAAACACCCTGTGAATTCACCGACACACGGTCTCCTCCTCCTCTTCTTCTGCTATTATCTGTTCCTCCGCTTTTGGCCGAAGAAAATCTAAATCAGAAAACACAATTCTGGAAAAGCCGAATCTTGATGCAAGGTAAATTTTACTGTCTCTTTTTTTGTTTTTCTTGTCTTTCTTATTCTCTTTTTGATAAAGGTTTTAGAATCATAAGACTGCAAAAAAAGAAAAAAAAAATACCTGTAAGGAATTGATTTTTGTAAATGTTTGATTGCCCAGTTTTTATATTTTTTGTCGTTGATAATGGAAAGTGAGCTTGGTTGTTTCCCTTGGACATGAAGTTTGCGATTTTATTGGATTTTTATATTAATTTAAGATAAAAGTATAAATCTCCGCACTGAGTTTACATATATATTCTTGGTCCCTTTTTTTCCAAAGTTAAATTAGGGTCTGTTCTGGATTAATTTGGTGATGCATCTTGATCGATATATGCATATATACATTGATTGTTTATAATTGTGAGTTTGTTTGTTTTCCTTGGATTCAAAGTGTGCAATTAATTGGCTTTTTCTTTCAATTTTAGATTAAAATATTATCTACTACTGATCTGCACTGAGTTACATATATGTTCTTGGCCCCTTGTCTGCAAGTTTATATTAGGGGTCCAGTCTGGATTTGTTTGGTAACTATGGATAGTGTTAACAGTTTGTTGTAACGTTAATCTCTATATAAAAATCAAGCTTCAATTTTTAACAATCTAAAATGCTATTTGCTCACTTGTTTGCTTTGCATTCCATCTCAATATTCATTGTGCATTGATCAATACATGCAGATATGTATCGCCGGTGCCAAGCTCCCTGCAGGCCTTCATGGAGTTCACGTTTTTTCTTTTCTTTTTATTTTTATGACGGCAGTTGTATATGGTTGTCCCGCTTCCCTTATTTTTATGTCTGATAACTAAATCAAGCTAGAATCAAGATAACCACCATAGGATCCATAAATAAGATGATCTAAACCAATCGAATTAGTAAAGTAGTCTAACCCTATCAAATAACCAAGCTATAATCAAGATAACCACCATAGGATCCATAAAGAGAATGGTCTAAACCAATCGAATTAGTAAAGAGGTCTACCCCTATCAAACAATCACAATGTAGTCTTGCACCCTTACCTCCTTAAGCCAAACTTGTTAGCTTTCGTTGATCTTGAGATTTTGACACATTTTCCAGTGGTAGTACTAATAGAAGTAAGTAGAAGTCACTGTTTCTAATTACTCCAACCCTTAAGGTCAAAAGTCCAAGTTAGTCAGAAAATGTTGCATTTCACACACCCCGCCGCATATAATGTCTATACAATCCCCACTTTGAGCAGCTACCAACTAGCATTAGAGACCTTTTTATTATTCGATCTAAGAGTGCGTCATCCTAAGCTTTTGAGTTCTGGCTTTTTGTTGGATTACACATCCTCGAACTCAGAGTTAGTGCAACAATGGTTTTGTTAAGGATTTGCTCAGAGTTTATTCTTCTTGCTGGCTGACAGATGGGTTCAGTCAAGGACAGCTCCACTCACCAGTTTTCTGTCTCTCCAAATATTATTTGCATACCAGAGGTGAGTTTGCTCTGTTTCTTAGCTATTTATGTTTATTTTTGTCCACTCCATCATATAGGTTCACTTTTGAATTTGGCATTCACATGGATACTGTTAAATGCATTTAAAAAGCCCTTTTTGGTTTTCGTTCCCTCTTCAAAAGATACTGAAATGTTATTTGCTCATATGCTAGTATGTTTTCTAAAAGATAATACAAAAAAGTTTTAAAATAAGATAATATTGGCTTCCAAATGGAATGCAGAAAGATTTTCTGTTCCGTTAACTAATCCTTTTGGCTTTTATATTTGTAGCTCTAATTTTTTAAAAATTTATTTGTGCTTTTAATCGTATTATATAATATTATAATTTTTAATATATTGATATCCAATTGGTTTTTATATTTGTAGCTTAAATTTTTGTAAAATTTATCTGTACTTTTATTTGTATTATATAATATAATTTTTAATATTGATATCTAATCTTATTAAATTATTCGTTAATTTCAGTTAAAGACTTGAAGTATATTGTCTTAAAAGGTTTTTGCAAATGATTTTTTTAAGTTACGAAATTGGTATTATGTTTTACTTTATTAATACAGTTTAAAGTGGTCTTTTGTAAGAATTTTGATAATTGCTTTGAGGTTTATTTTTCTCTACGAAACTGACTTGTAATCGATAACACGAATTTCAAATAATTGCTGTTTCTCAGAAGATAAATCAATAGCAAGTCGAAATGACTATTCCTTTTCTTGTTTATTTTATTTCTAGTTTTTATTTTATTTTCAAGGGAACGAAATTGAGAATGGGCTTTTACTACATGCATTTACTTAAAAAACTATGACAGTAACTGAATTTTTTTTTTTTTGAACAAATGGAGAAACTATTTTTAACTTAAATTGATAGTAGTTTTTTCTATATTGCTAGCTGCAATATTAACTTAAATGGTGTAAATATTTATGTTTGTTTTTCAAATAAAGGAGCTATAAAGCTTTTTTTTTTTTACAAAAAAAACGGAGTGTGTTTAAACTTTAAAGATTAATAATTTTTAAAATCATATTCTAAATTATTCTTTTTTTTTTCTCTCAAAATTCTTGGATAATAAAGTTTTGTAGCATAATTTTTTTAAAAAAACTTATTACGTTTTCAATCATATTGTAACACTTAAAGCTCAATCGTTTTATATCTTCAATATTAGCGGGTGAGAAAAAAATCAGTGTACATCATCAACACTTTTGTTTTCTTTATTATTTTAAAGTTTACATGGTTTATTTTTGTCATTGAAATATATTGTTTCCTTTATTATTTTAAAATTTACAAGGTTTTTTTTCTTTTCTTTAATCGAATTGTCGACGCTTTTGTTTTCCTTAAGTATCTATTTATTCAAATCAATGCTTTTGTTTTAATATATATATATATATATATATATATCGAATTGTCAACACTTTTACTTTTGTTTTTGTTTTATTTTTCTTATAGTATCTATTTATTCAAATCAAAGTTTTTGTTTTAAAAAATAAAATAAAATGAAAATAAGAAAATATAAGTTAACCAAGTATCATTGAAATGCCAAAATCAAATAGTGAACTTGTTACTTATAGGAGTGTATAAAAATAAACTAAAATAGGTTGGCAGCAAAGTAAACATATACATGGTTGCAATGATTTTGGAAGGCTCTAAAGTGGCAGAGATGTGAGACACTGTCCAGCGTATAATCCATTTTACTCTTGAAGAATTTCATTGCAAATCCTTTCACAAAGTTATAACTTGCACTGAAGTTTGAGACCAAGGGGAAGGTGGTAAAACAGAAAGCAAAAGAAGCAAAGCTTATCATGGCAAAAACACTCAAAAGAAAGACATAAGAACAAGGCCTCTAATGCCAAGAAAGTGTTGCAGCAAAGGGGGCTTGAGACTTAGCGGAGAGGTGGGTACAAGTGCTGACATTTTATGGTAACTGTAACTTTGACGTAGGCATTTAAAGGGTTGAGTGAATTAGATCAGTCAGACTTCTAATTCTCTAATTATGTACACGCTGGTGGTATTGTTGAAGCTCAATATCAATGATGGTCGACAAAGTAGGCAACTTTGAGGTGTGGTGTACCACCTATGAGGTTATATTTTAGGCCGAGATATACCACTTCAACCATTTGATAGGTGGTGCTTCAAGCTTCACGTGTGCATGGCGGGCTAAAAGATTTGAAGCAGGAGATGATGTAGCGGAATGGGAGAAGATAGTATTTCAATATTCGTTGTACTTAATTTTGAAGATTTAACGATGAATAAATTGATTCTGTTACCTTATATACTCGTGTAGTTTCATAGCCAATTGTAGCACTTCTATGTATAACTCGACTATCCAACTACAACTGTCCTGTGGTTACTAGACTAATTAACCATAGCAATAAGATTGAAAACTTAATAATTTGGACTTTCTAGCACCGTTCATAAACTATATAACTTGCATCTTATCAAACACAGAGTTAAAGTGCGTGGAAAAGCTTTGTTAAGGACCATGAGTATGTGTTTACTTTGTTGGCAACATACTCATGGTTGCAGTGATTTTGGAAGGCTCTAAAATGACAGATTTTATCTGCCTAGTAATGCAGGGAAAATTATTAATCCTATGCATCTTAATGGATGGAAGCAAGTTTAACGAAAGTTAACAAAACTGAATGAGTATGCTCGAATTCCTCTTAGTAGTGGCTTATGGAAAGTTTAATGTAGATGGGCGCAGGCATACAACTTCTAGTGGTGCAATATACATCCGTAATGCTGTAAGTGCAAGAAATATAAAATTTTACGTTCAATGAGAACAAAAGGAATACATGATGAATAATACAGTGAAACAATCCCATATATATATTTTTGATTTCCTTGTGCTTCTCACATATGTTGTAATGAAACAAAAACAAAACCAGAAAGAGGCAGACCAAAATAACAAAAACAAAAAAAAGTATTGACGTGGTCTTTAAAAGAAGAGGCATAGTTTTAAAATATTAATAAAGTGAAGATTGAAACTTAAGAAGCTTTCCAACTGCAGACTAAACAAAAGAGCACTCCTTAAAGAACAACTTTAATATAAATACAACCTAGGAGCTACAACGAACAAGCTTGGTAGTTTATTCACAAGCGATCTTGGTGTCAAAGCTGCTCAGGCATATTGCAAAAGCCTGAAACGCTGAGATAGGATACTGATAATCCATGGTAAATACATCCTTTCCCACTTTCCCAAACTGGAGAATGACATTCTCATGTTCCTGCCCTGCAGCACCATTCTCTGGAGCCGCAACCAGCTGAAAATTCTTTACCGAAGCAACTGTCACCCGCCCATTGAAATTTAGACACCAGCACTGCAGTTGTTCATGCCATCTTGGGGCTTTGTTCCTCAGTACAAGCAATCCTTCACCTTGTCCAAATGAGAAACTCTCCATGTGGGTCGATTTTGATCTGAAAAAGGGAAGGGATGGAAAAGTATCCAAGCTGCTGTGCACAAATTCCGTTTGTGTCGGTGCCACACCTCCTGGCTCAATTGCACGAGCAGGGATTGCATCCATGACACACTGCATTCTCCTAGGTCCCCTGCTTCATATGTAAAAAAATCAAGTAGTTTACTCAAAACTGATATCCTAGCCAATAGTGACCATCAACACCCCATCAAAAGCGTAAGAAAAGGCTAATCTAATTCTTTCTTATTTCCTATTAATGCAGGAAGTCTCGGAAATGTTCGTCATACCTAGAACCCAAGACATTCAGCTCATATGCAATATGGGAAACAGGGTAGTTGCCAGCAGGAACTCTGGGGGAGACTTGTTTCATATTTATTAGCCTACTCGAACAACATTTTGTGAATTTGGCTCCAGCATTTGGAGGTTGTGCATCATACACTGTGAATTTGGTCCCTAGAAAGTTTGATCTGCTACAAAAGGAAACATGAGATGATGATCCAACACTCCCAGAATGATCAAAAACTAGTCATGCCTGATAAATATTACCTCAACTTTCCAACATAAGTACAGCTCCCTTTTGACACATCATCAGAATTTAAAGAGATGATGTAGTCTGTACAGGTAGGACGTCTACACTTTCGAGCAGCAAGGAGGAATTTGCCATCATCAGTTGAAGCTGTCAATTGTCAAGCAAAACCAGAACATTTAATGACTTCACCTCAGAAAGCAGACTCAAATGTATAAATATGCAGATATTTCTTTTCCACTACATTAACAAATACTAAGTTACTAATGACCAAGTTAACTTAATAATCAAATCTAAAAATATCTGCCCTACCCTATGCTATAAGCAATGAAGATAAAAAAACAGCAAGTTACACTAACCTAAAGTAAACCTAGATAGGCTTTACCATGCTAATGCTCAGTTACGCACCTTGATTCAAGCCAAGGTATAGATAATAAGTTTGGTTACTACGATTGCGCTTTATATAACACTGAAGGACAGAGTCTCTTGGACCAGGCTGCATAAGATAACAAAATAATTTAAGATGTTTGCAGGTGAAAAAGGAGAAATAAAATGAAACTTCTTCTTGTATACCATCCCAAAGGTGAATAAACTAAGTAAACCAAAAATCAAATATTCTGGAGACTTATTTTCTTTGAGAATATGCATTTTATGCAGTATTCCTCACAAAACCCAAAGGCATGTGAGAGTGCACTTACAGAACTAAGATGCACTTTTGAAACCCATTTTGGGAATAATAATAATAAAAAAAAAATCAGACAAGTCAAAATGTATGCATTACTAATACAGAAGACAGTACTTGCTCATACTGTATTTATCAAAACGTTTAATACAATTCTTCATTATGAAGAGATATATCAAATAATGCCAACTATCTAATTTCTTTATATTCTGATTGGGTGTATTAGAAAGTTAAATTGTTTCCTAATCTATTATAGAAGTATGATAGATGGATATTCTCCTGTCTCTTCAAAGATATTCAAGTGTTTACCATCAAGCTTAATATATATATATATATATATATATATATATATATGTGATTACATATCTCTCTGAATGACAGTAAGAAACTGATAAGTAATGGTGACTATGAAATGAAACACAATTGAATCTGAATGAAGTAACATTCAAAACTTCATAAAAGAATACTAATGGCCAATATTCCAGACCTGCTTTAAGGAGATTGGAAAAGTCAACTTTCCAGAAATTTCTGGGGATTTCACAATTTCTTTCATGATTTCTCTCCAACTCTTGCAAACACCAGCGCAAGCAACCACATTTTTCCGAGGAGGCCAAGTCTCTTCAGTCGCTTCTATCCTCATTAACACATCCCTTAAAAGCTCTGGCGGCATGTTAGCCCAGCAACTTTGTCTCAAAGCATCAATCTTGAATGAGCTATCCTGAACGACCCGGTGTGACCTTGATCTCATCCCATACCCAAATTTAACATCAAATCCTTTTCTAGAGATGCTTCCCAGCTCACCTCTCATATCTTGAATTATACTTTTTAAAGACATCACT
This sequence comes from Rhamnella rubrinervis, assembly GCA_007844105.2. Taxonomy (NCBI): domain Eukaryota; kingdom Viridiplantae; phylum Streptophyta; class Magnoliopsida; order Rosales; family Rhamnaceae; genus Rhamnella; species Rhamnella rubrinervis. The sequence goes on along the minus strand of CM017575.2, from coordinate 15,789,112 downwards.
GCCGCTTTATAACTCACCCCTTTAACACCTCACATGCCACAATAATTGTATCCAAATAACCTCAATTCCTCCAAATGTTCCCACGCTAATTACATAATTCCAACATTTTATCCACAATAGAAGCGAACAAGCTTCAATGATAAAAACCCATGATCATATAAAGCTAAAGTTCTATCTTTTTGTCAAAGCGACCAATCACTTCCAGAATTCTTCTCCAACCAAAAGAGATAACCAACCACGATTCATCCCAAAATGTATGCGAATATGGTTTAACCATCGATGCAGCGATTTTAGTTCTATAGCACCAAACCCGACAGAAATTATAAGTTACCAGACCGATAAATTGAATAACTGAAAAGTACCCACCATAGATCAACTAACAAAGCCGCTAAAAACAAACAAATTATGTGCTATTTAGCATAGATCTCTCTCAAATCATTATTAAAAACAACCCAAAGAAACCGAACGTAACAAAAAATTCCGGACAAATGGATAAGCTCGACGGAGATTGAGACAAACAAACCTCAGAGATTACAGAAATAAAGCCAACAGAAAGCGCATTTCGGGTGAGGAGCTGATACCCACAGCGATGGTGATTGTAACAATGCCAGCAACCAAAGTTCCGAAGTAGAGGGTTGAATAGTCTGTTGTGCCGTGATCTGTGCGCGCGCGTCTCTGCTAAGGTCCCCAAAAGCCAGTAAGGCGTGGTAGTGTTGGGTCCTGACCTGTTACCAACACCGTCTTATCCAATAGTTTCTGTGTGTCTGATGCGGGTTCGGTCCGGGTTCGGGTAGTTTGGCCTCGTTCGTAATTAAGTTCCCAAAACTTGGCTCACCACCTACAACTACCAACATAAAATTACCAGATCCACGACATGTCGTTATCTAAGAGGGTGGGTAACTTTGGGTCGCTCTGGGCTGGACTCCAACTGAAAGTCCAACCCATGTGTTCAGGCCCTTTTTCCATGCGAAGGAGGAGAACGCTCCACGTGTAGTTGCCGCTTAATATTTACTGTTCTATGACTACGACCCAAAAAAAGAAAAAGAAAAAGAAAAGCATTTATAAGTACATATATTCACACGCTTGTATTGATAAATTTTTTTTTTTTTTGTGTTTTATTTTATTTTTAAAACAAGTTATGTATTTAAAAAAACAAAAAAAAGATTTATCGCTACATAAAAAATTGGAAAAAATGGAAAACGATTTGAATACAATAATGTATGTTTTTTTTTTTTTATTGTTTAAACAAATGATTTATTAAAACAGACCAGGTTTTTGGTTAACAGTTGACAAACTAATAAATAGGTGACCAATCCAAATAAGGAAGAGAGTAATGAGACATCGATATTTTTGGCTGTAAATTCCAATTTATTTATTTATTATTCGATAATTCTTCGCCCAGACGGCAATTTTAGCGTAGATTCTACAGCAAGGTCTTACTGGGTCCTACATATTCACCACTACTTAAGACAGAACCTCATTCGGACTGATAGATCAGACGGTTTAGACATAAGATATAAGATGCCTTCCCGTATCCGCCTTCGCACCTTATATAAATCTCCTTGTCTCTTATTTTCGCGCGGTCTTACGAGCAGACAGTACAATATTCTCCGTCAAAGTTTGTCCTTTTGAAACTCTCCATATTCACGAAGCACTGGAATTTTAGATTTGGATTTTGGAATGCCATGATCAATGGTCAGGGACTGTAGGTGAGCTCTGTTCTTCTGATTCTGTTAATTTGTAGGTGTTTTTATTTTTATTTTTTAAAAAAGGAAAACAAAAATGAAGCTTAAAGATATCTTCGTCTCTAAGTTTTATTTTGTTCTACTTTTTCCAAACCCAGTTGGGGATAAAGCTCAACTTTGAAGAAAACTGAACTTAGTTTGAATTAGGCTTTAGAAAAGATGCTGACTTTATTATTGTCATTTATTCTGAAAGGAATTACGTTCTGGGCTTCTTGGGAAAGTAGTAATAATTTTTGTTGTGTGTATTTACTTTAAATTTGTTGAGTTTAACTTGGCATCTGAATTCAGCTCCACTTTGAAATTGTTTTTTGGCATGAGGTTGTAGAGAGAGACTCATTTTCATTGTGAATCGAGTTGAATCTTTGTTTGAGTGAGCATTTTGGACGTCTTTGAGATTTGAGGTGGCACCCATGGGTTTCAATTTGGGCTCTCTGGGAATGACATTGAGCGGCGTTGATGAGGCTTCTGTAGATTCTATTACTTTATTCGTGCTGCTACTTTGTTCCTGCATTCTGATTGGTCATCTTCTGGAGAAGAGTCGATGGATGACCTTATCGATTACTGCCCTCGTCATTGTAAGTTTCTTGCTGCTTATTTCTTATATTTTAGTACTGGGTAATAATGGGTATGACCACCCAAATCTTATTTTATTATTTATTTTGTAACAAGCTACATTTATATGTGCTGCTTTTTTTTTTTTTTGGGATGGTTTGTCTGTGGATAATTGTTTATTCGGGACCATTGCAGGGTCTTTGTACTGGAATTGTTATTTTACTAACTACTGACGGACAAAGCTCACACATCTTAGTATTCAATGAAGATCTCTTTTTTATATATCTTCTTCCACCTATTATATTTAACGCTGGGTAAGTTTTGTTCTTATTCTGAAAAACCATTTTTCTTGAATTGATTTTTCCCCCTGCTTTTGAAGTGTGACACTGAATCCCTAGGAGCATCTGAAACCTGGATGTCCTTAAAACAGCTTGCGCATTCAAATTCGAGAGACATCTAATAATTAACTCTCTAGGATTTTCTATGGAACAGATGGTTATGTCCATAAATATTTTAGGATGTACATACATTCTCATTGTTAAAATGCATGTCTTTACGGGTTTGTGATGCTGTCTTTATATGTAAGTGTGTTTATTGGCAATAAACAACGCTATAGTCAGTGTACTGTGTGCATATCTTCATGGTCAGTTTGCTTTGAACGACTAACATGACCTGTTTCTGCCTTTGGGGAAATTACTTCCGTTGATGAAATTCTTAAATACTGTTTCAGCTATTATTTCTCCATGTCCCACTTATATTTTGACTCTTATAGAAGTATAAAATCCTCTTTTTTAGTTTTTACAAGCCTGTTTTTTTGTAGCTATGTTAAAGCCTCTTCCCCAACTGTTAATCTTCACCATATCTACGTACCTTTGAGCATGAAAGAAGTAAATATTGCAATTGATTCTAGGTCCTGACTTTATTGGTCTTTAACCAGGTTCCAGGTGAAGCGGAAGCAGTTTTTCCAGAACTTTGTAACAATTATTTTGTTTGGTGCTGTTGGTAGTTTGATATCTTTTGTCATTATATGGCTTGGTGAGTTCAGAGTCTTTGAGCATTTTATTTTTTCTATAAAACTAGCACAAAGTAGCTTGAGTACAAGTTGTATGGTTTGGTTCTAAATGAGAGCTAGTTTTCTTTATTCATCATTTATTATGGATATAACTTTCAGAATCTTGATCCAGGTACATTACAATTATTTAAATATTTGGATATTGGTTTCTTGACGGTGGCGGATTATCTTGGTAATTTCTATTGCTCTCTCATTTTTAAATCTACATAAGCCTTTTTGCAATGTTACTTTCTGTTTTTTGGGTTGATTTATTCTGTGGTAAGCAAAATTTGTTAATGTGGTTTAGACTGGGAATTTATTCTTCATAAACTATATTGAAATGCTGACTTCTGCATAATGTTCTGATGATTCTCCTGGAAATCAGAGTCTCTTTATAATTTATGTTCCTCTTTTCCTTTTTTTTTTTTTTCTTTCCCTAATGAGTACTTATATCTTCCTCATAAATAAATGTAAGTTATATTGTAATTGAGATAGACACTTAGATTTACCCTCGATGCTTGAAATATGTTTAGTTTGCAAAGTGCAACATAGATCACGCCGCTGTAAAGCAATATATATATGTCTAGAGATTGAAAATTTGAAACATGTATTGATAGTTCTAATCTTTTGAGTCATATGTTCTTAACGAGTTTTTGCTTCACTACTCGTAGCACTGGGAGCAATCTTTTCTGCAACAGATTCTGTTTGCACCTTGCAGGTATCAATATGTTTTCAAGGCCATGGTTCTGTTAAAATATGAGTGAATTATTTATCCCTATTGATGAGTTATGTATCATTTATCAGGTGCTGAATCATCAGGAGACACCTTTATTATATAGTCTAGTCTTTGGAGAAGGTGTGGTAAATGATGCCACATCTGTGGTACTTTTTCATGCAATCCAGAAACTTGATCTCTCTCACATTACTTCAACCTTTGCCTTTGAGTTTCTTGGATACTTTTTGTATCTGTTTCTGACAAGCACAATACTTGGTGTGGCTGTGAGTCTCTTCTCCTCTCTTCCCCTCTCCACTCCTTATCGGGCACACTATACACCTCAGGCACATATCCTTAATTTTTTTTTTTGATCTTGCATTTGATCACGTATACTTCTAGCACTTGGTGAAATGGGTTGAGCTGTCATGTTGGACATTTTTTGTTGGGAGAGGTTTCAAGGGACATTTAGATGATTCTATAAGGAACCATGAGGAAGATTTAAATCGTTAGAATTTTCTTTTGGAGAACTGCTGGTGTATAATGAGTGTTTTGATGACTAATCAAAGGGCTGCACTTTTTTTTTTTTTTTCTGTTCCTTTTTTAAATAAAAAGTAATCAATTTCTAGAATTGTTAGAATATATAAGAAGCCTCACGCACATATAATTGTGTTGTCTTTTGACATCTTCTCTGTTTTACATACAGGTTGGGTTGCTTAGTGCATATTTAATAAAGAAGTTATACTTCGGCAGGTAGTCATGACTAGTAATGGTTTTACTTACTGTTTATCTAGTTGGCACCATGTCAATGTATAAATATGGTTCAACCTTTTAAATATTCACATGTAAACACCTCAGTTAGCTATACAAAAGTTAAGCTTGGTTCTCTGGTAGGAAACTTATCTCATTATCCAAGTATAGTATAGTATTCTTATATTTACTGCTACTGAGTTTGGTATAACTGTGGTTTTTTAGGCACTCTACCGATCGTGAAGTTGCTCTTATGATTCTAATGGCTTATTTATCTTATATGGTGGCAGAAGTAAGATCTCATATAATTTATGATACCCTATTTACTTTCGTATAAGATAGCTATGAATGAATTGTGACACAATTGTTTGTATTCTAATGAAGATTTTTTGAACTTTGTTATGTTTACAGCTATTTGATTTGAGTGGCATTCTTACTGTGTTCTTTTGTGGGATTGTCATGGCACACTATACCTGGTATAATATCACGGAAAGCTCAAGAGTCACAACTAGGTATGTTATATCTGATGATTGTTTCTCCCTAATATGAAACCAATTTTTCTTTTATTATACACAATACATGTGTTTGTGAGTGTGTGGAATATGAATCAAAGAAGAAGTCACTCTACTGTTTTTCCATTCTGCTACTACATTTGCAGGCATACTTTTGCAACATTTTCATTTGTCTCGGAGATTTTCATCTTCCTATATGTCGGTATGGATGCCATGGACATTGAGAAGTGGAAAGTAGTAAGCAAAAGGTAGTACCTTTTATCTGTATAACTTTTTTATATAAGCCTCATGACCATTGTACTAATTTGATTTATTTCAAAGTATAGATTCTTATGATTGATCATAAAGCTTTTGCTTCATAAGCTTGTACAACATCACAGCTTGCTTGTTTGTTGTTACACATGGTATGTAGTATTATTTATCAATTTAGCCTTATTTTAATTTTACAGTCCTGGGACATCACTAGGAGTCAGCTCTATATTGCTTTTCCTGGCTTTGGTTGGAAGAGCAGCTTTCGTGTTCCCACTGGCTTTTATATCCAACTTAATGAGGAAGTCTCGGAGTGAGAAAATTGGTTTCAAGCAGCAGGTAAGTAATTTTTGCTCTTGTTATGGTTGAGTTTTCCAGCCACCTATGTAGCTATATAAAACTGAATGCCTTATTTAATGGAAATTGAACAGGTTACAATATGGTGGGCTGGACTCATACGTGGCGCTGTATCCATTGCACTTGCTTATAGACAGGTAATCCATTCAATAGGATAAAGAGTTGGCATGGTGTTTTGTATATGTTGCACACATGCAGTACAATAAATTAACAGAAGTGGAATAACTTTGTATGTCAAGTTCACTCACACTTGGTCGTTATTCTTGCAGCATAATTAATTAACAAAAATGAGGTTTTGCAGGATTCAATATGAAACGTATGGAGGATGGGCACACTTGTATATGTTAACAATTATTTTTGTTAATTTCTTTGCAGTTTACATCGTCAGGGCATACTCAACAGCTAGGCAATGCAATCATGATTACCAGTACCATCACAGTTGTTCTTTTCACTACCGTGGTAGGAATTATGAAATTCATGTTAAAAAGTTGTTTTAAACTTCAAGCAACTCTCACACGAGCATCAAATTTGATGCCATTGATGCTGTCATTTTCCCTTTTTTTTATAGATCTTAAAGTCTCTTGTTACTTTCCAGAACTGGTTATATTGAAGTGGGGAACTCCGAGTCTTTTAACCTGTAATAAAGCAACTTAAGTCTTAAGGCAAAAGCTGTAGTTAATAAGACCATGCATGTACATTACAAACTGAGGATGTTAGCTTTAGAGTGAGAAAATGAAATCTATGACACGATGAACTGTTGCTTTAATTTTCAGGTGGGAGGATTATTGACTAAGCCTCTAGTAAGGTTGTTGCTGCCACAGGCTCAGCATAAACAATCAGAGAGTAGCATGACTTCCTCTGAATCTTCTGAAAAGGCTCTGAATCTACCACTTCTGGTCAATGGCCAAGATCCAGAATCTGACGTGGCTGCCAACAACGTTCCTCGTCCAACTAGTCTGCAGATGCTCTTTTCCGCGCCGTACAGGTCGGTTCATCATTGTTGGCGAATGTTTGATGATGCCTACATGCGTCCTGTATTCGGTGGCAGGGGATTTGTTCCACAAACCCCAGGTTCACCCATTGAAGGGACTCTACACTAATCAATATTTACTAAGGCCTATAGTATACAGGGTTTCTATACTAATATGTAATATTACAAGAGCAAATATTAGGATTTCTAACATATATTATATTACTGGTATCATATATTATATTAGTGTATGTAGGTGCTGCAGTTTTGGTTGTAATTTTGTAATTAGTATGGAACTCGATAATTGTGGTTTACTTTCTTTTTATTTTTTTTCCTTTAGAAAAATATAGCTTAACTTTATTTGGAAAGAGCAAAGTCAGACAATAAAATGTTAGCTAAAAATAACTGATTCGAAGGATCCCAATCTGGAGGTAAAGAACCGTTCAGATCCTTTTAGCTATTCGGTCGGCTGCTCTGTATAAAGAGCGGGCACCAAATTACATGACAAATAAAGAAACACATGGGACGGGATTTTAATATCCTCACTCATAGTCCAGCTACACTGTAAAACATCTCCAGTGATAGCATGGTATAAATAGGCAGCGTCAGTTTCAATCTGGAGTTTATAAAACCCCAACCTCCTTGCCGTGAGAAGAGTATGGAAAACTGCTTGCCCCTCCATAGAAAGTGCATGCTCACCAAGTAGAGTAAGGAACCGATGACAAACCACACCTCCTTTCCAGTCACGAGCAATTAATCCAACTGCTACCTTCTTCGATTGAGGTTGAAAAGCCGCGTCGCAATTAAGTTTGATAGTCCCTTGGGGCGGTTACTATCAGGTTCCGTCAATGTAACACCTTGTAGACGTCTCTGAGAGGTACAGTGAGTTGGGAATTCATTGACTGCTTCATGAGCTAAGCGCACTGTGAAGAGAGGGTCGGGTGATGCGTTCTCATGCACTGCCTTGTTCCTTCCTTTCCATATGAACCAACATAAATAACATGGGAGTCCTGCCCGAGCTTCATCCTCATCTGAATCTTTTAACAAATCCAATAAGAAATCTTGAAGCCGCTGGTTATTGAGAGAAGAGGTTTCAGGTGAGTGAAGGCCTAGAGTGATTACAGCCAAACCGAGCTCTGCTAGTGCACGAACATTCAAACAGCATATGACTAACCGTTTCCTCCATAGAGTGGCCGATAGGACACCGAGAGTGAGGTGATATATAGCGTCGGTATAAATCAGCAAAAGTGGGCAAACAGTCCCTAAACACCTTCCGAATAAAACTTGGAATCTTCATAGCCACCCTCAACTTTCAGATTTGCTTCCATATGTTGGATGAAGGCCAAGTGGAGGAAGAAGCCGAGACAGACACTTCCTCAATCAGGTGGTTATAACATGATTTGACGGAGTAATCACTAGTTTTAGAGAGTAGCCCCAAATCAACCGGTCCTCAACTCGAAACCGTGATATTGGAATAAGCAAAATCTTTTGGCTTAACCAATCCAATCAGGGAAGATACTCTATATATATATATATGCAGAGTTGTAGAATCCCATGCCAATCCACTTTCTTGAAATTAATCCCTTACCTTTGTAAACTTAGGAACCATAAAATCCCTCCATACCACGCCTTTGGGGCCCCATGCATCATGCCAAATTTTGGTGCAAACTTGTTAAGAATATCTCTCCCATGCAACAAACCCTTCCATGCCGGTGATGAGTAAATATGCAGACATCTCCGAGTCACTTGAAGGCCGTGGAGGGTACCTTGTTGTATCTTAGAGTGAATGATCCCAGAAAGCGAATTTGCAACCAAAATAAAGAGGTAAGGGGACAATGGGTCCCCCTGCCTCAGACCACGTTCTGGAGAGACAAATAGCTGGGGCCGGCCATTTTCCACCACACTGTAAGACACCGTGGTCACGCATTGCATAACCAGGTAGAAGAAGGAGATTTAGATCATCCCATTCAATACGATCGAAAGCCTTAGACTTATCTGTTTTTAACGCAAAACCAAAGCGTTTTCCCGATCTTTCCTCTTTAAAAAGTGGAACATTTCCGGAGCAATAAACAAGAATCTGCCTACCTCCAACAAAAGCTCCCTGAACTCGTGTATATATGATGTTTGTTGCTTGCATGGAATCTGTTAAACCATTTTGACTCATAGGGTCAATTTTATCCTTTTTTTTGTTTTTTTTTTTTTTAAATAAATATTAAACAATGTAATTATATCCTTTTTTTTTTTTTCCAGTATGTGGAAATAGAAAGGATGAGTATTGGAGAAACGTACACGCATGCAGTACCAGATACACATTGCTAACAACTAAAGGAAGCAATCCTAGATAGATTGATTCCAATTCCTGTAATTGTGTAATTAGAATATGTGATTTATTACTCTTTGCCGTACTTATGGTCGGTCACAGGTCATAGGTGTTAAGTCTTACTGCCAGATATATGACCAATCGTCAGATCCCAATATTTTTCACAAATTACAAAAATCAGAGCTCTTCTTGTTCTAAAAGGCAAGATCGATCCCAAACTCTTTATCAACAAAGTCGTAATATCTACTACGAAAACTTTCTCCTATATCCTCCCTCCTGGTTTCGGACTTGCCCTAATACGTAAATATATTAATGTCACGTGGGATACATACATAGGGCTAGGGTTGAGGAAAACAAAACCTACTACTCTGCAATGGCGACCCAAAGCACATACACACACATAGTGATCACCTTGACACCGTAAGGTTGAGGAAAACAAGCCCTATTTGTGCAGATCATGTGTTCGAGAATATTTTCGACATCCATTGAGGGAGAAAAGGAGTTGGAGATTAGAAGCAGCAGCAATACCAGACGGGTAAAGCGACAGCCACCACTTCTGTTCATGCTCGGAGAACTCTCCGGCGAAACGAAGCACGCTATCGTTGATCCAATCAAAAAAACATACAACATCATTTACTTTCCCGAACTCAAATGCCAGTCCCAGTGTCTCGCTTCCAGGTTTGGTTGGCTTCTAATATTATCACGTGAAACCTCTTCTCTCTTCTTCTTCAACCCCATCACTCGTAGCAGAATAGTCATCCCATATTGGAACCATGTTTTCACTCTTGCTACTTTCTCTGCTCCTCCAGACTCCCAAAACTGCACCATTTTCGCCATCGAGATGCCCAAGCCCAACGCCACTGGCAATAATATTATTCGCATTGATACTCTTACTGCGGGACAAGAAGCTTGGACCCCTCATCTTTACCTGACCGACAAGACAACCTTTACTGACATTTCGCAAGCGGTTTATAACAAGGGTCGTCTCTACTGCCTTGATTTGCAGGGAAGGGTTGGAATCTTTGATGCAAAATATAAGAGTTGGAATGTGGTTCCCAGCAAGGGTTTCGATGATGACAAAGTTCACGTTCCTTATATGGTTGAATTCAATGGAGAAATATATGCAGGAAAGATGGAAGCTTACGCTGGGATTGAGAAACTTGAGAGGTTGATTATGGAAGAAGATGAACATGGCCGTACTGTGAGTGCAGTTTGGATGAGAACAGAGAATATGGGTAATTTTAGTATACATCTTGGTCCATATGGTTCATGTGTGGTGCCTTTGCAAGAACAAGGTACGAAGAAAAAGGTTCTGGTGGCTGATCAAGGACCTGAATCAAAGTGTCTCATCTATGAAAACGTTAGTATTGATGGTGTTGATGACTGCATTTACCAGGAGAGTTCAATTTACAGTGTCAAATCCTTGGGTGGGTGCTACGCACCTGTTTGGGTTCAGAGGCCGAATTATGTTTCATCTCCTGAGATAATAGAGCTACAGCCTACAGATCATGGACACAGATACACATACAGTTTTTGATAATTATTAGTTTAATTATTTAGGTCCTTTTAATTAGTTTATTAATTTATGTTCTTTTCCTACAGTAGTTTAATTTAATATTATTGCTCCAACTTTATTCCATTTGTTTCTTAATTATTAATTTATTTATACTTAAAAGCCATTAATGAACATCACATTATAATTAAGCTCGATGTGGGGCATATATAAATTCACATATATGTGGATACTGTAGCTGATGCGGAGAAATATTTTCGATTTCATTTGGATTTTAGCCTCAAAACGCCATCTTTGAAAGTTAACCAACTTTTTGGTTGCCTTTTTAGAGTCCTGAAAAGTTTAAACATAAGTAAGGTAAGGACTTAAATAGTACAAGGCTCTATTGATTCAACATGTTTTGCCTGTCAAACTTTTAATGGACAAAAACTTGGGTGTTTCTTGTCTAACAAGTAAAAGTCCTTGTTTAAATCTAAATAGTAAAAAAAAAAAAAAAGACAAAAGATTAACTTAATCTTCGTCATTAATCCAAATTCCAAGCTATAACAGTACACAACACACTGAAAAATATGAATCTGGTGATTCTAATAAGAAGTAGACATTTCTTTTGAATTCAATTTATTCGATGAGTTCTAATTTGATTTATCTAAATTAGAAACTAGAAAAGATTAAAACAAATAATTGGAAACAAGCTATTGCAATGAAAAATATCATTACTCTGAAAAAGCTTCAAATTCATGTGTTGAAATAATAATATTAATTTAGAAAAAAAATGACAACCTACAATTAAGTTAAAGTGATCACTGTATGGTAAAGAAACAATTTAAGGCCGTCTATTGTGTTCATACCCCTGATGACCAAAAAGAAAAAGGAAAACAATCACTGATAGTGGTAGCTTTCCCGGAATAAAAAAGAAAATTAGTAGAAAATCCAAAATCTGTGAGCTAAACAAGCACCCAAATTTATTATTCTGCAGAAAAGGAAAGCTCGTTATGATTTACAAAGTCCAAAATCAAATAATTAATAAGAAGAAAAGAAATAAAATAATTAATAAGAAGAAAATAATTCATGGACTTACAATTTAGACCGTTGGCCAATTTTCAATGCGGCCCAATTGCGCTCCCCACGGGGCCCCACCTCAGATATGTCAAAAATCCAGCTAAGCATTTTACTGGATGCAAAAGTCTTCAATTATAGGCCGTGTTTAGAAAAGATGCATAATTCCCAAAACACCCCTCTCCTCTGTACCCACCATACAGCAACCCAACCCGAGTTTTAGGCCTCGAGAGCGGAGAGAGTCCACGCTGTTTTCCGAATCACAACCCAGCCTAAGCACGGGTGCAGCCCACTGCCCAGAGGGTAATTAAGTAAACTCGCAGATATTTGAAATCGAGCTTTACATGGCATGCATGTAAAATTGTCAATATCCCATGCCTGTCACTTGTCAGTGGTGCCTCGGGCGAACAACTTCTTCGAGGTTTTGCACACGTGTGAGAGTTTCATTGGCCAAGTTGCTATTAAAATAGTAGAAGACGACAATCCGAGAACTGGAGAAGTGCATTCAAAACCACAACTCCTCCTCTGTAACACAGTTCACTCTCCCTCTACGGTGGCCCTGAGGTAGGGATAGAGACAGAGTGACCGAGAGATAGAGAGAGAGCTCTGGCACTCATTGGCTCCATTGGTAACGAAGCAGGTTTCTTTTCATCTCTGTCTCTCTCTGACTCTCTCTCTCTATATATTTATGTATAAAAAAGTTTGAATTTTTGGATTTGTAAGGGAAAAGTTTTGGTTGTTATTCGTTAAGCACCGAGGTTGGTTTCGCATAATTGGCGGTTCATGGAGGCCAAAACATCTTCTATCTTATTCTTCTGAATCGGTAGCCACCGGAAAATCCCAACCTTTTTCTTCATTTAAATATTTAGTGGGCTCTGTTTATTCGGCGTTTTCAAATGTGACGTTTCCCTCTAGGACTTATCGCTTCGGAATGACTTTTTTTTTTTAAATCACCAAAATTTCCTAAAAAAGAGGTTGTTATCGTCTAATCAGATACTCGTTTTGTGTTTTTTTGATTTTAGGAGTTTTTATTTGTTGAACTATTTTTCTTTGGTTTACGAGAAGTATATATTTGATGAAGGTAGAAATACAAGTATAGGAGGAAATGATAGGAATGATGAAGAGGCAGCCCTCGGCATCACACTGGTGGTGGTTTGAGAGCCACCAGACCTCAAGACGCTCACCGTGGCTTCAATCCACTCTCGATGGTACGTACTTTTCCATCTCTCTCCCTTTTCTTTTTCCTTGCCTTGTCACTGTTGGAAATGGGGGTTGTTGATTCTTGACCGTTGCTGACTTCCTTTTCAAACTTACTATTTTTTTTTTTGTTATTCTAAATTTATTTCTTGTTGGGTCCCCATGAAAGTTCAATTTAATTTCAGAGAGGTCCAACATGGATTCAGTAAAAAAAAAAATGGAAATGGAGGGTGAGAGTCATAAATCAGTTTTTTTTTTTTGGTAAATTCATAAATCAGTTTATTATTTACTGAGGTTGGGGACAAATGTTTTATCCCTCCCTCACTCTCCCCAACAAAAAGAAAAGTGAAACTCTTTGGACGCATTGATCCAAAAAGGTGTCTTGCTCATGTTATGTGGGTAACTCTTTTGTCTTGGATCAAACACCATGACCATGTGGAGCGAAGGAAGCTTCCATTGTCGTTGCTATTTCATTCTCTGTCTCTTAAACATTTAAAACCATTAATTTGCAAAATAGTTACCATGTTTACAACTCAATAATGATTACATTATTGTGGCCGGCACATTAGTCAAGTCTGGATAAGGGAATCCATTAGATGCCACTATGTAGAAAACATGTTTACAACTCAATTAATACTATATACTCAATTCCACTCTAGTATAAATATTTATTTCAAAATTTAAAAGGAAAGCAAAACCGAGAAGGCTAGCAAGCTGACTAACATTTTGTACAGTGTTAGTGTATTGCTGCATTTAAGCAAAAGAAGTGCAGAGTGGAGGGAAAGACGGTAGACTGTTTAGGTAGGACTAGAGAAGATGAACCGGGGCTGAGGGGGATCTTGAAACCCTTTAAGCATGCACCATATCTTATCTTGATGGGTGATGGCTCTGGTTTTGAGAGGTGATCTATAGTCAGTAATACGATGATTGTTTGGAGTGAAATTGAGGACATGCTTGCTGGTGGTCCTCACTGTACATGACCATGAGGTCCACTTAAAATTGTCAAATCCTTTTATAATTTACGTTTAACAGTAGGTCTCTGTGTAGCCTTTAAATGCACTCTTTATGACCTCATAATGTTTTGGACCCCATTTGAATCTATTTGTCATAGAACCTTTCTTAAGCAAGATTCTGTAAGGACAAAGAAAGTAAGAAAGGCCATGGTATTTGATAATTCGCCAATGTATATACTGTGTCTCGTTTGTCTTGGCTTTCTATTTTTTACTTTAGCAACTTTGGAAGCTGCATAGCCCCTACATGTAGTTTATCCTAGTCTATCTCTTACTGGTGGATATCAGTATATGGTAGTGCACTTTTTTTTTTACTTCCAAATAGATGCTAGCTTTTACCATCCTCTTTCGATGCAAGTTCTCTGAAATTTACTACTCAGTATCTTTCAAGTTCATTATCAGCATTTATCAAATTTGTTTTTATCCATGCCTTCCATATTAATGTCGGTATTCTTTCTCCAATGTCAGAACTGGACCAGAAGACAGAGGCCATGCTAAGACTCATCGAGGAGGATGCCGATTCCTTTGCCCGACGTGCAGAAATGTATTACAAGAAGCGGCCTGAGCTAATCAGCATGGTTGAAGAATTTTATCGAGCTCATCGCTCATTAGCTGAGAGATATGATCAGGTTAAATCTGATTCTGGAAGTCGCCTACTGACTACATTAGGATCACCATTCTGTTCAATGAAAACTCGTTTAGAGAAGTCAACGAGTGGGATCGATCAAACCTTTGATAGCTGCTCTGAGACTTGTGACCATGAGGAGTCCGCTGAATCAGAAGTGGATGATCCTGAGCAGGAAGATGACAACCTGGTTGATAAAGAGACCAAAGACGAGGAAGTTTTAAGTGAGGTCAGTTCTGAAGAAGTGATGAAGTTGAAGGAAGATTTACAGAGACTTGAGGAAGAGAACAGAATTCAAAAGGATCAACTAAAGCAGAAAGACGAAGAGAAGAGAGAGGCAATAAGACAGCTTTGTATTGCGGTAGATATGTTGAAGGAAGAGAATGTGAAGCTGAGAAAATGTCTTGTAAGAGACTCCCCCAAAAAATGGAGCCCCTTTGAGTTCAGCAAATTAAAGGAGACACTTTTAGGGAAGTTGTTCAATGGGTCTCAAAAGCATCACCCTACTACTATTGTTGCACTCTAGGCCAGTTTGCAAAGTGGTATAAATAAGTAGAACAGACTTTACAGAAATCTCTAGTATAATCTGTATTTGTAGAAATGTCTATACTGGGGCTTTCACCCTCTAAACTTTGGGTTAGAAAGATTGAAAGTGCTTTCTTTTTTCATTATTAGCGTTCGTCTGGTAAAGTTCTCAATTCAATTACTATCTTTTCAATGTTATAGCACCCCCGTGACTGCACTTGAGGGTAAAAGACTATTCATTATCTACAATCACAACCTGTAACACACTCGGAAAAAAAAACAAAAGAAAAAGCGGAGAGAGAAAATTTGAGAGGTCAAATTTAAAACTACTGCAAAAGGATTTACCAACCAACCCTTTCTTCCCCAAAAGATGTTTTTAAAAGAATAGTTGAACTGGGTATCTTGTTCTGAAGTATTTTAAATAGGCACCTCACTCATTTTTCATTTGCGGATTTTAAAATACAACATAGAAAATGACACCTTCTATTCTTTATCCTTTCTTCACAAGATGCCGTAAACATTATGCTCTCACAATTCACGGCAATGCCATGCACTATATCTTACCTAACATCACATTAACGCATTACTAAATACAGCCAAAACAATCTACAATCTACAAACATAAAGTGGAAACACTGGCTGGCAATAGTTGAAGCTACACACCTTTTTTACTTTTGGTAGAGTACTTTTGGGGTAAATCACCAACTAATTTTTCACATACCAGATAGTCACATTGTGCGAACCACCACCAAAACCAGAAAAGCAACCATCTTTAGAGGCTGAGATGAAGTAACAGAAATCGAAGATGAAGCCGGCAAAGACGTCCCTGATGGTGGAAGTGCAAAATCAGGCCCAGGAGCAGCCACATAATCTGGATTGGGTGGACTGGGGCTCGATGGAATGGTTGGCAGTGAAGACTGAGTTGGAGAAAGAGGCACTCCACCAGGTGAAGGAAACAATGGAGTAATATCTGGGGACAGAGTTGGAGAAGATGATAGAGGACTAAGTGGAGCACCTGGTAACAATGCTGGAGCAGCAGAAATGGTAGAGAATTTCTTATAATCTACTTGGTGATATGTTGGTGAGGCTAATGAAGATTGAAAAACCATGAAAAACATGAACAATATTGAACAAAAGGGAGCCATAAATGATGATAACATCAATTCTCCTATGAGTGGGAACTTTAATAAATGTCTCTTTTGAGAGAGAAGGAGAAAAGAAGAAGAATTAAAAGATTTTGAGAAGGAATTATGAGGAGGTTAATGATTAAGGCTTAAAAAGGGTCATGGTAGGAAAAGTAGGAAAGTGGGGACTGACTGAGTGACCCACAAAGGTGGCAAAGGACAATTGGGAAGCTGTATGTGCATTTTTATAATACATACAGCTTTACATATTGTGCTAAGGGACAAGGTTGATTTATGGTTTTCCTCTCTGTAGCACATGAAGATGAGGTGTTGTGTCTCTCTTTTAACTTTTTGAGTATGGAGCCCGTGAATCTGTCTGTTTGAAATTTTAGTTCTTTGATACTTACACAGGCCAATTAATCACACTTGTCTTCTTGGTTGCACTGTGCGTAAATAAATGTATATATGTTGTCAATTTGTGATTCCTACGCACTACACAGCACAATGGGATAAGTTCTTGACAACAGTAATTGGATTAATTGAGCTCCAATGTTGCTTTGGAATAAGCTTGTAAGATCCGTAACCTGTTAGAAAAAGACGGTGTATATAGTATGCCTAGGATATATTATGAATGTCCCTGGTTTTATCACTTTATAATTTGGGTATGATGGTCTAATCGAAGTATATATCTAACTCATATATATATATATTAGACCAAATGGATTGTAACCCAATGATGAGCTGCACATGATATTCTGAATAAAAGAAAATGAAAAATTGGTTTGTCAAGTAAAAAGCATCTTTCACTCCATGCATACACAAAATTTTACCTCTCAATAAAAGTTGGTGAGAGAGATTCCAAAGCTTCTTCAATGTTGCATGCAGAAAACTCATTCGGAATCCAAAGTCAGACTTGAAAATATGGATTAACAATACAAAGAAAATTAACAAGGACAATGTCGGACAAATTATCATTTGGGATAAAAATCGATTTGGCTTGTCTGTAAAGCTATCATATAGCTCTAGTAACCGTGGTTAAGGGAGTGTAATAGAGATCAAATGAGTAATATGCAGCTGTCATAAAATAAGATGGACAGCTCAATATACAATCTGGCCTTTTGGACTCTTTCGGTTGGTGGCGTGTCATAGCATGCCTTGGTCGGATTGAGATTAAAATTATGTATATTTTTATTTCAAAGCGGCTTTTAAATGTTGTTGAGATGGCCGAGTTGGTCTAAGGCGCCAGATTAAGGTTCTGGTCCGAAAGGGCGTGGGTTCAAATCCCACTCTCAACATAAAAGATATTTTTGAACTAGGCTGGGCCTAACTATGGTTTTACAGTGGGCTTCCATTTTTTAACGAGGCTGGGCCGGACTGTGGTTTCAAAATGGGCTTTTTTTGCACGAGGCTGGGCCTAACTGTGGTTTTAAAGGGGGCTTCCATTTCCTAATGAGGATGGGCCAGACTGTGGTTTTAAAGTAGGCTTCTATTTTTGAACCAGCCTGGGTCGGACTATGATTTTTAAGTGGGCTTATATTATTGAACGTGGCTGTGTTTTTAAACTTTTAGTTTTGCACAAGGCTAGGCCGGACTGTGGTTTTAAAGTGGGCTTCTATTTTTGCACGATCCTGGGCTGAACTTTTTTAATGTGGGCTTGTATTTTTGAACCATTATTTTAAAGTGGGTCTGTGGTTTTGAAGTGGGCCTCTATTTTTGATCTGTTCTTTAAAGTGGGCTTCTTTTTTTTACGCGGATGGGCCTGACCGGGGTTTTTAAGTGGGCCTCTATTTTTGCATAAGGCTGGGCCTGACTCTGGTTTTTAAGTGGGCTTCAGGCTGGGCCTCACCGTGGTTTTAAAGTGGGCTTCTATTTTTGTTTGAGATCAATCCATGCTCAGACCCACTTTTATTTACAATTTTCTTAACATCTAACAAATTTCACATAAATTTTCAATTAAATAATTAAACTGAAATGTAATAATTATTAGCATCTAAAAAATTATCATATTTTTTCTATCTAGGAGTTTAATAAATCAACGTGATATTTGTAAGACAAGAGAGGGTGTGCACAGAGCCATTTCGACAGTGCAACGAGAAACCACCCTCTTTCTATTTTCTTTTGTCATTTTATCTTCCAGAACAAGTGCGGTGAGAGGTCATGAGGCCCTGCAACTAAGTACGTAAAACCTAAACATTGTGTATAACTATATAGCATTTTGGCAAAAGAAATAATATTCCATGTGATACGTGGATTACATGTCAATTATTTTTTGCTTGTTTTACCCATTTGGGTTCCAATAATATTTCTTCAAATTAAAACCAAAAGAAATATCTGCAAGTTTCAAAGTTATGTGGCATGCAATTGGATTGACATTCTCTGTTCATCTTAAAAATGTGTGAAATTTATTTCCAAAAAAAAGAAAGTGTGAAATTACATAAACAAATATGCTAATACTTTATTCGACAAATGAACACAATAAAACTGGGCAAATATATTCTTCTTCTTTTTGAATGTTTTAGTAATGAGTTGTCATTTTAGTCCATATTTATGATATTTACGATACATGCATATGTAAGTGTACTAATCAGACAATGAGTGGGGACTTTCTACTGAAATTTACAATACGTATGAATTAATTGTGGACAATATTAATTTTCCAAACATATGAAAGCAAAATTGCATGTGCTGGAATTACTTTAGTCTTTAATATATTTAGGGTACAAAGACAAATCTGGTGGGTGCAACTAGGTTTGCAGCTAAATAATTTGTCACCAGGCTTCACAATTATTTATTAATGCATGTTTGTCGCTTTAAGCATCCAATCTCATTCTCAACTGTCTTCTTCAAAGGAAGCCTCCACTAGCAAAAGGAAGCTAGCTAGCTGGTTTGGCCGGACCTAGTCTCAAGACTGGACTGAGACTAGGCCACGGAACCTGCTAACAAAAGCAACGTTAGCTGCGTGTTACCACCAACACTCTTCTGTTTTTAGTTTACCTAAAAATTTAATAAACTTTCACATGTTATTCTATTGTCGGTGTTTGTAATATTTGGATACATTCTATCGTTAGTATTTATCATGTCATTTGGAAAACATTTGAAATCCTTAATATTTCCTTTTATAGATTATATCATACTATAAAATGAATAAGATTATATGCTGCTAGCTACTCATCGACGGCGTTCCTTTTTGTTTGTGCAGAGAAAACCCAGTATAGTACAGAGTGGCTGAAAGAACTTGGTGATCAGAAAAGGAAAAAAATGGAGAAAGGAGAAGCAATGGTTATAATAGTTGGAGCTGGTCCATCTGGGCTAGCCACAGCTGGGTCTCTAAGCCGCTTATCGATCCCACATATAATTCTCGAAAGAGAAGATTGCATTGCCTCTCTGTGGAAGAAGTATACCTATGAGCGTCTCCATCTTCACCTTCAAAGGCAATTCTGCAAGCTTCCACACGTATCTTTCCCCGATTCGTGTCCCACGTATGTACCAAGAAAGCAGTTCTTACAGTATTTGGATGACTATGTTTCTCACTTCAACATCACTCCTCTGTACAAGAGAAACGTGGTGTGTGCGAGTTTTGATGATGATAAAAAATGGAATATCAAGGCAATGAATGGTTATTCTGGAGAGATTGAGGAACATGTTGGGGCGTTCTTGGTTGTGGCCACTGGTGAAACCACCAACCCTTTCATTCCTCAAGTTGAAGGTTTGGATACTTTCAATGGGGAGGTCCTCCATTCGACTCAGTATGGATCTGGCAAGGACTTCGTTGACAAGAATGTTTTGGTTGTTGGGTCTGGAAATTCCGGCATGGAAATTGCACTGGACCTTTCAGACCATGGTGCAACTACTTCCATCATTGTTCGAAGCCCGGTAGGTAGTGAATTAAATTTTGTATCATATATTGATCGACTTTCTTTTGTATGTGATATGATTTGAATATGTACGGGCATCATGAGCTGCAGGTTCATGTTCTATCGAGGAGGATGGTGTCTATGGGGCTGAGGTTGTTGAAACATCTACCATTGAACATGGTGGACTCTATGATGGCCATGCTAGGTAAGCTTTTTTATCGGGACCTAACCAAGTTTGGTATAAACAGGCCTACAGAGGGCCCTTTCTTTATGAAGATCAAGTACGGCAAATACCCAGTTATTGATGTTGGAACCTACCAAAAGATCAAATCCGGGGAGATTCAGGTGCGTCATTAAACTCCTTTTACTAGGTAACATTACTCTTTTAAAATACATACATACATAGATATATATATATACATTAATGTGGGACTTATCAATATACAGTTTATACATTAATGTGGAGGTACGTACATTAATGCTGGATGCAGATAAAAATATTAGTGGAATATTGTAAAAATGGGGTGGTCTTTTTCAAGTATGAAAGTAGTCATAAAAGTTGTATTTACTTTGGCAATAATTATAATTGTAATATGGCAGGTGTTGCCAGCAGAAATAGCAAGAATCAAAGGCAACCAAGTGTTACTAAAGAATGGCAAGTCATACCAATATGACTCCATCATTTTCTGTACTGGCTTCAAGAGATCAACTCATTTGTGGCTTCAGGTTTAACAATACTACTATTTGATCTTACACATAATTAATTTTTGTCAAACATAAATTACATAACTATATAAATACATATATGATGAAGGAAAGCACGTATACGTAGAAATTGATGTAGTGGTGTGTGTTGAGGTGCAGGGAGGTGATGAGCTTCTGAATGAAGATGGAATTTCAACATCAAGTGGTTGGAAGGGAAAGAATGGTTTGTACTGCGTGGGTCTCTCAAGAAGAGGCTTGTATGGAGCCAGTGCCGATGCTCAATGCATTGCTAATCATATCAAGTCCCTTCTCATGTGATGCAACATTTAATAGTTTTAATTAATAAAACAAAATAATTAATTTAAGAATAAACTATTTCCTTTGGATGCGTGGTATGTACGTAGGTAGATTCGGTCATCAGTAGTTGATTATATCTGTTTTTAAAGTAGTCCCTGCCCACCTTAAGATGTGGTTAATATATAGCAACACGTACGGACCAAATTATATGTGGATTTGTAATATTCACGCATTTGGTCCAATTATTTATGTTGTGTTCGTAATTTGATTTGGAGTCTCTGTTTTAAAGTATTTTGAATATTATTAATATTCTATTTCGTGTTCCAATATCAAAACGGATCCAAGTTTTCATTAACATAACACAAATAGCTAAGTGGGCGATCATGGACCCACGCTTTGGATATTGCTCTATTTTCTCTTTACAAAATCTAAAGAAAAAGCCACAAAACATGATATGCACAAAGTAAATGTATTGAAGATACACCAAAAAAAAAAAAAGGGCAATTTCACTGCAGACTAACTAAAAACTTCAAAAATCACAATCCTTAAATTATTTGTACCATACTTTATTTTTTAAAAAAAACTACACATTAATTATATATATTCGTTTGGGCCTCTGCTATTTGCCTTTTGGGCTGGGCCTGACTTTTTACATTGAGAGGGTGGGCTAAGAACAAGGCCTTGAAACTTTTAGCCCCCACAATGTATTAAAAAACCAGTGCAGCAGCACCAAGTCAATACTGAGAAACGTTTAAATAAAAAATTATAAAAAGGAAATAATGGAATTGTGGGGAAATTTAGAAGAGGAGTTTTGTTTCACCCACCGCCACCTTTTTCTTCCATTTTTCAACATTTAATCTCTTTCTTCTTGGAGTTTACAACAAAACTAATAGATTTTTTTTTTCTAAATTGATTGCAACCACAGACATATTTGATGTGATGGTCAGATTATACGTGTACGTACAAGCCATTTGATTGACATAAACATAAGTGGACCATATTCTACAAATAATAAACTTCATTTTTTCGACTTTTCTTCCAACACAAAAATGTTTATTGATGAAAATATAATGTAATTAAGAAATATCTATTACTATTTGACCTTATGTTTATAACTTTTATATATGTATATAGATTTTTTTTTTTTTTGGAAAAAAATAGTTTTGATGTGAATTTCATTAATTTAGAATTTTATTAATAGATAGAGTATTTTTATATTTTAAATAAGACTGAATATATATGAGACAGTAACAGAATTTATTAAAAACTTAAACAGCAACTCTTACAAACGAATGTGATGTAACGATCAATTTTTTTTCTATTAAAACCTTCGTGTGCATATATATACAAAGATGTCTGTGTTCTTAAAAGTAATTACATTAATTTTGACTTTATAAGTTATAAAAGCGATCATTTTACGGTGCAAATTATTTGCTGCAAGTAAATATATGTACTTAAAGTCATTTTACAGTGAAAAATAGGTAATTTTATCCAAATACAACCGATTAACTGTGTTGTCAAAAAATGGAAAAGGCGAATTTTTTTTTGGTAATAATATAATAATGACGCAAGTACAGATCTCGTCGTTAAAGCTAGCTGGTGGAGGAAATGGAGCGTACGCCCGGCACAACACAAGTGATGCCTTTGATTATATGAAATGATAACCTCAGCATAATTACACTTCTTGCTTTTTTTTCTTTCTGGTGAATAATTACCCTTCTTGCTTTGGTTCTTAGAAAACCCGTCAACTCAAAAATTAATATGCACGAACAGTTAGTGATAACTGTTGGAGCCGGTCCCTCGGGCCTCGCCGCTGCCGGTTGCCTGAGCCATTTTTCGATCCCTTATCTACTCCTCGAAAGAGAGGACTGCTCTGCTTCTCTATGGAGGAAATACACCTACGAACGTCTCCATCTTCATCTCAGAAAGGAAGTTTGTGAGCTTCCTCACGTGCCTTTTCCGGCGGAGTTTCCCACGTACGTACCCAGGAACCAGTTCATCCAATACATGGACGACTACGCTGCCCACTTCAAGATCAGTGCTCTGTACAACAGAGCCGTCGAGTACGCGAGCTACGATGAACGTTCCAAGAAATGGAAGGTGAGGGCAAGGAAAATTAATGGGGGTTCCGATGATGAGGTTGAGGAGTATCTTGCAAGGTTTTTGGTTGTGGGTACAGGGGAAACACAGGAACCTTTTACACCAGATATTGAAGGTTTGGATAGTTTTAATGGGGATGTTCTTCATTCGACCCAGTATAAATCAGGCAAGGATTTCAAAGACAAGAGAGCTTTGGTTGTTGGGGCTGGAAATTCCGGCATGGAAATTGCATTGGATCTGGCAAACCATGCTGCAAAAACCTCCATCATCATCAGAAGTCCGGTAATCAAAACATACCATCGAGCTTTGCTACCTAGCTAGCTTGTGTTTAATTAACTTATTTTATTGATTGAAATTTGGATCCAATTAGACAGAGGTTCATATACTGACAGGGGAGATAATGTAGTGCAGGTCCATATACTGACAAGGGAGATAATGTACTGGACTTCAGTTATGTTGAAGTATCTGCCATTTAGCACAGTGGATTCTATAGCCGTCTTGCTTAGCAAACTGGTTTTTGGTGATCTTACTAAGTATGGGATTAGGAGACCTCCAGAGGGTCCCTTCTCTACGAAGATCAAGCACAACCAGTACCCAATTCTGGATTTGGGTACCTGTTCCAAGATCAAAAACGGGGACATTCAGGTTCATTAATATTTTATATCTGAGAAATATTGTTACGAATTAATCATTATGTATTATTTCAAGTGTTAATTTTAAACATTTCTTTTAGCTTATATATTGAGAAGCTGTGTTTTGGTTTATACATGCAGGTTTTGCCAGAAGCAATAGAAAGAATAGAAGGCAATGACGTGTTGTTGAAGAACGGCAGGTGGTACCAATTTGACGTTATTGTTTTTTGTACTGGCTTCAGAAGATCCACTAATTTGTGGCTTAAGGTAATAATATAATATTTCTTACTATAAACTGAGATAACATATTAACATTTTAAAAACTAACTATCAAATTAAAAATAAAATAAAATCCACTATAACTCTCTCTACCTCCCTCCCAGAATAATTAAAAAAAATTAACATATTTTGTTGTGGTGAGCAGGATGATTATCTTTTGAATGAAGATGGATTCGCAAAACCAAGTTACCCAAATCACTGGAAGGGAAAAAACGGTCTATATTGTGTGGGACTGTCTGGAAGAGGGTTGTATGGAGCCAAGTTTGATGCTCTAAATGTAGCTAATGATATTAAATCACTTCTGTAAAACTCTATAGATAAATCACTTCTTATTTCTCTTTCTTTTTTTGTGACAATACGATCACTCTATTGGACTTGTACAAGTTCGACAGGTTTGTAAAAGCTACAATGGCAGATTTTCTTTATCTCTTGATTTAATCAAATTTAAAAGTCATGTATTGTCTGATTAACTCTAGATTTCATGGTTGAGTGAATGTTAAATTTGGTTTAGTTTGGAATTGGGAACTTGGTGATAATTAAATTTGGCAGAATTAGTTTTTAAAGATTAGGCCCTTTTTTTTTATTGCCAAAAAACTGAAAACTGCTTAAGCAGTTGACCGGGAAAAAATAAAATAATAGAGATCTGTTCTTTTTATTTGTCTCAAAATAAACGAAATGGATATTTGATTTCTACAAGAGTTATTTAATTAAGTGGGTCAGGCAGAAGCGTCCAAAGAACTTTTAAATCCTTAATATTTTAGTTTAGAGTAAATGATTAAAAGAAGTTCCAATGATTCTTTTATATTATATATTTAAAATAAAGAGTAAAGTTTGACTCTCCAAATGTAAAGAGCCAAACTACTCTCTTCTTCATAATAAATATACTTTTCAATTAATATTGCACAACTTTCAACTACTATTTGCATTTAATTTTGCACATTTCATATAATATTTATATTTTACTTAATTATAAACTAAAAAATAAAATGAATAGATCATAATTATGCATTAAAAATAACAAAATAAAGATTATGATAAAGAGTCTATTGGATTTGTCTAATAAATTTACCTCTTTACTTCTAAAGATGCTCTTTATTTTTTAAAAAATACTCTTTATTATATAGAGTAGCGTTGAAGATGCTCTTAGTAAATTATTTTTATATTAATTTACCACACATGTTTTATTCTTTCATGATCGTAAATCGATATTACCCTTTTATCAGTGTGTGGCAATATTAATAAAATATAAATTTTAAAAATAGATAAATATATATATATATATATATTTACAAAATTTCAAACGAAAATATATATATTGTTTTTCCAATAGTTGAACACGATAGGACATTGGCTACAAATGCAACTCCCTTGCCATATAGTATGTATCAGTCTCGTCACGCTCAAGGTATTCCTAACAGATAAAATCAAATAATAAACAATTAACTTTTATGTTATTGTTACAACAAATTACATTAACGATTTCAAGGCTCACCGTAGCAAATTAATATAAATATATAATTTATTACCTCCACCAAAACCAAAAATAAACCCCAAAATTTTTAACCCCCCTGCTGTGTCAACCAGAAAAAAGAAATAAGATCTTATGAAATTAAATTATTCCCAGAACCAGTCTTGCCTCTATTATGCTGCAGTATAAAATTACCAGGTTCACCTCGAAGCGCACAAACATGCATAAACTACGCCCAAACGAGTCCATCCAAGCCAATTTCCAAATTAGAAGCTGGGGTTTCACGAGAATCCTGGTCTACTGCTACGTTGTCTCCCTGTGAATCCACATACGGCTCCAACAGCTCCGAAGATCTTTCTGATGGAATCCCATAATCTTTGAGAATGCATGATGACGCAGCTGTAGCTGCTTCCCTCTCCAAGACAGCTATATAATTGTCTTCAAATTCGAACACCAAAAACTGGTCCTTGCATGCTAATTAAGATTTAGGAGAAATATTGTCATTCAAATTTAAAGACGACAATAATGAGAAACAAAATCTAGGGTGTGTCACCACTTACAATCTATAAGGTGTGCCAAGTGATGAATGTTCTTTATTTGAGTTCCATTAAACTTCAAAACCTGCAGTTGATACTTCAGCTGAGTATATTTACAATGTTTGACAGAGACATTTTGAAGTTTGTCAATGGTATTATTTGGATAACTTGCCTGCTGATTGCTCATATCCTCGTACCCAATGTTGACTTCATTTGCTAATACCTATTAATAAGAAAGACGATAAGAAAAGAAGGGTGTGCAAGTACACTAACGGCTCAAGAATAACAATTACTTCATACTACACGATTCTTCAATTCAATGCCTATTCCAAATAGTACAATGGAACTCAAACAGCATCCTATCCCCAAAAGTAACTTTATCTCCATATTGAAGCGTAAAAAGGAATTCAGCTAACCTGGGATAATATTACTATCTGTTCCCCTTTAAACCTAGCCAGAGAGTATCGTGCCTTTGCCAAGAGTTTCAACTGATGCAAAAAGAGATCAAATAATCAAATTTCAAACCACAATTTGTGTGTACTGGTCAAAGAATTTAGGTTAAAGTAAGATATGCTTCGAGTGCCCTTAACTATTAAAACATACCCCTATAGTGTCCTCACACTCTTCACTGTCAAAAGAATAAAAGATAAAAAGTTAATACAAGCGAGTGTGTGAAAAGCAGCAGCTTAGGTAAGATGCATCTAAGAAACAAAGGCAGCATACTCTATCAGTGGTTCTGATAGCGGGGTAAACACCAATCCAGCATTGATTAAGTAGGAAGGCTGACCTCCTTCAACGTGAAAAGGAACCTAGAGTAGGGAACCAAGATAATTAGCATCAGGACTTTAAGTCTCGTGAAACTGATGAGACATAACTGATTAATTCCAGAACATTACAAAATGAACCAAGTTTTACTGACATACCAAGTGCACTCGTGGGTTCAAAACAACTTTAACTTTCATTAATTCTCCTGCTCTAATAATACCAAGTTCTGCAACATCACCTGCAAATCTGTGTAAGAACATTACTATATAATAGACTCAGCCTAGAAAATAAAAAAAAAAAATGTATGAGGGTGAAAACAGTACAGAAAGGATCAATATGGATGAGGTAAGTAGGAAGTGACCAGGAAGACTCTGCAGTCGCATGGCCAGCAACCAAGTATTTAAAACATAGGTTATTCAGTATTTCCTACTGACTCCTAACAAACAATATTGACCGTGAAAGTAAATCCGAGCCTACCAAAGCCATTATAATGCCAGAACATGACTGCAGGGCTGACCATAGCCAAAAACACTGTTGTTGTGACAGATTCAAATCTCAAAGTCCAACAAAACATATGACCTTGGATGTAACACCCTTAAGTTGTAAAACTAGGTGGGGGAGGTGATGTGAAAAAGTGATGACTGATGAATGATCCAGTATCCCATGCGACACTGTAGTTTCTTAACTACATATCTATCCATAGTAACAGTTTCCAATAGAACCATTGGAATACAATCTTGTTACTGACACTTGAGTCAAATAGAGAACAAAAATGCGAAAATAAATTTGGTTTTGTAATTGAATCTTTCAAAGATGATCAGTCCTTACTTTTGACTAATGAGGTAGCGGAATGCAATACGCTCATTTGATCGGAATGGTACTGTTCCTTCACAGCCTACATGAACACCATCAAAGCGTACAATCACGTCTCCCTGGAAAGCACAGGGTGCTATTAATATTACTAAGACACAATATTCAGCATCATTCAATAGACTTTAAAAAAGGTCTATGAAATATGCCTAGTAGGTTCACTAGCCTTGAAAATGCACACAAAATCCATCGTAACTTTAAATCAGACTTTCTGCAGACTGTATTAGCTAGCCAGTACAGCTTTTGACTCCCAGAAAATAGCTCAGAAGCATTTCCATACAATTCATACCATTCTTATTGTTATTGTTATTGTTTTTGTTCTTCTTTTTGATCTTGTTCTATATTATTGTAATTCCATACTTTCTGTTCTTGCCTTATATCATTGTAATTTCACACTTTTTGCTTCTACTCTCCCTTTGTTCAGCTTCCTAATTCAAAATATTAAAGATATGAGATTGATATCATCCAATGATTCATTAAGCAGATTATGCTAGGAAGCACTAAAATGGTGATCTAAGCTTCCCTTTAGAAAGATGTTTAAAGAAGTTTTAATGCAACTTGAGTACAAAAAATTTGTGAAGTTACCAACAGCCAACATACCTCCTTCAAGACTTTATGTGCATCAGAAGTAGGTTCAACTCTACGCACCAATACGCCCTGCACAAGAAAGATGTGAATAGGTAAAGACTGAGAAATAAGCTGCTTAGGATGTACAGGTCTATCAACAAGAATCTAAGAAAATAACTGATATAGCGAAAGCAGATTTATCATTTATATGCAAAATTTTATTCTTAAACCCCGAAACCATATTAAGCTGGGCAGGAAAACATACCTCATTAGACTGTACTTTTAAGCATGCACGTAATGCTGGATTCTCCAACTTTTGCAACAATACGCCAAGGCAAGGGAAACCTGAAAGTCAATGTATCACTTTGGTTTAACTCCATGTAAGGTAAGTTGGTATAAATTTGGGATGACTCCACATAGTTGGCATAGTCAAGCTCAATTAAAGTTAACACGGGGTCATATAAACTGAAAATAGTAGTAATCTAACTCATATATAGTATCCTCTGAAAATAGTAATAATCTAACTCATATATAGTATCCTTTGAATGAAGATGCATACTGACAATCCCAGCTGTACAACTTTGTACTAAAAGGCACCAAAAGTGCACCCTTTACGTAGATGAAAAATGAAGAAGAGTCTCTCACCAGTGTACTTCCCATTCCTCTCATAGTCATTCAGAAAATGAGAGACAACTGTAGTTGGAATCACATATCCAATGTTCTCAACCTCTTCAGATCTGTAGACCTAAAGAAAGTGTCTTGTGAAATGATATAACAGTAAAAAGAAAAATGATAAAAAAGACTACATATAAGAATTTTTGTCTCACAATTCAAGAGAAACTGGATCAATTGATACAATTAAGAATTCATTTCATCTAATTCAAGTCCCTCAAAGGCGGCCAATGGAAACACTCCCTCATTGAGAGAGAGAGAGAAGAAAATGGAAAGTCTGACACAGCAAAAAACAGAATTGATAGAATGCCAGAAAGTTTACCTGAAATGCCACACCAATGCATTCTCCTTGGTCATTGAATGCAGGACCGCCACTATTACCTGACATCTAAGAAACTATAAGCAATGCCAACCATAAAGAAATGGAGAAATATCACTAAAAGAAAAGTTAAAAAAATCGAGGTAGATGAGCTATTTCTGGAAGGGAAATACTTAAATTGGAGAAGTCTTAATGCAAAAGGATTAGAACTGTAAATTTCAGGCATCAACAAACCAGGATTTATTGCTGCATCAATTTGAATGCCCAACAAATCAGACGACCCATGAGCATACGATGTTACCTGATAACAAAACATTTATAAGAAACTTGATATTGTATGTTTGTTAACACCAGTGAGCAAAAGTCATATGCAAGGACTTCAAAGTGATTATCAATAGGAATGCCCAAAAAATAATAATGGCGTTTGATAAATCAAAATCATATGATTGCACTCGTAAGAAAAAAACACACCTCAATACGTGATACAACACCCTTTGTAACTGAAATGGTGTCACCTCCAAGGGGATATCCTACAACAGTTACAGCATCCTGCTCATCAGGAAGATGTACATAGAACAATGCAGAGTTAGAAGTGATGCACGGACATAGGAGTAGTCGAATAGATAATCCAATCTATATATGCACAATACCAAAAAGTTACAATGACTTAATAACCCATGGTTTCTTAGCAATCATTAAAATTAGTAAGCTAGAATAATTCAACCCACTGCACTCAAAAGGACCCTTCACTGATCAATCATTAGTTCCTCGGCTATTTATATTTTAGTTTCTACACAGTGTACTACATCCACAATGATGAAAGGAATATTGCAAAACTTACAAAGAGAACATCCATACATATTGAATAAAACCAATAACACATTCCACCAAGGAAAAGTGGTGATTCAAACCTGAAGACGTGGCAAATTTCCAAAATGGAGAGGTTCAGCTCCTTTCCAGAATTCCTTACTTTCTACTGATAGCAAAGCTATATCACAGTCAACACCTCTGGCTAAAACCTGCAATTCAATTACTGAAAGGAAAGTAAGCATCACCTCTATTAACATTCAAGAGAAAGAAGGTACCTATTTAAGTAAACCACATCAGAAAAATTAACTGAAATTTAAAGAGTGATAGCGTCATAAGTACGTCACAAATTGCTTTACAAATGTAAAATGCAAAATGCAGAACAATGACACAAGGCAGAATTGAAGCAAGTGCATAGACTCTAGTATTTCATTGCCTGATATCTTCAACTTGCTAGTACTTTGAAATAACTAAAGTTGGCCCACTAATACATGTCAATAGCTCCATTCACATCTCAGTGATACTCATGCTTGATAAACTACCACATGTAGCTTTTGGGGTTTGTGACTTATGGGTGTTCAAAAGCTAAAGAGTATACATGAAAGAATACAATTTTGTTGTTCAACTACTTCAAGAAGATAAAAGATCCATCTTGAGATCTATAAGGGACAAGAGAAACATGCTGAGAAAACAAGGAATATTCTATTAAAGATATACCTTCGCAACATATTTGGTATCATCTCCCCTTCTCTTCACCTTAACCTGAAATCATGTCAATAGGGGGAAAGAATCAATTGCACTCACCCATTTTCTGCATGCCACACACATGATTTTGTAAATTCATCAAAATGCAACCAAAACTTAAAGTAAAACTAAAATATTTTCCATCAAAATGTGCTCGGATTAACTCAGCCTAGTTATTGAATTAAACACTGCATTAAACCAGCAAAATTATAGAATCCAGACAACATTCAAGCAATAGTGGCTTCCAAGACAAGAAGCAATTAATCTGACATTATCTAACCAATATTCAGTAACTAAATATGCAGTAAATTATAGTTCTAAACATGACCATTATACCATAAAGCCAAAGGACAAACAAAACTTATATAAGATCGACTCCCAGTTAAGCTATGTTCTAAAGAGTATCAAAAGACAAATGCCAGCTATCACTTCAATGAAACTTTTGTTTAAGTTTCATATTCACTACTATCTACTAACATTACTTTTGCTATAACATTTAGTCTTATAGTTGTTGCATATACGGGTAGCATAGCAGCTTACCTGTGTATCATGTTCAACACAATGTGCGTTTGTCAATAGTTTACCATCCCCAATCATAAATGCACTGCAAAATGAAAATACAGCTTATATCCCCTTCTATGAAAGAACTAGCATTCCACATTTTACGTGAAAAGAAAACAAGAAAAGATTTTAAAACTTACCTTCCAGTACTTGTATATTGTCTTTGTTTTTGCCAAGGGAGAGAATAGTCAGGGGCAGTATGGGTGCAGTAAACCTAAAATTAAGAAACCAAAGGCCACATAAGTAACAGTAGATTACAGAATGTAATACATCGTGTTACACTAATCTATATTTACAGATAAGATTCAAAATCACTGAACTTCCAAACAACATTTGTATTCAATACTCATGATTCTTATCATTCATAAGATAGACATATGACTTTACCTTTACAACAGCATTAAGAAAAACTGCATCTTGAAGATTTCCTGATTCAACCTGAAATTGAGTACAATCACCTAGAAGAGTCAAAATAATAAATATTCCTCAAACCAGTTTGTTAAAGACTACAAAGTACGCCCAGACAAAGAAAAGTACGTCGCCTTGAAGTTGAATCGGAATTCATCCATTTCATTGAATTCGTTTACATCCTCTTTTCCTTCACAAAAGAGTTGCAGATTACGCTTGTTTTTATGATTAGTTCAGTTCAACTCAAACATTCTTTTCATCTTTACATTATATTTCTTCCTGACTCTCCTCCATGGTCTTGTTTCACATAATTAAACCATCTTAAAAACACTACCTCTCCACTCCATGGCACCACTGAAACAGCTTCCCATGCCTAGATTCTCTTTATATCAATTCCAAAACTAGATATTCACTCTAAGACATTCTTATTATTCATAAAAATACAAAGAAGTGAACACTTCAAAAGAAATTTCATGACCTGCTGCTCCTTCAAATCGAACTGAAACTCTTTCTTATCCTTTCTTTGAGTACCAAATTTATAAGAAGCTGATTGAGTCTTATCCATACTATCCTTATACCCTTCGGCAGATAAGCAAGTCCTTCCATCCTTCGATCTTCCTCCTCGAAAACCTTTCTTATGAACAGCTCCTTTCTGCATTCAGCAAACCAGAGACGAATGTGGTTTAACAATGGCTTCTCCGATCCAGCCTCGAATGGAGGAGTTCGAAATATTAGAGTTTACCTCGCTGTTGGATTTACCGGAGGTTGAAGACGATGAGGAGGGGTCTCTTCTAGAACAGGAAGCTCTGCTCCTGTGATTGGTGGCTTTAGAAGTGACGGAACAAACCGATCCGTGCAACGTGGCGAAGCAGCGTTGGGTAGATAGAGAGCAACGGAATTTAACGGAGGAGGTGAGCACAGAGAAGTAGCAGTTGCCTACAGCAACGGCCATTTGAAGCGAAAGCACCGACTACGACAGCCCAAAAAATGAGAGCGCTGCGTGCTTTGCTGCGCCGGGTTTTCTTATCCTCGTCGCTCTGAAAAATTGGATTAGGTGCCTTCTTTTTGGCGCCCCCGTTAATGCTTTGACCAATCGGGTTACTTAGGGGGTTTAGTTTGGTTTTGGGACCGAACTAGTTCGAAATTACGTGCTTTTACTCACGGTGATTTAATTAGAAGCCAATTGGTGTTTGGGTATTCATTAAGTATATGTGACCCGGACCATGAACACATGGGCTCTTATTGGGATGAGAGCTAGAACACACTACAAGCCCGATCCAAAGATACGTTGGGTTTATAGTTGTCAAATATGGGTCATGACAAATAAATAAACACGATTAATGGCCCGATAATTAAAACCATAAATATATGTGATTCAGCCAAGAAAGAAAAGGCGAGAAATAAATAAATAACCAAAATTATATATTGGGAACTCTTTTTTAAATATAAATATATATTTTTGAAGATTTAAATTTTTTTAATATTTTCAAGTGTTTTCTGATTTTTCATCTTTCAATTTTTTTTTCTAATAACTGTTTTTAATTATTGGCTTTATGCATATTGTATCTTATATTCTTCTCTTCCCTCTGCGTTCTCTCTTTCCCTTTCCATTTTCTCTGCCCTCATAATCCTCTCACTTTTCTTTACGATTTTTTTAGACTTTTATTACTGTTTTGGAAGTTTGTTGCTCGTAATTACAGGTATACATGCATGCATACTAAGATGGAAAACCATAAAAATACATTTCCATCAAACTATACCAATAAATGATGCAAGTCAAAGGTTTTTATTAGCATAACAAAATGTAAACCATGTAGTTTGTATTAATTTGTCCATACTAAATATTTAACTCTTATTTTGTCATCAATTTAAAACTAGCTAATTCAGTAATACCAGGGGCATGCACCGAATATTAATTACAATATTAAATTTAAAATGTGGATTATATAAAAAAACTTTAACTGCCATATAATTAACACTATATGGTATGGAAAGAGAATCAATTATACCACGACAAATATTGTTTGTTCATCATAAATTTTATTTTTGAATCTCAATCACATTAAAAAAAAAATAGAGACAACCCAAAATTTAAAGTGGAAAAATAATTTCGAAACAAATAAGGTAGTACTCTTTTAGAATCTGAATATCTTTTCATTTTGTTTGCTTCGTGTTTTGAAACAGACTGAATTTATAATAAAACTTAATTTATTTTTCTTTTAATTTTATCAAAAATTTTATTCCATTTATTGGATTTTCAATCAATATAGTTTTCCCAATAAAATTTGAATGTATAGATTTGGTGTTATTATCAGATAATAAAATGTCAAAATTAAGAACAAAAAAATCCGACAAGAAAAAGGTAGAAAACAAAACAAACATCCGACACACATGGCACGTAGCAGACAACGCGAACCGGTGGACTTATAAAGCCCGCGAAAACACAGAGCTTATGTAACTGCTCCCTGTTCCTCTGTGCTAACGCCTGTGCGAGTCATCGCCACGGACACTGAGCCCTGCCACGTGTCGCAATGTAAACTCCAGCACGGCAGGGGGGGTCGTGCGACGAATGGAAAGTAACGGCGTTATACAGAACGTGCGTCGTGAATGAGTCTGGTTGAACGGCGACGTACGTGGACGTTAACAGAGCCGCCTTTTCCATTAATGGCCTCGGCATGCTTCGAGGACGTGTCGTTATCATCGTGTAAATGAGTGCAGCTGTTTGTCGTTTTCCTCTCCTTTTGTCGAGGAATAAAATCCTCGGCGATTAATTCTCTTTATAATTGCTAGCTTAATACTCTTAAAGGAAAATAATTACAATTTTATACTTTCTGATATTTATTTGGAAAAAAAAACAGTTAAAGACAGCCAATTGAACGACGCTTGTTATCCATGCAATGAAGCCTTGACAAGCTTTTTCTCTTTTGTGGGAGGTATGTGTACGTTATTAATGGACGTTCCATTTTTAATTAATTAATTAAAAATATAATAAAATGCGGACAAAAACAGACTGAGACTAGCTAAGATGATCAGATACCGTAGGGTTTTAATCAGGAAATTGTAATCACCGCATCTACGTGGACATGAATTGACAAATGTACGGTGAGGATTTGTATAAAGTGGTACCAAAAGAATGAGAAAAAAATAATAATAATTTATCTTCCTCGTTGTTGTAAGAGTGGGCGGAGAATGAGAGAGAGAGGAATCGGCGTTGCATGAGAGCATCGCAGGCAATGAAGCGCATCGAACTTATCGGCGCAAAATAGCAAACATCGCCAGCGTAGCATTGACAGATGAGAGAGAGAGAATGGGGACGGACTCGTGGCTACTATAGGAGAGAGAGAGGGGAAGAGTACGGAGTAGTGAAGAGAGAGAAGCCAAAAGGCCTGCTTGGTGCAGGTGTAAAGCTCGGCTTTCCTTTGCTTTTGCTTTGCTTTGCTTCAGTTTGGGCTTCAATTCCTTAGCTAGTTGTTGGTGTTGCAGAGCAACATAAATATGTGAAACGTTACAAGTTTCAACCGCTCTCCCCCACGCCACACACTCACACACACACACACTCTCTCTCTCTCGCCAGATATAAACTGTTTTTAGAGAGAGAAACAGAGGAGGGAGAGAGTGGTTACGAGAGACCTACACGTTGAACGCTCTTTGTTGGACACGGGCACCTGATTGTTATTAAGCCAAATATTTGTCCTCTTTATTTCTCTCTGGCTTTTCTGCATTATTCTCTGTTTTTATAGAGAGAGATACACTGTGGTTCTTAGTGTGGTCTTTTCTTCAGAGACAGAAAGAGATTGAGAAATGGCTAGTGTTGGATTGCAAGGAACGGGATTGACCACCACCACCACCACCACTACTGAGAAAGATACCAGAAGGTTTACTGCTACTGTTGACGGTGGCTTGCCTGATAGCAACAACGACAACCAAGGTCAGCTCCTGATTTCTCTAAAGATCATCTATATTAGCCTTTTTTCTTTTTTTCCCTTTTTTCTTTTTAAATTAAGTTTTCTCAACTATTGAAGAAAAGACATCTGTTATAATTTTATTATATGGAAGTTTGAGGTGTCCTGGTAGGACCGTAGCAGAAACCAGCAGTTTTAGCTATGTTTCCAAAAACCAAAATAAAAAATAAAATAAAATTGCTTTTCATATTGCTGATCCATTTTTTGTTTAGAAAAAATAAATTCCACTAATCTAAAATTTATTTCTCCAAAAAAAAAAATTAATATATATATATATATATATCATTTTCCCGCCTAATTATTAATGTTTATTTTTTTCGATTATGCCTGTTGGGCATTTTGATTTTCTAGGGAAACTTTTTTGCTCTTTTTTTTTTTTGTCAAAATTTATCGGACTTCTTCACTTTCATTCATTGTAGTTTATGGGTTATGGTTTGCTCAGGCCAAATTAATGAGTCATAATCAATGGTTTTCTGCTTGCATTGTTCTTCTTTTTTATGGATAATTTTTATGACTGATTTTGGGCATACACTGCTTGGTTTCAGGTGGGAAAGATGATTTGTACACTGAGCTATGGCATGCATGTGCTGGTCCTCATGTTTATGTTCCTCGCCCTGGGGAGAGAGTTTTCTACTTCCCTCAGGGTCACATGGAACAGGTTTTACTCTGCCCTGACGTTTATTCTTTTGGCCTTTCCCCTGCCCCTTGCCATTTTGGTTTGTATTTTGTTGATGTGAGTCCATAAAAAGCTATCTAAATCTGGTGTAGGTTGAAGCTTATGCAAACCAAGATGGTAGAATGGAGATGCCAATCTACAATTTGCCTTCTAAGATCCTCTGCAAGGTTGTTTGTGTTCAGCTTAAGGTATATTATTTCTTTCTGAAGTGTCTATACTTAGTTTTCAAGAACTGTCTGGATTTGGAAATTGGATTTCTGGGAACTAATGTTTGGTTAATTGGGTTTGTCATAAGTCTTCTTCTTCTTGTTCTTTTTTCTCTCTTTCCTTTTTTGAGTAAATTCATCTGGTTTTCAGGCTGAAGCTCACTCAGACGAGGTATTTGCCCAGATCACTTTGCTTCCATTGACAGAGGTAGTTAATTGGCTGCTAGAGTTTTCTTCAAGAGTGTTTGAAAATCTCAGTAAAATGATAATATTCAATTATGTTTTCAAAAATTCATTTACTCTTGTAAGATTGGGATTCATCATTGACACATTAGTTATACAAGTGATGGCAGGTTAAATACATTAGATAATATAATTCCAATAGCTATTCACGACAGGAATTTTTTGCATTCAAACCCGAGATTTATTTTTTTTCCCATGTTGGTAAAGCCAGATTTTTTACTTATATAATTTATCTCATTTTGTTTTCCAACTGCCCCCTTATTTGTATGGAATATCCTTGTGCACATAATGCTTCGGTTCCTGGCAGCAAGGTGAGAAACGATTGGAGGATGAGAATGCTCCACCTTTGCCTCAGCGAACTAATTTGTACTCCTTTAGCAAGAAACTCACTCCATCTGACACAAGCACTCATGGTGGATGCTCCGTTCCCAAGCGATATGCTGATGAGTGCCTTCCACCCCTGGTAGGTTTTATTTTCTACATTAATAACATTCAAGTACTTTGACTTAAAGCCAAAATAAAGGAAAAGTAACCAATCCTGTGCATTTGGAACTAAGGTTTAGTTTATATGAGGCATGTTGGGGCAAACATTTCAAATATTTATGACTCTTTTGTTGTTTATGACAATAGGAATGTAATGAACTTTTCTAAGGCATGATATTTGAGAAAAAGTAAACAAGATGTTATGTATCCTGAATGTAATGAACTTCTGCTTTCACCCACCTCTCATAGAATCACTTCTGCTTCATCAAGTTTGCCCCAAATGATTTAACCAAGGAGCTATTTCACTCACAAGTTACAAGTGTTTTTGCAGGACATGTTGCAGCAACCACCACAGCAGGAACTTGTTGCAGTAGACTTGCATGGTTTCCAGTGGCACTTTCGCCATATATACCGTGGTATCTTTAACTTCAGACAAATCTGAGTAATCTATACCTCACTAAAATTTATGATTTTTATTTGCTGGACTTGAATTCCTTTCCCACAAAAGCTGCTGAAAAATGTGCCATTTAGTAGTGCATGATATCATATAGAATGTGAACGCAAGTCAGTCAGGTAGTAGTATTCATGTACAGCAATGATTGCCACAATAAACATGACTAAAGAAGTGAAGATGGTTTTGAAAGTCTTAAAATGTAATTGTTGATAAGAAAAATTAAAAATGTAATTTGATGAATGACTGGCTCACTGAATCTCCAATTAAGTAATGGTGGACCAACATCCAAACGCCCTTGTGTCAGTTGGTTTTACATCTCTTTTTGCACTTCTGGTAAACTGTTTCAAGTTTGGAGAAAACTAATTTGGCATGCAATTTTCAGTCCTTGTTCTTTCAACTTTATTTCTTAGATCTAATCTTGAAGTTGAGCTGCATTTCTTCTACAATTAATGTAGGTCAGCCAAAGCGGCATTTGCTCACTAGTGGTTGGAGTACATTTGTCACATCAAAGAAAATTGTTGCTGGGGATTCATGTATCTTTCTTAGGTTCTCTCTCCCTCAATTCGCTCACTAGCTCCCATTTTGACATGCATATGTGCAAGGAATTTCCCTTATTATTGCAAAGATTTTGATACAGACACAAGTCATGTTGAAATGAAAAGGTTGATAAAGAGGAGCTTTCTAATATTGAGCTATCTTCAGTCATAGTAATATATAAGCATGCTTTGTTTGCAGAGGAGAAAATGGAGAACTTCATGTTGGGATCCGTCGTGCAACGGCAACACAGAACAATGCATCAACATCTGTCATATCCGGGCATAGCATGCAACATGGTATACTTGCCAGTGCTTTCCATGCCATTTCTACTGGAACTATGTTCACTGTATACTACCGTCCTTGGTAAGTAGACATCTCAAATGCAAAATGGCTAGGACAATTGTGGATTGTGTCTCTAGCAGTAGCATTTTCTGTATATGGATATTCCTAGGTTTTAGGCATGAAACCTTTATATGCTATTGCAGGACAAGCCCTGCTGAGT
The DNA here is from genome assembly GCA_007844105.2 of Rhamnella rubrinervis. Classification (NCBI taxonomy): domain Eukaryota; kingdom Viridiplantae; phylum Streptophyta; class Magnoliopsida; order Rosales; family Rhamnaceae; genus Rhamnella; species Rhamnella rubrinervis. Next base: position 15,750,197 of record CM017575.2, on the reverse strand, counting down.
ACATAATTCCTTTTGATAAGTACATGAAGTCAGCTGAAAATGACTATTTTGTTGGGCTGAGATTCAGAATTCATCGTCAAGGGGAAGAATCTGCAGAAAAGAGGTAATTAAGTGAGCCTCTCACGACTTTCTCTTATTCCAACAAATGACGTACAACAGTATGTTTAGTTGATGTATTTATTGGTTTGGGAGCCTAATTTTGGTCCAACACTTTGCAATAGCATTGCATGACATGTGAGTGCATTAATAGAATGGCAAACAAATTTTGAGATAGATATTTCTGATAGACCTGCCCATGCAGAAAACCCTTTATCCTCTTCTGCTGAATTTAGTCTTTTTGTTTACTAGATCTGCAGGTACTATTGTAGGTATTGAAGATCATGATTGCATCAGGTGGCCCGGTTCAGAATGGAGGCGCCTCAAGGTAGCAATCTCCTTTTTATCATCGTCAAGATTATTTTGACTCCTTATTTGGTACAATCTGTGTAACATATCCTTGTTGCTATTATTAATTATTTCATCTACTTGTATCTCCTTTTAGGTGCAATGGGATACTGCATCTGATACATCTTTGCGTCCAGAAAGGCTTTCTCCTTGGAAGATTGAGCCACTGGATCCTGCTAACACAAATGACACATTTGTTCTGCCACAACTGAAGAGGGCACGTGCACTTGATCTACCATCAACTGGATTTTCTAACTTGACCAGGAAAGGTTAGTTAACCTTCCATGTCTTCTTTTGCAGACCAGAAGATTTTAGAAAAAGCATTAAGATATCTTCCTTCTTTTACTTTAATGAGCATATGTGATTTGTGTACGACTAATCAAATTCTCCTTTTTCTGTAGGCTTATTGCTGAATTCAGTCAAGTACACACCTCAAAGACGTAAGGAGGTCTTGCAAGGTCAAGAAATTAGTGAAATACGTGCTCATGAAATGGGTGCACAAACACCATCATTAGTACCACAATTAGTTCCTCCATCAAACCCTAATCTGAACTGCACACAATTTCAACTAGATAATCAGCTCTACTTTCCAATGCATAACCCATTCCATCACTGTCCTGGCAGTGCAATAGCATTTCCTGGTGAAAATGTGGTGACTCCAAGCCTCACAAACCAATGGCCCCCAATATATGCCACTTACAGTGCCCGTGACCATGTTGCATATAGCAGAAGCTTTTCAGTTTCGAATGTCAACTCTAGTAATTCTGGGTCCCAAAAATGCATGGCGTTTAAGCCGAAGAGTGAGGATGAAACTCTACTTGCCCAACCAAATGGCTGTGGCAGATACATGCTTTTTGGAGTCAACTTAGTCAGTCACCCGGAGCTCCCTTCACCACAAGTTGCCACTTCTAGTGAGCTAAATAGTCCTTGGTCTGTTCCTCCAACAACTCATTCAAGTGTTTCTGAAACTATCCAGGTCTCAGAGACTTCTAAGAGTGTTTCTGGTGTTCTTTCTGAGAAACAGTGCAAGAAATGTTGCTCTGTTAGTAACAGGAGTTGCACAAAGGTACAGTTTTGTTTAGATTTGCCCTTTTGTTTCTGCTTAAACAAATTCAAGGAATATCTTTTAACTTGTCTGTATTTAATGACCAAAGTTGGATATTTACATGAATAATTAACCTGTAAATAAGAAACAATTCCTAGTCTTCTAAGTTGCCTTCGTAGAATGCTGCAGCATCTAGAGACAAGTGCCTCGTGCAAGCCCTTTGAATGGCTGAGTTGATTGTAGGGCTAATTTTAGAATTCGAGTCACCTTTTTTTGTTTCTTTTTGGGCATCAAATTCCTCCTACTATTCCAGGTGCTCAAATATGGAAATGCTCTTGGAAGATCAGTGGACCTGACTCGCTTTGATGGGTATGATGACCTCATTTCTGAGCTTGACCTGATGTTCGAGTTCAAAGGAAGCTTGAAGAAGGGAAGCAGTGGGTGGCAAATAAGCTACATCGATGTTGAAGGGGACATGATGTTAATAGGGGATTATGAATGGCAGTTGAGTATTACCAGAATCGATGTTTTTGGCTCAAAACATTGTGTTATATTGTCAGAAACTCGGTCTAACTTTCCATTTTTGGTATTTTGGTATGTTGCAGGGAATTCTGCTCTGTGGTTAGAAGGATGTTCATATGTCCAAAGGAAGAAATCGACAAACTGAAGCCAGGCCCACTATTCCCAGCATCCGCCTAATGGATGAACGCAGAGAGGTCATCCATATATGTTTTTTCTCTCTTGTCTAGTCACATGTGATGGTGATGACGTTACCATACATATAATGTGAACTTAATGCTATGTATTAGACTTGTAAGGAAAAACAGCTGCATGTCTCTGACTTTATTACATGTATGCGAATGTAGTCGCTAAGGTCCAGTACTTGGTATCAGGATTGTAATATTTTCCAGTTAGAACTCAATCTTTGTGATAGAATTGTAGACTAGTGCATGTTTATTGACATCACAGATTCTGTTTGCGGAATTATTCTATGGGATTTTCATTGATGTGAGTGGTAAAAGGATGAAAAGAATATTTGGCTACCGAATAATGGATTGAATATATATAGCAACTGCCAGTGTGGTTGTACAATATTTGATTTTGTATTTGTCACCCAGGAACTACACGACATCCGAAGTGAAATTACTTCTACAACATGTAGAAGGAATCCGTACTACGATTATATGTAGTGATTAAATATTAGTTATTCAATATTTTTTTCACCAGATCAAATTTATGAAATTTTGGATTGAATTTTGGGATTTTTTAAATTATTTATTATTATTATTATTATTATTATTTTAGAAACGTTCTAAATGCAGCTTTAGATTAGGTTCAGGCCAAGCCTGGTATTATCCTCACCCTCAGTCGCAGGTCCTTCAACGATATTCTCACCGTTCGTTTTCTTTCCCCGCCACCAACCACTTCACTTTCACATAGAAGGAAGAAACCCATTGATTAAGTTCAAACCATGAATTCTTTGCATCACACCCGCTCAATTTCGGCCACTCCAAACTGTAATTCCATACCTTTCTCGTCAATTTCATCTAGACTCACTGTTCCTGTTCCTGCGCCTGCTTCCATTTCCATAATATCGTCGCTGCTAATTCGTAGTTCTAAGAGACCCTCTCAGTCATACACTCTTCTAAAATCTCAGCCTCGTTCAGACCCACGTAGCAATGACCAAGAACAAGAAGTGCAAGAAGACCCAGATGCCCGAGTTCAAGATCTTAGAGTACCAGACCATTGGTTGGACCCATCCAGAGCCTTGAAGGTATAATTATTCAATTTGTGTACGCACTTTCTTCTAATTTTACAGTCTTATTTAACCACATATCATTTGCTTTGGATAATTTGTTTTTAACCAATATTACAATCATGATTATTTTCAACTGCACTTTATTCTGATGTAATTGTCTGGAAGATCCTTAAAAACACCATCTTTGCTTTTAAGTTTTTATTCCCTTAGCTGATTTGAGATTGGTTTGGTTTAAATTATGGGGTTGGAACTCTTATGCAAGTGCTTGTTTAAGTTTGATGATCCACAGTTACTAAACACTGATCCTTTCCAACATGAATTCAGGAATCAGAGTGGCTCAGAGTTACACTGCATAAATGGTTGGATGATGAGTACTGCCCAGAGGCAACCAATGTGGAAATAAGCAAGGTTGCTGCTTTATCTTACTATACTAGTTTGCTAGAGAAACAGACTGACTTGGGTGAGATTTTGTTGAAGATGATCATTGAATTGCAATCTATTTCCTACCAAGAAAGTTTTCATGGGGCGTTCTCATCAGCCAATGCTGCCGTGAATCTGATTGCCCAACGGATAGAGCAAGCTTGATTGAAAGGTTGTGTAGTCCATCAATTCATTCTAATTGAAAGGTTTGAAATTAATTGCCTGCTCTTTATTTTATTTCATTCAATAATTAAATTGTCTTTTTCCTTCCACCTTTCTTTGTTCAATTATTTATTAATTTGGAAACACACCCAAATGAATTTCATTACCCTTCCTTCCAGAATGCACTTGCATCCTCCAGACAAGAGTAAAGTTTTGCTTTCATATTTAGTACGAGGACACCAGAGTAGTAACAACGACAAGAAATGACTTGTAAGAGAGTAACTTTTGGAAGTTGTGTATTTTGAGTAATTCTGAATGTAATATACCACTGATAATCTAATGTAAAAATGAAGGTGTTTTAATAATCTTGAACTACAAGCAGTGGAAAGGCAAAATTGACAGCTTTGGGACCAGCTCTCTGGGTAGTGAGCGTACTGAAATTGAATAGGTGGGGTTGTGTTGCCCACTGGTGAAGATGGCGGTTAATGGATTATAAGGAGTCAATTTTTTAGTTGATTGATCGTCCCAATAATGTGCACTCATTGAATGGTTGTTCTAGATTAACTGCTATGTATTGCATGAAAAATGTTATAAAATGTAAAGAAGACAATTCTACCAAAAGTGCATCTGAAACATGCACTGTGGAAGTACCATTAACATTCTCCAAATCTCGTGGGCCAACTGTTCATTTGACACGTGCTGTAGGCAAACAGGCCCTACAACTCAATAATCGGATTCAAAATTATTCCTAAATTGACATATAAGTTGCTCATAAATCTAAACGAAAACAATAATAATACAAATTGGAGGTTCTATTTTCTACTTTCAAACTCTTCTTGGTAATTTTTGTGAAATTTTACTACTCAATTTCTTTTAAAATTTATTTTTTATTTGCACTTTACTTTCTTTTCTCATATAATAGATTTTATTCTCTTTTAATTTTTTTTAAGGATCTCGTTGGTGAGTTGACCTTCGTACATAAAGCTATACAGCAGTACGATAACATGTCTAATAATTAAGCCTATGATATCATATTCATTATATATATATAACAACTGTGACCGAAGAAAATAAGAAAATAAAGTGACATTCTCTCTCTCTCTCTCTCTCTCTCTCTCTCTCTCTCTCTCTCACACACACACACACTCCATTCTCTGTATTTTTTCTGAACATGGCAATGAAGAAATGTCTCCTAGTTTGCACCCCACTGGAAGCTGCAACAATGAGCGAAATGGTGGCTTCCATGGACAAAGCCAAGGCAGAAGGAGCAGACCTTGTGGAGCTTCGTATTGATTCCATGTCATTCTCTCACATTTCTGAGGTTGAGAGCCTCATCAAACATAGAACGCTTCCTGCTATTGTCTCTTTCAGGTACATACGTGATTAACTACATCCATATATACTTAATATTACAGTACTAGTACTGCTGCTTTAATATTTATAATTATAACATACAAGCCGCTCATCAACAATACAAGTCGAATATGGATGATCGATCATACATGATGAACAGGCTTTAAAGAGAAGCAAGCAGCACAAACTTAATTACAATAATGCAACAGCTAGCTATTCTAAGAACTAAGTAAACTTAATTAAATTGACCGCTTTCTTTATCTTCTTTATTCATTGAACTAGCTTGGCCACACATATTTTCGGCAAATTTACACCACTTGGGTAAATATTTATGTCGTCTACGTCTAATTCTTTACTCTATTTTTCTTTTTCTTTTATTCTTCGAATAGTTAACGTGATCCAACAACAACCACCTACTCTCTTTTAGCTGGGCTTTGGTAAATTCAAGATATGATTTTTTTTTTGGTAAGAAGAGTAGAAGACTATGATTTCACTTTCAAAGAAACATACATAGTTTCCTTGAATGAATGTAACAGAAGGTGGCACATACATATGAGTGAGCTTCTAGGTCTCAGCAACCCTTTAACTAGCTGTTTATGACCAAGCCAAGGAATAATTGGTAAAAATTGTTTCAATAACATAAAAACGATCGAGAATTTATTGGCTGAGTGCCTGAAATCGGTATTAATAGTTTCTTTTTTTATGAATAAAAAAAAAAATAATATTGTAAAAATTATCAATCTAAAATTATATTAAAAGATAAAAAATAACAATAAAACTTTACCTTCTAACAATTCTTCGAATATATCTAAAATTTTAACAGCGACTTACCTAACTTCAAATTGCAACTCCCATGGACAAAGTACGAGCAGCTTTTACCAAACCTCACCCAGGTGCGTCAGTTCTTAATAGTTTTTTGGTAATACGTCAGTTCTTAATAGTTGGTCCGACAAATGGCATACCACTACTTTACTACGCACGATTAAAGATGCTGATCGTATTAATCGTAGGAATCAGAGGCTCACGACCGACGGATCAAAGAGTGCATGTGCGTGGAGTGGGTCCAACAGAAGAAACGACGACGTTTGTAGCTAGCTATCAGTTTCTAACTTGCTTATCACTGACAATGACCCAAACCAACCGCGGCCCTGCCATATCACTACAATTTAAAGCTCTTTTGCGGTGCTTCTTCTAAGCCACATGCTTTTTTACACGCGTCGCCATCACATTCCTTCCACTTATTTTGGAAGTATTTATAGGCATGTAGTCTCACATGGGCATTTGATATACAATAATTTCCTTCCCTAGGGAAAGAAATATCTAGTCAACAAAAGTCTGACTTTACACCTGGGAGTGTGGCCTAGCGGAAAGGAAGTCGTGCTCCATCACACTTCGTTACGAGAGTTGTGGATTCAGTCTTGTAATTTCGTTATTATCTCGGTGACTTCTACTGAATCGCCAGGTGGAGGGATGTTGGAATTGCTTCTGACTCTACTGTTCTGTAGTAGAAAAGCTTCTACCCACTAATAGAATCCTGGACTGATGAGATCCACATCGATGCCCTTTTTATTCATAAAAAAAAAACAAAAGTCTGACTTTAGGATTCGGATACTACTATTAAAGGACATAAAAAAAAAAAAAAACTGAAATTACAGATCACTGTGACTTCATGTTAGATTATAATAAAAAGCAAATACCATGCCATTTGTGCATGTCAGGCTGAACACGTCCAGAACGCCCAGCAAAAGTGAATGTTCCAAGAGAACTGGGTTGCAAGTGCTGAAGCTGGCCCTGGAGTTAGATGTAGAATTTGTTGAAGTGGAATTCGAGGTATTCATTAAAATCATATTTCAATATAATTTCTTTAAGTAATGCAATTTTTGAAGTACATATACACTTGCATTTTTGTCTTCTATGAATTCATACTATTATAAATTATTGTATACATATAGTTGTGATGTTATGTTCAAACTGATCATATCAAAATGGAACTTTTCAGGTGGCTTTTGATATCCTGAGGTACAAGTGTTCCAATAGCCAAATAATTGTATCAAGTCACGTGACCAATAATTGTGGGAAACCTTCAATAGACAGACTTGGTTATCTAATTGCATGCATGCATTCCACTGGCGCTGATATCATCAAGCTTTCAGTCAACGTTGATTACATCACTGATCTACCTCCCATTTTCCAAATGCTTACACACTGCCACGTAATTATATATATATATATGCCACATTAATTTTTAGAATTATTATATATATTTTAAACGCATTTCTAGATGACTAGAAGCAACAGTTTCATTTCTGTGTTTGTATTAATTTCTCCAGGTGCCACTGATTGCAACTGCAGTAGGCAGTAGAGGTGTTATGAGCCAACTATTAGGTCCCAAGTTTGGTGGATTTTTAGTGTATGGGACAGTGGAAAGCCAGCCAATTCCCGGTTTACCAACCTTGGTTAGCCTCAAACAGGTTTATCAGCTTGAACGCATAAATGCATATACAAAAGTTTTTGGCCTCGTTTCAAATCCGGTAGGCCATAGTAAAAGCCCTATTTTGCAAAATCTTGCATTTAGAAATGTTGGATACAATGGAATTTATGTACCCATGCTGGTTGATGATGTCATAGAATTCTTCAAAACCTACACATGCGTGGACTTTGCAGGTTTCAGGTACATATGGAGCCACCTTACCCTTTACATTCCATTGCTACAATGAAATGTTATTTTGTTCCGAACCAAGCTGGTTCAGAATTGATTTCAGCTGTAACTTCTCTGTAGTTTCATGTTTACAGACATTGTTGGCATTAACTAGCTACTAATAATATATTATATTTCTTTCCCCTTGGTGAAACCAGTGTTGGCATACCACATAAGGAAGCAGCGGTACGGTGTTGTGATGAAGTCCATCCACTCGCTAAGGTTAATTTGGAAACCTTGAAATGCTATTAGTTCTATCTGTTTGAGTTCCATGGCCAAACAGGCCCTAAGCTGTTTTCCAAGTTTCACTAATGTTAGCCCTCCCATTACGCTCAGTTTTATCAAACATTAAATCTGATGTATGCACTAATTGACAATATATTTTGTATCATATGTATAGCTTAGCCAATTAAGATTGTACTTGATATTGGGAAACATCCTTTCTCTAGCCAAAAAGGAGAGGAAATAAGTGGATATAAGAACCGCTCCTCCAGAAACACTAAATGCATTGAACTAATAAAAAGTAAAACAGAACAATCATCAGGTAAGATTAAGGAGGGAAAAGGAATGTCAAATTTGATGACATTAAGAGTTATTCAAATGTTGTTTTTAATATTATGACATTACATGTTTAAGCTTCTGAACCATGGCATGCTTTGCCAATCAGTCCATAGGAGCTGTAAATACCATAGTGAGGAGGCCAACTGATGGGAAGCTGGTTGGTTATAATACAGATTGTGAGGCTTCTATAACTGCGATAGAGGATGCGCTAAGAGGTACCGCATTGCCACCGGATGCTTTATTTCCTTTTTCCTTTGAATCTGTTTTCAATGCTTGTGACATTGATGAGAGTTTCGGGGATCCGAAATGACTTTTAATTCAATTAATTTCTTATTCTTAGCCTTAGGATAACGAAATAATCAATTTGTAATTTTGTAGTAATGCCAGATGATTAATTATAATCCATTTTGAGCAGTTTATGAAGTCACAGTCATTTGTATTCAGTACATTGTACAACTGAGCTTCAGAACCTCAATTACGGGTTATCTGGAAAGCATAATTTTGTAAAACCAAGGTTTGTTATATTGACGATATTCTTTAGCTAAAATGGTTCATTCAATTATATATGAACATTATCATGAACAGAAAAACAAGCTGGCAATAGAGGAACAAGGCATAAATCTCCTATAGCTGGAAAAACATTTGTGTTGGTTGGAGCAGGAGGCGCAGGAAGAGCTATTGCTTTTGGAGCCAAAGATAGAGGTGCTCGGGTTGTCATTACTAACCGCAATTATGGTAAAGAAGTTGTATAAAATCTCTCTTTTTTTATATGTATATGAAACAGTATTTGCTTCTCTAACCCTGAAAATTATTTTCAAAGAGAGAGCAAAAGCTCTAGCAGTGGCAGTTTCTGGGGAAGCATTGCCATATGAACATTTAGAGAGTTTCTGCGCTGAGAATGGGAATGGGATGATTCTTGCAAATGCTTCTTCGGTGGGAATGCAACCAGATACAGATCGGAGTCCTGTTTCAAAGGTCCTCTCCTTTTCTCTGCATGCAATGCATGTTATTGTGCGTAAAAAATGGAAGCTAGATATTATCTAGTAAGCGTGTGTCCTTAATGTTTATGGCTTTTTTTTTGCTATGTACTCGGTTCGTTTATTAGGTGGCCTTAAGAGCTTACGAGCTGGTTTTTGATGCTGTTTACACTCCGAGAAATACACGGCTCCTGAAAGACGCCGGTGAGATCGGGGCCATTGTTGTAAGTGGAGTTGAGATGTTCATCAGGCAAGCCCTTGTTCAATTCAGGCTGTTCACCGGTGGTCCAGGTATTAAGCACTGGATCTTCTTTTTACTCGCACTGATTTGTTTAATTCATTCCACAGCAAACTTACATCCTACAAGTTTATATTTTACCCATTTGTATAATAGCATAAATATTAGTTGCTCCTACAGGTCAATAAAGAAATAGGCTCTGATGAATAAAACTTGTATTCAATTCAACGTACATTGTTGTTTACATCACTTAAATATATATATATATATATATATATATATATATATATATATATAAAAATAAAACTGAACAAAAGAGATTGATTCTAGAACTTAATCACATTTGATTAAGAATATCAGAGACAAAGACAATCAGCTATAACTGACGCAAAGCGATGTCCTTCTGACAAGAGTAACAGGCTTTGGACAGATACAACACGTATACACTAACACTAGCAATTTGTCACCTTGCAGCACCAGAGGATTTACGACACGTATATACTAACACTTGCAATTTGTCACCTTGCAGCGCCAGAAGATTTTGTGCGTAAGCTGGTTCAACAACAAGTTTGATGCATAAATGCATTTTATGCTATTGAGGCAGCATTGCTTTGTATGTACTAATCATCAAGCCCCCTCCCTCCCCCATCTTCAACAACTTAGATAACAAAATGATGAAAAAACAAGACCACGTTTGAGTCATCAATAAATCTGGAAGATCTTGTGGGGACTATTGATATGAGAAATTCCTCTGCATGATTTTCTTAATGTTCATGAATTTGTCATAATAAATCTTAAGAATTTCAAAAATATATATGAAAGTAGTTATGAGTCTGTTTCACCAATCCCAATTTATTGAGAGATGTTAATCCTCTATCTACCACAAGATTATGCCAACTACAAATATGCCTATTAAAAAGTTTAAGATATATTTAAAGGACTAAGGAAAAGGCAGTATAATTTGTAATTATGGTTTCAGCTCGAAATCTGACGAGATCAGCTAAATCTAATAGACCTGCTACACTTGATAATAGTTCTTGAGGCACAGCAGACCAATGCTTCGTTGCCATGTCAGTTGTCTGTGTCTCAAAGAGCAGCGGCGGCATTCGCTGTTCTGTCAAATATAACGTTTTACGTACGTCGTACTTGTTTAGGGGTACGTACGTACTGGACTAGGTGATTGTTCTAAATATTTTAAGTTTCAGAAAATAATTCAGTGTCCGGCCCATTTACTTTGGATTAGTACAAGAGGGACCATACATTAAATAAAAGATAAAGAAAACTAACTAATTGATCTCGTAATACGAGCAAATGATAAAATGGAAGTTAGTAGAAATTAAAGATTAAAGAAAATAATTTTATAGATTTGTGTGAACAAATAGGAAATTATAGATAGAAGAACACCCTTTGGATGATTTGTTCAGCAAGATTTGTATCATAACCATTCAACATTAAGAAACTTCTTTATTAGTTGAAGTGGTTTGTCTCCTTACTGACTTCGAGCCCATTTCACCATCTTTAGCTTCTTCTTTTTTCAAAAAAAAAAAAAAAACCGGAGATACATATAAATGAAAACAATTCTTCAGTCAGTCCGCGCCTGATTTTGGATGGCCAATTCCAAATTCTTAAAAGATGTAAATCCTCCATCTATTACCAAATTATGCCCACTAACATACTTGGCATCATCTGATGCAAGATACAGTGCAGCATTAGCTATATCATTGGCTTCACAGATTGTTCCCTCTAAGACACCTAAACCATGCACCATCTCCACTATCTGCTTATCATCAACCCCTGGAAAAAGCCTTCTCATGTCTTCAATCACGAATGCGGTTGGGATAGCAAACGGTGATATGCAGTTGACCCTGATTCCATACTTGCATAGCTCTGCAGCCAGAGACCTAACAATGCCAATCACAGCAGATTTGGACACAGAATAGGCGTGCTGCGCCAATCCTCCCATTAGTCCTGTGACACTGGCCGTGCAAAGAATGGAGCCAGCCCTACGGGGTATCATCACACGCGATGCATGTTTGATCCCAGCCATGACTCCTCTCACATTGATGTCCATAATCCTGTCAAACATTTCCAGGTCAAGGTCCACAATGCTTGGGAGAGTGTTGCAGGGTACTCCCGCATTGTTATACATTATGTCAAGTTGGTTGTGTTTAGACATGGTAAAATCTATGACATTTGAAATATCAGACTCTTTAGTGACATCGCAGGCTATGAAGATAGCGTTTGGACCGAGCTCTTTCACTGTGTTCTGTCCGAGTTCATGTTGGATATCGGCTATAACAACTTTGGCACCATTACTAATGAATTTTGACGCAGCTGCCTTCCCTATGCCACTTGCTGCTCCAGTAATCAATGCTACCTTGCCTTCAAGCCTGTTTTCTCACATACAATAATTAACATGATCTATCAGTAGCACACACCAACACACACCGAATGTGGAGTTTAAACCCCCTAACACACACCAACCACTACTACAAGGTTGTCCTATTTCCTTAGGTTAGAAAAAAGACAATTCTAGAAAATGCTTAAGTTCTTGTTAGTGGGGTTCCAACTATTTAAGCCTTTAAAATAGTCATTTTGGCAGAGGGCAAGTTGGCGTAGTTCTTCAAAACCAGAAAAAAAGGTATTCTCCATGTGCCAAATAATTAAACAAAAGGATATATAGTCTACATAAGGTTGTAAGCTTAGTAAAATAATTAATCATAGAAACAATAACACCATTCAAATAGTTCAATCTAAAGCATATTTTCCAAGTAAAAACAAGGGAAATAACATAAAGGAAAAATGGAGCCCCGGTTGAAGGTAACAGATTAAGCATGATAGAATCCATTCATATAGCTCAAATAAAGAAGAAAGAACAAGTAATCGAAGTGTAATACATGCCTTCCACTTCCAGTGTGGGATGTTAATCCCCTATTGAAGCTTTGAGCAAGCAGAGCCCTTGAAATGGCGAGCCTTTTGCTGTATTAAGAATAACTAAAACACAATTATCTCTGCATACTATAATCCACCAAATGCTGGTTCTGAACAGCTAATACCAAATGATAAATATATACACAAATGGGTGTTCAAGACCCAATATTTTGTCACCCCAGAAAGACAATAGTAAGAATATATACAAGTCCTAGGAGACCATGGGCGTGATTAGAAGTCGTCCAACAACAATCATTTGAAAATGGTATAGAGTAACAGAAGCAGCAATCCAACTGATTATTTATTTGGATTTAAAAGAATAATAAAAAAGCAAACCTTAATCCAAACCCCACCACCATCACTGTGTCCTGCTGAGCTCAGAGAGAAGCTTTTAACAAAGAGAGAGACACACTAACACAGACGAGGAAGGAGATAGACATGAAAATGTGATGGACATGAAATGCCCTTTGCCAAGCTGCGCAAGTTTTGGATTCATTTTATAATCAAGGGGGTAATATGGTAACTCGAACTCAAATAGTCAATCAACGCCGAACTGTTTCAAGACTTTTCTTTGGAAAAAAAGAAAGGGAATAAATGAAAAAGATTCGCTAACCTGGACACCAGACTACAAGTCAAACACACAGACATATATTCACCAAATAAAAGAGAAATAGACACAATACAAAACCAGGGCATTTGGTCTAGTGGTATGATTCTCGCTTTGGGTGCGAGAGGTCCCGAGTTCGATTCTCGGAATGCCCCGCATCCTTTGATTGGATTATTTCATTTTTACGGCCCCTTGAAAATCGCTAGAGCGCCACGTTGTTTTTGTCGTCCAAATTTATCTGACATGTCGTTGCGTAAATAGACATTTCCCTCCAAAACACATATCTAAAACTTTTTCCCACGCTTTGATTATCCCTCCAAAGTTCATACACTACATGATCACCATTTTTATTCCTGTCTATGATCTTTTCAATTCATTGATTAGGGTTTCTTCTTGTAACTGTAGAAGTAGCGAATCCTATAAACCTCCGATCACCATTTCCATTCCCGACAAAAATATTTTCAATTTCATTGTGTAGGGGTTCGTCTTTTAACAGTAGAATTTCGAGTGGCCAATCGAAAAAAAAAATGATCTAAAAGAGCTCTGTTTGCATATTAGTGGCAGAGAGTTGTATTTCAATGGCTGTTGATTCTCGGACCCAGCCATTTTCATCACCATCTGGTAGTTATTATTTCTAAACTTCAAATTCAATAATGCTTTCTGTTTCTTTTTCTTCTTTTTGATATATCATAGACATAGTACTATAAATCATTAATATAATTTTGTGGTCTAAGAGAAAATCGTTTTTGGAAAAATTTGTTTGAATCTTAACAATGGTGACGGCTTTTCAATTAAAATATGCAGCAAAAGTTGGTGTAATCGAAGTTTTCTTTTTGCCCCTGTAAATTAGGATATCAAATCAAAGATGACAATGAAGACGATCAGCCAGAGTTACCTGATACTGTTGCACCTGACAGCCCCTTAATTGAAACTTCGTTGGACAATCTTGGTTTTGACACTGAACTTATTGATGATTCGGCTTGGGTATGTGAGTATGAGGAAGAGGTGGTGGTGCTTGATAGTGAGGACGAAGAGATAGATGGTAGGAGGCCGATGAGTATCGCCAGTGTGTTGCCTGATAATGAAGCTGGTAAAGGAATTAAAGGGTGTGGATTGGGCTCTCAGCCAGGGAAGCTCGGTAGACCTTGTAAGCTGGCGGATGACAAGGTGACAAATTTTCATGTCTATGCCTGTGAACAAGGATGTGAAGGTTAGTATGCTTTCACATGGGATTATGATTGTCTGCTTTTTAAATTTTATTTTATTTGTTTATGCTTTTGTGATTACTTTTGATTTTGTATTATTCAATGTGATATATATGTTACTTAAATCCCTCAAGAAGGAAACTAATAAGTTGGAGAAAAACTCTTTTTATCTTTGAATGTTCTAAGGAAATGAAGTTTCCGCAGAGAAGTTGGAAGAACAAGCAGGATCAAAATCAACAGAAAAGCAGTCGGAAGCTAGTGGTAATGGAGGAGAAACTTTTGATTTGTATGATATTGGTTTTGACACTCAAATGGCTGCTGAGGCAATTGAATTCCTAGCATATGGACCCACTATTGGCCGAAGTGCTGCGGATGCTTATCAAGGTACATATAACACTGTGAATGATTCGCTAAGAGGTGTTACAGATGAGAGAGACCATTCAAAATTTCATTCCCTTCCACTGACAACTTATGATATAGGAGAAATTGCAAGACATGCAAAGCGAAAAAAACGGTCTGCTAGAAAATTTTGTAGAGGAACTTCCATTCCAGCCAAAAGGCAGTCCGAATTTCTGGAGTTAGATTCTGGGTTGGCAACAAAAAAACAAGTGAAGAATAGGCTCAAATTGTTTGGTGAGACTCGTTTATGTTGTAATTCTGCTAATGAAAATCAAAATTCAGTCAGAAGACTTCCCAAGCGTATTAAGCAAAGAAAGGCAGAAGGGGATTCGAGAAGGAACAAACTTAGAGTCTTTCGGAATAAAAGTTCATCAGTGCCTGTTGAAGATATGCCGCTTGGAAAAGGACAGTCGCAAGGACACTGTGTGACTGTTTCTCCTGTTTCCGACAAAAGTAGACAGTCGGAGTTAAGGGGTAGGTTAAAAAAGAGTGGGGATCAGTCATTTAATTCCGGAGAAAGGATCACCCATATGATGGAGCATGACATCCTTGTCTACAGAAGAAGGCGCAGTCGTTTTATTTCGGATCCCTATGAAATCTCGAGTGGAGGAAACTGTTCCAAGTTATGTTATTCTATTGTTGAAGCAAAAACGAGCAAACTGACCAATTTTTCAAACTTGGAAATATGGAGCTATACCAGAAGAAAAAGAACGCGCTGCACCAGACCAAACCATTCAATTTTCAGTATTAACCTGAATGCCTCGCTTAGATTAGTTGATGGAAAAGATAGCAACTTGCAATGCCAAGAAAGGGTTCTAAGCAACAGTGATATGAAATGCAAATCACAGTCATCATCTGGTACTGCCCCTTGCGCGCTTTGGCATTCTTCGGAGGATGGTTCTAATGGAAGCTTTTTAGGCCAGAATTCAGATAAACTCAGTTCAGCAGGTTCAACCGTATGTGCAAGAGCAATCACAAATATGAGAGTGTCTCCTAAGGGCTCAGCTCTACCTCAGGCATCCATGCAATTTGGCAAGGCTGATGATACTGATTCTACATCACTGACAGAGAGTGTAGAAAGAAACTACATGTCAATAGCAGTGTCGAACAAAACTCTTCAGCCATCTGATTCAGAATGCATTACCACATTTAACTCTAAAAGCGGCAAAAACGTGGAATCATCTGATCATCCGTGCAACCGGAATGTACCCAAATCAGCCCTTTTGAGAGAACTTATTAGACTAGGTGTCCCTGAGTCAATACCAGTACTCTCATGGAAGGATTTGAGAAGGAAAAAGGACTTGGCACATGTTCGAGTCCTGTTTAGCCAGCATCTGGATGATGATATCATCAGCAGAAAAAGGTAAACTCATGGTCTTTCTATTTTTTAACAGCAACATTATTATAAATCACTATTTTTATGTCTTCTTTTATCTTCCATTAGATTGTGTCAAGACTGGGAATATCCATTGCATCAGATTCTGAGAATGCAACACATTTCGTAGCCAATAAATTTGTGCGCACTGGGAATATGTTGGAAACTATTGCCCTTGGTAAACCAGTGGTGACACATTTGTGGCTCGAGAGCTGTGGACAAGCAAGTTGTTTTATTGATGAGAAAAACTACATATTAAGGGACTCCAAAAAGGAAAAGGAAATTGGCTTTAGCATGCCTGTTTCATTGGCTCGTGCAAATCAGCATCCCCTTTTAAAGGTGAATGTGCAAGTTTGTGTTGGTTTAGTTTAAACTGAAGTGTTCTCTCACATGCTGGTGTCTGGTGCAGTTAAGCCAAAATATGTGTGCTGCTATATGCTGATGTCTGGTGCTTATAACCAATTTGCTGCAGGGCCAAAGAGTCTTTATTACCCCAAACATAAAACCAGACATAGAAACGTTGACTAGGCTGATCAAGGCAGTTCATGGCCAGGTAAGTAGATTCGCCACAAAAGATAATTCAACCAGTAATTCAACAGTTGAATTGATTTTCTTGCATTGACATCTGCCTCTTTCATAATTTATTGACTCAACAATAACATGTTCCAGCCAGTGGAGAAAGTTCAGGTATCTGATCTAAAATATAAAAGAATCCCAGACGATCTATTTGTCCTTTCTTGTAAGGATGATCAGGCCATCTGTCTGCCTTTCCTCGAGATAGGTATAGATTCTATCATCCATCAATCTTTCTATAAAACATTTAGATCATATGACTAGAAATTTGTAAAAATTGTGGTATTACCTATATTTGCAGGAGCATCAGTTTACAGTTCAGAGCTTCTACTGAATGGGATAGTTATCCAGAAACTGGAATACGAAAGGTCAGTATTATAAAATTAAATAAAATTATTCAAGATGCAAAGTGCATATAACTGTCATCCTCCCAGCCCCTTTTGGTTTTATTATAGTTTTAAGTTTACATATGTAAGTTGCTCCTACAGTTGAATGCAGCTCTATAGAAGCTATAGCAATATGCTGGATAAGCCTAGACACTTCTCTGCTATTTTCGAGGAATTAAGCTGGTAACTAGCTATTTTTCAACATAAGCTGATCAACTGCTGAGGAGATTCTTTTCATTTCCTCACTGTAGGGTTGCATATTTGCGTTTCAGTCTCAGTTTTCTTATGAATGGTCGGCCTGGTGAAAGAATTATACAATCTACTTGGACTTTCATTTCCTGATCATACAAGAGTGCTATAGACCAACCTTAAAGAAGTTGAACCATTTCAAAATGAGTCGAAATGTTTAATAAAGAACTATTTAGGAGATCATAGGCTTGAATCACGTTCTTACATGTTTTAAATCAAACCGCAGCCTGGTTAATACTAGTTTGCACGTATTTTTTTTTTTTTCAGTCACTGAAACATGAGCTTCTGTTCTGCCTACGAGAGTTTATGATTAATTTGCTTTGTGTTTTTCTTGTTTTGCAGACACCGGCTCTTTACAAAGCACGTCAGGAGGAATTGCCCCTAAGACATCCACATAATCAGGGAAAGCGATTTTGCTCTTCCCGAAAACCAATGTTAGTTGGTTCTTTTGCCTTTTTGGATGAAAGTTGGCTATCTTTTGCCTTTTTGGATCAAAGTTGGCCATCCATTCTTGCCAAATCATCATTCAAACAGGATGTATAACGATACGACTTCATCAAGGTGTTAAAAGTGATTAATCTTTTGCATGTTGTTTATTATGTTTTCCCATCTATAGGAACATTTCATCATAAGCACACTCAAAGTCACATTCCCACATGTAGTAGAGCAATTAAGCTGACTTTCATTTGCACTTTCTGGGGGTTTAGGGTACTGTCAGGTCTTGTTGGTAACTGAGTGGTGACATATGAATCATAACTTGCTAATCTCTTGGCTTCAGTTCGCAACAGTTATGAATGGGAAAATGACACGATAGTACTGTCTGGTTTTTAGATCTCTTGGTTTGACAGTAACTTAGAGCCGTGACTTATCTTCAATAAGCTTATCCAATCCAAATTCTATTAATGAAATCTATTACACAAGCTATTTTCATTTTCCATAATGCAATCAAAGTTGTGGAAGGTTCAACATCAGCTACCAAACACAACAATTTCAAGGTTCTAAAACCAGCAAAAAACAGAATAAGAATTCTTAGTTCGTCATGAACCACCCATGTTTACTATCCCGTGAATACCCTCCTATGTTAACAACAAGAAGAGACTGATTCTTAGTTATCTAAGCTTAATACTTTACTGGTTTGCTTCAGGAGCTTGAGTATTAGAATTGTAAGTATCATAGCCTCCACTTGTTGGTGCCACTGGATTGGCTTGGTACATTGTTGGTAAAGAGGGTGCACCATTAGAAGAAGTGGGTGTTGCTGTGCTCCCAGGAATTGTTGTGGGGACATTGACAGTGGGGGGCCTCAAGGGAGCACCAGGTGGAGCCATCATTGGTGGCATGTTTGGAGCAGAAACATATCCTAGCGAGCAAGAGAAAAAGATTCAAAACTGGAAATTTTGACAGTATCCATTGTAGTATAATCTATATTCATATATTCACTCCCAGACTACAGTGAGATAACTTCTATGGCATTTCTTATTTATTACAGAGATTTAGAAGGTTAATATAGAACTCTAGAAAAGGATGGCAAGTGATAGATACTAGATAAGGTAGTTGGTTAGACTTTGGAGTGCCAGATATAACAAAATGGCAGTTCACTGGCACAACAAATAGCTATGCCATAGAAAAGCCCATCCATTCCCCCTAGCTTCAGATAGCCAGTAACTAAGACTATGGTTCAAATAAGTGATGCAAGCAATAGTTGAAACAAGCACTGCAAAATTCAGAATGTCTACAGGCATTTAATGCACACTTGAAGAACTGTAAATGTATCATAATTTGATGCCAAAGAAGAAAGTTAAGTATTTGAAAAAAAAGATTCCATCTACCTGGGGCACCAGGAGGTGGTCTTGGCAAAACAGGAGGCCTAAAACCTGGAATCACTGGAGGAGGTCCAGGCATCTGTGGCATGATGGGTGTCGGTAGAACAGGAAGACGAGGCCTCTGAGCGAGTAGATGTTGATTGTAAGGAACACCAACCTGCTGAAAAGCTGCAGCTTGCCCAAGATGTTCCTTAATTCTTTGATCAATCAAACTTTGGGTTTGTTGCTCTTCAAACTGCTGATAGTATATTCGCACATTTGCCTGAAATCAGGCATAGAATCAGCAATGGATTAATACTTAAAATGATGTGGAAGGTGAGATTCAAACTAGTGGACAAAGCGTATATTTTATTACCTTGTGTTTGTATCCCGCATTATGCTGCTTTCTTACAGATGGCTGAAAAATATAAAACCAGATTGTCAAAACTACATAATCTACGTTATGCTGCTCTTTTAGGGGGCTGTGTTTATATTAAATAAGAAGCTAGAAAAACAACCACTAACAAAAATGGTGGTGGCTCTGACCCATGATGACTTCTTACAACATTAGCATAATAATATTATAACACTGCATACCAGAAAAGATAAATGGATATCACTAATAAATCTCTAATAAATAAACCAAGATATGAATTCAATGGCACAAAACCTGAAGCTTCGCAGCTTAAATTTAATTTAATGAAAACACAAAACCCAAAATCCCAAAAAAAAAAAATTAATTTAATGAAAATAAGTTAAACCACTCAGCCTCCATGAAAATCAATGCCAATACAAATACAATTACAGAGAAAGGAGATGTCTCACCGAATCGTGGGTCAAGTAAGTGTCACAATAGTCACAGTAATACCTGCAGAATTCAAACAAAATACATTAATATTAATGATAAATTAATAATAAATTTTTATAACAGTATGCAAAATTTAAAACACATTTAAGGGTCGAATTTCATGAAAGCAACATAGAGTCTTACCGAGGCATTTCTCCGTGTCAACTCGGATGGCAGTTGAATCTTTAGACTAGGCCCAGAAAAACCCAAGGGAGCAAGAGGATCGATCAGTATATTAGTGAAGAGCAAAAGATAAAACCATAACCAAATAGAGCGCGAGCAGCGAGAGAGAAGCTTCTGGGTCTGCCTGAATTTTTCGCAGGCGATAGGTTTTTGAACCGGGTCAAATAGTCCAACGGGGATAACTGGCTCCAGAGTCAAAAGTCGCGTGACCCTGAAGATGCGAATCCAACGGCCGACAGAAGAGGATTAATTACATAATTATTTTGTGATTTATTATTTTATACAAATTTTAATTAGATTAAATCACTTGATTAGTATTTGCTTAGCTAAACTATTGCTAACGTAACGCTGCAACAAAACGATGTCGTTAGGCTTCACAACGCAATTTATGGCAGAGAAAAAATGGCGCAAGTTAGCAAAAGCCCGCTGGTGTGCACCAGTCATTCCTCAGAAACCCAGAGCTAGCTGACGAAACAACAAACGAAAACTCGTTGCTTTCCCAGGTTCTATGCAAAGGTTGTTTCTCGGATCCCTTTTATATTGTTTGGTTATCAAGAAAACCGAGGAATGCAAAAACATAGGGCTTTCGAATCATATGTTTCAAGTTGCCTCAATTTTACTTATCTTTGAAACAATGGTTTCCATTGGTTCCCATATAACAAAATTGAGTTCCGGGATTTCTCGGCTACCAAACAGAGATGTTTCTCTATTTGTTATGTTATTTTATTATGGTGGTTTAAATGAAATTTTCAGGGACTATGAAAGTCAAGGAGATGCAGAGTTGGGTGGTTTCACCGTCCAACGTTGCCTATCATTTCGGTACCAGTGGACTTTCTGTAGCAGTGGCGACCGGAATCACTCATCCTTTAGGTAAATGCTTAGGCCAGGCCAACTGAAATTTCAGTTTCTGTTGAATTTTTTAACGTAGTTCTGTGTCTATGGCGTGTTTGTGGATTTTATGTGTCGAACTGTTATTATATTATGAAAAACCATTAAGCTTTAATACAAAATTGCTTTGCTGGACCATTTGCAAATGGGGTATACAACTAACAATGAATTATTTCCCTCCCATTTTGACATGGGCAAGTAAGTGCTAGGTTTTGTAGAAGTCGCATTGTATTAGTTGAAGGCTCTCTTGAAGTTAGGTGCTCCGAGAAAGATTCTTTCTTGCATGAAACAATGCTTTTGGTCTCCATACTTTTGATTTGTTTTGCTTCAGTTCGTATATTTAGCATTTATGTTCCCATTCTTGAGATTTGACTAATGAAAAATGTAACCATATCATTAAAGAATCTGTGTTGGAGGAAGTTTTTATCTTGAATTTCAGTAAAAGAAGTTTAAGACATTTCAATTTGGAATGCAGATGTTCTCAAAGTTAGACTGCAGATGCAACTTGTTGGTCAGAGAGGTCCTTTGACTGGAATGGTATCTTACCAAGCTTTTAGCACATGTGTTGATCTTAATCTAGTTAATCGAAGTATATTATGAAGTTAAGATATTCAAATACAGGGGAAAGTATTTGTTCAAGTAATGAAAAATGAAGGACCAAGATCTTTGTATCTAGGTTTGATGCCTGCATTAATAAGGTCAGTTCTTTATGGGGGTTTGCGCCTAGGCTTGTATGAACCTTCAAAATATGCCTGTGATTGGGCTTTCGGGTCTACCAATATCTTCATCAAGATTGCATCTGGAGGATTTGCTGGTGCCCTTGCAACTGCACTGACAAATCCAGTTGAGGTTTTGAAGGTAATACTGCATAAAAGGCCTTTTGAAAGTTCTCTTCTTGATTGATGTGTTTCTTAGAAATAAACTTCTGGTCATCAGGTACGGTTACAGATGAATCCAAACTCAAGTAGAGGTCCAATTGAAGAAATGCACAGAATTACTTCCAAAGAGGGAATAAAAGCACTTTGGAAAGGGGTGTGCCCTGCTATGGCTAGAGCTGCTTCTTTGACTGCATCTCAACTGGCCACATATGATGAAACCAAGCGGGTCAAGTTCTAAGCATGCTATTTTTCACTTTCAATAACGAAGTAATTTTCATTTTGTTAATTCAATATTTGATTAGTTCTCTGAAAAGAATTTTATATTCACTTTTTCATTTTGCATTCAGTCTGATTCTTAACTTTTGTTCCAACTTCTATTTATGCAGATTTTGGTAAGGTGGACATCACTGGAACAAGGACTTCATCTACATCTTATGTATAGCTTTACTATGAACATTATTATTTTCTGTTTTAGCAATACTCAAGCTGCATTTATGTGAATAGATGATATTTGTTGTTCTGAAAAAACACCATTCATATAAATATTTAAGGTGGCTGGTCATAGGAATATGATGGAAGTTATTCTGCAAGGAGAAATAAAATAAAAAAAGAGAGTAAAGATAAAGAAGAAGAAAACACATTGTTGAATACAATTCTTTTTATGACATTTATAGTTGATTTAAATGTTATAATAGTAATCTACATGTGACTGAATTTTCCATAAACTGGTAAACCTAAAAGATTGCATGACAATGCTTTCCAGGTTGACCATCATTTTATTCGAAACCAGTCTATGATTTCCCTTCTTTAATCCATTAGCAGATCCCCATCATTTAGTCTCGTATTGTATGTCATATTCTATGTTTCATTAACCTGCTCATGAAAACTAAACCGTTTTGCACTTCATGAAGCTCAAGTATGGCTGCAGGCATAGTGAGTACACTTATAACTGCTCCCATCGACATGATTAAAACCCGTCTCATGTTGCAACGTGAATCTAAGAAAGTTGGAATTTATAAAAATGGATTCCATTGTGCGTATCAGGTATTATTCTGCATTCTACTCCTTTTTCTGGTGTGTAATATCAGTCTTGGTGTTGTTTAATATATATATATATATATATTTTTAATACAAACGTACATACTGATAATGTCAGCTCACTTTTAATCATTAATTAGTAATATCTGTGTTTCTTCCACAAAATCGAATTTTCTGTGCATTTCTTTCTGGTCCGGTGTATTATAATGTGTTATAATTTGTGGTTCCAGGTTACGCTTACAGAAGGCCCTAAGGCTCTTTACAAGGGGTGAGTTTTGGTTGAGACCTGCATGCTTCTCATTCTTTTTTCCCTTTTTTTTTTTGGTGCATTTGGTTCCTCACAATCAACAAATTCAAGTACTAAACCTGTCCTCCATATATAACCTCTGCTACTCATGTATCAGTGCTGTGAAGTTGTTGTTAGGTTTTACTGTATGAAATTTTAAGCTACAGATTGCACTCATGTACGTTATTTACTCCATGGATACCTGAGAGATTAGAAAATAACATACGCACTCAGCAAACTAATCTATGACATAAAATTTCTTTTTTTCCATTTAGCTTTTAAGGAACTAACATTGAATTCTTTCAGTGGCCTTGCCATTTTTGCGAGACTGGGTCCGCAAACTACAATTACCTTTATACTTTGCGAGAAGCTACGCACACTTGCTGGTTTGAGTGCAATCTAGTCTCAGGAATGGCCTTGTGCAAATCGACATTCTTTCTGAAGCGATGACTTATTTGAAGTGGTGAAGAACTGCCCAGATAGCAGGAATGTCGGAAATTTTGTTTCCTTGTTTTCCTTCTGTTTCTCCAGCGGCTTTTTTCTATTCACTGGACCACATTTCTGAGTTCTAGTGGAATGGTCTATTAGACTTTGTCATTACCTTGAGGGGCTAATTATTCATAGTTGTAGTTTAGAACCTGTCATCATTGTTGTATTCCCCTGTTAGGAATTGTTGTTGTACTTGCTGTCATATTTTCTTAACACCACATCAATGATAAAAATATTGGTGAATAGTCAATAAAGCCTAACTCTTTGATCTTTCATTTTTGGTTCTTGTCTTTTTCCTTTTCTATTTGGGACTTCTTCTTTTTTGCCTTTTTGTCTTTTTTTTTCCCGGAATAATGCTTGGTTGTGCTTTATGAGGAGGTCTTAGTATGTGCCTGACAGAAACTTGAATTTTGAGTATAATTTATTTAATAGCAAGAGGTATATCCCTTATAATCAACTTGAGATATAAATGGGCAACTTGTGAGCTGGATTTTGACGTTGCATAATGCTTAATTTGTAGCCGCTCCTGACTCCACTGAGTTAGGAAGCGAGCGAGATTATCTGATGGGACACAGACTTGGAAATCACCATCAGCCTACTTTTTGGGACTTTTTCACATTCCAGCATGGCATGCCAAATATGTACGTCCCTGCATATTTCTAAAAAAATACATTATCCACTCCGGTTCTCTGCCTCCTTGTGTAAAATCCTTCTAGATTTATGTGTGTCATAGATATGCATATATATATATATATTTCTTTTTTGGTGAAAAGGTGTATCAAACAAGGTACGGATTATATAGCAAGACCATTTTTCTCGATTTACCAAAAAGAAAAAAAGACCATTTTTTCTTGTCTTTGCTTACGTAATATTCTGAATATAATCTTTTACTCCTCTAAAAAGAAAGAAGATTAAATGGTATTTTTCTCGGGATATACGTTTTTTTTACTTCAATGGATTGGAGCACAAGAAAAACAGAAAGAGAGTGTGTGTTTTGTCGGAGTGCGAAGCGCGGAGGGTGGAGGAAGGAATGGAAGTCAAGCGCAACGCCAAGCGCAAGTTGCAAAATAACCAAACCAAACCAAAAAACAAATGAAAAAAAGTAAAATCCTTGTAGGAGAAGAAGCCTTGGCGGGACAGTCTGGCGTCCTTATCTTTCTTCCTCGGTTTTCACGCTAAACTACCATCCTACCCTTTCTCTTTCTATTTACCGTCCTACCCCTCTCCTTTTCCCATTTACAAAATCCAATCCACATTGCTGCCTCGCCACCAGGCCCACCACATTTATATAAAAAAAAAAAAAAAAAGCCTCTTTGAGCCCTGAAAATGACTTCCCGCGTCTATTTAGTAGTATTGGTCAACACCCTAACACCTCACAAAATAAACATGGGGCTGTGGCTCGTCCGAAAAAATTATTATTTTTGTCATTTTATGGATTAATTCGTAACAAATTTTTAGATTGATACTCCAACACCTTAATATCTCACAGAATATGCACATGAAAATGTGGCTAAAAAAAAAATTATTATTTTTGTCACTTTATAGGATTGATGATTTTTAATACCTTAAGCACCTCATAGAACATGAACATGTTGAGAGCACGGCTCAATGAGAAAAATTATTATTTTTGTCACTTTATAAGACTGATGATTCCTAATTCGTTAGCACCTCACGGACACATATATATGAGAGTGTGGCTCAATGAAAAAAAATTATTATTTTTGTCATTTTATAAATATAATATTATATGTTCGGGTCATAATATATCTCATTTGTATTTTAAATATATTTAATTCTGTTAAAATTTAATCTTTAAAAGTGTGAGTCTGCAGAGTTATATAACAGATCCGTGAGTTGATAATTACAATATTAAAGCCTTTTTTTTTCTTATTTATAATAAAAAATATATTATTTTCATTAATAAAATTAAATAAGTATTCTTGTGACACTTTTATATGACGAGATGTCCCGTCTATTCGTTAAAGATTAAATTAGTTTACAATGAATTTGGTTGGCAATAAATATTTTAATTTATAAAGTGTTTATTTTTAACAATATTATGTAGAATTAGGCAAACCGACTAGACTCTTTCAATCAACTAACACATGAGTAGCTACATTTATTGCAGATGGTATGACTATGCATTATCCACCTTAAACTTTTTCCCTTTGAGAATATTACAAACACTTTTTTGCAAATAAAAAAAAAATCATAAAACCATTAACAAAATGCTGATAATCCCTTAAATATATATATATATATAACATACAGCCAAATATGAACATGAAAAAGCCAAACATAAAAGTTTATTTTTTATATTTTTTTAAGAAAAAAGCGAGGAAAAAGACTCAAAGGACAAACATATCTTTTTGTTTATTAAATTGAGAACATTGTTTGGCATTCACGTATATTTGCACACCAAGTGAAGCTACCAATAATAAGCAGACAAAGTTAAGGGGAGACCTTTTTGTCTTGATATTTTTGAATCCATCTTGTCCTTACTCGGACATCGATATAATTTATGACCGGTATATTCATCGCAAATTAAAAGAACAAAAAAAAAAAACCAAAACTCTACGTTTTATATTTTCAATTTTTCATAATAGAATTAATAAGGTTAATTGGTCGCTATTAAAATAAATATTAATTTAAATACACTAATCACAAATTCACAATTTTATTGTTAGAATATCGACTGTCATGTGGATTGGATCGTACAGATAAAAGTATATAAAAATACACGTTGGCAGTTGGTAAGGAATCGAATATCTTATTAGAATGAGGGCTATGAAGTAATTTCACTAAAACCTTCAAGAGTACAAATCTCATTTACGACTCGGACTGAACGAAGTACATCCTCCCAAAAGCACAGAACTTGGACAGCTGTAGTGGCATTCCCGTGAAAAGTCTGAAAGTCAGAGGGTGAAAGACGATGATTAAATTATAATAAATCTAATGAAGATCCAACTTTGCCATCCAGAAATCCCCAATTTCCCCAGCGACGACTCCACGGAGAAATCCAAACGAAGAGAGTGAGAGAAAACAGAGAAGTTTGAGACATTAATGGCGGAGGTGAAGAAAGAGAGAAAATCGAGCAGCGAGGAGAGCGTTAAGCTGTTCGTAGGCCAGGTGCCGAAGCACATGACTGAAGCTCAGCTCCTCGCAATGTTTCAAGAGTTCGCTTTGGTCGACGAGGTCAACATCATCAAAGACAAAGCCACGCGCGCCTCTCGAGGTTTCCCCATCCCCACCATTCTAATATCTGGCTCACATTAGCACTCCTCGCTTTCTTCTTCTTTCATTTGCCTTTGAATTTCTGTCCGGTCGCTAATGGCTGTGATTTTTGCATGCTTTGGAAGATTGGCTTTGAGATTCTTGGATTGGAGTTCGCCTTATGTGTTTAAAACCCTAACTGTGTATCTTTCTTGTTTTGGTCTCCGATTCCTCGGTGCTTGCAGGGTGTTGCTTTGTTATATGTCCGTCTAGGCAGGAGGCTGATAAGGCGGTCAATGCGTGTCACAATAAGAAAACGCTGCCCGGGGTTAGTGGAACTTCGATCTGTTTGTGGGTTACTCTGTTCTTTTTGGAGTTAATTGTGATAGCCATAAAGAATGTGATTTAATGTGATCGGAATCTTTTCCCTACAGTTTAGTTACTGATTCTGACTACCTTTAAGTAAAGAAAAGCTGTAAAAAAGGTTCTTAACTTTTTATTGAAAGAGCCTCTATGTAGAATCTCTCATAATATATGTTTATGACACCTGTACATTTATTCTATGCTTCGACGTTTAAAAGTTATAAGTACAAGGCCAAGTACATTGCCACCTACAAATTTGCATCGTCGGAAGTTATTTAAGTCTTTAGACATTCACGTGCTTCAGCATCATACTTCAGAAGCAAACTCTATCGAAAAAAATAATCATATTAATTACCACTTTAGGCTATAGAAGACAAATTAGCCTAAGGTTGCAAGCATTGTAGGTCAGGTGTGAATAAACCTGTCTTTGTTAAGACCACTTCAGTGAAATGTTTTAAATGTGATTTGTGTTTAGCTTTTTTCGTTTCTCCTTCTATCTTCCCTTTTCTGTCCTTCCAGTGTATAGTTTGTCAGCTGAGAATTATAAAATAGCAAGCATGATTGGACAACTTTTATGAAAAAACTGTGCTTATGAAAAACTTGGTATTTTCCTGGCCTAGGTGTTAGAGTGATTGGGGGAGTCCTATATAGGCCTTGCAGGACCTTCAAGTGGTTGCCCAGGCAAGCTTCTCAGTTGGGCTCTTGCCTGTGTCTTCATGATTAATTGTGATTCAATCAATTTAAAATGTAATTTTGTCCACATCTAGTAAGCTTGATAGAAAATATGGCCAATTTGTAATTTTTTGGTCACTTGTATTATTGCCCAGATAGCACTATTTTTTTTGCAACTTTGTGCTTATTATTGTGCAATATGTTCATTTTTCTTGTCTCTGTTTGAAAGGCATCCTGTTCTTTCTGTCCAATTCAGGCATCTAGTCCGTTGCAAGTGAAGTATGCTGATGGCGAGTTGGAAAGGCTAGGTGCAATATAATTTCATTATAAAATTACATATTATGTACCTAATGGTTTCTATAAATTGTTTCTGTGTCAATGTTTATCTGATGCTGTATTTACTTCACCTATTTCATTGTTCTATATTATCTCATGGCCTTGATAATTATTCTCTTACTTGCCTCAAAATCCAGAACACAAGCTTTTTGTTGGTATGCTTCCGAAGAATGTCTCTGAAAGTGAAGTTTCTACCCTCTTCTCTAAATATGGAAGTATAAAGGACCTGCAAATATTACGAGGATCTCAGCAAACAAGCAAAGGTTCTTATTTTATGATCCTAAATTATTTTGGTGGCATTACATTTGGAACCACAAAAACCGATAAACTGATTCTCAACATTCATGGTTATTCCAAGTATTTTTCTATGACAGGTTGTGCATTTCTGAAGTATGAAACAAAAGAACAAGCCCTTGCAGCTCTAGAGGCCATAAATGGAAAGTATAAAATGGAGGTTTGTGTTGCATACTAATCTCATTTTATATTTAGTTATGTAACAGAAACTTGTGGAAGTATATTTTAGTAAGTGGAAAATTCTATTATACTATTCATCAATTCAGATCCTGTTAGCTGCTATTGGTATGAAAATGCTGTTGGCATTGAATATGGCAACCACATACAAGAACAATGATCATGCACACACACAAGTATGCACATGATACAAAGTGATGACGTTAACTATTATTTCACAATTTGATTTTCTTTATGATTTTTATACTCTGCAAATTGCCACTCTGGTATGACACTTAAGAAGCACAAAATTTTTGTTATAGCTAATCAGGAACTTCTGAAATTTACTTTTGCCATTATTCCTTTTGTGGCTTGAATGAATTGGGGTGTTCTTAGGATTGCTTAAAAAGAGTTCGTGGTAAAGGTCTGGTGGTTGCATGTACACTTGATTCAATGATGTGGAATCTGTTACAATATTTTTTGCTTTTTATCAGGGTTCAAGTGTTCCTTTGGTTGTCAAATGGGCAGATACCGAGAAGGAAAGGCAAGCTCGAAAAGCTCAGAAAGCTCAATCCCTGGCTTCCAATGTGCCAATTAATGATTCACAACATCCTTCATTATTTGGAGCCTTGCCTATGGGTTATGTTCCACAATATAATGGTTATGGTTACCAGGTCAATTGAAGTTTTGTTTATGAAAAAGTACACATAAGCTAAAATATTTGAACTTCTTTGATAATTTCCAATAAGATAAATGTAGTAGCATTATTGAATACTCTGCTGCATTTAAGTATCATGTCATATCTCATGACTTGATAGATGAGTTCTCTCAAAATGTCATACTTTATTAACTTTCCATCTTACATTTTAAAGGATTATAAAGTTTTCTGATTATATTGTTTCCTTCTGTAGGCTCCTGGAACTTATGGTGTCATGCAATACCGCCTGTCACCAATGCAAAATCAACATGGTTTTCATAATATGATACCTCCAGTAAACCAAGGTAATGGACTGCGTGGAATCACACCTGACCTTGCCCCAAATATGGCCCCTAGAAGTTATGCTATGCCTCCTGCAAGTTATGTGGGCTCTGCTTATCCTGCGGTGCCAGATCTTCAGCATCCGTTGGCATATCCTGGAGGAATTATGAGTCACCGGCCTTTAAATAGTTCACCTAGTTCAGTGCCACATGCAGTTGTGAGTGGTAATTCTACAACTTCTTTTGGGACAAGTAAAAGTTCTGGGAGTCAAGTTGAAGGTAATAATATATGTTAATTAAATTTCCATTTTAAAATATAATGGTGTTTTGTTAATTATTCTCTCTCCTTTGACTCAGGCCCGCCTGGTGCTAATTTATTTATTTATCACATACCTCAAGAATTTGGAGATCAAGAACTTGCCAATGCTTTTCAAGCGTTTGGTAGAGTCTTGAGTGCTAAAGTTTTTGTTGATAAAGCAACTGGTGCCAGCAAATGTTTTGGTGAGGGCAGTCTCTAGTTATTTCTGAATTTGGTACAAGTTATATGGAAATGTCTATCCTAATTAGCCTTTAATGCAGGGTTTGTTAGTTACGAATCACCAGAGGCTGCTCAATCTGCCATTAGTATGATGAATGGATATCAATTAGGTGGTAAGAAATTAAAGGTTCAGCTAAAGAGAGACAACAAACAGAACAAACCATATTGATTTGAAGGTGAGTATTGGAAGGAGGCAGCATTCTTTATACAAAGTAGCCACGCAAGCTGGATAGTTGGGAGTCACTGCAGTATCAGCAGTGTGGGATGGATTACAATAATCTGTTCTTATGTGCATTATTCCATCCTGCTTCTAATTGCCTCAATGGGAATGAAACCCCTGAAATTTGTAATTCATGGTGCAGTTTGTGCCAAAAAAATCTGTAACTTGTGTATCATTGAAGTTCACTTAGACAGTAATTATCAATTTATTGATTCTTCCCTTGTGAACATCTGCTGGTTGTATAACTTTGTCGAAACACTCACATGATAAAATGGTTCCTGATTCTTTTGTTTCCGCAATTCAATGGCCAAATTGTACAATACGTTGCTCTCTAATTTCTTTTCTGTATCTTGGTGAAGTGGACTTTCCTCTGTTGAACATTATTTAGAATTGTCAAGCATGTATCCTTCTACACTGCTATAATTTCAAGCCAAAAATGTGGCATAATGTTATTAAGTTGCAATGATGAGCACTCTTCTGTTCTATT
This sequence comes from Rhamnella rubrinervis, assembly GCA_007844105.2. NCBI lineage: Eukaryota > Viridiplantae > Streptophyta > Magnoliopsida > Rosales > Rhamnaceae > Rhamnella > Rhamnella rubrinervis. The sequence continues at coordinate 15,719,150 of CM017575.2, read as the reverse complement.
TGGATCTAGTGCAGGTCATTCACATGTTGGTTTTGTTGTCTTACCACTGCCATTTTTGCTATCTAATTGCTAGTTTGGTTGCTTAGTACATGTTACAAATAATTGCAACCGCTGACATTGCAATCAGATCTGAGGTTTTATTTGAGGGGTATTCATTTCCTCTTTATAGCACAAATCTTGAATAGATCATATTCTTGGATGCACATAGTTTTAAGATTCTTCTGAGGTAATTTCTGTTGTGCTGATCTTATGTCATTCATTTCAAAATTTTATGATATGTTTTTTTGCTGGTTCAACTTGTTTTCAAGGTGCTAGTATCTTTGACTGAAGTTTCAGTTCTGTTGGTCTATATAATCTGCTTTTGATTTTAGTAATAACCTGCGTGAATGTTGCTGTTTTTGTAGGATATCTGTAGATTCCACAACTCTGATCCCAGTTGCTGCTTCCTTGAGATAACTTGTCCAATCAATGGCGGTAAGACTGATGCTTTTTGGACTATAACAAGAAAACAATAAAAGCTTCATTGCCACCTTCAGGGTTACACTTGAAGGTAAAATAACATACTTCCACTTGATGCAGATGACTTGTGAATCTACTGTGAGATTTTAATGATTTCCGTCTCTGTCTTGGTATCTCTCTCTATTGTAGGATGTAGCATATAGGTCAGAATCAGAATGGAAGTTGGATTTTTCTCTCATATGAGATGATTTTTTGGTCATATAACATGTGAAAACAGAAGAGGCTTCACTTATGTTAATCCCAACTAATCTCAGCCCGTTGGTAGTTTTATAGCAGTAATTGGGAGCATGATGGGGTTAAAAGTCAATTATTCTTGTAGGACCCGCCTCCTTAATAACATGCATGTGCATGGGTTTTTGTTTCTTGTCCTCTAACAAGCTACTTACAATCTTGTGTCATGAGGGATGAGGACTGAGTGATTCTATTTGTCATTGAATTGAATGATGAGTTCTTTGTTATTCAGGTTGATGAGAGAGGGAAATGAGATCAGATCCTTCTGTACAGTGCCGAGTAAAAGCACAGGCTTGGACACTCTGGATTGAGGGCATTAGTGCTCTGTCTGGTATGTAATTTATTTATTTCACTTTTTTTTCTTTTTTTCTTTATTAAATAGGAGTCCCTCAGGCTTATGGGCTATTACTTAAAAAGGGGGAGTAGCCTCCCAACCCATAAATTGCCCCACTTTTTGGTCCCATGCCTCTAGCACATTCATGGAATTAATTATTTCAGTTATGCATATGTATTTCTAACACCGCAAAGTTTGAGATGGGTCATAGATGATATTCATTTTTTTGTTTATCAAAAAACACAACTCTGCTCTAGATATATATGTATATGATGATTGATCTCATTTAACATCATTATGTGTATTTTATTCAAAGTTCATGTGCCTGGATTCTGTCATGCATGCTTATAACGAGGTTCTTCCACTGTCGTAATGCATGAATACCATGTCTTCCGAGTCTGACTCTTTTTCATCCAAAGAGACATTCTACTTGGCATAGTTCCGCTAAATTGTCGGTTACCATCATCGAGGGCTTGGAAGGTCTCACAAGTATAACCCCTTTTTGGGCCTCAAATTCATTTTCCATTTTCATACATTGTTGGGCAAACTTCATCTCAAGCCATTTTTCTTTTTCTTGTGAAAAACATGGATATCGTGTTTTTTCTTGGCATATTATTAATCTTCTTTTGCCCTTTCATCTCTCTTTTTTGCAGCATAATGCCATATAGTATTAGTGATGAAACTCCATTTATTAGTGTGTAAATCCATTTAGGCTCTCCTACTATTTGGAAGGCCTCCAAAGGCATGAGATGAGCAAGATAGAGATTAAATAAATCAGACTGCAATTTGTTATCTTTTACTGGGGTGGTTTGCCGACACGACCAGATCCGGCCTAATAATAATTGCCACACTGAAAAACAGTCATGTGGGTGTTGCTTCTTTAGCCTTGACTAGTTTGTATGTCTTAATCCTTATTATAATGATATGTTGATTGTCCTTGTCCATCTTAAGATTAATTTCAGATGGCGACCCACCGTCCCACCTGCTTTGGTATTTTACATTTTTAATCCTTGTCTGCTGCTTCCACGTACTTTGGTATTTTACTTTTTAATCCTTGTCTGCTGCTTCCGTTGATCCATTCTCTTTTTGCGTTCAATGTTTGACTACTTTCATTATATTTAAGAAGTTTTTAAGGTCACCGAGTCAATGAAGGCAATGTTGTAGTCTAATTAGTTATTACGTTATAGCTGTACTAAGTGGAATAGCCATGACCGACGGTTCACAATTTGCTTTTTAAAAATACAGTAATTGTTTAATTTTGGAATAATATTTGTGGCGTGGATATGTCTATAGTACTACTGGTCCTATTTCATAAACCCATCATTCAATGCTCACCTTTAACTATCATGCCGAAGTTAAAAGTCATCAGCAGCGTGATCCGCTACTGATTCTGGGTTGATTTTGAATAGATTTTTTGAATCGGACGGTAGAATAAAGAATTGGGGTAATGATTTTACATGGGCACGTAATACACGTGACAATAATATGATGAAAGAATTAATAAGAATGTTATTGCGAGGTTGTGGACGAAGCTGTAAAAGCTTGAAAGTATGCCACTAAATTCAAGTTTTGGGCTAAATAAATATATAAATTTGTAATATAAAAGTACTTGCAAAAATTAGCCCGCCATTGACTAACCTGCAGCTTTTCCATTATTTTGGGTGGAAGTGGAAGACTACTTTTATTTTGATTACTGCCAAAGGCTACTCGGTAGATTTCACGTTTCAAACATGTCTATATTATATATTTCCACACACACAAAAAAAAAAAAAAAACATGTATATATTATATATTATTACAATTTGCACTAATATTGTTCTTGTTTTGCTCATAATGACTAATTTCATTTCCCATTTTGGAATTTACATGAACCCCATTCCTCTTATGTTTTTCCTCGTTTTGCTATTAAAAAAGTATTTTTTTCCCAATCAGATTATGAATTTCATCGAACACTAATAGACGCAGATTGTGTTTTTATTTGTTTGTTTTTACTGAAAATTATAACTCAGTTCTGTCTTTTGTCTAAATTGATTAAGAAGGCAGTGTTTGGACTCGAGGGATGTTGTGTTTTAAGTAACATTAATTAAATTTTTTACCAATAAAATAATGAAATTATCAACATTATTGAGCATCCAAAAGATAAAAACATATCTAAAATATAAGTAGGTTTGATAGTATTATTTTGTAATCTTTTAGGCAGTTGCGTCTGAACAAAGGTAGTGTAATTTTTTCCTAAGCAAACAACTTCTAAGAATTATTTGTAATCACAGGTCATCGAAACAGAAAAGAATTATCTTTAAGCAGATAGATTTTATAAAAAAAATAAAAATAAAAATAAAAATCTCAGCTACAATTAATTATAATATTTAGCACTAAAACTGTTAGAAATCTATTAACATGTAGCATTTTCCAAAAGATTTGAACAAAACCAACAGTAGAATCCATAAAAATGTGAATTTTCTGTTGCTACGCAGATTTTCACGTTTATAATCAACTGGAAATGAATGTGCGGGACAGGTGGATGAAAATTCAATTCCAATTGGTTGGACTTTCTTGTGGAGAATGAATTAAGATTGATCCATTCAACCAGGACTCTGAACCTGTACCACGCCATCACTTCTAGAAGAGCTCGACTTTTTTTTCTTTTTTTTTTATGGGTTTAAATCTTATTTGTCTTCTAGAAGAAACCCACATGGTTAAGACTTTATTTTATTCATGATATGATTGAAAAGGCATACATGGGAACATGCCCCACTATATATGTTGAACCATTGTTAAAGTTTCTCTCTTCCATATTCCGTCCCACCATTTTCATTTTTCCTTTTTTTTTTTTTTCTTTTTTTTAGGGGTAAGAGGAAGGCTTTGTTTGGAATGACATGGACGTGAAGAAATTTATGGATGTGTCTTCCTTCATGCTCTTTGAAGCTACTGGTGATTCTGATGAAGCTGGTGATTCAGACCCCACCGTGGCTGATCATTATGATCATGATCATTGTGACAACAATATTAGTGATGTTGCAATGGACCTAGATGATGCTGAATCCTGCAGCTGGGATCTAACTGATCATTCCCTCGTAATTGACGATCATGATCTCAACGGCGGTGATGTACTTGTTGAAGAATATGTTTATGATGATGATGAAGAGGAAGAAGTGGATCCAGTTTATCAAAAATGGGGTGGTGCTAGTGTAGACCGCTACAAATCATGTGCTTCTGTGGATTCAACCGAGGAATTCGAGTTATTGAATGAGGTGGAGAAGAACCGGGTATTCTGGGAGACATGTTTGGCATCTTGAGTCTTTTAACTTGGCAGTTGGAACTTTCTAGCTTGTTTCTGTTTTCTTTTCTGGGCTAAACAAACTATTATTATTTGTCTCAGTTTCTTCCTTTTGATTTTATTTTTTTCTTCTTTCTTTTGGTTGGGCTTGGAAGAAAACAGAAAATAAGTCTTAGACAGGGTAACATGTTAATGCATCTCATGGTGTAGATGCTCTGATAATTGTACATAACAGATCACAGCTGAAATAAAATACCAATTTTTCTTCCATTATTCTGATCTATGCAGTGGAATTTGGTTTTGTATTATTATTATTATTATTATTATTTGATGATGCATGTTACCTTCTTCGCAGGGGCTCTGGTTTCATTGGGATCAATTATCACAGTATTAATAGTATAATTTACGTCCCATTCCGACTGCCACCCACCATATGCATAGAAATTCCATGGAAGAACAAGATAAAGCGACAGGTTATTTCAGCGTCACACTAAAAAATGGGATTTGAAGAGCCTGCTTGGTGATATTTTGTTGACCAAAAGTAGATTAAAATAATGCAATAAACCAGCAGTGTGGCTCGCATCACCACACCCGATTCCATTATTTTATATTATGCGTGTAAAACACACGTAGAAAATAGGTAACTAGATCAATGGTTGCATTATTGTGTTTAGGAAAATGATATTCTTACACACAAATCTCCATAGATCTAAGAGTTTTTATCTCACATCACGAACTAAAATTGCCACTTGTTAAACGATGATGACACTACTTGGTAAGATAGCAAGTTCTGGGTTGATGGGATTTTCCCTCTCCTTCCCCGTTGCATATGATGTGCTACATCAGTTTGTATATATTGTATAAGTTGTGTATAGAATTAATCAAATCTAAATTGCATTTTTACTGTATTGTCATGTTCGTGTCTTCCTTCTGGTAACAAGCATGGTCTAAGCTTTTACGAGTGCTTTGATCTCCAACCATACAAGAAGTAGAATAATCTGAAAGAGAGCAGTATTAGGTCTAATATTGAGTCACATTTTGATTATGAGCATTACAATGGAAATACACCCATGGACGTCACTAAATTTTGAATCATGCAAGTCAAGCACACATCACATCCTAAGACTTGGCCAACCCACAATTAACATGGTAAAGAACTAGACTTTGACAATAATTCATTTCAATCTGAAATCTCAAAGGCCTACCTTTCTACTTGGAATACAGACCGTCATCAATCACAACTTCAGCCTAAAGCTGAACCCTGACTCTCTCACAAGTCACAATCGAAATCACAAACAAAAAAGTTCCCAAGTTTAGTTTACTAAAGCCGCTTGCGGATTAATATACAGAAGCAAACATGACTGTAGAGAGCAAACCAAAATCATCGAGCAAAGCATTCTTCAATCACTCTGAGAATGACACGTCAATCAGAAATGGATGCATTTGATGAAGGTAATGGCAGTGGTGAAACGGACTCCTCCAATCTGCCCATCTCCACGTCTTTCTTTTTAGCACATTCTATTGAGGGGCTCTCTGTATCAACCTTCTTTCTCATAGCTATAAAAAATTTGCCCGAGTCTTCTCCATCACTTGTACTTAAGACCGAATTTCCATCTTTGCTGTCAGAAAATGATATGCCAGATTCCACTTTGCTGCCTGAACAACATTGAGGACTCACATACTCCTCTTGCAAATCACCCTCCGGCTGATCTATGAAGCTGTTTGTGACAGTTTTCTTGTGATCCAATTGCCTTAAGAAGCAGTCTTCTATCTCAGATAGTGATTGAACTTCATCTTCATCTTCGCTGCCATGGCTGTAATGGGCATTTTCATCATAATCTGATGCTTGCTCTCTAAATTCACTGCTGGTATCCATCTCTTGCTGACTATCAAAATCTTCATCAGTTTGGTGATCAGAACAAGAAGACATGGGCGAATACCCTCCAGTTGCATTCTCCTCGCGTTCTCTCACTGTTTTTGTGATGAGAGTCTTGAGAAAATTCATTACTTGAACAGCATGCATCAGTGCCGTCAATGGATCAGACATCTGGTTAGGAAAATAAAAGAAAACCCAGTCACTCAACCAATCTGAATATGGAAACAGTATTAGTAAACAACAGTACTTTTTGTTGTTCATATATACCTGTGTCATGTTGGGAGCAAAAACCATAGCGATATTTCTTGCATTCATTTTGTTGGCTTCCTCTTCCTCAACAACATCAGACATAAGATCAACAGCCCAGTTAAGTAATGCGGCCTCTGTTGGCTTTAGTTGCTTCACAAGCTCAACAGATTCTTCCTCTGTGTTGCACTGTAGTACTTGCTCAGGAGAAAGTCCATCTAGCACTCCTGAAGGAAGCTCACGAAACCAGGCTTTAATTAGACCTGCTAAACAATGGACATCTATATCATCAGGCACAATACCCCTGTTCAACTGGTCCCTCACATGCTCCTCTTGGCCGTTTTCTGGGTTTATTCGGAATATTCCTTCTGCCTGCAAAGCATTCGAAGTCCGGCGCAAGAAAGCTCATTTAGAAACAGAAGGCCGAACACATAAAGTTCACTCTTAGGCAAAGAAAACGATATTAGTGGATTTCGGAAAAAATTACCTTTAGACCTCCTTGAGAGTATAGCCGCTCCTGCATCAGCAAGAGAATAGTAGGTACACTATTCCCTCTGTTGTCATAAGAACACTGCATTGATTCTGCAGAGACGCCAAAGACACTTGCACTATAAAATAAAGAATTTGCAAATTAGACTAGTGCAGAGGGGAAAAAACAAAAAAAAAAAGGAAGATAAAATGAATAGTTCTGATGGAGGTATGACAAGAAGCAATGTAGAAAAAATCTGAAATTTGGAGCAAATTGTGCATCAACAACTTTTAAGCGTCCCATTCAAGACCTCAAATGAAACATCTAATATCCCATAAGAGTCCCAATCTAACTTTCAAGCACATGAATGTTAGTGACAATTTGACGTTAGACTTGGGAAAACCTGAAGGCTGTAATCCAACTTTTTCACTTCAGTGTGATACAAACGGGAAAAATGTGGTAAAAGATAACGGCATTCAGTGGTACGTTTGGTCCTAATACGATCATATTACCTAGTTTAGTTTTGCCTTTTTTTGGGAAACAATGTATCCCTCCTTTTTCTCAGCAACCAAATAGTGGTTAAGAGTTAAAAAACGAAGCTTTATGTTCCCTCAGCCCTTAAATATCAAACATTAGCTGGTAGAGCTAAATCTCAGCTCATATAATACCCTATCGATGCTAAAATGAAGTCTCCCTCACAAACCCGCACGCATTTAGGATACAATTAAGTAGCTTTCAACTCTCAAAGATCTAAAATTAAACAGAAGAAACAACTTGAGTAGCTTTCTACTCTGTGAGATCTAAAAATACACAGAAGAAGAATTACTCGAGAATGGTAAGCAAACCCACATCAAATTTCATAAATGTAAGAGTACCAATAATATAAAAACGGGAACTTTAATACCTAGCACTTGGAACTCGACCAGGGATCTCAACCTCGAACTCAACAGGAAGACCCAGAAAGCCATTGAAGCGGTCAAAGGTGACATGGGTAATGTGGCGAACATTAGTTGGCCATCCGATTTCCATGTGATTGACGGCGGAGATAACATCTTCCCCTCTATCAACCCGGCAAGAAACCATGGATTTCCTAATCGCGGCTACAAGAAACGCCACCAGAGGAAGCTGGTTTTGGTCTTCCTCGGAGCTTTTGGTTCCTTTGCTACTCCCCTTACCAGAAGAAGCACCACCACCACATCCGCCCCCTCTGGTCACCATTACAAGCCCCGTCATCTCTCTCTCAATCTCTCTCTCTCTGGGCTACACAATATCTATCTATTATTATCTATCAGTCCGTCTTACACAAGTAGACAATTTGGCGCTCTCTCTCTCTCTCTCTCTAAGACTAGTGTAGTAGGAGGTATTATGAAGAAGAGAGAGAATTCAAAATTTCAGCGGTGAGGATGTTGCTTTGGTTTTAATGGTTTTTGGTCTGTTGCATTGAAGAAAGGACCGTTTGGTTTTTGAAGTTCGAAGCCTCTTTCCAAAGTTCAAACGGCCACTCGTTTCAAATTCTTAAGGACTTACTTTATCCACTGTGTTGGACTATTTCACCTCCTACTTCGTTAGAATAACGATTATGCCACTTCAACTTTTAATTGGTGATTTTATTATAATTTTTATTTTGCCATTAGCAACTTAATTCGAGTAGTTTTGAGTAATATCAATTCCAATATTAAAAATAAAAACAATAGCCAATCAGAAAATATGTATTTATATATTTTGATTTGTTACTAATCTTGAAAATAAGATATCACTATCCGAGCAGTGTCGCTCCCAGGTCCATACTTTTGCTCATTGCAAATAAAAGCAAATTGGAATTATGTTGGGCCCTCCTCAACCTTCGATAGTTCCAAGTTCCAATATAAATGAGGGTGTCCTTTTTATGTCATTCACGTGATTAAAGAAAATTAACAAAATGCCAAAAATTAAAATTAAAAATACAAAAACTTATGCTTTTTATATTAAAATATTTTTAAAATTTTCGAAAATATTTGTCATTTTGTACAGAAGGAACATCGGGTCCCTTTGCATTCTATTTCATGCTACAGAATTGTACGGCGTTGATATTTTCGACGATAACATAAGAATTTTTGCTTGATTTGGATCCACCAATGGAGCTCAAAGTTTGTATTCTAGTACCTGCTCCTGTGTTCTCGCTCCATAATGTTTTTTATTTTAACTTTTTTTTGTTGTTGCTTTTGAGTTTATTTATTATGTTATTTGACGAAGTATGAATATAACAAAGATTTTACTATTTTCACAGACAGTAACATTTTATCAAAAAAAAAAAAAGAGTACTGAATAGCAAAATAAATTTTCATTTGACTTAAATATATATATATATATATTTTAATAGTATGCATGTTGTTAAAAATTGAAGCAATCTAATGAAAATTTTATACCAGATTTTTCACAGCCTCAATTATTAAGTTTTACATTTTCTTTTTTTTGGGGTGAAGTATTAATTTTAAGATATTTGGTAAGAAAAACTATTAGATTTTAGATCGAAATGATTCAGTGCATGAAATAAATTGTTTTGAAAATATAAAAAACAGTGTTTCGAGGTGATTAGACAGGGAGAGACAAACTAAAACAGGATGCTTAAAGCAGAGAATGAGGGCCACGTGTAGGAAAGCCAGGGAAGGAGCGGGCCAGATTGAATCTTTGGGAGGATGGATGGGTCCCACAATGCATGGGATTTCACGTATCTCCCTCCAAAAGCCTCATGTTCGAATTTCAAAATTACCCATTCGTGATTTGTTTCCTGATTTTACACTGGACCCCACCACCCCCTTCAACCCTGGTTTACGTACACTGCGGTCTGCGGTTGGTAGCCGTTAGATCAACAAAATTGCCTAATTTAGTCTAACAGTTTGTTTTTAAAAACTTTTTCTATATTTGTTTATTTATTCACTACCCATTATCCAAAAAGCCCTTACTTTTATTTTTTTATTTTTTATTTTTTTTTAGAAACTCTGAGCATTTTTTTCCACTTTCACTAACGCTTCACCGACCACCACACGCTTGCCGAGAGGTTTCAACGACAAGGATTTCAAAAGAAAAAATCGTAAAAATTAAAATTACCTGATATATATATATATATATATTAGCTTATTATTATTATTTTTTAATATATAAATAAGTAGAATCGATTTAATGTATGAACCCGAACACATCTCAGAGTCCAGCCCAAAGCGAAACTGGTTTAAACGAACCAAAAAGGAAGTGCACAAGCCCAATCCAAAGAGAAAAGGCCCAACTGAATTCCCGAAGCAAAAGGAAACCCAATCGAATATTCAAAGCAACCAAAAAAAAAAAAAAAAGCCCAATCCAGTACAATGCTTTCCCAATCCCGAAAAGGGTAGGAATGGTCTTAGAAAATCCCCACCCAACAAATAAAATTTCGCTTCTGTAGAAGAACTTCTAATCCCAAACTGAATAGATAAATAAAAACTTAGTTATATCATTAGTTTTCGAATTTTACCTCATAATAGCACTTTGATTCTTTATTATTGTTATTATTATTTTTTTGACAATTTCATCCTTAAATTTCAATTATTATTGGACTGTTAGTTCTTTATTTATTTTCTGTCAAATTCAAACTATTTTGACATGATCTGACTTTAAATGTATTTAAAGTTATTTATCTATTAATTTTTTCACTTTCATTTAACTATATAAAGTTATTTGTCTGTTAATTTTTCTAGTTTCATTTTACTATATATATTGAATAAAATAACAATGAAATGACTTTGAAAGTTGACATAATATATATTAAAAGTTAACAGTGCACTTAAAAGTGTAATATATCAATAAGTTGATTGAACATTCATATTTATTTATAAAGATTATAATGCACCTCAAGTGTAATCTATTAGTTAAAAAGCCAAATAAACTTTTATATTTCCTTGTAAAAATTATAATTATGTATTTAGTATTATTAAATACTCGATAAAAATAAAACTATTAAAAAAGTAAATTTACTCTTTTAAACCCTTCTAAAATTATGAAATTGGAGTATTAATAAAATCCTATTTCAAAATTCTAAAGTTAAAGTTGGGCTGATGATTTTTATAATAAAGTCTCTTTTTTATTCATAAAAGAAAATAAAAATTAAAGCGCCGATATTTATAAAGTCCAGTACTAGTAGCGCAAATATGCCATATGTAAAACCCCAAACTCTCCTTCGCCTCTGTTCTGTTTCCCCTTGCACAAGTTATATAGCTCTGGAGAAGTCTTCGCAACTCTTCAATCTCACTCCAAGCACAGACACAACGCACCCTTTTATTATTCCACAGTTATTATTTTCTTCGTTCACAGACCCTTCGATATCTCTTTGGCTTCCTCAAGTGTTTCCAAGTTTTTGCACCAAAGATGATGCTCAGAATTCGCAGCAGAGACGGCCTCGAGCGAGTCAGCGTAGACAACCCGCACATCACAGTTTCTCAGCTCAAATCCCTAATTCAGGCCCAGCTTCAAATCCCCTTCCATAATCAGACCCTCTCCACCAACCAAAACCTCCTCTTGGCGAAAACCCATGACGAAATTTCCCGCTTTACCGACATGGCCGACCCTAATACCCTTCTCTCTTCTCTCAATCTTGCTCATGGCTCTATTGTGTTCCTTGCCTACGAAGGCGAACGCACCGTTGCTGGACCCACCTTCAACCCTGCTGGGTCCTTTGGTCGCAAGATGACCATGGACGATCTTATTGCCAAGCAGATGAGAATCACGCGCCAGGAAAACCCACATTGCGAATCGGTGTCCTTCGATCGCGATTGCGCCAATGCGTTTCAGCATTATGTGAATGAGACGCTCGTTTTTGCTGTGAAACGTGGTGGGTTTATGTACGGGACGGTGTCGGAGGAAGGGAAAGTGGAGGTAGATTTCATATACGAGCCACCCCAGCAAGGGACGGAAGGAAGTTTACTCCTTTTGAGGGACCCAGATGAGGAAAAGTTGGTGGAAGCCATTGCAGTTGGATTGGGCATGAGAAGAGTTGGATTCATCTTCACGCAGACCATTACCCAGGACAAGAAAGATTACACTTTGTCGAATAGGGAGGTCCTTCAGGCCGCGGAGCTCCATGCCGAGAGCGGATTGAAGGAGTGGGTGACTGCTTTGGTGAAGTTAGAGGTGAACGAGGATGGTGCTGCAGATGTGCATTTTGAGCCGTTTCAGTTGAGTGATATGTGTATTAGGTTGTTTAAGGAAGATTGGTTTGAGACGGAGATTGGGGAGGATGTTGATCCCAAGCTGTCAAAGATGAAGAAGGATGTTGTTGTTGGAGTAAAGGATACTAGAGAAGTAGATAATGATTTTTTCTTGGTGCTGGTCAAGATCTCCGATCACCAGGTATGTTTCGCTAATCTATTTTGTTTGCTTTTTCTTATATATATCTCATTAGAAATACCCTCTAGCACACCTTTATTCATTACTAAATGAGAAAAACCCTCTAGCACACCTTGTTTCTGTGTAGTTTGTGTGTCCATAAAAGATACTGCTTAGTCCACATAATTGAATGTTGCTTCTTTATATTAATGAACCCTTGGCTTTGAAATTTACTAGAGAACATTTAGCAGTCTAAGAGGGGACTGGATTGAGGACCCTAAGTCCATTAAGAAACCTGCCTCGTGATAGCATAAAGAACTTGATGCGAATATGGTGTGTGGTGTAATGATGAATTGGCAATTGTGGGCATTGTCTGGTTATTATGATGGTAGTCACTAGAATAGAAAATGGTTACTGCCTAAGAGAACCTTTGCATATCTTTTGCTGGAGTTGTATCAGTCTGATACCTTGGATTATCATATTTGCACCTCAACACCACTCTACTTCAGAGGACTAAGCATTAGGTTCATTCTGAACAATAAGAAGACATGTATTTAGGAGCCATTTTCTATCGTTTATATGTTTCCAAAGAATTTTAATGAAAAATCCCTGCATGCTCGTTTCTGCTTCTTCATGTAAGAAGAATCTATGTGACCTTGTTGTTCTGAATTGAGCTTGTATTACAATTGCAGGGTCCACTTTCAACCAACTTTCCCATAGAGAACCGGATTAACCCAGTAACAATGAAGGCACTGAAGAACCATCTGGACCGGACAAAGAGTCTTCCATTCGTGAAGCGAATTTCAGATTTTCATTTGCTGCTATTGCTGGCCAGGTTTTTAGACCTCGGCTCTGATGTTCATGCTTTGGCAGAGTGTGTGCACACCCAGACGGCTGTTCCTGAAGGCTACCAGCTCTTGATCGAGTCCATGGCTAATGCTGCTTAATGTTTCGAAAAGAACAAATAAAACAGAAAAGAAAAATGATAATCTCATAGTAGATGTATTCTGCATTTTGATATTTATTTTTCTTTAAGTTATTTTCTTTGTTGAAAGTATTAAATTTCTTTATTGTCTAAATCTCTACCTTAAACATAATTATTATGCTCACAATTCTCTAATTGAAATATTTTTTCTTTTGATTCCGCATCTTGTAGCAGCTAAATTAACTAAGAAAAAAAGTAGGAGATGTTAACTTGACAAGTGGTCTCATTTTGTGGGCATTGTAAATATAGTTTTATTTTTAACTTTTTTAAGATTTCTGTTATTTTAAAAGACGAACTTCGATAAAATATATGATCTAATAATAAAATTTGAAATGCTTTTATTCGCTTTTTGACTAAACATCAAATATTTAATGTTTAATATTAGAAGCCACATGTAATTTAAAACATTATTATTACCATTTTTTAAAACTTTCAAATTAAATACTTTAAAATTTATACGATATATGTAAAATTACACATTTTAAATAACTGTTTATAAAGATTACTTTTACCATTAAAATATTATCCTGTTTCAAAAAATTTTTTTTCTTTTGGGTGGAAATATTTTGACTGTTGTTTAATTATTAGTTTTATTAGAGCATAACTGATTTAAATTGGATACATTTATAGTATTTTCACTGTTTTTAACAGCCAATGATATAAAAAGAAAAAAATGTAATATATTATATATATATATATATATATATATATATAAGCACGGCTCGGCTCTATCAAACCGATAACGCTCGCCATTCCTAGATCTGTGCGCCCATTACTTCTTTGATTTTTCTTTTTCATTTTATTTTTGGCGGGAGTTTTTTCTCGCTTATTCTTGTTTAACCCTGTTTCTGTGTAATTTTGGGGCAAATACTGTGCTAACAAATTTCTAGGTTATGGAGGAACCAGCTCCAACTGCTGAAACATCGACTCGCCGCAACGTGAGAGTTCACCAACGCTATCTATTTCTGAAATTGATTTCTGAATTTGACCTAATTTTTTTCCTCCTTTCTGATTGAATAGAAAAGAAGTAGGGCTCAGACTCAAACCACTGAGAATCCACCTGGAAGGACGAGTGGTACTGATGGCGAGAACCATGACAGGGCCAGCGATGCCAGTGATGGAGAGGACCGCGAGAGTTCACCCGATGACTTCGAAGAGACTCGTCCTAGAGCTAAGCGAAGTCGCCCTCAGGAAGGAACTTCAGGCGCGCCTCAAAACCAATCGCTCAGAATTTGATCGGTAATTGTACTAGCCCAGAATCCTACTATTATTCTAATTATATATATATATATATATATATATATATTTATTTGCAAAACGACTAAATACATCTATGAACGTATATGCTGTTGGTTGAAACTCGAAAATGCTTTTACAAGGGGCATGTCAGTCAAACTGTATTTATGGCCCTACATGATATATGTATGTATTGTTTGGTCTCAGACTTTAGTTTATATTAATTGCTATGAAATCCGACTTCTGAACATTTATTAGTATTTTGGACCTTGATTTCGAAAGTGTGGTTCATGAGGATTTGGTATTCTCACATCCAGTTATTTTTTGTTTGAAATGTTCTGCAGAGGTCATTAAAGGCAATGGAAAACTTATTCCTCAAGCAGTGAAGTTGTGGGTTGAGCAATATGAAAAGGAGGCAAAATCTGCAATAGTTGAACTCTTGACAATGCTTTTTGAGGTACTTTAAATATATGGAATAACAGAATTTGCTAGTTCCGTGTAATAGCTCAAGACTTAGTGTAGACCTTAAAAAAAAAATTATACAATGGTGAAGTGTGCTGGAGCCTTCTATTTTAGTTGGAAATTCGTGGCATGTGAAATAAATAATCATAATTCCTGTACTTCAGAATGTGAGCTTGTGTCTGATGACTGATGAGACTTTTGAATGTGCAGGCATGTGGGGCCAAGTACTACATTAAAGGAGAATTCCTAGATGAGACGGATGTCGATGATGTTGTGGTTGTTCTGGTTGATCTTGCCAGAAGAGTATACATCAGTACTTATGTCCTTTTCATTTCTTCTGATTTTTAATTCAATTCCTTATTTCTTTTCCTTCTTTGTATTTTCAATTTTCTATGCACTTTTTTTATTATTTATTTTTTCTTAACTTGAGACTTCATACGCAAAGCTTCTTCTTGACTTTCTGGAACCTTAGGGGGAAGTTGAAGATTACCAAAGCTCAAAAAGGAAGGAGTTTAAGAATTTCAAAGATAACCTTCAATCATTTTGGGATGTTTTGGTTCGTGAGTGCCAACATGGACCGTTGTTCGATCAGGTTTTGTTTGACAAGTGCATGGACTACATAATTGCTTTGTCATGGTTAGTACTCTGAATATTTAGAACTCCAATTAAAGCTAAAACTAGACATAACTTACTCTGGTTGATCTTTTCTGGTTTCCATGTTATGCAGCACTCCCCCTAGAGTCTACCGTCAAGTTGCTACATTTATGGGTCTCCAACTGGTCACATCCTTCATAGCGGTTGCTAAAATACTTGGTGCGCAACGAGAAACTACTCGTAGACAGTTAGATGCTGAAAAGAAAAAACGAGCTGAGGGGCCTCGTGTGGAGTCATTGAACAAAAGGTTCTCAATGACTCATGAAAAGATAACGACCCTAGAGGAGATGATGCGAAAAATATTTACTGGGTAAGATTTTCCAATTTAGTAATATTAACAAAGAAGTGAAGAACCGTGTGATTCTGATGAAGTCATTATTCTATGAACATGGTTGTAAGTCTTATTCTTGAGTGGTTAAGTTACTGTTATCCTGCTTTCTTGAAGGTTATTTATGCATCGTTACCGGGATATTGATCCAAATATTCGGATGTCTTGCATAGAGTCGCTTGGTGTGTGGATTTTGTCGTACCCCTCGCTGTTTTTGCAGGATTTATACTTGAAGTATCTTGGATGGACACTGAATGACAAAGTGAGTTTTGACTGTTAATGAAACATGGGTCGGTTTAATGTTGCTGATCATGTGCAGGACATGTATAACTTGCTCCTTTTATTTGTAGAGTGCTGGTGTTAGAAAAGCTTCTGTCCTTGCACTGCAAAATCTATATGAGGTGGATGATAATGTGCCAACTCTTGGTCTCTTCACGGAAAGGTTTTCTAACCGGATGATCGAGCTTGCTGATGATATTGACATTTCTGTGGCTGTATGCGCCATAGGCCTCGTAAAACAACTGCTAAGGTAATTGCCTATTTTCAACTTTTTGAACTTCTTATTTGAGCAATAGGTTAGTAATTTTCTTCACAACTTTTTATGCAACCGCTGATTCAATTTGACTTTTGGCATTTATGCAGGCATCAGCTTCTGCCTGATGATGATTTGGGTCCTTTATATGATTTGCTTATTGATGATCCAGCAGAGATCAGGCATGCCATAGGTGCATTAGTCTATGATCACTTAATTGCCCAGAAGTTTAATAGCTCTCGATCTGGTGCAAAAGGTTCACTTCCTTCTATAGTATATATAGATTTGGATGCATTGGCTATGTCAATTAGACTACGTCTTTACTTCATGTTTGTATATAAGAAAAGAAACATTTTCTCCTAATAATATTCTTTCCAGGTGATGGCAGCAGTTCGTCTGAGGTTTATCTTGGTAGAATGTTGCAGATATTGAGAGAGTTTTCCACAGATCAAATTTTAAGCATCTATGTCATTGATGACGTCTGGGAGTACATGAAGGCCATGAAGGTGTGTAGCTTTTATAACAGTAGTACTATGTAGGGTTAGGAGGGTGGAACATGTCCTACCTAATTTAGTTTTATATTAGTTTTGGCATTGTTTCTTATGACAGTAATTCATTTTTGCAGGACTGGAAATGTATCATCTCCATGCTTTTAAATGAGAATTCATTGATTGAGCTTACTGATGAGGATGCAACAAACTTGGTACGACTTCTTAGTGCATCTGTTAAAAAGGCTGTTGGAGAGAGGATAGTTCCTGCTACTGATAATCGGAAGCCGTATTACAACAAAGCTCAAAAAGTACATCATTCTTGGTTTCTTTTTCCTTGCATTTCTCCTCAAGTGATTTTTATTCATTACCGTCTGCTCAGATGATTTTTTTATGATTCAATAATTTAGCGTTGAGTATTACAATAATTTTAGAAATCCAATATATGAAAAAGAAATTTCATCCATGCTTGTTTTTCAGTCTATGTTGCCTGATTTCTTGCATGCCTGCTCTTTTTATGTAATTTAAAATTCAGTGTTGACTGTGTTTATTTTCTTTATTGGCTTGAGCCAACTGGCAAGAGCATAATTCATTGAATATTTTTAATTCAATGCCTGATATGCTTTCTTTTTATTATTATTATTATTATTATTATTTTCATTCTTTGTGCATTTTAATGCAATAAGGCTTTGCAGTAATAAGTCTTTCTTCAGGAAATATTTGAGAACAACAGAAAGGATATAACTATTGCCATGATGAAGAACTACCCCTTGCTTCTACGCAAATTCATGGCTGACAAGGCAAAAGTACCATCACTAGTTGATATTGTTGTGCATATGAATCTTGAGCTTTATTCTTTAAAGAGGCAGGAACAGGTGGGTCACTAATATCCGTGCCCTTGCCGTTATTTAATCATTGTTTCTGCAAAATTGTGAAACTCATATGCTTGTATGCTTTCCTTTCAGAATTTCAAAAATATCCTTCAACTTATGAAAGATGCCTTATTTAAACATGGTGAGAAGGAGGCAATACGATCTTGTGTGAAGGCTATTAACTTTTGTTCCACTGAGAGTCAAGGGGAGCTACAAGATTTTGCCCGTGCTAAATTGAAAGAACTTGAGGATGAGATTGTTGCTAAGCTTAAATCTGCTATGAAAGAAGTAGCGGTGTGTTTCAGCCTCAGTTTCCTCTTCTCCCCCATTTTTCAAATGAATTAAGCTAATATGCTTCAAAAATTTCAGGATGGTGGTGATGAGTATTCTCTTCTTGTAAATTTAAAAAGGTTGTATGAGCTTCAATTGTCAAGGGCTGCTCCAGTTGAATGCTTGTATGAAGATTTTGTTAAAACTCTTCAAAATTTTAGAAACATGGATGATGAGGTGTGTAAATGTAGGTTGCATAAGAATTGCACATTTGTGTCCAACTCTTTTTTACGATTAAGTATTAATTTGTTGCTAGTGCTGTTCAGGTTGTTTGTTTCCTGCTTCTTAACATGTATATGCATTTGGCCTGGTCTCTGCAATTGATCATAAGTAATGAGACCGTCACTGAGGCATCTTTATCTTCTTTATTATCCAAACGAAATACTTTGATGGAGCAATTAGAGTACTTTCTTAACAGCCCTTCTGAAGTGGAAGGAATGGGTAACCATGGTAATCTGCTAGCCTGCAGAGTAAGCATTTTCCCCTTAATTCTATAAAATTTCTATGCTAGAGTTCGGTTGTAATAATAATATATCCAGTATATCTGTATTATTTCAAATTCAGACCATAATATATATTTCGTGCTGCAGGTTTGTACAATACTTGCAGAGTTATGGTTTCTGTTCAGAAAGACAAATTTTTCGTCAACAAAGCTGGAGAGGTTAGGATATTGTCCAGATATGACAATTCTGCAAAAGTTTTGGAAACTCTGTGAGCAACAGCTAACTATCTCAGGTGACTAAATATATCTTCTTTTGTGCTGAAAGTGATATAAGTACTAGGGTAGATTGATAGTACCTTTACGAGTATACTTTTATTATATTATCTTCCTAATTCTAGTACATATAAAAGTATTATTGACAACCTTAAGTGTCAAGTTTGTTCCCCTTGATCAAGATTGCAAGCCAGATTTCATGCTTGTAGTTGTGTTGCTATGGTTTCTGCTTTGAGAAAGGTTAAATTTTTTGTCCGCTTGTTTTTAACAGATGAGACAGAAGATGAAGATGTGAACAAAGAATATGTGGAGGAGACAAATAGAGATGCAGTCATGATTGCTGCAGCAAAGTTGGTTGCTAGTGACACAGTTTCTAAGGTGAACATAACTTCTTTTTCTTCTTCTCTCTCCCTCTCCCTCTCAATTTTTTTTTTTTTGTTCTTTTTGGTGTATTGAAGTATGATAACTTACACTTTTTTAACTGAGAGAGGAAGAAGAAGAGAAATGAACGCTGTGCTTGCTTCTACACTCTGTTCTGGGAAAGAGTGGGGGTGATGGACTTGGGATTGGAATATCTATCTCTAGTGCATTGGCTTCTGGTTTTTAGTCTGAGCATTTGGGCTTTTTCAATTAAACATGTAGCAGTCGCAAAAGTATTCTTACTAGATTTTGTATTTTGAATTTTCATAGCATTATGTGGGTTGATATTTAATGCAGGAATATCTTGCTCCAGAGATCGTTTCTCATTTTGTTGTGCATGGAACAAGTGTAGCAGAGATTGTTAAGCATCTGATTACTGTTCTGAAGAAAAAGGATGACAATCTTCCAAACATCTTTCTAGAAGCACTGAAAAAGGTGAGACTCGCAAATATGGAATTGGGGGTGGGGGACTTCTGTTTGGCTAGTTGTGAGTCAGTGAATGTATATTTCTGTGGGTATTTAGTGTTAAAAGGATCTTTGTCCACTATTTTTCTCAACTCTCCTCATAGATGAAAGGCAAACTGCTTATACGAATTAAAACTGTCTTTTATGATTTTTCCTCATGCTAATGCTCAGCTGACCACTCCATATCCCTATTTTTATAAAATATGATTCAGGTCTTAGTTACAAATTTTTGTAGTGTTAGAAAAAGTCCTTTATCTTCTTGAAATATTCCTTTATTTCTCTGTCTTGTTCTGGTAATTAATCTTTTTATGTGGAATTATAAAAACTATCCTTGTGGATTGGACTAGGCGTACCATCGGCATATAGTTGAACTTTCCAGAAGCGATGATGAATCATTGGCAAGTAAGTATTTCCAAGAATGTAAAGAACTTGCTGCTCGGCTTTCTGGAACATTCATTGGTGCTGCTCGGAACAAGCATAGGTTAGACATCTTGAAAATTGTCAAGTATGGAATTGAGCATGCTTTTCTTGATGCTCCCAAGCAATTGTCTTTTCTGGAAGGCTCGGTTCTCCATTTTGTATCCAAACTTCCCACGCCTGATATCCTGGAAATGTAAGACTTTCTTGTATATTTCATCTTTCATCATCTTGAGGATTCTAGTTAAATTTTCAGTATGTCACACCTTTTGCTTTATATTTCTTTGCAAGCAGCATGAAGGACGTCCAGAAAAGAACAGAGAATGTAAATACAGATGAAGATCCTAGTGGCTGGCGCCCCTATTACACGTTTATTGAAAACTTGCGTGAAAAGTATGCGAAGAATGAAGGTTTCCAAGGTAAATATTAAACTTCCATTATTCTTTAAGTCTTTCCTGTAAATATTTATTATTTATTTGTTTAACTGAGGATATGTTTCATTGGAAAGCCATGTTTTGATTGTCTGTGTTTGGACCTTCGGCCATAATGGTTGAACTTTACTTCTCTTCGGCCCATCCTTGCAAGGCTTTTTCTCTTGTAAATTAGCTTGTGTTTTTAGTTATATTAGTTTAAACACTTCACTTTCTATATGGTTCAATGGCAAAACTAAGTAGAACTTATCTAGTTTCTTGTTATGCCATTGTTCATAATTTTAATGTTGAATGGTAGGAGATGAGAAAGAAAAGCCTTCTGTAAGGAGAAGGGGTCGTCCACGTAAGCAGCGTAACATACAGGGAAAGAAACTCTTTGATGAACATGGTTCAAGTGATGAAGAGGATTCAATAAGCGTATCTGACCATGAAGATGCTCAGGAGGAAGAGAAGCAAGATGATGAGGTGGAGGAAGATGCTCCTCTGATACATTCCATTAGGTCATCATCCAAGTTGAGGTCGTTGAGAGTTTCTAGAGAGGAAAAAAAGGCTTGACAAGGATAGGAGATCCTGAAAGAGCTAAAGATAATTTAACAGCTTCTAGAACATCAGGTATGAAATGCATTAACAACTTCAATGCCCTTCTCTTAGGTCTTAAGTAGATTTTCATAAATTTTGAAATTTTTTGGGATGTGCATGGATTAAGCTTCCACTTATCAAAGTGAATAAATATGGGATTATGTATTTGCTAGGATAAACATTTACCTCCTAAATTAATTGTAGATTAGATTCTGCATAGAAGTATTTTTTTTCATATTATGCATAGAAGTATTTCATTAATTGCATGATTCATTCACTCAGCATATCATTAAAAAAAGATTCCACGATTGTATTAAGTGCCTCAAATGGTAAAATCGACCATAATTATTTCTTTCGCATGTATTTTGTTTAGCAAGACAGACTGATAGGCTTCGTTTCTGCAGGGCCCTCAAATTACAAGATTTCGAGGTACATGCATTGTAGTTTGTAAGTAGGTGGAGAAGATTGTACTGTACGATCATGTAATATGAGTTTAGTTTTGTAGCGGTGGAGGGTAGGGACGAGGTTGTTGGGTTTGTTCGGTAGGGACGGTTAGAGTATGTAAAGGCTTCCTTCAATTTGACAATTTGCTGTGGATTCGGATCTCAGCATCTCCAATATTTCAGACAAATCCAGCTTCGCTTCTTCTTCTTTAAAAGTCTAACCCAAAACGAATCTTAATTAAATACAGCTTTAATTATGACAAAGAAACTCTTAGCGTCATCTTGCCATACGTCCGTAATTGTGCACGAACTGAATATTGTTTAATAGTAACAAGCACACGCTTATAGGAGTGGACCCATATTAGCTGCCTCATTGGATGATCTAAGCGCTTGCTACTGAAGCTATTAGAATGAAATAAGGAAACAAAAAGCCATTGGCTCAAAAAATTTCTAGTGTCAATATTAACAATTACTTCAACAAAGCTTTCTCTTTGATTTTATTGTAGGTTCTGATTTTTCCCCACCTTTCTATATTAAAACTTAAAAGCTAGCCTTCCACGTATTAAAAGTTCCTGTCGTATTGTGCCCAGTAGACATATTTGAAGTATAAGAGAAAATTTTTTTGTAGACCGCCCTTATAATATTTTCAACTTTCCTTCGTCGTGCCTATTACTAAATTATATAAAGCAAAAGTTATGAAATTAGATTTCTCAATTCAAATTTAAAAGGGCAGAGCAACAATTATGAAATCACATAGATTCTTAAAATATAAAAAGAAAACATTTAGACTGAAAACAAAATTGCTAAAATTTCTCAAATAACAGTAGAGCAACAAGGCTTCATCTTCTACCAGCAACCCTTAACAAAGGAGAAATTATACCCTGTATCTCTAGCAAGAAGTTTTGTATTTTGATCTCTTCATCAACAGAACGTTTAAGGTTTCTAACATGACTCTTCAAGGCATCAGAAGCTCTAATATCTTCATCCCGCATTTCAAGAACCTTTCTTGTCAAACTCATCAACAAGCCCGAGTACCTTGGTATCGTTGAGTGCTTATGCAAAAACATCAAAAGCAAACCAAGCTCCTCTACATCCAAATTAGAAACACATTTCAACAGTTTCTTTCTTGCTACCAATTCCTCCATTACAGCCACCACATTCTCCGGATTCTTACTACCTAAAACCGAAACCAAAGCTTCCCTATGCCTGAACTTCTTCAACAGCTTATCATGCTCAGCCAATTTCACTTTCTTGGCTTTCATAACCAAGTAATCTCCCTCAGAAGGCTTCTCTCCTTGTCCTCTATGGAAATACCTGAAATATGAAGGCCTCAAAACCCTCCTCTGCGGTTCCTCTACAGGAACCAAACCACCCTTGTAATCCCCTAACACGCTCTCCACAGCTTCCTTTGCCTTCCTCTTTCCAGCATATATAATCCCATTTGAAGTTCCAATAACCCTTGTAGTACAGTCCGGTGAAAATGCAACTGACAAAAGCGGTGCTGGGAACCTCATTGAATGAGTAACCTTCATTTTTGCATAATCGAAAACCTTCATATACCCATCCAACGCCACACTCATAATCCTATATTGCTGTGACTCCTCCCCAACACAGTCTCTTCCAATTTTTCCCACACAAAGCGACGTCACAGTCTTGTTATGGCTCTCGATGGAATATACCATCTTCCCGCCACCCATAACATCCCAAATCTTTACAGAATCGCCACCGGCGGTCGCAATTAAACCCCCCGATGGCAAAAAGATTACATCTTCCACAGGCTTACCATGATTCACCTCCATCACTGACTTCGAATCCGTTACTCTAACATCCCAAAGCTTCACAGTATGATCATAGGAGCCAGTAACGAACATCTCCATACTCACAGGTGAGCAATCGCCGCACCTTACGTAGTCCTTGTGGCCCTGCAATTCCGAAATCGGGTTCTCACCCGCCACATCCCAGTACTTGACGAGCGCATCGTCACCGCCGGAGATCAAATGGAGCTTATCGGCAACAGGGTACTTAACAAATCGAACTGGGCGCTTGTGGGATCGCAGTTTGCGAAGTGGGTTCCGGCTTTTGACATCAAATACTTGAACGAGACCCGAAATGTCGGACGCCGCGATGAGAAGGCCATCGCAGCGAAACGAGGCGGAGGAAACGACGTCGGAGAAGGAGGAGATTGTAGCAGTGGGAGCGAAGGCTTGGGAACTGAAAAGGGCGAGAGAAGCCGAATGGGTAGCAGCGAATGGGTGAGGAGAAGTGGGAGAGTAGGTGAGGGAGGTTATGGATGATATGAGATTTGGGATTTGTTGGGACTTGAAGGAAGACCAGTACTTGGATTCCGGCGTTTCTTTTGGGGTCCTAGGCTTAGCTTTGAGCTTGGGTTTCACAGGGAACGTCTTGGAAAGTTGATGCTCCGCCATTGAAGGAGCTCGAGTGAAAGGGTCTCCGTCTCTTTTGCATTAGGGTTTTAGCTTTTAAGTTGGATTTGGAGGGGATTAAAACGGCGCCGTCTAAAAATGAGAAATAACCCACCCCGCCAAAAATGAAAATAATTCTTGCCCTTTCTGCGTGCCAATTATTCATAGTTAAATTCTCACCCCAACAAGAAACTTCTAATTAATGAAAAAAAATAAGAAGAAGCTGAAATCCTTCCAAAAATTTCACATTCGATTAAAAAAATCTGTTTTTATAATTTTGTATATCAAGGACAGGTAAAATGTCATAGGAAAAATAAATGAATAGAAGAAGAGATGTGAGAAAATTTAAATATGAGACAATTTTGTAATCCTTGGTCCATAAAACTTTTTACCCTTCATATTAACTAGTAATTGTGGATAACATTTTTGTCTATTGTCCAAGCAAAACAAAAATGTAAACTATAAGCCTTTATTTGGCACGGGATATTAATGGAGGGATTGAAAAAGGGGGAGAGAGTGATAGAGGGATTTGAGAAATGTTAATTGATTAGTAAGAGGTATTGATGGATGGGAGTGAGTTAAAATGGTAGACAAATCCTTCAAAAACACCCCCTTCAATATTAAAAGGATTAGAGGAGTAAGAGCTTTTATAACTAACTAATAAATTTTTAATTACATTTTAATCCTTTATACTCTTATTCTTTCATATCATACCAAATATTACGAAAGGATTTATGCAATTCACTCATTCCTCCAACCTCTCTCTCCTCACCCCACTCCATCCTTCTCCCCCTCCTCCTTCATACCAAACAGAGCCTAAAGTTGTCAAACTTAACAAGCATTTTATCTTCCCAAGATGAGCAAGTTAAAAAACATCATCATACAAGTAAACATGTTAATAAGCTTGACATATATTTGGGATATAGTTCTCCAAATTAGAAATATAAAATATCTCCTTTAATACCTTATAAATCTCTTTAAATCGAGGGTGTGATTCATCAGCAACTAAAAATTCATGGAACTCACCTTCCAACTCTATCAAGCTATGCCCAGGAATCTTCTTGACGCCCGTCTCTCTCATCAAGCTCCTAACCCTCCTTACATCATCCCATCTTTCATTATTTGCACACACATTTGCTAGCAACACATAAATACCACTGTCCTGTGGATCCAAGTCTAAAAGTTTCTGAGCAGAAATCTTAGCCAGTTCAACATTC
This sequence comes from Rhamnella rubrinervis, assembly GCA_007844105.2. NCBI lineage: Eukaryota > Viridiplantae > Streptophyta > Magnoliopsida > Rosales > Rhamnaceae > Rhamnella > Rhamnella rubrinervis. The sequence goes on along the minus strand of CM017575.2, from coordinate 15,693,867 downwards.
TTGTGCTTTCTACATGCACTGAGAAGGGCACCCCAAGCAGATTCACTCGGTTCCATTGGCATATTTGTTATAAATTCGTAAGCTTCTTCAACCAGCCCAATTCGACCAAGTAAATCTATCATGCAAGCGTAATGTTCCCCTTTGGGCTCTATTCCAAAATCCCTCGCCATGCTTTTTAAGTATTCTCTGCCTTCAGAAACCAACCCACCATGGCTGCATGCTGACAAGAGAGCAACAAAGGTTATATGGTCAGGCTTCAATATTCTCGTTTTCATTTGCTCAAAGAGGGTAAGAGCTTGCTTGGCATGACCATGAGCAGCATAGCCAGCAATCATGATATTCCAGGAAACCAAATTCCTTTCTGTCATTTCACTGAAGAGATTTGCAGCTGCATCAATGTTCCCACACTTAGCATACATGTCTATCAATGCATTGCATAAAATCACACTTGGTTGTATCCCTTTTGTATTGATGTAGTATTGGTGAATCCATTGACCCAAATCTAGACAACCCAATTGTCCACAGGCAGAGAGCACACACACCAGAGTATTCTCTATTGGAACCATACCTGCTTCCACCATTTCATGAAACAAATTCAATGCTTCCTTTGGTTGATTCTTCTGAGAGTAACCGGCAATCATTGCATTCCAAGATATCAGGTTCTTTTCAGGCATGTTGTCGAAAAACTTCCTTGCAGAATCTAACTCTCCACTTTTAGCATACCCATTAACCATGCTAGTCCAGGAAAACACATCCCTTGTTTTCATGTTGTCAAAAGTCTCTCTTGCCATGACCAAGCAACCACATTTCACATATGTATCCAGCATAGCATTTAGCAAATTCAGGCTGCAATCTGCGTTCTTCTTTTTATGTGATCATGAATTCTCTCAGCCATACCAATATATCCTTTCTGAGAGCAGGCTGTAAGCACTACTATCATGGTAATTTCATTTGGCTCAACCTTACTCAACAGCATTAACTCAAATAACTTCACAGCCTCCTCTGAGCAATTACGCGTTGCGTACCCATCAATCATTGTGGTCCATGTAACGACATCCCTTGTAGAACTTTCATCAAATTTGTTGCGTGCAAAATATAGGCACCCGCGTTCGGCATAATAGCGGATTATCCCATTTCGTACAAGCAAATCAGAATCAAAACCCATCTTCCAAATCACGCAATGAACTGAGTTTCCCTCTAAAATTCTAGGAAACTGCTCGCACGCTTTGAGCCCAAAAACAAAACTACGGCTGTCCACTTCGACGCGTTCCCGGATCATTTGTCGGAAAAATGAAAACCCCATTGTAGGAATATGAGCATTAGAGTAGCCTCTTATCATCGTATTCCATATATAAGTATTGGGATTTTCAATCTGGGTAAAAATAACGTGGGCATAGTGAATGTCTCCGGCATCAGAGAGAGCACAGAAGGCCAAGATCCGGCTCGCCGGGAACGTGTGCTTTAAGAGGCCAGTGCGAGTCATGTGTGCTTGAATTTGTTTCAACTCGAGCATTGTGGTGCAGGACTCCATAACTAACAAAATTGGGTTTGTGATAATTACGTTGGTCTTTGAGTTCCATCGGAGTTTGTCAATGGAGGTTGATGAAAACGACCTTAGTGATTGCAGAATAACTAATTTACTTGAGTTTTGAGAATATTTGATAAGATGTTTCATCTGATTTTCGTAAAAATCATGATCGTTTCAATTGCCAATACTCTGGTCTCTGTCTATCCAACAGCAAGTTCTTCAATTTATTTTTCACCATTATTTTCTTTAAATTTATATTTTATTTTGTAGCAAAAATTTATACTCTGTCTGTAACAGTCTGGGAGTGAAGGTGAGGAGTAACTAACTGTATTTCCTTTCATGAACTACTATGAGTTTAGAAACCAAATTAATTATACTGTAAATCTTTATTATCTCGATATAATGTTTAATTGTTGAAGTAATAATTTGAATATAATATTATATAACGGTGATTTTTAAAATAGAATAATAATAATAATAAAAAAAGATTCTGGAATATTTGAAAATAATTTTATAAACTTTAAAATGTACACATAAGTATATAATATTACGTCCTTTTTTAATATGTTATTATTACGTATTCGATGAAGAAGAAACACAAAAGAAAATAATAGATGGAAATAATTATAAATATGAGACATGAAAAAGATAATTGACATTTTTATGCCTTTGAAATAAAAAATGTTTAATGAACAAATAAAGCGTTATTTTTTTTGAACAAAAATAAAAAGCGTTATTTAATTGACTTAATGTTTAAAACTATAATGTTAAAATTAAATTTTTTTGATAAAATATATATATAAAAGATAACTTATAAAGTTGATATCTCACATTATTGCCAAAAAGTAAAATGGCATATTAAATGATTTGCAATCCAAATCATTTGGTGGTAATGTATACATTTATTGAGCTGAAAGATGGCCCCTTTTTTATAAAGATTTTTAAAAAGAAAGAAAAAAAAAAACGAAGAAGCCATTTATTAATTAATTTTTCTTGCAAAAGAGAAATTAGAAAAACCAAAGAAAAAGAAAAGAATACAGAACAGCGCCTTATAATTTATAAAATACTAAATATTACACCTGGCCCTGGCCCTGGCCGAATTTAGAGCTCAGGATAAGCAAAGATCACTATCGGTGCACGTTAGACAGCATCGCCGCTCACAGGGCCATCAAATTAAAACGGCAAACGAAGAAAAACTTAAGTGTATATTAAAATTGACGTGGTCTTCAATCACATTTTCACTTGACAAATCCAAAGCTCCACCAAGAAAACCCGCGAAATCTTTATCCTTGTCATTTTGATCTTTTATTTTTATTTCACTTTTTTGCGCTCCAATCTCGTCTTCGAAGCTCGTTGATACCTTTCTCAGGTCAGCCATCTGAACTGGAATTCTATAGTTGTATGAAGAGTGGTATTTTCCTTTTCTTTTTTCTTTTGTATTTTTTATTATTTGATTAGATATAACTGGTTCTTCATTAAGTTACTTCTGTGTTTGTATACGTACTTGTAAGCTCTCTGAAAGTCTCTGCATTTATAGGGTTTTTAACGTTCAATTTTTCTTGCTCCAAATCTAGGGTTTATTTTATTTTGTTTTATTTTTTTTGAAAATGGGTTCTTTGAGATTTTTTCTGCATATTGAAGTTCGTATAACTTTTTTCTATATATATATATATATATATATATATATGTATATATATATAAGTGAAATGTATTTTTAGGTGGATAAGCTGCAATTATATTTTACTAGTTAAAGGTGTGGAGTAAACAAAATTAATTTGACTGTTTAAATACAAATTAACATGCACACTTTTCAGATTTGTTGCGAGTATTTTTCTTAACCAAAATTTAATTTCTTTAAGAGTGAGAGTATTTCCCTATATATTTGCATATGGACTCACGGTTACATGTGGCAGGATCTCATTTGCATGTGTTTTTGACAATCATGCAAACATATAATACCTATGTTTCGGATGGTCTTTGATTGATTGCCGTTTGCATTTTAAATTGTTAGGCGTACATGAAGCGGCCAAGTTCCAAAATTTTTTTACATGTTTTGACTATTACTAATTCGGGAAGATGTTTGTTTCTTGATTTTTGAAGTTACTCATATACAAGCGTATATAAGGTATTACTATATGTATATTATTTGTTTATGCGTGTGAAAATTACTATATGCCCAGGAATCCGAAATAGTACTAATTTGATTTAATTCTGTATCTCCATATTTCAACTCTTTTATTTATTTATTTATTTTTATTTTTAATTGGGCTTAGATTTTGAAGAATGAGACATACTAAGGAAGAATCATCATGTAGTGCTGCACAAGTAAGTATTAGCAATAACTTAAAGTTGCCATATGATTAGTTTTATTTTAATTTCAGATTTTTGTCTGTTTTTAAGTCACCAAGTCTTTTAGATTTTTCTTTTTTTTTTTTTGTTTTGGTTGGTCCTTGTCAACTTCTTTCTCTATCTATTTCCTAGGACTCAGTTCTACTCTCTCTCTAGCATGATGAGAAAAAAGTTGATTTATATGAACAGGTCATTGACTTAATTTCCACGGTGCGAGAGTTGGATGGGCTGAGTTCTCAGGAACTTAATAAATTGTTGAGGGACTCTGAAAATTTTACAATACAATATACGACAGAGAAAGGATCATTGTTAAAGGTCAGACATCATCACTGTTGTCATTGACATATTCTACCATCACCTATTATGTTATTGCTTTATTACAAATGATTTATATTTTTTGATGTGTATAATGTTTCAGATTGATGTGGAAAAGCTTGCAGGGTTACTTCCTTTGCACCTAATTGCAGTGCTTATGTCATCTGATAGAGATGAAGCCCTATTGACATACTTGTTACGTGGTATCCGGCTCATGCATTCCTTGTGTGAATTAGCACCTCGGCATGCTAAGCTTGAACAGGTTGCTTGTACCAGTGCACCTCATAGTTCTTGTTCTTTGTGTTTTTCTGTTTCTTTATTTTTTTTATTTCTATCTCTTGGGATCTTAGTTATTAATTTTTTGTTGAAGAGTTATTAATTGGGACTGTAAAATGAATATTCTAGTTTTTATGGTTAATAGCCTACGTTTTTATTATTTTACCAGTGTCTTTGCATGTTGTGGAGTCATAGAGAAATCTGTTGCCTTTCATATCTCAATTTCCAACAAATTGGATATTCTTCTGGGAATAGAATGTGAAGGAGTAAAATGTAATTTTCTGCTGATTTCTATCACTGGACTATTGTTACAGATTTTACTAGATGATGTAAAAGTATCGGAGCAGCTTCTTGACATGGTTTTCTATATGCTGATCGTTTTTGGTTGTTACGAACAGGTTCTCCTTAATCCTCATCTTCAAGTTCTATGTTCCTTTCTGTTTCTGTACTCTGAGACTTGTTTTCATGATGCAGGAAAGCCATAAGCTTGGTGTTGTGCCCCTAATACATTCTGCATTGGTGGCATGCAGTCTACATCTACTGACAGCATGTATATCTTCTCAGTGGCAAGATCTTGTTCATGTATTGCTTGCACATCCTAAGGTGAAATTTAGGGCACATGATTTTTTAAGCTGCTCTTTGTGGAAACAGGGTTCTGTTAGATAATTTGGCAGGCTCTTTTGAAAACCATTTGTCTGCATGTTCTTGGGATTGTCATGCAGTTTTCTGTTTTCTGTCCCTTTTTTTTTGTTTTTTCTTCTTCTTCTTCTTCTCTGTGTATATTTTTTTCTAATTATTAATCCATGTTTTCTATTGTTAATGAGTATCATCTGTAATTCAGCTTGGTATGTTGTTGCTGAGACATTTATACACTTGTTGATCATAAAGCTTTCTGAGACAGGTTGACATATTTATGGATGCAAGTTTTGAAGCAGTTCGTGTAGCCATTGAATTTCTTGAGATCAAGCTGTCAACTCAACATACTGATTTTGATAACAAATCAAATTTGACTGCGGAGCAAATGGTTAACTATCTCTGTAATCAATGTGAAGCCTCTTTACAATTTCTTCAGTTGCTCTGCCAGCAAAAGTTGTTTCGTGAGCAACTCCTCAGCAATAAGGTTTTCAGACAGGATCTCTTCACTTTTTAAGTTTAAAGCAAACTTCTATTCGGGAGCTGTCTAGTACGTTTACCCTGTAAGTTCAAAGTGAACAAAATATAATGGAAAAAGAATTGTGTGTGGCCAAATTGAACCCAAGTTCCCTTAGCAGATACTGATATAGATACCAAAATTCTCTTAAATGCACTTGTATGGAGTGCATGAGTGGATCATGTACAAGTTCTTATAATTATAAGATTTCTAGGATAATCGGAAAATATTAAGCACCAGTAAAATATGCAGAACCAGTCCTTAAGTGCTTGCTTGAATTCTAAGTAGCCCAATCTGGGTTTGGCTGAAAGATCATGGTTGTGATTGCAACATTAATGAGACATGTTTAAGGTCTTTCATACATCATTGTTCTCATGAAAGATTGTCTTGATGGATCCTTGTAAAGTTCTGTTTCATACTTCTATCAATTTGGTTAATTACCATGTGTAGTTCATGGTTCTCATCATTTGAATTGGTATGCTACAGGAACTTTGTGGAAAGGGTGGTGTTCTATTTCTAGCTCAAGCCATCCTGAAGTTGAAGATTATGCCAAATTTTGTTGAGTGTGCCAGAGTTGTGGCTGCTGTATCTAGGCTTAAAGCCAAAGTCTTATCAATTGTGAGTCATGATGATGAATATCTGTTCAAATATTTAGTTGGAGGTTCAAGCTGCATTAGAATCTTGGCCTCTTCTATTGTATAATACTATCTCTGTGCATAATCCTCAATGAATATTCTCTCATAACTCCTTTTTCTGCAGTTGTTGAGTCTGTGTGAAGCAGAAAGCATTTCTTACCTAGACGAAGTTGCCAGTTCGCCAGGAAGCCTGGTTCTGGCTAAGTCTGTTGCATTAGAGGTTAGATTTTCAATCATTTATTGATGTATTCTATGCTTTCCTCTGTATAAAGCCTGCCTCAATGGTTATGCTGCTCAATACCAATCCATTTATTCTGATGCAGATTCTTGAGTTGTTGAAGACTGGTCTTGGTAGAGATCCTAGACATCATACTGACAGAACCTACCCAATGGGGTTTTTGCAACTCAATGCAATGCGCCTAGCTGATATCTTCTCAGATGATTCAAATTTTCGATCTTATATAACTATAAATTTTGTAAGCTATTATTATTAATCTCTTGTTTCAATACTTTCTTTTTGATATTCTACTTATATTGACTACGGTTGTTTTTTAAGTTTCTTATTGTGGTTTGACATTAAAGACTGAAGAAGATGTAATGTCTTGATTCATGAGAAATTATTAGATAATCTATATGTGCTATGTATAGCATCACATGTTTTCCTTACAAGCATCTGTGTTGACAAAATTCATGACTATGTTTATCATGTGTCCCCTCAGACAAAGGTTCTCACTGCAATATTTTCGCTTCCTCATGGAGATTTTTTATCCAGTTGGTGTTCTTCTGAGCTCCCAATGAAGGAAGAAGATGGGTCCATTGAATATGATTCATTTGCAGCAGCTGGGTGGGTTTTGGATGTATTTTCTTCAATCAACCCAAGAGACCCACCGAGTTTAGAATTTACTGCAGTCTCACATAGTATGCCCCAGGCTTCCTATGCACATCAGAGAACATCATTATTTGTGAAAGTAATTGCAAATCTTCACTGTTTTGTTCCCACCATCTGTGAAGGTTGACTCTTTGCCTGTACTTTGTAATTTGTCATTACAAGTTTGGTTTGTACATCTTAATTGTACTAATCAGACTCTTTATCTTCATTCACAGAACAGGAGAGGAACCTTTTTCTTAATAAGTTCATGGAGTGCTTGAAAATGGATCAATCTGATGCATTGCCTGGTTTTTCATTTAATTCTGATGCTTCTAAAGCTGCCACTGTTTGCAGGAATCTGCGTAAGTATCAATTCCAATGATTTGGATGAAATTCCAGATATCGTCTTCCTCACTAGTAACTTGCACATGTAGGTTCCTTGCTAAGTCACGCAGAATCATTAATTCCTAATTTTTTGAATGAGGAGGATTTACAGCTCTTAAGGTGATTTTTTTTTTCTCAAGAATTTTCCTTCTTTCCTATAGTTTTCTGCTAAGTTCTTTAAGAAATGTCCTGATGATTTCATGGTAAAAAATAGTTGTGAGGAAATATTTGTTCTATTAAATAAAGTTTCATTCAAACATTCAAAGCATTTGTTAAGCTTTTGGAAACAGTGGTAATTCAGCAATGTTCATTGGATAAACTAGGTAAAAAAAACTAAGCTTATTTTAGTACTGAAAATTTTGGGTGTGACATTAGTACATGAAAGTGACCGTGTTATCCATCATTTACTTAAATTGTCTTCTGCTGGACTTCTGCGTATAGTCTGTAGGTTATTTTTTTTTAATAATATTGTTGTGCCAGGGTGTTTTTCAACCAGCTGCAATCATTACTAACTTCAGCTGAATTTGAAGAAAATCAAGTTCAAGTAAAACCTATTATTCTTTAGTAAATTATCAGTATTTGTTTTCATTTTGTTTTCACATTCAATTTATCCGTTTTCTTTAGCAATTTTTGAATTTTTCAAACCATCATGCTGAAGCAAATTCAGGAAAAGAAATATGAGGATTCAATGTCGTGGGATAAGTTTGCTAAACTCAACATCAGTGAGAATCATCAGGTAATGCTGGAAGTTCATTTTGTTATTTCACACTTGATGTTCAATATTAATTAGCTGATCTACATTTTAAATTGTTTGTTGAAACGTATTTTGGGTTTTAAACCTCTTGGTGAAGTTCACAACTATAGATTTTTTTTTTGCTATATAACTTCAACATGGGAGAGTCATAAAGGGGTTCAGGGTTGATATATCTGGAAGGAAAGAAAACAAACTTTAAAAATGACCTGCATACATAATTTTAAATAAACTTCTCAATTCTATGTAATAACTTATTCTTATTCATAACATGCATTAGCCAATTCTTAAATTGGCTTATTGAGTTTTTCAATGGTGATGTAGCTATTTCTCAACATAGTGACCTGAGAAGTTTGATTCCTGGTAGGAGGCTCAGAGCAAAGGGGGATGCTCATCACCGTCGCTAAGAAAAGAACCTCCAAATCTTCATAGCAAAAGTGGTAGTGTAAAAGAGGAAATGTGTGAGAACTCTACTTTTCAAGACATCGAGCAAATTTTTGTTAATGAACACGCAGATCAAGGAGCTGATGCAACAAGGGAAGATAAAGGTAAATCTGGCAGGAGTGCATCTGCAGGCATGCCAGAGATTGATAGAGATGCTCAGAATGTTGAAACAAGTGGTTCAGATACAAGCACCACGAGAGGTAAGAACGCCATTGAACAAACGGGTAATGGTGAGTTTCCAAAATCAAGCCTGCCCATCAAAGAAAGTGGGAATGGGGGAAATCCAGAGGAGGAAAGGGTTGAAACAGTTCAGAGTGAAGAAAAGCAGCGGAGAAAACGAAAGCGAACTATAATGAACGATAAACAGGTCTCACTAATTGAGAGGGCCCTTGTAGATGAACCTGAGATGCAACGAAATGCAGCTCTGATTCAATCATGGGCTGATAAATTGAGTTTTCATGTATGCGAAATGCACTATCATACTTTATAGATAATGCAAGTCAATAATTTGTTCAGTTTTTGAAGAATAACACATTTTGCCCCTAATAAGTTCATTTATTGTGTTTTGCAGGGTTCTGAAGTTACATCATCACAGCTAAAAAATTGGTAAGGAAGCCTTATCTTTTTCATATTTGTATATGCTTGAGTAGTCAAGTATAATTTAGCTCCACACTTAAAAATTAAGATGGCTGAAAATTTATAACCTTATCATAATGGATAGGAGTGGGTGTGAACATGGCAGAATTGAATATACTGCACGTATGCATTGTCAAAGCATTTCTATTTCCTGACTGACACTGATCCACATGGTTTACAAGAGGAGGCATATGATTCCTCTAGTCTGCTATTCTCTGATCTACACAGTGTTTGAATCATGCTGTGTCCTGAGTACTTAAATATATTACTGGTTTTATATTTTTACTGTGTGATCAACAGGCTCAACAATCGAAAAGCAAGGCTAGCCCGCACGGGAAGGGATATTCGTGTATCAGTGGAGGTTGAGAATTCCTTCCCAGAAAAACAAGTTGGGGCAGGACTAAGGTCCAATGACACTCCTGAGAGTCCTGGCGAAGACGCTTATAATATCCAACACAATATGAGTAGAGAAGCTCAAATCACATTAAGAAGCAGTCAGAATTCGCCTTAAATATCACCAAAACCCTAGTGCACCCGTGTGATTTTTTGGCGAAGGGTGAGAGGTGTGATCAACTGGAATGTGTCCTTTTTTTCTTTTTTTTTGTCAGCTTGCCATATTTCTAATATAAAAGGGTAGGGGTTCTGACTCTAACCGGCGATCTGAAGCAGATTGTTTGAAGTAGAATTAGTAAAATTATGAGGGTGTATTTATAAATATTGTTCGGCCCAAATCCAATACCGATAGCCCAAATTTAAATTTAACAATATTTGGGCCTTGGTAAAGCCCATTGAAATCAAGTTGGGCCCTTAAAGGCCCAAATGCAGGAAACGCCCACAATCCAGTGTTATTAGCTTAGTCCAAAGCTGCCGTAGGTGTATTTAGATATTTCCTATTGTATTATACGTGTATTTATAACTACCGGACGCTAGTCAAGCAAAAAAGATTATGTGGGCTTAGTTCAAAGTTCGTTCAACCGAATTGGGCCCTCAATCAAGCCTGCCTTTCACCAATCCATAGAGGAAAAATGAGCTTTACAAAGTTACGCCCACATAACTTAATTGGGCCCTTTGGTGGCTCAAATGTAACTATCAGTCTAAATAAAACCATGTATTTACCGTATACACCAAGAGTGCTACTGGAAACTAACGGGTTTTAAAGAAACTAAAACACATGGCATAACTTTTCTTTATGGGCTTGAGTTAGCCCCGTGTCAACTGAAAAGGGACCTTCAAGCCCAAATTACTAACCTAACCGATGTTTTAAACGCGCCTACAGATACACTTTATACACCCAATATCCATAATTTCAAAATCTCAATCTGTAGGCTTAGACGAGAAAAATCAATTGCGACGCACCAAATTCGTTCCTGTAGGCTTGGGTATTCGGCCAAGTCAAATCCTGGGTTGGCAGAGTGTCAGTGCCTCACCGAAAGAGAATAAATTACTTTCTTATGGAAAATTAAAGAATAACAACATTATTTATGTTACAACAACCAAAAACTAACCACCACCACTTTCCTATAATATCCCTATATTGCACAGCATAAAAAATACCTCTTCCGCGGGCTATATATATATTGTACATATATACTACAAGCTCAATTCGAGGAACAATGATCCATTTGCTACCGCTATTTTCTTTTCAACCACTTTACAACCTGTGTCTACTCTAGACTATAAATTATCTTGGCAACTCAAAAACAATACAAGAAATACACGCGCATATTCCACCTTACATTGATGGAATCATTCCTCAAGCAATGCAGATTGCCAATGCGAAATATGTAAAATGAACAAATCCGTTCGGGATCATCATATATATGCAAGAGAGCTCCGGTCAAAGTCAGGCTGTGGCCGACCACGGGTAGGAGTAGGGGGTCTCTGAATATTAAGCTCCTGCAGTAAACCATAACATACAGAATTTGAAGCAAAGACAGACAATGTTTATTATGTTCTTGATAAATGTAAGACGCCTTTACCTGCATCCATGTGTCCTCTATAACTCGTTCAGGAGAGGTCTCTGGTGATTGAAGAGGGGGTGGCAACGGATGAATTAATTTTGGAACGACAACTAAACCCCTGCCAACCACAAGTATAGCTCCAGCATTGTTTGCCGTCCCTACAAAAACGCATATGGCATATGAGAGTAAAATTGCAAGCAAAAAAAAGAAAAGCAAACCGGATGCTTACCACAATAGTTTGTAGCTGAGAAAAGAGTGATCAACTGTCCCTGTGCAAAGCGTTCAAATCCATCCATGACACATTCATGAGCCCTTATAATTAGCTGTAGCTTGTTTTTCTTGCAGAAGTCCATGACACGATCAGGCTGCAAGTAGGGAGCATAAATAGTGGAAGGGTGTCAATAGTTTGCCACAGGAATGAACATGAAAACAGTGTCCCTGTGACAAGGCTAACAGATGAAACAAGCTCTATGGAAAGGAATCAGTGTAAATAAAAATGATGATTCTTCTTTAGGAGGGGGACTCAAGATCAGCTTCTAGCTGGTTTGCAAGCAAAGTTTGCACTGCTGTAAAGAAAGTTCCAAAGGGAAGAATTATTTTCGATCTTTTACTTTTGGCTGGTCCCCAGTTATTAAGGTTCTTGACTTGCTAACAAATCAAATATATACTTGTTTAAGGGAAAAATACGAAAACAAAAACAAAAAAAAGCATTTGGTCAATGAACTATAATATATACAAATAAAGCTCCTATGCAAATGCAAGGTGCCGAAAAGAAGTATTTACTATAAACTCGTGTACTCAGGAGGGGGTGTGTGTGTGTGTGTGTATCGGAACTGATCTGGTGCATAATGTTTGCTAATATTATATGGTGTGCAATGCAGGAGCAAAATCCACAATTCACGCAGTGAAAGGAGGAAAAACTGTAATTAAATGTATTACCCTTTTTACCCAAATCTAATAATTTACCATGTATACATTACACACCACAATGCTAGCAACGTTATGCATCATTTATATATATAAATATACATATATATAAAGTTCAATCCAATACACTTCAATGGACTAATATATGCATACCCCAAAAGTGACAAGACCAGGCCCTCTAGCATTTGGTCTCAAACCCTCAACACTATCATTTTCTGTAGGATCAGACCTGTGTACATAAATGTCATAAGACCAAATAAAAATAAAAACAAATAATAACATATAAAAGAAGATATGAACATGAGCACACCATAGAAGGTCCATTAAAATAATAGATCCAGCATCCATTGTCATAGGTCTCTCAAGCTTCTCTATCTGCTCTACTGAGTGTATTGACCTTCCAATGCCACCGTGCATACAGATAATCTTCTTTTCAATTAGTGCAGCAAGTGGAAGATAGTTGAAAAGTTGATTGAATCGTGTCCATGCCCATATCCCATCGTTCTCCCCCTAAAAGTTAATTATTTATCAAAACAATCAAACCAGCAAGAGGCAAATATTTATCTATCATGTGTAATGCATACCATTCTCTCAATGCACTCAATACGAAAACCAAAAAGTGCATTTATGTCAGCAGCCTCATGGTTTCCACGTATTAAGTGAACGTTCTCAGGATACTCAATCTGCAAGCAACCATGGAACTAAGTGAGAGAGCACAATAATACAACAAATTAGAATACCCAAAAAGAGAAGCTTGCCTTGAGTGCAAGGAGCAAAGTTATGGTCTCCAAGCTGTGTTGGCCTCGATCAACATAATCTCCCAAAAACAAGTAGTCAATATACCTAGAATATCAATAGACTGAATAAATAAACAACAATTCTCACTCACTTTTAGATCTTTGTTTACAAAGAGAACCCAAGGAAAAAAGAAAAACACCCGAAACAAACTCAAATATTCTGCTATTGAAACGACAATAAAGACCAGCAAACAGCTTTTTTAAAAGTACATCTGCACCAAGGTCCTCAAAAAAATAAATAAATAAACAGCAGCTACCACATATACACTATCCTGCTAGAAGGAAGCCTCCCAGCAACATCTATATCTTTTTTTCAAAAGCAAATGCACAAGCTCTTTTACACTTTGGAAGTTACAAAGTATGCATTTTGTAATTCAATCCACAATTTGTAACTATAAACACTTTCCTACTCCCTGTCAAATAGTTCCATATAATCCAAAGTTCTATCAATCAGTTCTCTACATAGGCTCAGCTTTATTCTTACAAATAAACTGCAAGTAGTAAGCAAGGCATAGCATGAGCATGAACTTACGTTATGTCTCCTGCTGTGGATGGAAATCCATATTCATCAAACAGCCGCATCAAGTCACCAAATTGTCCATGAAGATCACCAAATACCTTCACAGGAGCTTTCAGCTGAAGAACTGTTGGTTCATGCATAAATATCTGTTCAGCAGCATAACAGAGCTCGCCTACTTCATATGAATCCAAGAAAAACCTCCTATTGGAAGGTGGTTTCCAGGTCCGAGGGCTTAATAATGTTGAAATAATCTGCAAGGAAAGAAGTATAATGAACCACTAGAACACAAGATATAAAATGTTAAAGGAAATAAAAAACAAACTAGAATGGTGCTTACCTTCTTAGGTAAGCCTTGAGGAGACTTCTGCCTGGTGAACTTTTTGGTAGGATATGACGAATCACTGTTTAAGGGATTCATTCGTCTGCTCTCATTTTCAAATTGATCCAAAGATAATTGTCTCACCATCCCACCCAGGTTGCCCACAGTCTCTTTAGCAACTACAACCTGCAACAACAGAAAACTTTAACTATGCAGCTTCAGAATGAAACAAAAAATTTGAAACATAAATCATGCAAAGGACATACAGCTCTGGGATGAAGCCGAACATCTGCCTCAGTATCACTACCATCTGAGATGGTCTCTGCAGCATGTGAGTTGTCATCTGATACTGATGTTTCTTCAGCAGGAGCAGCAGAAGCAGCCTGCACAGCTTGCCACACAGCACTAGCTGCCTCAGCTTCAGCAGCAGAAGCCTCCCTTAGTTTCTCTAAAGAATTTTTGTCCGCTCTGTAAAAATGGGGTATATCAATCACTAAATTCTAATAAGCATCAAAAACTGAAAAAAACATTTGGATGAGAAGCTATAACGAAGTAATTGGGATAGAATGCTGTTAATAATAACCTCGTGACACCAGAAGAATTCTCTGGACCACCATCCAGAGGTGGTGGTGTTGCATGTGAATTCACGTTAAAATGATTTCCTTTGGGATTTGTTATAGGAACTGATCTCTCAGACGTCAAAATAGGAGAATTTACTTCGGACTGGAATGATGAATTTTCAGCAACCAGAAAATCATCAAGCAGTATATCTGTACCAACATTACAATAACATCAACATGGAGCAATTGTAGTAAGATTTTGCAAAACAAAGGAACTTGAGATGTGTAATCGTGTCTCTAACATACACAACTGCAGATAGCATACAAATATTAACAGTTTCCAAACAATTTTTCAAAATTTTAGAAATCTTCATGGGAAACAAAAATCTAACAGAAAGGAAAAACAAGAATCCTACGATGCTTAGGGAGAAAGCTATTATGTGAAATAGAACAGTTGAAAAGGAAATCTATTCTGCAACTTACACTACTTCAGTTTCAACAAGTTCCAAATAGCTGGTCTCCAGAACCAAAAATAAAGTCTTTTAAGTTCTTACCTCCTCTAAGACCACCATAAATATAAATACGAACGCCAACAGATGCAGCTGCATGGCGACAGCGACGCATGAGCTCCAGAGAAGGATCATTGTCAGCATGTCCCTTGCTAGTACGTGAGGAAGTCACAAGCCCGTTTCGATCTAACCAAACTCCAGCAGCAGTGTCCAATACTGATCCAAAAATAAAAGGACCCATTTATTAAAATTACAATTATCATTTTATGATAACGGGGCAAACCAAATGCTTACCTGCAATAGCTGCTTCACCTTCTACTGACCGCCCTCCTCTTAGAACACCTCCAGTAACATGTAAACGCGCACCAACAAAAACCTGATAGCAGAGAATGACAACTTTGCAATAAATTTTAGCTTCAATAAAATAGCCATCTCATCAAAGAGACAACTAGGTTCATGAAAAATAAAACCAGTATCAAAATCTATAATATCAAATCCAACAATGTGTCTAGGCACAAAGAACTTTTACTGTATTGATTCACTAAATGTTGAACACCATGCATAAGCATTATGCTTAGAAAAAAATTTATAATTGAAAACGGGGGAAAGAAAAGGAAAAAAGAAGAAAAAAAAGGAAGCTATAAATTCTTGATATATATCTTATCACTTACCGCAGCATGTTGATACCTCGGTGAAGGAGACACTCCAGGAGCAAGGGTCCACTCCCACTGACCATTCCTATGCATGAGCAGCCCATAAGCATCTGCCAGAGGCTGTAGAAGCACACAAATACAATTATAAGAACGAAGACAACAACATTTCATTAGAAGTCCTCAAAAACAAAGGGACATAAACAAAAAAGCATACTTCTCTCTGTCCATAAGAGTGGACCCTATCAGCACAAGAATGTTACAAGGAATATAAGAGTGCAACACAAGATAGCCTTATGTTCACTTCTTTAGTTTGATTATCTTTTCTCCCCGGTTCTCACATCTTTTATTCATGTTTTACAACTAAGCAAACCACAAAGACATTCCCAATTCATAATTGCTTGAGGCTGACACCAAAAGCAAGAAAAACTTGTATAAGCCCTCTGCCCCATGTATCTAACCGCTCATGTGGTTCACCAGTTTGACTGTAGACCTAGAGTGCAAAAACTGAAATGGTACACATGCTTAACATATATTAACAATTTGATGTTCAAGTTTCCATGTAAAGAATCAACGTACTACTCCAGAAGTCTCTCTTCCACCACAAAGCAAAAACATGCCATCTGATCGGGCACTAGCTGTTGCATACCTACAAAATAAGGTTGCTCATAAGTCACTGAAAGTATATACCTTATCCTACTAATAATCAACATGGAAAGTTATACTCACATTCTAGCAGAAGGTCTGTCACCTTCTGGGCTTAGCCTCTGCCACACATAAGGTTTCTGAGCAGTATCAAAAGCCCAAGCATCAGACAGAACTCTTTTTCCTGAAAGAACAGAAGGTACCATTACATAGTCTACACTATCAAAAGAAGATCATATAAAAAAGAACATTTTTCTTGTCTGGTTATGTATATACTTCAGTCTGCTTTATCTGCAATAACTTGTCAGCTTATTCTTCCATATACTTGACTACACTCTAGCATGTTATGACAAGAAAACTTGGTTGGCAAGAGAAGGTTATGGAAAAGAACATTAGACTTAGCACCTGTCTTGAGACTCTTGCTAACTACTTTGCACCTCGAAAATGCCCCATCTAGAAGGTAAATCCACTTTGACAATAGTTTACATAACCTAATATATAAACCATGTATAGAAGACACAACCTCTGGAAGGTGAAGGCCATTACACTTCAGAGGATGCAATAAAGCAAATCCATCAACCATGATGCATCTCTATGGAAAACACAATGCTGATTCAATTTGACACGTAATAGCCCAATGATACAGCTTATTAAAAAATAATAATAATAATTGCAACAACAACACATGATAGCTTTTCAAACAATTAACAACTTTTACTGAAAAGGGAAGAGGGAGAGAGAGAAATTCGATGGATAAAATACTACAAAAATGTCCTCACCGTCATTGCCACTGACAGTAACAAGATATCTTTGAGCAACCAAGTCCATTACATGGCCATAACGAGGCCCAGGTCCCTGCCCTTGCACGACCACCCTACATTCACAATATAAGAGAAGAAACTTGATAACTGCAACTTCAATAATTTAAGACTATCCCAGAATGAGAAAAAGTTTGATCACAGCCACATAACCACACCTGTGCCACTTGAACTTATCGTTAGTTAAGTCGAGCACGTAAAGATCATCAGTGGAATGCCCAGCAGGACCTATACCACCCTAGCCATACAGCATAAATCGAAAAATATCAGGGTAACATCTAATAACACTGTAACCAAAAACAAACTAAAAATTCCAATTTTTTCCCATTAGCTATCCTTGACTCACCTGAAAGACAACCATAGTACCCACTGCAGCTGCGGCGTGTGCTGCCCTCGGAGATGGTGGCTCACCAGCAGGCCTAATTCTGCAAAAAAGCACCCCCTTCAGTTCCAAAAATCCGCGAGAAAAGATTATAAAAAAAAATTTACAAAAAAAAAGGGATTGGAAATTACCTAGTCCATTTCCGGGTTAGAACATCATAGGAATGAACCGAATTGGTCACACCCGCTAACCCTAAATTCAAATCGAAGAAAATAAGACAAATAACATAACTGAATTACAAAAATGCTGACGTAAAAGAAAAAGAAAGAGAGAGTTACTGATGCCAGGGGCAGAAGAGGAGGCTCCGCCTTCGATGGCGGTGGCTCCGCCGAAGAGGATCAAGCGCGGGCCATGTGTCTTGCTGGCGCTGACGGCGGTGAGGGTGTGACCGCATCGAGGACCAGGAGCATCGTCGTCGGTGTCCCAGTAGGTCTCCAAAGCACGATAGGTCGGAGCAGGGTGAAGCCATGGCTTCGAAGCCATCGCTTACAGAACCTAACTAAACCTTCGCTCTGATATATCAGATTTGTACCAGATCACACACTACGAGATTGCTGATACAATAAATCAGCAAAAAGAATAAACGAATGCAATCGAATAGAACCCTACGATCGGATTCGTGGTGAGCCCGGCGATGATGATGGCTGTGGGGCCCGGACTTAAGCTCCGGACCCTCTAATCCATTGGCTGCTCCTTTTCTTCTTTCTTTTTTTCAATCAGAAACCGCGGGGATTTTGGGTTGCTTTTATTTTATTTTTCAATAATAAGGTCTGAAACAAGACTGAGTCACTGCTTCGTCCAAAGAAAACTCCGTTTGTAACAAATTAAAGTAAAAACTAATTTATATATTTTATCATTACAATGTAATCCTTAATTCCTACGCGCACTGCTACTTCTTCCCGCATCAAAGATTATTAAAAGAAAAATATCTAAAAGATGGGAGATGAAAATTTTCAAGTATTGGGCTGCGTCAAAGAGGTTCTAAATCAGAAGCTTCTAATGGGCTTTTCCTTTAATTAGATAGCTTCGCTCGTTGTGCCACCCAGGCCCACCACGTACCCGGTTTTACTTTTGCGTCTTGAGTCTTTCAACCCAAATCGAAGTGTTAATAATTGATTTTTTTTTGGTCAATTGGTACAGACACACGCGCACAATATACAAGGGGAAATGAATAAAAAATAACAAATTATATATATATATATATATATAAATAATAAAGCATTTAATAGGGGAAAATCAAAAGCAAAAAAGTTAATGGAATAAGTTAAATAAAAATAAATTGATTAAAAAGTAAGAATTTGGTAGCAGAGGCGACTGGTTTGACGCCGACATAAAGTCAAAGTCATTAACCATTTTCCACTCTCCGGAAATGGCTCTTGATTGATTCGTTATTCGCTTGCTGCAATTTTTTCTTCTCTAAATGAATTGTTACGTGTTTAATATTAATTTGCTGACACACGGATGAATTTAATTAGCTAGTCTTTATAGAATTCATTTTTCAATTTTAAAAGGAAAAAAAATTAATAATCAATCTCCAACTGTTATATAACCAATGAATTCAGTGTCATCACCGATAGCTTTCCTTATTCATTTGTAGGGATTAATATGATAACATTGTCATTCCAAATTCTGTCTTCTATGCTTCCAAATAGTGTTTCTTTACACGTGAAATCTCCTCTTTTACATTCCATTTTGTTTATTGTAAAATATTGATAGAGTGATTCAAAAAAAAAAAAAATTTGGAGGTCCATGAAGTTTTATAACATATTATAAAACTTAAAAGCACATGGGGATGTGGCCTAACAGAGAGGAAGCCGTATTCACACTTTCACTGCGAGTTATGATTCAGTCTTGTAGCCTCGTTATTCTGATGTCTTCATCTTATTTGAATCGCCAGGTGAAGGGAGATCTGTTAAGAATTCTAGACTCTACGTGATTGTAAGCGGGATTTGTTAGAGTGGTATTACTCACTCTACATGATTGTAAAGTAGTAGTAAGAGAACTACCCATTCTGAGCTTCTTTTTTCCGATAAAAAAATATTATATAACTTAAAAGGAGATTCAACATTTTTCTAGATATTTACTCAAAGTTTTCCTACACACTTTGCCTGTTCCATGAGTTAAGAGCGTCAGACAGTTACTTGGACATTGCACTGTGCCTCAACTGTGCTACGATATTTTCTGGATCTGAAGCCATATACTGTATGATAATCAACAATCAGAAAGCAAGTAGGGTATAACAGTTAAACAAACAAGCCACATAAAAAACACCAACTAATATATAAGCAAAAAAGTCTCAATTCATTAGTGTTCTAGTAAACTTGATCCTCCTCCTCCTAATATAAATGAACATGAAACTGAACTAATTGAACCACCAAGG
Source organism: Rhamnella rubrinervis (assembly GCA_007844105.2). Lineage (NCBI taxonomy): Eukaryota > Viridiplantae > Streptophyta > Magnoliopsida > Rosales > Rhamnaceae > Rhamnella > Rhamnella rubrinervis. The sequence continues at coordinate 15,674,063 of CM017575.2, read as the reverse complement.
ACCATCTGATCCATTTCAAATTCCATTCTGTCTGTACCTCAAGCATTCACGACCATTCCACAGTATACAGAGCTCAATAACAAGAAACGTATATACACAGGTTGACAGACACAGAAAATTTAACAAGGAACTAATGGTTTTCCATTCAAGCTTATTTCCTTTTCATGATTCAATGGATGGACAAGAGCAGGGTGGCTCTTGAAATGGTCAAAGTTGAAAGGCACAACTCCTTTGCGACTCTTCGCGTTGGCATTAGCTCCATGGCTAATCAGTAAAAGAGCAACCTGCACATGCCCTGCTTCAACCGCACAATGGAGAGGCGTATAACCAGCATCATCAACAATATCAACATGAGCACCATGATTGAGCAACACCTTTACACAGTCGATACCTCCCTTGAACGCAGCTCTGTGCAGTGGGGTCCAACCATTCTGATCCCTTCCGTTCACAAATGCCCCCTCCGCTAAGCAACTCTTTAAGTCATGGACGTCGTCTAATCTCGCAGCCCGCTGCAACAAGTCGTCCAGTCGCAGCAGACTGAGCAAATGCGAGTGCCCATTATCGGCTGCAAGCGCAAAAGCCGTCTTGCCCTCTCTGTTGACCACGTATTTGCTATTTGAGCAATCCAACAAACGCTTAACAGCCTCAAAATGACCCTCCGCGGCAGCAAAGTGGAGTGGAGTCCATCCATTAAAGTCAAAAAGGTCAGCATTTCCTCCAACTGAGACGCAAAAACTCAGCACCTCGACGTGACCGAGAGCCGCAGCGATGTGAATTGGAGTCCTACCATCTGAATTCACCGAATTCACATCGATATCTTCAAAACTTTTGCACAGAATCTCAATCAAATCGACCCGGTTCACTGATGCTGCGTCGTGCAAAATCTTGTCTGCTGTATTATCAATTTCACAACCAGATGCTATCAAAATCTTCATAATCTCAACGTTACCGGCCCGAACTGCCAAAGATAGCATAGACCCTGCATCAGAATCTCTGTCATTCACGTCAGCGCCGGCGTCAATCAGAGTAGAGATCAAGTATGCGTTCCCAGAGTCTATGGCTGGTTTCAGTAAAGCTGTGAGCTGAGACCCAGAACACCCAGAAATCGCTCTGTGTAGATAGGAATTCAATTCTGGGACTTGAGCGTGGTTGGAAATGAGAAATTCGATGACTTGAGGACCCACAAAAGAGATAGGTATTGTGGCGTCCCTGAAAACGTGAGGTCCGGGTCTGGAAAACAGACGGCGGAGATCGTCCTGATGGGCTTTACCAGTTGGGAGCACGGAAGTCCGGACGTTGATGATGTCATGAGGGGTAACGAGAGGCGGTTGATCAAACGGCTGAGAGAGGAGGAGGGTGTATGATGAGGAAGAGAGCGGTGGAATTATAGAGAATGGTTGAGGAAATGAAAAAAGAGGACTTGTGGTTGTCAGAGACACTGCCACAGACATGGTGTGCATGAGGTTGGTAAGCCTGAAGGTTGTGCTGCACTTATGGCCTCTCTTGAAGTTCAGCTCCACCTCTTTTACGTCTGGCTTCACCAGCTTGTCCATGGTGAAACCCCTTCTCTTTCTCTTTTCTTTGAGGCTTTGAGGTTTTTGCTGAGGCTTGATTTGATGGAAAACGATAATGAAGCGAGGAAGATGAAAAATGGTGATGTGCGGTCTATTGGTCTTTCCCTCTGCTTCTGGTTTAATAATTCTTAGCTGTATTTCTGTGATATTTAATTGTTAAATGATTAATTAATGAATTGATTTACAAACAATTTGTTGGTTTAGGTTTAAGGTGTGATTATGAAAGGTGGGGACTTTGACAATGAGAGAGTCATTGTTGGCTTGTTTGAATAGAAGCAGCACTATTCTTCCAAATTGGAGGACGTTGAGGTTCCTTTTCAGTTGTTTTCAAGGTGAAAGGTCAACTTCATCTTCCTGACCCAATTGATGGTGTTGATGAAGTTTCCAAGATCAGGTTATTTTGACTATGTTAAGCTCAGCAGCTTGGACCAATAAGAATAGGCAGCTGATTAAACTGACCAGCATGCTTAGCTAGTAAATAAATATTCTACTCCATAAAATTAAATGAAAATTGAAGTAGTCCTTGTGCAATGGATTTTTGGCTCATCTTCGCTTGCTATACAAGCGTCTTGTTGAATTGAACTTGGGTGCACCAACGATCTTTGATTGCTGAATTTTAAATAATCCTCCATAAGATTGTTGTTATGTTGTTCAGTCTCTATCCCCATGTGTTTGTGATCATGATTTAAATTCTAAGTAACTATTGCATAATTTCTGAGACATTTTTCATGTAGGCTCCATAAACATACACGATAAACATTGTTATTTGACTAATGAAAAAATGTTTCCAGACTCCAATGAGAGCTTGCATTAACTAAATTAAAAATTTGATGATGAGCTCAGCTCAGGTTGTCACTTTTCATGGGCCACTTCTCTGATGCTCTGCAGCCATTAAAAACATCACTATCTCCTTTGGTAATTTAAGTTTATAGTATTATATTAACCATTAACGTTGCATGTCGGAATTGGATTGCTACATATTTGTTTTTCTTATAAAGGTCTATTGTTGTTTAGTTTTCGATGAGGAGGTTGAAGCATGTTTAGTAGTTTTGTGAGCTGCTCCTCAATTTTAACTAGTACAGAGGCTATGTTTGTTTACGACATTAACAGATGAAAGAAACTGTTTTTTGGTCCTAATTTATATTATCTTTATCTTATACTCTCTTTACTATGAAACATATAGAAGGGTTTTTTCTTTGGCTCATTAGATTTAGATGCTGGTTTTTTCTTTTCTATGTGAATGAACTGTTTTGGCCTCTGACCAGCTTGTGACATCCATGAAGCAGTATTTAGTGTTCTGTTTCATCACAGCTTGGTCCAGCTTGTGCTTTGCAGCATATTCCTCTGATTCTTATTACAACAGAAATCATGGGTTGGACTTAGGAACAGTTCAACCAAATGCATGTCTGTGTTTTTGTCCTTCTGATTGGCACCATTCAAAAGTGGAGAGTCCAAGGACTCATTGTATCCGTCTGTGGAAGCCAAAAGACTGGTCCCAGAAACAATATGTGAATTGCCCCAATTGAATTTAAAAATACAATGAGAGAAACAAGGGTAGGTGAGTCACAACCAGCCTATATGTACCAAAGAAAATTTAATTCATTTTAGTACCATAAACTAGCTTTTAGCCATACTATTATTATTATAATTTGCAATTAAAAGGCCACACGCAAGGGTGACATCCCAAAGCATTTTGTTTCCCTTTTTATATTACAAAATTTATGATGGAGGTGGCTGGTTAGCTATGAATATTGTAAGACCAGCCCGATGACGATGGCTTATATTCCACTTTCAAAAATGTTGGCTTAAGAGTGTGGCTTGTCTCGTTAGGAGTATCATTTGCCAGATTGACCAGGCCAAATTAGATTATAAGAACGTAAATGGAATTGGAGCAATTTAATTTATCTGTCATTCAATCTAGGGAACTCAAATTTAGATGAGAAGCTTCCTTATGATTTTTCTACAGAGTGTGGGCTTGCAAGACAGTCAGGAGGAAAAGACCTAGCCAGGTCGGTTTTTATCCAACTACATTTCTATGACTTTTTTTCTTAGTGAAGCCTGAACAATTAGAAAAAAATTATTTTACCATTTAAGAGATAATTTTGAAAAGACAACAGAAAATTGTTTAAGACATTGAATGCGCTTCTCAGGTTCTATATTATGAAACTTGGATTGGATGTACTATTATTTCATTTCAATTTTGTCTCTAAATCATGTGTGTAAAGCCACAAATAGCTAAGCTTAGGAACCCTACCATGGCATATTTTGTATCTACTTAACAATTTTCCAGACATATTATATACCAGTTTATTCTGTAATTAATGTTTTTACATATATATATATATATATGTGTGTGTGTGTGTGTGTGTGTTTTTGTGTACAGACAAGTCATGCTCAACTTCAACAAACCCTGCAGTTTGGTTTCAGATTCTATTCAGCTTCTGAATCTAACATGAAGCCCAAAGATGAAGGGGACAAACACTTCCCTGAAGAGCACCTTCTTCTAATCAGCCACAGTTGCCAACTTTGGGCTCATATTGTATATGAAAGTCACTGGTAGCAACTTCTATGCCTCTGACTAATCAGATCAAGTACTTCAAAGCATATTCATAAAAAAAAAGTACTTCAAAGCATATTTAATTGTTGGACAAATCCAAACGTTATTCAACATTTAATAAATAAATTGTTCTATTAACTTATTAGGCATAAAAAAATAAATATAAAATTGTTTATAAATAACATTATTAGTGATCTCAATATGTGTCTAGACACACAGGTTGTACGAGCAATGTCAATTTTTGTTAATGGTTATTGGGCCCTTCCCTTGAGAAGACAGAGAGTGTGTTGGGCTTAGTTAGGTGGGCTTCCATCCCTGTAGGCTGAACTGGACATGTGGTTGGGTTTTGTTTCTTGTACCAATTCCAACAGCATTGCCGTGGTCGCGCTTATTGTTTTGTGATAGAAAAAGGTTGGTTTTTCCAACAAACGACCTGTAGTTTTTTCTCTATAGACGTTGTGTCGTCATATGTAACAGTTTCTTTTCTTTAATCTACGATTTATTAATGGTTCGTTGTTTTCTAACTTTTTTTTCCTTACATCATTCATTCATTCATAAGAAGTATAAAATTCAAAAATTAAAATAGTCCCATCGGTTTAAAACTCATTTTAATAAGAAATCAATGTGTTTATTCAAGACTGTTTGTCAGAGACTTTTCAACAAAACTCCTTTTTTATTGGTGTTTGTCTTTAGGGGATATTTTTGTTAAGGGTTATATTCGCAGAGTAAATTATATACATACACAGACTTATACTCTATGAATGGATAACTTCTATATGATTATAAAAAATTATAATCTCAATTTGAGCTAATTATAAATAATAATAAATTTTATATTATAATAAATTATAATTTATTCCAACCCGTGGTAAAGAACTTGCTTCCATGTAGTTATAATTATATATATATATATATATATTACACAAAATATATGCTATACTACATTAATTTTTTTGTGACGTAGTCTATTTGCTAGAGATAGAAGAAAATATATTCTTTAAATTGGCTGAGAATTACACTGAGTTTTGTTAGATAAAATAGTTTATAAAATTTATATTTAAAAAAAATTATCGAAGAGAATGCAAAATTTTAAAATGGCTGTGCATTTCTGATACTATATATATATATATATATTAATCAACTATTGACTTTTATATACTTTATTAGTTAATTATTAATATTGTGTATAATTTACCTCTACACCACTAATTCAAAATATTAATTTATATAACCACACATCTACTTACTTATTATATAGTAATAAAATTAATTTGATTCCTACATTTACTACAGAGATATTTTACTCCTTGCGTACATATACTTCTTTTGTGGATGGCTTGATTGAAACCTCAGTTTCATGGCCATGAGCGAGGCTTACAGATGAAAACCATGAAGCCCAAAAGTTAAAAAAAATATGGCAGAAGAATCCAAGCTGAACTATCAAGTGGGTCACAAAATTTTGTCCTGATGGGCTGAGTTGCCAATTCCTAGTAGCTTAGAAATTCTCTTGTGAAAAACGCAATAGAGAACATCCAATGGATCAGAAAAGAAAAAAGTAGATTGGTGACTCTGATGTTACTTCCACCAGATAAAGACTACTCTGAACGTGAACGTAGTGTTTAATATTTATCTGATCCCCCATTTAGACTTTTAATTTTTTTTTAATTCAGAAAAAAATAAGTAGACACATAAAAAGTTTAACTCAAAGAGACTGATTTTGTTGGTGAAATGAACCGAAAGTGAAAGTGGGGTGGTGTTGGCAAGAAAGAAATTGGGTTTCCGTCACTGGGGAGACATCTTCTCTTTGCACTCAGAGGAGGGAACCACATGCATTTCACATAAAAGGTTTTAAGCCAAACCCTAACGTCGTTTTCTTTCATCAAAATCGTCATCGCTTTCATCATCCCCTTCAATCATCAATTTTTATGGATTAATTTCTTATTCATCTGATAATTCAATGTTTATCTTCAGTAATTGAAATTCCAATGTAGCGTGTGCTTCTGACTCTATCCCATTATACGTGCAATTCATATTTGGTGCCTCGCCATTGGATCTCTACAAAGTGGTTTTCCCATAGCACCACAATCACCATCGCTTTCTACTCTACAACCCCCATTTTTTGTGACACCTAAGTTTTGTTACATTTTATTTTTCCATTCATTTTCTCTTAAATCCCATATTTAGTTGTCTTTGGTCTTTGTTTTTCTCATTATTTTTATATGTTGGGTTCGAGCATTTTTAATAGAAAATTGGGTCAATATTAATATATCAAAATTTAGTTCATACTAAAAAAATATGATAATTCTAAAATAATTATATTGTTTTGCTTTAAAGTGTGGAGTCATCCACTTTGTATGGATTTTTTTAAAATTTATCACAAGAAAAATAATATTGCTCTATTTTAGTATTAAAATATCATTTTTAATTTTAAAAAGTATATGTCAATATTAGAATTTAACATTGATCCTCATTTTACAGTACTTTACTGGAGAGGCTCTAATTATAATGTTGAAATTTAATATTGGCACTCATAAATTTACCGAGAGGTCCTAATTATAAACAATAACTAAAATTATCCCAATTTGCCTAACTAACACATGCCATAGTTGTCAGATCACTTGTTTAGAGACATTATGTCACACCCCATTGAATATTTTACAACCCACTTGCCCAACAAAGACTCTGAAAGTACATATTAATTTAATCATGAACGTCTGCGAATCATTTATAATTTTTTTATTTTGACTTTCTCTCTTGCTACCTCAAAATTCATCCATGGCTTCCACAAAATTCTCTAAATTATAAATAGACAAAATGGTTGAGTTTCTATTTTCTAATCTTTACAATCCTCCGCGTCACTAATTGTGGCCTGTCTGCTTTATAATATAACTAGGCATGCCTCAGGCAGTCCATGATATCAGCAACCGAGTCTTGTTTTTGTATCTAGCTTTAAGGCGTGGATGCATGATTGGAAACTAAATCAAAACCATTGGACTTGGACTATAAAGTGGGTTAATGAATGATAATTGCAAAGGCGCTTTAGTCCTACCATACAAAATAATATTAATTTTCCGATAAGTACAGAGATTTTTTTGAACCGTTTACTTGATCCAAATGATGGGCTGCTTGAGAATTTTGGTGTCACCTAAAAGAAACAAAGCATAATCCAAGGATTTTGATGTTTGGTAGATGAGAAAAATTAAATGGGTGAGGAGGAAAATTAAAGATGATTCTAAAACAATCACGTGAGGCTTTGTTTTACTTCAAGACAGAATCTAATCTATAATCACCTAATACTACTTTCACATACAATGCACATTGTTTGGTGGTTTTTCTTGTTTGTCCGTTTAAATCGATAATCCACTTCACATTCATTGTATATATCTTTGTATTTTGTATCCAATAAAAAAGGTAGACTGAGTGGATGTAAAGGGAACCATCTTATGCAACCTAACCAAATCAAACATCTAATTTCTTTTTTCTTTTTTTAATTTTTTTATTTTAGTTTGCGAGGGGCATACATGTGAAACCATCATTAATAGTGACTCTTTAATTTCAAACCAAACTCTTCCATAAATTAAGGGTTCCTATAGTTTGACAAAATCAATACAATAAAATTATATTTTTACTATAAAAATTTATCCTTGTATAAATACACATGTAAATAAGATTTAAATTATGCATATGTTGGTCAGTCAAACATCCAACCATTCAGCGCAGAAAGCCAACCGTTTTATTACATTCATTTATGAGAGTTGTAGTTTAAGTATTGACATGTCACGTTATTATTTCAGATGTACTTAGCTTTATTTATATATTAGGTGGAGAAAAATCTATTAAGAGTATGAGTTAGCTGTTTTAAATTTTTAAAAATTACAAAATTAAAGAAGTAAAAAGACCTTATTTATTAATAAAATTATGAACTCAAGATCTAAATCAGAGTTTTTTTTATTAAAAAATAAAAATTTAAACTCACGGGATCCAAATTGAAGCTCTTTTTATTAAAAAAAACAAAAATCCAACCATTCAAGTTAATAAGGTAGTTTCATATACCTTTTACTTTTGCGATCATATTCCGCGGTTAATAATTTTAAAATTGCTAATTCTAATTGTATTAAAACACAAATAATAATGTTGTTCTAGAAGGAATAACCATTCACGGTTCGCCCATTGACCCCAAGAAAAGGTCTAAAACATATGTAAAAACTGAATTCAAAATCAAAGATTTTTGTTTTTTATTAAAAGAAAAAATAGAAAAAAAGGAAAGAAAAAGAAAGAAGAAAGAGGAAGATGAGGTTCAGGGAGAGACAGCATGCCCAATGAAGGGGAAAGAGAGGTGTTTTTGAATACTGCGGTGGAAAAATGGGTAAGAATTTTGATAAAATAAGAACACAAGAATTTGAAAGAAGTGGTTGCACCGGGTGGGATTGACCCAATCAGCACAAGAAGCCAAAAGCTGTTCTTAGTTGTTGACCAAACGCACAACAGGCCAAAACCAACGTGGCCCGCATGCTTACTATAATTAAATTAAATAAATATAAAAAGCAATTTAATTCTCAAAAAGATGCAAGTGTCCTATTGAGAAAAAAATAATAATATGAAATGAAAAAAAATTGGGAAGGTGAATGGTACACGGCAATTATATTTGGTATAATCTTTGAGTGAGTGTGTGTGTGTGGCACATGCTTAGCCACCCCCTCACATGAGGACAATATGTCCATCCAAATATACAAGCACTACCTTGCTTTTATTATACTCTCTCTCTCTTTTTTAACAAAATCAATTTTGTATCTATTTGTATTTTGGACTCTTCTTTTATAATTTCTTGGCCATCAAGGATAATTATGATCATCATCTATTGCGATTGGGAACTTTTTAGGTATGAATGCTTACACCCCCATTTTTTAAAATTTTAAAATTTTTTAAACGATTGCCTCAATTAGGTGGACACTTCTCGCAAAAGATTTATCGGAGACGAATATAAAACAGAAATTTTTATAAAAAGGTTTTGAATCGCGAAGAGTCTTAGCAACATGTTTGTTTGAGAATTTCCAATCAAAGAAAAAATGAATGGTCCCGATTCGCTTCAAGTACAAAAATCCATGCCCTTTGGTCACGTACCGCAAACTTTCCTTGCGCTTTCATTGGTTTTCTTTGTCCAAACACCCACCATGTATTGGAGCATTTTTTTTCATCAAGCGAATCAACGGCGGACGTCCACAGAAAGGTCCCACATCAAATGTCACAAGATAAATCTAATCAATCACCCACTAAAAGCAAGAGCACTGCTAATGCAACAAGAACTCCACGTGGCAGCCTCACAGGACTTACTTCCCATCACGGGGCCTCGGAAGCGAGGTCCCACCGTAGAGCTTGATCATCGTATCAGCTTGTTATGAGAATAAAGACTTTGTTGTGGGACCCGTAGAGAAAAAACGTGAGCGGAGTACGATCGACAAGTGTCCGTAGCCCACGATGAGAGATTGAAACGGACTCCGGATAATACGACAAAATCGAAAGCCCACACTCGTAATTAGGAATTTTAATTCCGATTAAATTTATTATTTTAATATTTTGGAAAAGGCCTTTCCTTTCAGGCTCTGACAAAAAACATGCCGTCACGCGCTTTTTCGCTAGCTGACAAAACACGTGTCGCTCTCAATGGTGCTTTCGGCATTCAGCCAGAAGTTGGGGGGCTTTTTGGGGAATTCGGAAATGAGTGTTTGGCAAAAGAGTCGAGACGAAACCCTTTGTCGCCACGTGCCTTGGCGTTGGCCGCACGCAGGAAACTCTTGTCTGCTTCTTTTCGTTTAATTAATTATTTAAATAAATTTTAGTTTCCTATTTTTTATTCGGACAATTTGTGATGGTTACGCTATTGCCAGATGCCTGTTTTAGCTGCTTCAAGAACTTTTGTGCAGTTAAAAAAAGAAAAAAAAAAAAGGAAAAAAGCGGTAAAGGGGTTAAAAATGTAATAATGGGCGGTAACATTCAATTTCTTAAAAACACTTGGTAATTTTCCACTCGGATTGTTTTTAAAAAATAAACTAATTAGTTATGAAAACATTTAATAATCAATCCCATCCGTATAGATATTTTTGGTACCCATCGATGAATGTGAAAAGTGAACTTTTCTTCTTTGTTGGAAATTAACAGATTAAACTTAGTAAATCTAAATCGAAGAAAATATATTATTTAGTGATTCGTTATAGACTTTTAGTACAATTATTTTGGAGGAATAAAGTAAAAAACAATAAACAAGGACAAGGCCAAAAAAAAAAAAAAACCAAAAAAGAGTAAATATTAAAATAAGTAAAGCCAAAAGAAAAAAAGAGTGTAAGTAGCCAAGGCAAGGCCTTTTTGGACATTTATGTGTCATGACAAAAGAGAACACAAGGCCCTCGCAAGAGAGAAAAAATACAGGTATCTACGGATACGGTCTGTTTTATTATATTTATTTTAAAAAATTATAATTTAAATTTTAATAAATAATAATATTATTTTAGATTATTTAGTTTTATCTTTAATCTTATCAAATTAAAATAGAAAAGATCTATTAAAAATGTATACTAAACGATTTAATTTCTTATTAAATTGTAAAATTAAAACGGTAAAAAAATTATATTCAATTACGTTCAAATTAAAATATTTTATAAAAAAAGGAGAAAAAAACAGTGTAGAATAAAGACGAGCAAGTAGAAAAAATTGGGAGAATTAAATAAAAAAGACATTGTTATTAATATTATAAATTTTAATTAATTAATAAAAAAAAAGGGAACGGTAGGACCCATATAAACAGTTTAATTCGGCCGCTCGCTTTGTCGTCTCTCTCGTCTCCGTCCACCACCGTTTCGCTCCTTTGCGTTTGACTCACACACCCCTGCACTCTCTCCTACTCTCTCATTTTCGAAACCCATCTCTCTCTGTAGTTTCTCTCTCTAATATCTTTGATCTTTCTCTGCGTGGTCTGTGCGCTCTCTGTTCCCTTATTTCATTGAGAAGTGTCTCTTCTTTGTTCAGTTATTAAAACGAGGAATCAAACCCAGTGGACTCGAAAGGGGTACAAACCCACCAGAAAAACTTAGCAACTCAGAAGACGCACCTCTGTTTGTGCCTCTCGGTTTCCTCTACGCTCGCCGTGTCACTACTTAGCAAGTTCAAGCTTTCTGATAGTATTATGAGCACTAAACGGGGTGTTTTCCTGAGGATCATTGTTGGATTTTAAGCCTTTAATTGTGGGTTTCAATATTCAAGTGTGGAGAGAGAGCGCGCAAGCGCCATGGCTGGTGACAATGAAGTCAACCTCAATGAGTCCAAAGTACTTTCTTCTTATCTTGATCAAGCTTGGTCTCCTCTCTTCCTTCCTCTTTTTCTTTTTTCTGACATTTTCTGGGCACTCTTTTTGTTCTGTTTTAGAAATTTTTTAGGATGGTTTATGGGATTTTTCTTTTCTACGTTTGGTGTTAATTTTGTTATGATATTGCCTTATTGGGTATGTTGGTTTTTCTGGTTCTAGCAAGTTTGAAGTCTGGCAAACTTGAGCTTCATTGGGGACAAAAAATTAATTTTCTAGTTTGATTTGAAGGATATTTTTGTTATTCCCGTTTCTCAGGACTTTTTCTTTTCCATTGCTTTTGATTTTTAACTGTGATCCTTTTCTGTTTAATTATGAACTGACTGGATGGCGTGATTCATTTTTCCTAGTTTTTCTTATTCTTTCATGTAGTGTCCTTGTTTCTTGTTCCGGAAAGTAGGAGTTTGACAAATTCCAGGTCCATTTGGTGCGAAATTCTAATTTTTTTACGATTTTGTGGTCTTTGAGTTGAATTTTAGGCATGCCACTATTTGTTTTCCGCTTCTCTACTGATTTCGTTTTACCCTTTGAACATGTTCCTGCTGGTTTATGAAGTTTTTTCATGGTTCTCATCGTTGCCTTACAAATTTTAGTTTTGAATTTTCATGTTTTCTTTTCTTATTCATATGACCAATTTGTTCTGAGTATATTTTTAGGCTTATAAATTCTCTTAGTTGCTTTTGATAGATTAAAGTTCTAATCCCTCTACGTCTTTTCTCTCTCTGGTATAGAGGGTCGTTCCTCTTAACACATGGGTACTCATCTCCAATTTCAAGCTAGCTTACAATCTCCTCCGCCGAGCAGACGGAACATTCGACCGTGCATTGGCAGAGTTCCTTGAGCGTACAGTCGCTCCCAATACGTTTCCAGTTGATGGCGTCTTCTCTGTTGACCACCTTGATCGATCCACTGGACTGCTTAATCGAGTCTACCAACCGGCACCAGAAAATGAGGCTCAATGGGGTCGTATGGTGGACCTAGAGAAGCCCTTGAGCACCACAAAGATCATCCCAGTCATAATTTTCTTCCACGGTGGAAGCTTCACCCACTCCTCGGCCAATAGTGCTATCTATGACACTTTTTGTCGCCGCCTTGTTAACAATTGCAAAGCTGTTGTAGTCTCTGTAAATTACCGCCGATCACCTGAGCACAAGTATCCATGTGCATATGATGATGGCTGGGCTGCTCTTAAGTGGGTTGTAACGAGAACGTGGCTTCAAAGTGGGAAGGATTCTAAGGTTTATGTATACCTGGCTGGAGATAGTTCTGGGGGAAATATTGCGCACCATGTTGCAGTAAGGGCAGCTGAAGCTGAAGTAGAGGTATTGGGTAATATCCTTCTTCATCCAATGTTTGGTGGGCAGATGAGAACCGAATCAGAGAAGAGATTGGATGGGAAGTACTTTGTTACCATTCAAGACCGTGATTGGTATTGGAGAGCTTATCTCCCTGAAGGAGAAGACAGAGACCACCCAGCATGTAACATATTTGGTCCCAGGGGTAGAAGCCTAGAAGGGATAAAGTTTCCGAAAAGTCTTGTTGTTGTGGCTGGTTATGATCTTGTTCAGGATTGGCAATTGGCATATGTTGAAGGGCTCAAGGAATCCAATCACGATGTGAAACTCCTTTATCTTCAGCAGGCCACAATTGGGTTCTACTTCTTGCCGAATAATGAACACTTCTATTGTCTCATGGAGGAGATAAAAAACTTCGTGAATCCTAACTGTTAATAGACTACTTAACTTTACCTACAGGCAGCCAATACATAACAGAAGCTTTGACTTTTTACTCGAGTTTTTTTCCTCCCCTTTCACAGTGATGGTGTGTAGATGTAAGATTGTGTAGTATTAATTCGTACTTTGTCACCATTGATATTGTGATGTTTGTGAGTTCTGCAACTTTAGGGACTGGTTGTGGTTCGTGGTCTGTGGTGGAGTTGCACGAACATATTCTGCCTGAATGGGGCTAAGCTTCAGCTACTCGGAAGCACCGGATCAGAATTCATTGGTCGGTTTGGCAGGACTATCAGTTTATAGAAGGTTACTCTGGCTAACTTCTGATGACAAGAGAGAAGTGCGAGGGGTAATACTTGGTGGTTAATCAATGTGTTTAGTAAAAGAATATTCTTATAGTCACTAATTTCAGAACATGAACTGGAATGTCTCCATTGTGTTTTGAACTTGTTATAAGTTGTGTTCTTGAGTTAAATATAAAGATTTCTGTTGCCAATTTTCCATTTTAATATTCAGTCAGATCTCTTCCTTGGAGTTGCCTCTTCTTTTATTGATTTGAGTGTCTATTCTTGGCAAGTTGCCCGTATATAGGGTACTGGAAACTCGTAGAAACCAGCTCTCAGAATGTATTCGTTTTGCTGAAGTTTTCACTCGAATTATTTTAACAATCAAACTGGTTTCAAACCCATTGGAATTTCCTCTGGTTGAAAGCAGATTTCCAAAAAAACATCATTCTTCTACTTTAATCAATCAACATCTTATGTTTACAAAGTATCCATTGCCCAAATCATTTCCAGTTTCTACCAAAAGTGGGAAAATTACAGAAGTGGCACTTATTTGAAACAGATGAAGTGGGTAAATCACATCTTGATCTCTCTTTCTCTTTGAAAATTTTGCATCCCGTTAAGGAATTAGACTTGAAATTTGCTTCAAAAAGGCGACACCAAAAGTTGGAAAGGAGAAAAAAAAAAAATGAAATGGCAGTGTTTACATGGTCTACTTATGGTACAAAACAATTGATGGGAAGGAGGATTCCCAAGGCTACAAGCAAACCCCATCCACCAAATGGGCATCAATGTGTTTCAAAGAGAGAAAAAATGATTTGACACGAGCTATTAAAGTCATGGATTTCATTTCGCCATCATCGACTTGATTAATTCTTGTCATCTCGTGGAGTCTGCGATGCTTAGCAAATTCCTGAATTTGCTTTGTTTATTCCTAGGGGAAAAAACCTATCTACTAGTTAGTGGTTGGCAATTTTGGCAGTATTCTCAGGGGCCACAAAACCCCAAAAAAAAAAAAAAACCAAAACCCTTTAGGCTTAAAATGAAAAAACCTGTTGAATTTTAACTTGTTGGGATTGCTTTTTTGAGCGTTCAATGGCCACTAAGTGGTAAGAACAGCTAAAAGCCTTGGAGACAAGGACATGAAACCCTGTCTTTAATTGACAATCTAGGCCTTCGCTTGCTTAGAATATATGCTTAGTTTGAATCTGCCTCTCACCAAAATATTCACTTTAGTATTTTATTCTTGTTATTCACCTTCTTGCTCGGATTGTCATGGTTTTTCCTTGTCTTATTATCGAAGTGTCCCTTTGTAAATTAGCTGTTTATGTTTTGAATTTGTTCCCTTAACACGACAAACTCTAAGTCATTGTCAACAACATTGGTTCTTTCCTTTTAATTACCATTACGGACAAAATCCTTCATTTGTTTGGTCACTTCTTTATTTTATTGCATTTATTTAATTCATTTCAGTGGGTCATTAATTGCGGTTTATGCGTCCACATCTCAATTTCTTATACTAAATGTCTTCGAGTGTCTAATCCATATTGTAAATTTTTAAAAATGTTTTTGTTTTTTCTTTGAAAACAAATTAAGATCATTATCCTTTTATCTCATTCGGTTTTGTATCTACTCAAACCCTACCAAACCCAGTTCCAGGTTTGCCTTGCTTGATTTTGGATACAATTTTTATTTTTAATTTCATCCAGAGATCAGATTGCATGCAAGAAAATATAACAAATAATTATTTTTAATGCATTGATATGTAAGAGACATAACCTCTTAAATTTGATTGCCAGAGATATAGAAAATGTATTGGAAAGTTAATCAAGTGCTACAGTCTACATGTAA
Source organism: Rhamnella rubrinervis (assembly GCA_007844105.2). NCBI lineage: Eukaryota > Viridiplantae > Streptophyta > Magnoliopsida > Rosales > Rhamnaceae > Rhamnella > Rhamnella rubrinervis. Next base: position 15,658,710 of record CM017575.2, on the reverse strand, counting down.
AGGGCACATGATGAATTATTATTGATGTTGAATTACTGAGAAAGTTCCTATATGCTTTTTAATTAATTAAATTTTTAATTTTAATTTTACTTAAAAGAGGGGTCCAGGAGGCCCATAGAATGCAACACAGAATAGAGCGGTATGAAGTGACTTCAAATAGACAGAAGGGCTGGTTTTTGGTTTTGCATTTGCTTTCCCAATGAAGAAAATAGAAAAAGTGAGTGGTGCTGTTGTGGCCCATTATGGGTGCAAATTAAGCAACTGTGAGATGGGGATCTTTCTTTAGAGGGATTTTCAGATTATTATTTATTTTTTAATTTTTAATTTTATTTTTGTAAAATGGGACATTCTCAATTAAATAGAATATTTTTGACATTCTCTATTCAGCTTTGAACATAATTTTTTGATTTGGGGAAAGAGAGAGAGAAACTGACTGAGTCTAGGAGATGGGGACTGGGGAAATGCAAAAAGAAGGATGACAATAATATGAAAACATGAGAAAAATGACTCTGATATTGAAAGGGACCACAAACTTACGATTAAATAGAACAAAGAGAAAAAACCAAAAAACTTCTGAAGCCCATATAAATTAAAACATGTCCGGAGACCAAAAAAAAAAAGAAAAAAATTTGAAGAAAGAAAAGTGTGATTGGTAGCTTCTTCTTCTTCTTCTTCTTTAACCCCACAGAAGAAGAAAACAAACACGTTGAAAAGCCTTAATTTCCTGAAAAACATTAACTTTGTTTCCCTGCATTTTCCCGGAAACAGTCTTTGGGACTCAAAAGGCGGAGGGGCAAAGGCATAATCTGACAAATGATGATAATAAAAGCAATGATGGGGGAGCATTGGGTTTTTAGTCCCTAATCATGTTGTTGTTTGTCCCCCTCCCCACCAAATAATAATAAAAAATATAATTCAACCTAATTTCTAAATCACTTCCACCCCATAGAGAAAATGAATATCACTCGTAAAAAAAAAAAAAAAACTGAGAAATAAGAATAAGTTGTATACATTTTAGCTGTAGAAGCTAATTAAGCTTCAACGATGTCATTAATTAATACAAGAAATAGTATTGCATTAATTCCACCATACGTACATGAAGTAATTGCCAGTTCACATGCATTGGATATATAACATAAGCTGAAGTAATACATATATGCAGATGTGTGCAGCCTGTTACAGATAAAAGTACGTGTAGTACATGAAAGACACGATCTGCAAAAGAAAACAAAAAAGAAGAAAAAAGTGTGATTCAATGTGGTTAAAGACTTCAAAGTAAACGAGGTGTGTAATGCATGTTGGGTATTGAAGATTGGTCCCAACTGAATTCCTAGTTTGGTTCATGGTGATCCCTTTATCCTATAAATTGTAGCAGAGGCAGAGACTACAACCCATAACCAGAAATGGCAGAGGCTAAATGCAGCTGCAGGAGATAAGAATTCAGGACAAAATTGCATGTTTTTGAAGACGCATATATGCTTGCTAGCCAGCTACATTTATTTATTTCTACCGGGCCTCATTTGGGTAAAAAATATTTGACTTGCTAAGACTTGCACTTGCAGTAAGGTAAAATTATGTGGGTAAAACTGACTCATCTTTCTATTTTTGTTAAGTTGCCAATGAAAAGATGGTAATCAAAGTAGTGACTATTTTAATTTGACTTCACATCTAAGGATTGGAATTATTATAAAATTATAATAAAAAGATGCATTGTATTTCTCCTAACATCGTTTTTGGGGAACTATGACGAGTAGATAGATCTGATTATAGATACTCGGTCAATTTTTACTCCCTCTTTTGTTTTTTGCTATTATACAAGTTATAATGTATTAAAAGTATACGTACATACAAGCTCTTAGATGAAAATTAAAATAAAAAATTCTAGCAGATACCAGAGCATAACTAGTGTATTAACATGAAGAAAAGATTTTGTCATATAATATCCCAAAATTCACTACTAAGTACTGCTATGAAAAGTAGTAATAAGGGAAAATAGTAATCCGAAGACCAATCATCCCTAGATACTCATGCTTCTCATCTTTACAGTAAATTAATATTTTTTGTGATTCTTAATTCATAAAATTTTTCATGCTTATCATACAGCAGCATCACTATTGCGAGGCTGTATTGCCGGATTTGATTGAAATTCCTTATGGAATTGTCTCTTATCTGTCAAACGCATTGTTCTACTAAACGCAAAAAATGCATTTTGCTACAAAAATTTTGTCAATTTAGTTGCATTATATGAGGCGACCTGGAATTTTCCTGCCAGGAAAGGCATCAGCTTTCACATCTTGGAGCAAATTATTTCGATTTCTCTGAACATTCAGCATCTTGGTTGGTTGCCTAATGCCTTGGTCCGTCAAATGATATACAGTTTCTGCAATTGAATAGCAATTAAGCAATTACGTATCCACAAACAACAATATGGATAGAAGGTATCACTAGGATTAATAACGTGGCTTCAAGATTGAATAATCACATTGGGTTTGCATGAAACATAAGCATTACTTGAAAGAGATATACCCTCCTACCACTCAATTAGAATGCCACGCTTAACTTGTTGTTTCAGTTGAACAAATGGGTAATGAAAAATCTTCTCAAACTCATTATAGATTTATAGTGAATCGCGAGCAGTGTATTCAGCCAATGCATGGAGTTAGTGAAATTCTAGGTCTCTCATCAAGTTGGAAGCACCAGTAGCCACTAAACTAGACACTCATTTACACTTTGGTCCCTAAAGTTTTTCCCCCCCTAGTTTTTTTCCTTGAAAAAGTTCTCTCTCTCTCTCTCTTCTTTCCCCCCCTGTCCTTGAAGCACATATTTGTAGCACTTTTTTGTCCCAACATATTAAAAGGGACTAAACATTCTATTAGAATGTGGTTTAAGGACCAAAAGTGCTACCAATATGTGGTTTAAGGACGAAAATCAGAAAAAAAATACTTTAGGACCAAAAGTGTAAATGAGAGTATAGTTTAGGGACTTAAAGAGCTATTAACCCGTTGGAAAATAAATGTGTATATTCTAAGATACTATTGGAAATGCTTGAGATGAGATGTCTACCTGTGGAGGATACTGAATCCCTGTTACTTCTCAGTTCTCAAAGATTTGATGGACCATTCATGAGAATTGACTGAATGCTCTATGTAATTTCTCGCACAACATATGCTACTGGGCGAAAGAATCATGAGGGGAATTGCTCTCAAGGAATTCCATAACCATGCTTGCACATTAAACCTACTACTTGTGCAACCTTATACCTTTGACCACACATTGAGTATGCCTTGTACATTATCCAAAAAGTCTTTTTTGTCCGGTCCAGGTTAAAATTCTCCATCTCATTAAGGACATTCTCCATTTCTTCCAAGCGCTTTTGTGATGCATACATAACCATCTTACAATGATATAGGGACCGACAGATTCTCCACCCAGCAGATTCTGCACGCCTCACAAAGTTTGTAAGTCCATCCACTGCATTGCCTCGAAAATAAGTTGAAATGATGGATCGCATCACACCTATTGCATCTACAGATGTTTTATGCTCGAATGCCTCATTTATTGACTTCTCCATCTCTTCTAATCTATCCTCTTGAGCATAAACCCTAATCAGTATCACATTTAACCAAGGTCTATATTCGTTTTCCGGGATAAGCCTCACTAGTCCCTCAATCTTCTCCACTCTTCCTGTGACGGAACTCCTGCAGTATGCACATATCATAGCTCTGATCAGAGGGATTTCCCTTTTATTTACATGATCTCTTACCAATTCATATATCTCTTCCATCTTTTCCAAATTACCTGAATGTGCATAACCTCTAAGCATTAACAAGTTTGTCCTAATATTAGGCTCAACAGAACTCTCCTTCATTATTTGGAAAATATTTTCCATGCTGTCCCACATCCAAGCTGTAACATATCCACAGATTAGATTATTGTATGTGATTAAATTAGGAGATATATTTGAATCATTTATCTCCTTGAGAATTGCCTCCATGTGATCAACTAGCATTAAACGACCAAAAACAGAGATAAGAATGTTGTATGTTACAATCGTAGGACTGCAATTTGCTTCCCTCTTCAGGTCATCAAATAAAGACTTGGCCTTTACAGCATAACCATTGTACATATAAGCACTCATCAGTGCATTATAGATAGAGGTCGTCTTGATATGCTTGTTTGCAGCCTCATAAAACAGCTCAGCAGCGATATCAACATTTTTAACTCTACCAGCAAGTGTAATACCTTTAGCATACTCTTCTGATGTCATAGGAATGCCACTTCCTGCCTGATTCCTTCTCCAATTAAAGACCTGACATGTTTAAAAATAAATAAGTCAAAACTAAATAAACAATAACTGGAAAATATCAATAAAAACAACATATGTAAGCTTATTTAAAAATTATTCATCTCCTACAATAGATCTAAGATAGTTTCACTATAAGAGATGCAAGGACGCCTCACAAGAAAAATGAAGTCATTGGGGTTTCAACTAGTGCAGGACGTGAACTCCCTGTAGGCCTAGATTTCAAGCTTTTAAGAAAAGCAAACAAGCACATAAACAGCTTACTAGAATCTCATCTTACTAAAGTCTACATCTTTTATGCCAGAAAACTGTATGAATACATGAATAAAAAGGAAAACACAAATGCAAAACAGTATAAAAACCCATTTGAATTCTCCAACAATAAACCAACTACCAATTGAATCAGATATATACAAAGTCAATAACCACGACATATATAACTGTAATTTAAAATCTCATGTACACAAGAGGAAAAAGCAATTTGCATTACATTAATTCACACTTATGGGAACACACCTCTAAGGCGAATTGAGGCCACGAACTCAACTGCTCCAGCAGCTCAACGAAAGCATATCCATTCGAATATCTCCGAAACAAAGGATTGCCCTTTTCTTCCAAAATAGTAATAACCTTGTCAGAATCGCCAAGTTTCAGAAGCAGCTCGTCCCTCAGTAGCATCACCTTCTTGGTCAGATCCTCCTTGGCTCTCAAGTCTCGATGCCATAACTTGTTCGAAAACACGCCGATTATGTTAATAGGGAGCGAGCTAGAGGAAGAAGAAGAAGAAGAGTGAGCATGGGCATGGATGTCACTGGACAGTCGTGGATTTGCAGATTTGAAGAGGGTGAAAGTGTAGGGCGTTGAGTTTCTGGGCATCGCGGAGCGTCTATGGAGGCGGAGCAGCTCCGATTGTGCCGCAGCGTCTGAGATTTTCCAGACTCGTTTCATTGATCGCCGGCGACTGTAGCGTTCATCTGAAGGGTTTTTCGAAGGGTTTTTGTCTGAGAAAGACGACGACGGCGATCAGAGGGAGGGAAATGAAAGCCAAGCGAAGCGACTGAGGATGCCTTAAGGCAGCTAATGCATCAATGGCTGCGAATTTTGGGCCAGCGTGTGGGTAGCCCAACTGATTCAGGCCCAAAAAGCCCATGATCACCATATGCGCCATCAAAATGACCATAATACCCTGAAATGGGAGTTAAAATTCTTAAACAGACCGTGATGGATAACGGCAAAGTTAATCGTTGATTTCAAAGCGATCTGCTTAACAAAGAAGCGGGAGATCGAGAGCGCGCGGCGTTAGTTTTAAGGTGACGCCTCATCCGGCGTTAAGTGTATTTTGACGTTATTGTCCTTCCATCAAACGACATTGTATTTACAGGGTGGACACGTGGAGAGTGAGGGATACAGTGGAGTCAGTCGCACAAACAGTACCTGCGGAAGCTTTGTCAGCACAAGCGACGCAGAAGATGGTCGACCACGAGGCGGCCTATCTCTTACGTACACCAATCCATTAATAAATATTCACTCCTCTGCACTGCACGCAGATGTCCAAATTATATCCCAAAAAAACAGAAGGCGACCTCAAAATCGACGGACAATCTTTCTGACAACTTTCAACTGAGGTAATGATTTGCTTAATGATGTTCCGAATTTATCTTTCTTTCTTCCATTGTTCTAATTTTGTTTTGGCTAGCACTTCTTCTTTTGTTATTATCTTCTTTATTTTTGTGGCTCATCTGCCATGGCTATTGAATTTCAGTTCTTTTGTTTTCATTTTTGATGTTTCGTTTACAGCGATCGAAGTTGGTACTTTGTATGAAACTAATTATGCGTGGAGTTTGACTTTTATCAAATATTTGACGTTTTGGTTTCAGTGATTTAGTTTGTGGTAGAAATGGTTCCATTGAGTTATGAATTACCCGATTATGATGGTTGTACATGAAGCATACAAGAAAATTATTGAAATTTTTTTAAAATTAGGTGATTTAGTTTAGCTGGTGACACAGTATATTCCAATGGGTATTGGGGTTTCTCGTGTGTTTTTAATCTGGCATGCTGTTGAAAATTGGTGGAAAACACTTGTGGCCTGCTAAAGTAAAAGAAGGTAGATTGTGCATCTGGAACTTGAAACTCATTCCTCTAAACTAACTGAAAGGGCATATAGAAAGTAAAATACGAAACGATTATATTTTTTTTTTATTTTTGCTTTTTAAATGAAGTTCCTAAATTTATATTGTGAAAATGTTAGTCTATGGTAAAGGTATATTAGAAAAATTAAGGATAATCCCAAATGTCATTTTTCTTGTATTTAATCACCCGACCACCAAATATGTAACTTTTCTTTGTGTTGTCAGAATTTGTATAATTTTTTATTATTTTATTTTAATCTGTACTTTGGTAATATATAGCTTACCTTTGCAGTATACATGAGATTGGAGTACATGGGGGAGTTATATGAAGACTCAACTTCATCTTAAGAGGCTTTTTTGCCACTAATATCATCTGTGATTTTAAATAAGATGTATGTTACAGCTGGTGTGGATGCTGTTGATGAGATGGGTTATTCAATGAGTAGACTTGAGGTAGAATCTGATCTTTGTGACGATGGGAAGACCAACACTGAAGTCAATAATGGTCAAAGATCCAGTAGATCGTCGAATAGTTTAGACCATGAAATAGCCCAGGTCACAAAATTAAAATCCCAACCTCATGAATTACTGGGCCAAGCTGTAAATGGGAGGAGGAATCTGTCAGTTTCCACTGTGAAGATGCTGGCAGGTCGAGAAGGTAACTATTCTGGAAGGGGGAGGTTCTCATCTGCAGATTGTTGTCATGTTCTAAGTAGATATTTGCCTGTGAATGGTCCTTGGCTTGTGGACCAAATGACCAGTCGAGCCTATGTCTCGCAGTTTTCAACAGATGGTTCTCTTTTTGTTGCTGGGTTTCAGGTAACATGTCTAATGCCAGCACATGAAATTAAATAGAAATAACATGTCAAATATCAATACTTAAAAGGGTATTGGTTATTTTTGTTGTAGTTTTCACAAGTAATTTTATTGCAGGGAAGCCATATTAGATTATACAATGTGGATAAAGGGTGGAAAGTTCAGAAGAACATTCTTGCTAAAAGTTTGCGATGGACTGTTACAGATACTTCTCTTTCACCTGATCAACGATATCTTGTGAGTTGCTTATATAGTTGTCTATATTTCATGTGAAGCGCATCTCTATCCTTGTAGCCTGAAAAACTTGTGGATATTTTATCTTCTTTTTTCCTTCATTTTTAAGCTAATCAAATTATTGAATCAACTTAAAGGAGACTTAAATTGAGAGATTTATCAATAGGGTAATGTTGCTTCAATACCCAACATTTTCACATGCAGCATATTCTTTTTTAATTAGTAATTTTGTCATCTTCACTTTGTCTTATTTTGATCTTTTTGATAGTTGAAGGCAATTTCTGAGATGGGTGAGAAGTGTTGATATTTTATTCTTCACAAACTATATTTTTTAACCAGTTGTATTCTGCTATTGCAGGTTTATGCCAGCATGTCACCTATTATAAATATTGTTAATGTGGGTTCTTCTGAATCAGAGTCTCTTGCAAATATTACGGTATGAAGAATACACATATCTAGGGTTGACCTTGCTAACTTATTTTTGATTTGCTGAGATTTTGCTTTACGCAACAGCTTAGATAGCCACTTATTTGGATGGTTGCATCATAAGTTATCATCCTCTTTTAATAGTGAAAAGAAGGTATGGGAAATAAAATAGAATGTTACATACACCCATACATATATGAATATGTAGCATATCACTTGGAGAATGTGTATAAATATATAACATATTGGCATAACCCATTGTGCAAAATGCTATTCATTTTTTGGTTTACGATAGGAGCTTGGGATTGTATTTTTTGAAAAGAGTCGAAATCATATGATGGGGATATTGTAAAATATATGAGATGTAGTTCAGTATTCATGTTTCTCTTGGCAATAGGCTTGGATGATATTTGAAGTTCATTTCGTTCTTATGCAGGAGTTCCATGATGGTTTAGATTTTTCTTCTGATGATGGAGCGTATTCCTTTGGTATCTTTTCTGTAAAGTTTTCAACTGATGGACGAGAACTTGTTGCTGGAAGTAGTGATCACTCCATATATGTTTATGATCTTGAAGCAAATAGGCTATCCCTTCGTATTCAGGCACACAGGGTATCAATGCTGTTCCCTCGAAGACTTATATGTCAACGTTTAAATTTTTTTGCATGGTTTTGGTAAATCAGCAAAAGATGTGAATCCAATAGATATCTCAATTATTTGTAATTAATCAAAAGGAATGTGTTTATATATTTCAATGGGAATCAAGAGCTTTATATGTAAATCTGATTGTGTTTTGTTTTGCAGGCTGATGTTAATACTGTATGTTTTGCTGATGAAAGTGGCCATCTTATTTATTCAGGGAGTGATGATACTTTTTGTAAGGTAAATACATACCTACATATAGATTGAATGTTTTGTTCCATAGAAAGTACTTGTATCTGAATACCCTTTTCCTGCTTTGCCCTCTGTCTGCTGAACCACCCTATATTGTATAGTTATACTACAGTGAATTTTAAGTTGAAAAAACTATTTGTATTTTGCATTCTACTTGCATGGGCATTATTGAGCAATCTGGATTATCGACAGTTATCTGTATTTTGCATTTTACTGGATATGTGACACACTCAGATATGAGATGTATTAAAATTTTGGTAGAGGATAATGTATAGCTTTTGTATAGGTGTGGGACAGACGTTGCATTAGTTCTCAAGAGAAGCCAGCAGGAGTTTTGACGGGACACCTAGAAGGCATAACATTCATTGATAGCAGGGGAGATGGTCGTTATTTCATTTCAAATGGTAAAGATCAGACCATTAAACTTTGGGATATCCGGAAGATGTCCTCCAGTGCTTCTTGGTATGTTCACATCCAGTCTTTAAATGGTGCCCTTGAATTCATTTTTTTATTCATGAAAACCTTGGTCATATATTTAGCAAGACAACTGTAATATCTTTGTGTGAATACTTTGGAAACTCGTATTTTCCATCTTCATGGACTTTGTCAATTTAAATAGTTTAAAATCTGAAGTTTACATATCACATGCAATGTAATGTGCTGATATGTTATTGGTGGGTAGCTAGAATCATGTATCAAATGTCATGTTTCTGAGAGCATCTTCAGTTGTACTTACTGTTAGTGGCAACAAATCATGGCAACAAATTCTTTTTTATTTAAGAATTCAACTAATGCATTTCTGTTTAATCAGCTATCCAAGGTATAGGGAATACGAATGGGATTACAGATGGATGGACTATCCACCTGAGGCACGAGATTTGAAACACCCCTGTGATCTATCAGTTGCTACATATAGAGGTCACTCAGTCTTGCGTACTCTGATACGGTGCTACTTTTCTCCAGCATATAGGTAAAGTACTACTCATTGATTCACAAGCTAATCTTGTGTGCTGCTAATGTTTGAAACTTAGATTCAAATACTTGGTTTTTTGGAAATTTGCAGCACGGGTCAAAAATACATCTACACTGGGTCTCACAATTCATGCGTTTATATATATGATTTGGTAAGTAATTCTCAATTGTTTAGTTTTTGAAATGCTTTTATATTCTTGTGAAGTAAGTTGTTTAAAATTATTTGTAGGTAACTGGAGCACAAGTGGCAACGCTGAAACATCACAAATCACCAGTAAGAGATTGTAGTTGGCACCCTCATTATCCAATGCTTGTAAGTTCTTCTTGGGATGGTGATCTCGTCAAATGGGAATTCCCAGGTAGCGGTGAAGCTCCTCTACCCTCCTCCAAAAAGAGAGTTCGCAGGAGACATTTATAAACATATGCAAAGCTCTTCTAATACGCTTTGCATATGTTTTATGGAGTCATAGACTTGAGATTGTTTATGCTGCTGTTGTTGATGTTCAAGCTGGTTTTAAATTTGTCAAGAAAAATAAGGTTCCGACTTTGTACATATGTGGCCCACATGTTTGATTGTTATGTATGATAAACACTGTATGTAAGTAAACTCTTTCAAACCAATGTATCACTTGGAGTCGAGCACGTCTCCTACCTACCTTCACTATTTGTAGGCATACATCGTTCTTTCTTTTCATTATTCTTGGCTTTAACAATGTAAAGCTTTCTTCATCACCATTTTCAACCTTACCTATGACCTAACCATAACTTGTAAGTTTGCAGTAGAATATGATTATGGAAATAAATTTGAGTAGGTGAATGCAAATATAAAAACTTACACAAATTGAGTTTCCAACATCCAATCACACAATCTCTTTTTATAAATAATTATATTTTGTAATAAATTAAATGGCATCCCATCCTTTTATAATATATAATTCACATACCAATTTTTTATTTTTATAATATATAATTCACATACTAATCTTTGAATAAAGTTTTTCATATTTAGAAATTTAATAAGAGCCATTTACATTTATGGTATGATGTATAGTATTGTACGTAAACAAAGTACAAGACATAAATCATGTGTAAAGTTTGCAGTAGAATGTGATTACACAAATAAATTTGAGGAAGTGAACTTAAATATATAAAAACTTAGAATTAAGTAGCACTAAGAATGAAACGTAACGAACACATAGAATTCCAATAATTTGTAAATTCAAACTCACGATTTTGAAACTAACAAAAGGACCCAAAATTTTGAGTAACAGAAAAAATAATGTCTTAACGTGTAAAGTATTTATGGTGGCATGTTATCTTCACTAACTACAGATCACTGAGGCAAATAGATGAATTCCAACAGCAATTAATAAACTAGATAAATCACATAGATGAACTAACTACTTGTGGTTCACATATAACGCTTATAGAGAAGTTGGTAGGTAACTAGAGGAGCTCTATGATAATAACAAATGGCTAAAGAAACAAATAGAACATGCACAAGTTACTTGACGCAGACCAGTAAATTGTGTGAAGTTGGAGTTATTTATTTTTAATTTCTTTGAAAAGTTTCAATCCCATAGAGAGAAACAAACATTATTTAATTGTGAATCCATAATTTTTGCAGCAAATTTTTTAGGAAACTTCCATTTTAATTTGGAAACAATACCGATTGCTCCTTGGTATTAAGGTAATTACAATCAATATTAATTAACTATAGACCATCTTAAGCTTTGAATTGCAATTTTTAAGGTTTTCTGAACAAATGTAACCCCGTTGGAGGGGTCAAGAGACTAATCTATCTAGTACAGAGGAGGTCAGATAGCTAAAGCCCAATTCGAGGAACATACCCCAAACAACTAGTGACGACATACAGAAAAAGGAGGACAGGTGAAGAATCTCAAGGGGTCACGAATTAAGTACCATTGTTTGCATGCTGTGAATACGAGTGAGCTACCTTTTCTGTATCCATATTTGGATTCGGTTGGCGCACCAAATTTCCATAAAGGATGCAAGTACTTACGGCCAATACGGATGCCAGAAATCCATTTTCCTTTGGTGTTCAGATTTCTCAATTTGTCAGATCCAAAGCTCATGTTCTTCAACTATCAGCTAAAGGTACCTACCTACATAGAATCCAGGGAAAGAGTACATCTTCCATATATGTATGAGAAAATTACTGATCACAACTAAATTTTTGTGGGGGAGGGTGGTTTCAGACAAGAGGCTTCGGAAGGCCCATCCTTCAGAGGCATATTTCAAGCAGGGCCTTTACATGTTCGATGTGGGACAGCATGATATCGATGGAGTATTTTCTTCCAAATTAGAAGACCAAGTGGTTGCTTCAATCCCAAGTGTTCTAGCAGAATTTGAGATTGGATTGATGCTTATATATATATAAGCTGTTTCTTTCCACAATTTCAGAAACCCACAACAGATTCTTTTGAATGACAATCCAAGTGCTTTGGTTTCAGAGGTTATACAATGAGGGTGCTAGGAAATTTTGGATTCACAACACAGGTCCGCTGGGATGCCTACCAAGAGTCATTGCCACATTTGGAAAAGACCCTTTGAATCTGGACCAATTTGGATGCGCTTTGTCCCACAACAGAGCCGCTACTGCTTTCAACACACAACTACATGATCTCTGTTTGAAGTTTCGTGGTCTATCCCCAGATGCAAACTTCACTTATGCTAACTTTAGTTTTGGGCCCTCAAAAAACTCATGAAAGAAGGCAGACAACTCTAAGAGATAATCACTGGGGAGTCAAGGCGTCTCCTTTCGTGAACTATAAGCCTAATTAGTAATGCAATTCCTGCGCCAAGCTTTTATTTTTTTCCGTAAATAATAAGAGAAGCTCAATCATTAAACCAAACATCTTTATTTAAAACACCATCTTCTACTTCAAGTTATACTTGTTCCTATTCGAGTGGCCAAACAGACCTTAATAAACCATGACAATGCATGCAGGGAAGAGGTGCCGACGAAGAAAAGAAAGCATGAGAATAAAGGTTTGACCTGCATTGCCATAAGTGCTTTAATTCTTTTTATCAGAAGCGAACTTGTATGCCCCCAACAGCAACAGACGGACAATAAGTTACAGCAAAATAATAAAATAGTTCCAAGATTGACCCTATTTGCAAACTTACTGTCTTGACTCCCCTCTCTTCTTATCATCCATGTGCCTCAAGCTTTGTATTATCCAACTCTCACCTACCTTAGTTTCCCTTCACATGTCCATGAGGACCATGACGATCCATGCTTATGCCTTACATAATTAACAAGACACAGATTGAGAAGCAAAGATGAGCCTGCCTCCTAAATAATCCCTCTGCCCTATTGTGCAACTTCATGTTTCAATTAATGATACACACCCAAGTTCGCTCACCATATATTAGTCATCCAAAAGCCACTATGTAACTCAACGAATCTAAGGTTCCTTTTTTTTTGTTTTATTTGCTGGTTGTATATGCATTAGGCATCTAATTCCAAGGTCATAAATTAATGTGATCACCAACAACAAGGAGATGATGAATGTTAGCTCACTCAGTTAGCTGGCCCCCATGATATGATATATTCATCAACAGAGACCCGTGCATATCAAAAGCCGAAAAGCAGAGGAACATCATTGGAGTGTCTTAAGCCTTTTTAATATGGTACCGAAAAGTGAAGGATTGCATACATAGAAATCATATGCTTCTTGGCAGCTTCAAAACATGCACCTATTCCGCATTGGTGGTGATAAAATTAAAATACACAATTGCCATGATTATCCATGTGCATGCAGCTGCATTCTCAAGCCAGAAATCAACAATATTTAACTTAAATGACTATCTTATAACAACAGCCACATAGATGATTATTATTACTGGTTTTCACTAAAACAACACCCAAGTGTTTGATCCAATTTTAGGCTTCACACGCACACACACACACATAATATACATAGCCCTTTAAGCTTTGATCAGTTCATGTTATTTTCCATTGACTTTTCAAACAAAGTCGGTCAAAAGGTGCTGCAAAGCCGATTAACTGAGAGAAGTAAAGGAAGTAAAATCATAAACACACATGAAACTGTAACTGAAAATATAAATCTTTCTGTAGACATTTAAAATCATAAACATACATGAAACTGTAACTGAAAATGTAAATCTTTCTATAGACATTAATCATAATATATAATACCATACACCACAAAAAAAAACCAGATTTCTACTAACATAAATCTGTAGTAGTAGCTCTGCCAAGTTTGCTGTTTGTCTATTTCTTACTATCCACACTCTTATTCCTCATCAATTAGACAATCTTTACCCACAGAAATAAATAAATGAATCAGAAGCCCAACCACCCAAAACGAGTAAATAGTAGAAACCAATCATAAAGAGAACCCTTTTTCCCCATTTTACCCCCCTATAGTATCACGATTTCCAGATTTAACCCTTCCACTCGTTGCACTGAGTGGTAGGCCTTGTCTTCTGCTTGCCAGCCTTCAACGGGCAGGGTGTCTGTACCGGCGGTACCATACAGTTGTACTGGAGACACAATGAACTACTCAAAGGAATCTCAGCCGTTGGACTAATCTCAATCCCGGTTAGAAAATTATGCTGTAAATACAGTATTTGTATACTAGCGTCCAGTAGCCGGTCCACGAAACTAGCCGGTACGTGGCCCGTAAACCGGTTGTTGTTTAGGTAGAGATTCTGTACGGTCGAGAACATCGGCGAGATTTGTCCTGATAAACGATTGTAGCTTAGATCAACATTGGAGATGGTGACCTGATCAACCGGATTAACGGCGCCAGAAAAGATGTTCCTTTGCAATTGGAGGTTGGTGATTGGGAAGGTGAAGATCCGAGCCGGAATCGGACCCGTGAACTGGTTCAGACTAAGGTCCAGATAGTTCAGTTGATCAAGTCCGTTCAAGAGCCGGTCCACAGGACCCGAAAGCCGGTTCCATGAAAGAGAGAGGTATTGGAGGGAGGGAGGGAGAGAACTGGGAGCCAGAGAACCCGAAAGATCGTTATGCTTTAAGTCAAGCCTGGTTAAGGATTGGGATAGGAATGGAGGGACAGAACCAGAGAGTCGGTTGTGGCAGAGAATGAAATTGGATAGCTCCGGTATGGTTCCGATAGAGCGAGGAATTTCACCGGAGAGCTGGTTATAGCTCAGGTCGAGTGTCCTCAAGTTGCGTAATTGACCGAGAGTCGCCGGAATCCCGCCAGTGATGAAGTTCCGGCTGACTGCGAGGAAACGAAGGTTTTTCAATTGCGAAATGGATTGAGGCAAAGCACCGTAGATTCGACCGGGGACAACTGAGAACTCAGCAAGGGAAGAGAGCTTTCCGATTGCTGGGTCGATACGTCCGGTGAGACCTGGTGAACCGGCTCTGGGATCGCCAAGATTGAGAGAAATAACCCTGTCCGAGTCACAGAGTACGCCGGCGAAGTTACATGGGTCGGAAGTGAAGTCCCAGGAAGCGAAGAAGTTAGAACCGGGCATGTCCTCCAGAGCTTTCCGGATAGATTGGAGAGCCAAAAAATCAATGGGGTCGAGAATGGCGAAAGCTGTGAGATTACACTGAGACAAGCAAAGGAAGAAGACAATGCACCATCCTCGAACCAGTCCGAAGACCAAAGACCTCTGCTTGTGCTCCATTAGAAAGAGAGGTCAACTGGGTGAGTGAGAGACAAGGGAGCTGGGAGGTTTTATAGACAGACAAAGGTTGAGGTTTTACAAGGGAGGTTGAGAAAACGCTTTCCCGTGAGAGGGCACTACCGATTTCTCGTGGAAAATAGCGTGAACCCTTTAATGGCGACGCTATCAGCATCAAAATCTGAAAGATTTTAGAAAGAGAAAGCCAGTGTGAGAAAACGTGGGGATATTGGGGTTTGGCTTGGAGAAGAAGCAATTTCTGAATCTTGTTGATGTTGTTGCTGTTTTACTACTTCTGATGGCTCTCCCAGTGCGTCTGCTTTCTCATTATTTTGGCTTCTCGCAGAAGATGCATATGCAATGGCTCTCTCTCTCTCTCTGTCCGTGCTACTCTGCAACTACAAGCTATGATTTTTTATTTTTTACCTTTTTTTTTAGTTTATGTTTTTATTTTGTTTCATCTCCCTGTTTTGGTTTCTTTATTGGGTTTTGGGGATCCGGGGCAAACGGTTGTCCGAGCCTACGTGGAAAACCAAACGCGAGGTACGGAAGACAGCTCAGCAGGTCTGGAAGCGGTGGTTCGGACGAGCATCACGTGACCGTGCGAAGTCCTTTGATATAAGGTGGCAGGGGTCAACATATATTTGATTGTCACCGGCGAAAAGGAAGTGACACGTAATCGCAGGAGGTGGAGAAACTTGTGAAAGACTACAAGACAAGTTGTGGTGACAGCTAGACATGGGTCGTCCACTCGTCCTAGTTGTCCTCTTTTGGTGTTTGGACTGGGATTCTTGCTGTCTATAAATTAGGTGGAATTGTTTTTGTTACTTACTGAGCTTGCTATTGTAACCATGAATTTTTTTTCTGTTGCTAAAAGTTTTATTTTTATTTTTTCAATGAAATAATTGATTCCATAAATGTAATAAATCGTAAGCAGATAAAATAGGAAGAAATACCACAAGAATTTAACTGTTAGAATTTGTAGCTAAAGATTTGAGGAAATTATGTATGTAATTTGAACATAATTTATAAGAGAGCTCATGTTTTGTACCTAAGGTACATAATGTGACCTTAATCAACTAACAGGGTGTATATTTTATAAGAGAATTTTTATAGGAATTTGTGGGCAGATTTATCTTTAGACCCAGCAAAAGGAAAAGAAAAATGTAAGACAATTCACATGTAATTAGTGGTTAAAGTCTCTAAAATCTTTTATGGAAAAAAATAAAAATAAAAATGAAGGGCTACAAATCTCAAGGAAGGATTTAGAAAGCATTGTAATTGGTGTTGACAAAAGGTATATTAGCAACACGTCAAAGCAGATACATCCATTCGCTTTCCTTGGACCCAAAGAAAGAAGCTGCACGCTGCCACACGCTGCTCCAAAACAACACACATCATGGAATGAATGCTGCGAGTATGAAAGGGTGTCACAACAGAAATTGGTTAAAAAGCATACCCATTCTCACAAGGGTCTTAGCAGTACTGGCCCCTTCGTTGGAGTCAAAAAGTTTACCCCGTTAAACCAATCTTGAATACCCTATTAAAGGGGGTCAAAGTAGTTGCAGATTGTTTTACTTTGTGTCCATATTAAAATCCATTTTGTTGCGTGTGAATCTTTAGTCAAAGTTCATTGCATTATAAAAATCACTAGCTGATCTTAGTGTAGCTGGTAATAAGTCTCTTTTTCTATGTCACCTGCAGAATCTGTCTGTTAGCTACTTAAATTATGCTAATCATGCTTTGTTGCTACAAAAGTACAAGCAAATAATGGTTTAATGGGAGGAAGAAGGAAAAGATGGATAAGGCTTTACAAAATTCCATGACTACGACCACAAAACAGTATAAGAAGCATACAAAGAAGCAATCAATCAAATCAGAGGAACATGCCTAGCAAGGAAAACCATAAATGCCAAAGAATATGTTATTAAGCATGGTTCCAAAAACGCACAAGCAGGCAAGCACGATGCGTTTGGTTTTACACCGTTCAGCGTTCCTTACCAAAAGCTCTGTAATTATGCATTGGGGAGGTAATAGCGTGAAAGAGAGGGGCAAAATCAGCAACCCCATCTCTCCAAATGGACCCCATTAACGTAAATTTGTTATGGGGATATGTGCGGATTGCACCAACCTCAACAACCAAAATACCCACCTCATGCCTCCGATGTGGTACATGGCTTTCTATAATGAAGTAACATCTTGGCCTGCAATTCTTCTTCTATAACCAGCATTCACATTTATGTAACTTGTATGTGCTGTCCTTTTCCATCCAGCTACGCCATCTTTTTCAGCAAATATCCATATTTTTACATGCTACATGCATATTTACGATTACTATTTATCACTACTAATTATGTGTCGTCATTGCATAGCTTTCATTTTTAACATCTATATTGCCCTTTGCTCCTAGAGGACAAACAACAGAGGTGTATTTATAAGACGCTATACCTCTCTGTGTAAAAGTTCAATTAATAAGAATAAAAGCCTCAACTCAAGGGACATACACAACCATATAACCAAGGTTTCTCATTAATGGGGTCTGTCCTTTCTCATCAAGGTTTCTAAGCTTTCCTTCTTGAAGTGAATTTGTGGCTTAAATTCAAGCAGGACTGAAAGCTGCGGTCAAACACAGGAGTTTGACAACCCCCCATCAGATAATTTCTCTGTCGAGCTCCAAATGATATAAAGCTTCCAATGATGAATGTACAAATATAATGATGATGATCCAAATGTTGTCTGTGGATTGAAGATTGCTTCAACAGGTAGCCCTAAATGTTCCAAGAATGGTTTTGGAAGCTACAATAATGTCGCTGTCAAAGCCTCTCATGTAAGCAATAATTCGTTTTATGGCTATTTATTTCGTATTATCAGGAAGCTTCGTTACCAAGCAAGACTTTGTTAGCATAATAGCATTTAAATGCATCCAAGGCAAAGACTAGCTTGAGCTGATCAAGCAACAGATTTCGCTATTGATTGGAGAGAATGAGGTTGAAGGGTTATAAGCTGGAAGAATGGTAACTGGGTTTGGTACGTACATTATCCGATTATAAGTGACAACTCAAGGACTCAAAAGGTCTAACTGGACCATCATATTCTAAGCAAAGCTTGAATACCATCTAATTGGAGAACTACCAGAACCTTCAAACCAGTCAAAGGTTAACAGATTGAATATTCGAGGACCACTCGGTAAAATACAAAAAGAAAGAATTTCTAAAACAAGGATTAATTTGATGAAGTCGGGCCCATTTCCTTTCCATTTACAAGCGAAGCTAGACCCTTTCCGTTTAGAAGCTAAGCTTGACCATCCTATCCTAAGCTAAGCTTGAATACCATCAAATTGGAGAACCTTGAACTACCAGAACCTTCAAAACCAGTCTAAGGTTAAGAGATTGAATATGAGTAGTGGACCACTTAGAAAAATACAAAAAACAAAGTTGTTCCAAAATAATGGTCGATTTGATGAAAATTCATGTTCTTCCAGTTTACAAGCATGGTTGTGCGAGAAAAGAAATCAGATTGAGGCACTTGATCCAACTTAGTCATCTGTGAAACATATTTAAAATCTAGACTAGAAAATTGCGAACCATTTTATGTAGTAGGAGTGATTATTCACAGTAGCACCGTTCGCTATTCCTCTTAAACGAAGTTTAGACAAATCATGGGAGTGCTTAAGTACAGGAAATAAGATTCATGTCAAAACTACAAAACTGATGAAAACTTATCCACAAGGTTATAGCATTCGTTGATATATTTTCTTCCTGCAGGAAATTAGACCAGTAGCATTTACTCCATTTCAGGAACTGACCCACCAGCTGCCAGAATTTGTTGCTCCAGCTACAGTGATCAGATAGAGAAAAATAAATAAATTAGAAATACAATTAGAGTAGTTAAAAAGACAAGGCAATTCTGAAGCTACCAAAGAGAGGAATGATTGAGAAGAAAGTACCCTTGAATTACTTTTTACACCAGGAACAAACATAAACTTGCTCAAACAGAACAGGTTAATTAAGCCAGTGTCAAGGAATGCACAATGGTTAATTCCCTAATCTCATTATTTTGACCTAGACACTTTGTCCACCAGCAAGAACATAGGCAAAAACTAAACCAAGATTCTTCTTCAATTACTGTGAAATATCAGTTGCTTCAATAAAAGTTCCATTTACTTACCATAAACAATTTTTCAAGATTGTTCTTCAACACAGAGCACTCTTGTTGCACTTGTTGCAAACATCTAATACACCTGTACGTTACAGCATTATTTAGTATTTTTGGTGATATATCAACAAAGAAATTATAAAATTTATCAGCATAACACTGGAGAATATAGAGTACAGAAAAGGGAAAGCGATTTAAGAATTGCCATAAATACAAAACTGAAAACAAGAAAGAAAGAAGACTAGTGGAAATAAAATGAAAAACAATGCGAAAATTGAAATTACAAATAAGGTCAACAAAAAGCTGGAATCCAAAGTACTCAAACTTCAAGAAACCCATCTAGGGCTTTCACTTTTAGTTGATAATTGAGTCAATAATCAACATCAGGTGACAACTTTGAGTTCGTTCAATAAATTGCAAAACATTATAGAATGAAAGAAAACCTACAATAGAAGTTAGAAGCAAAGACTCACCCTTCAAGATTCTGGGCCTCACAATAATTTCTGAAGATGATACAAACATTTTTAACTCTCATTGCACCTATGCTGTTAACAAAAAAAAACTTTAATTAGTTATTTTAAACAATATTAACATGAAAATTAAACCATTCTTTTTCCAAATAGTATGTAATCTTATTTCTAAACTAATATAGAACGGACGATTATAAGCAATATGAAGCAGCGAATGATAACATCATATAGTCCTTCTTAACATTAACCAGTATTTCCTAGAAGTATCCATAACCCAGAAGAAATAAACAAATAAGGAACTATAATCAACAGAGAAGAAAACAATAAAATAAAGTTGCAAATACCTGGCACTACTACCTTTGAACTGATGGACAAAGGCATCTACCTGTTTGAAATCCACCACCTTTTGTTCACTGCACAATAACAGAACAGCTCAATTAAGACTATTCTAAGTCATGAACCACCAATAAGTATAACGACACAAACTTACAGAGCACTGGCCATATTGTTGAGAAGTTTCATAGAATCTTCAAAAAAAAGAGAAACAACCTCAACCACAAAATCTGGGCTGTTCTCATCCTGCAGTTTCTTTAGCTGTGCAAACTGATCGTCCAAGAATCCCTTCTCACAAAAAACAGAATTCCCATAATCAGAATTCCAACGACGATCCAGGAAGTGAACTCTATTTTGTCAAATATAAAAGTAGGATACTTTAATAAAATAACTCGGGCATAGTTTAAGAAAGTCTATTTTTAAAGATCCACTGTTTTTCACGGATAATATGCACTTAACTAAGGAGGAAAGCCCCAGTTTTTATGTTAAAAAATCCATCTTTACGATTGAACAGTTTCATTTCTCTCAGTACGAAGTTTATTTTGCAGAAAAAGGTAAATCCCAAAAAGAATAACAGCAACACGAGCAGACCCATAGTGGTATAGTACTTCACACCGTCGTATAATTAAGAAATCAAACTAACAGAGAAAGATGAAGCTGAAAAAGAGAGAGAGAAAAAAACACCTCTTGACGGAGGTACTGAGTGTAATCAAACCACTGTTTCCGCCACTGAGCAACAGCATCCATGTTATGCTTTCCTGAATCTTGGTGTGAACTCCCCAAAATGATCCAAAGCTTCCGTGAAACTGATAGATCTTATAGACCCCGATGACAGGCTCAAATGAGATGGAGAAAGTTGAGAGAGACTCTCGGAAGGGAAACGTTGAATTGAAAAGGCTGTATTTGTGTGAGGAGGATACTGGTGAGTGACTTGCCAAAAACGTATCTGGACTTTTTTTGATAAAAAAAAAAACGTATATGGACTACCACTACGAATTGAAGACTTGGCAATATTAGCAATATTACACTTATAGAATAATATCTAAGCTTTTATATTCTCTTTTCTTTTAATTATTATTATTATTATTATTTTATTTTATTTTATTTTTGTGGGTTTTGTTTGTGCCCTCTCCACTCTCCTTATAGAATCTCATCTCAACCTTCCAGTTTTTATATTATCGGATTTGCCATCCACCAGCTCGAAGATCAAAAATTTGTTTTTGGTCATAACAGGGGAAAAAGAAAAAGAAAACCGCGGGTTAATATGTGACTATGAGAATGAATTATCTGGTCAAAGTTTTTTTTTTTTTTTTCCTTATCAGCTATGAATTGAACTTGTTTGACCGTTTATCAAACCGGTGTTAGTCTGTCAGAGTTTCTTTCACAGAGTTTATCTTTATCAATCCAGCAAAACAAAATTTAAAATAGAAAAATTAATTATTCATCTTTTCCGATATATATATCTCTTTAAATTTAGTAAAATTGGTAACTAGCGATTTTATATATATATATATATATATATTGCAACATTATGGTATTAATAATTTAATATTGCAAGAATAAAGAACAAAGAATGATTTTCAATTTCTTCCACACACACACGCATTTAATTGACTGCCTAGCGGAATTGGCTAAGTTGGGAAAAGAAAATGACAAGTTTCAGTCACTTAAAGCCCATGAGATGATATCTCCAACACTTTCAGGGTTAAGACCGCTGGACAGAGATTATAAGATGATCTAGCATTTTTTTTAAAATAAAAAATTTTCATTTAACATTTTTTATTAATAAAAAATAAATAAATTGTAGATCCTAAGTCTCCCATTCAGTTCTCAACTAAATACTTCAGCCTCCATTTCCATGTACATATTGCATTCCATCAGAGGCAACAAAACAGAACAAAAGTTGAAAAGAAAACATAAAAGAAAATCATATTTATCTTTTCCTTTTTCATTTCTTTGTTATTATTTTAGAAGAATAAATATATTATTATACAACTTGGAGAGGTTTGTTCCACGCCAAATTCATCTGTACAAACAAGCTCCATACAAAAGTTGAAGTCAGGGAATGCAAAACCAAATCTGACTTCTATCAAAGTATTACAAACTCAACTCCTTGCCACCAAAGTTTAGTATCCTCCATAAATTTATGAATTTAAATATATACAAAAATGTACAAGAGAAAGAACGAGAGAATCACCTTACTACGGCAACACTTTACTTTGATTTGTTGCACACACACGGCACGGATCCAGAAACTTTAATTTTATTGATCAACCTGCCACAATTTCGAGGGAGGGAAAAAAAGAGGAAAGTACAGGAAACAATGAATTAAAAATCATATAAAAATGATCAGAAAATAGAACCTTCTAGAAAAAGAAAATAAAATAGAGGCATATTCTGGAACAATCAAGGCATTACTAACTTTACCTTCTTCAGAAAAGGCAAAGATGCCACCAAGCATTTCCTCATTTTCCCCGTCATCCCCAGGTTTTATTACCCTCTGACAGTGGCTACTGCTGCTTTTGACATCCTCAGCTATGACTTCAGTTAATCCATTCCGCTCCATTGCATTACAATGCCCCTCCTGAAAAAACTGTCCAAGATCTACTGGGTTGTGCAGAGTGGAAGACCCTTCCACAATAACATTCACATTTGAAGCATGTTGATCAGAACTTAATACTGAAACCTCATTGATCCCACCAGCGATTACACATGGGCCTCCTTCCCCAGAAACTCTTCTGACACAAGGCAAGTTGCTGCCTACCATGGGTAAACCATTTGTCACACAACTGTCAACTTGAGGATCAAAGTTCTTCAAATGTTCAGATGGACCGTAGACAATGGTCATGGATTCCTGTTTCAGTATACAAGGTTCAACAGGATTCCCTCTTTCTTCCTGGTCATTTAGAGTCTGACAAATGGGTGCATATGACTTCTCACCGTTCATTTGGTCGAAATCAAGAAAATTTTCAATTCTTCTTGATGAACCTGACGTGAATAAAACATTTGTTATAAACTTTGAAGATGATTCCATTTGTATGAAGCTAAGTGATGATTTATATCTTACCCCCATCCGAACTTTCTGTGGAGCTAAGTGATGCAGGTTTTGAGTGACAAATAACAGTCACTTCTGTGATTTTCTCCTCACCATGATGAGGTTCTGGGAATGTAGAATTGGGACATCTTCCTCCCAGTATTCTGAATCATGAATCAAGCAAGTATTGAATGAATAAAATAGCAGGAAAATTTTCTAGAAAACTGGGGAATGGGGATAAGATATAAGATGATGAGGTTCATAACTTAACAGCACTTCAGCTAATCAGAAGCAACATTCTCCAAATGAATTGCAACCACAGCTAGAAAATATTTAGAAAGATGCAAACACCCAAATGACAAGATAAAATTAATATGGTACATTCTGAAGATTGTTAGAACATAAAAAAGAGCTACAAATTAAATGACTTATCACCTGTCATTCCAGATTGATTTGATGCTATGGAAATGATCAAAAACAGGCAATAGTTCTTTCCGACTCATTTCAACTTCGTGAACAGGTAATTTTTCAACTTCAAACTCTCCGCCAGCAAAATCATTAGCAGGATAACCCATCACATAAAAGCAAATCTAGAAAAATGATATATATATATATATATATATATATATATTAGTAACCTTGGATCAAAGCAAAGAAATATCACCATCACATCTTCAACAAGATATACCTTAGATTTCTGCCATATCGGCAACCTCAGAGAGCTTATTTGCACCTCAGCATTAGACAGGTACCAGTGAGACCTCTCATGGGGCTTACCCGAATAACTCTCTACCATATTTTCCCCTTCAATTCCACCATTTATGTCCAGAAACTCCAGTCCATAACCATTGTCAGAGCCTGATTTATTTTGAATTGTTTCAGCTACATCTTGTTTATCAAATGTAGTATCTAGAACACAGTCATCTCTTTCTGGCCAGTCTGACCGTCTACATACATCCCACCACTGAATAGGCTCAACCTTCACTCTCAACTCATCTTCCTGCATGTGGACAAGTGAAGCTGACTGGGTATTTGAACCAACTTGACTTGGTTCTACCCCAATTGATGGCTTTAGTTCATGTTGAACCACATGACCCGATGGAGTATAAACTAACAGATGCTCCAAGGAAGCGCTTGAGCTACTGGGCTGAAGATTGTGAGATAGAGAATTATGAAAAATAGCTGCAACAGCACCAGAAGGTACAAAAACTTTTCCCGTTGCAGAAGCGGCAGTGTTGTTGACAGTACTAAGCCATCCAAAACTACTATATTTTATCCTGCTCACAACAGAAAGTGCAACAGGCGGTGGGGGTGGAACAGATTGTCGACTAGTGATGCCTGATGATGTAAACCACCAAGGTAAAGACAGAACTGGATATAGAGCAGGCTCTTCTCCCTGGGAATTAAGAAGTCGAAATCCAGCATCACCACCAAAAGGGGATAAGACAAAAACATGGCAGGTCCCCTTGGAAGAAACAATAGCAATCCACTGACTGTAATGACTAAAGCAAATATCTTGGATCATCTAATCCAAGAAAGAAAAAAAAAAGGATAAAAGAATGCATCAATAACATATGATGACCAAAAACCAACAAAATACTCTCAAACTGAAACTGTTTTTGCTAAAGAGATTTACACTCACAGCTGATGTTATCCCACGATGCAGCTTGTAAAGATGCACATGAGATGAAATCCAGTCATGGCTCTGAACACCTGCACCACTTCGAGTCCATGAAGGCATTATGCGAAAAATATTTATGTTATTCCCATATATTGAGGCTGTAACCAGAAGGTCCCACTGCAGTCAAAACATAGTGCAGATATTGGACTAGTATGAGCTTTAAACTGCGCTATAATTGCTCGAGAAACAAAGTCTTTGACAACAACCTGCAACCAATCATTATGACCAAGAAAAAGTACTAAATCAAATTCTGACACAAAGTCTAAAACTTCCTACATATCAGCTTAGACATAAAATTCACATTCAAAAGTTTTAATGTAACAGTTACAATGCTTGAGTATATAGGGTAAGCAATAGACTACCATCCCAGCATTATCCATTTCTGTTCCACCATGCCTGCCAACTTTCCAACCTGAATTTGATGACACTGGAGAATTAGATCCATCAGGAAGCAGATCTTGACAGTACTTAGACAGAGTTTTATACCCCACGTCTCCCAGGTTGATTATTCCAACAGCCAACTGTTTACTAGACTCCATTGCATAACGTGCCACCAAACTACCACCACCTGGTGACGTAGATGGACTTACTCCTGGAGAAGGAGAGAGGTTTTGTGGGCTTACACGACCTGTGTTTGACACCAGAGGGCTGTGGGAGGCATACGATAACCACCTTGGACCAACTGCCATTGGACCATAGCCAACATTAACACCAATCGATCCTTGTCCTGCCAGCTGAGGAACAGGATAGGTGAGAACACTGAATTTGTTCTCAAGAGTGAGGGCGTCAAAGCAGTAGATCTGCCAGAGATATCAAGAACATGAGTCAATCACATAATTGCCCCCAATTTACAGCAACAATAGTCAGGCAAAAAGTATAAGCTCTATATCTGGATAACTGCCTTCAATAGATAGAAATCATGATGAGACACACACTCACCCAAGCTACAGAATAAAAAACTAATACATAATCACAATCCAACTGACTCCGAAAAGATAGACTGATTAGTGATGATTCATCCTAAATACGATATCTTATTCCAGAGTGGATAACAGGGATACATCTAGAAGTGTAGTCAACGTCATTCTATCAATCCTTGTACGTTATTATATCTAAATGCCATCTATGAGAACTACAAGATATATTCTTTCTCAATTTCAAGTTTGTTCCATTCTAATATATATCATGGATATAGTATGTGAATACTTACTTGTGTTGCTAGACCCACAGCAACTATTCGAGGGCTGCATCTAACCATACACACAGCAGACCGGAACCTCAAAACATGCACATAACCGTGAGACCTAAGGGAATAAAACTGAACAGTTGTAGGAGAGCTGATACAGTTTCCTGACCGGGATTCCATATTGACATTTCTGCCTAACACTGCTGGCTGGCTACTATTTTGAGCCAAACTTGAACTGTTGGTGTCATCCCCTGCGACAACCAGCAATAGTGGATGAGACGTTCTGTAACCTTCACGACCATCAGAAGTTGCCGGAAGGGGCTGCATCTGTAAGAATGATACTGGACCATCACGCTTTGAAACCAGTTCGCTGAAATTAGAAGCATCCTCCACATCAAAAACTTGAAAGCCGTTTTGGTAACCAAGTAAGAGGACATGCTTGAAGACAGATGAAGCAAGCTCTAGCCTGTCAAAGCCAGCCCAGGTCACCTGTTTACCAACCAAAGTCAAGGACATTGTAGTAAGCATAGTTCTTGCAAGGTTATCATACGCACAAGACACAAAATCAGTATCCAAAACCACTATGTAGAAGAAACAAAATTAGTGTCCACATAAGACTCAGATTCGGAAAATACATAATATAACATAATAATTTATACATTCAAGCTTACTAAATCAACAAATATCATCTATCCTTATTTCGAACTTAACTAAATATAAATCATATAAGGAAACTAAAAACTTCAAACCTGAGCACAACTATGATCCAGCAATTCATCAAGTGCCGAAAATTTCACAAGCACAACAATCACACACCCAGAAAAAAGAAAACAATTAAACAAAGAGAGAAGCAATCGATGCAAAAATTCAAAAATCGCAGACCTGATCCTTCTGATCCTCGGAAGAAGCAGCGGAGATAGTAGCAGCGACCGACGCACCTGCGGAGCGGACCGTAGAAGCAACGCTGCTGGCATTCGTGGATACGGTCTTGAGGCAAGAAGATATAATCCTCAGTGAATTTGGCAACAAGCCGTTGTTCTTGCCCTTCCCTTTCTTCATCCTCCTCCTCCTCCGCCGACCAGAGACTCACGGGAGTTACTCCCTCCACCACCACCTCCTCCCTCCGCCACGGCCAAGGCCTCCGGCACTGGCGCTTCCTTTCCCGTAGCTTCGGCCGACGACGAACATATCCGATCGCCGACGATCGGAAATATCATCCGCTAATTTACAGTAATAGAAAACTCCAAGCACAGAGTTTCAAACTCTCCGTCTTCTGTTTTTGGCTTCTTCTTTCTTTTTTCTGGTTCGAGTTTTGACTTTAAAAAATAAAAGCTCTTGAAGAAGCTCTGTTACTAAATACTAACAACTTCTAAGCGCTCTCTCTCTCCCTCCCTCTCGCTTTCTTTCGCTTTCATATTTGTATTGTAAGGATGTCCACTTCCTTTCTCTCTCTGTGTCCGCCAGCAGTTCGGGGGTGTAGGTTGAAGCCAGCCAGCCTTCCTTCTTTTACTCTTTTTCTCTCTCTTATTTATATATTTTTCTCTTTCTAGAAAATAATATATATATATATATATATGAAAAATATATACTGCCACAGATTGAGGGTAACGGGGCTTTTCGTAAATGTGGACTGGGGATTAATTTTAAACCGTTGGATTGGATGCCCACCCACCAGCACCAGCACCAGCACCACCATGAGATCCTAATTTCCTTAAAACGCACCAAACCAAACCCAAAAGCAGAGGAATTTCATTTTTTACAAATAATATGTAAATGATTGGCATTTGCAAAGCAAAAGTTCGAAATTTCCATTTCCATTTCCATTTCCATTTTATGAGACGTCTGGTATTTGTCATTTTACCGACAAATTTTTGATGGGTTTGGACTAGGATTGGGCTTCTCCAACCCAGTTGCCAATCATTTTTCACCCGTGTTAAGTGAGTCCACTCGTTTAAGGTAATTTGATTTTCATGGGGTTCGAATTAAAGCTTTTCTCCTGTCCCATCTATTTTGCTCTTCCACCAATAGAATAGTAGATGAAAAAGGAAAATTGAGAATAAAAAAAATGATTTAAGTTGTAGAACAAACATGTATATAAATACATTCCTTTAAAATTCTTTCATTATTATTAAAATGAAGCTAATCTCCTGTAGCTTGCTTTAAGCAAAAATGGTTTCCCTATCTTTGGAGAAGAGCCCAAAAACTGTGTCACATGTAATCTAATTCTTGCAGTATCATTTCCTTTGGTCTCCTAGCTAGATTGGTATTTATGTACACGGGTTGAACAAGCATTATCGTCTGCTGCTCTTTTTAATTCTTTGTATGTACACATATTTTGGAGACATTTTCGTTTATATCTTTTGGACTAAAAGGGGCTGGGACACAGTCCCATTTACATATTTCATAACTTAATGCTGATCATTAAGAATGATCAATCAAGTCTCGCTTGGGGTTTAGCCTCAGCATTGACAAGCTCTTCCTTGAATGCCTTCCGGTAAAATGGCATTCGACTTTTCTTCATGTATTTCAAACAGCTAAACTCACCATGCAAAAGCTCTACTACCTGCATCACATGTTCATGCAAATCATCAACTCAGTATACAAATTTAGGTGCTCTTCTGAACATCTGTTTGTGGCTACAGAGAGATCTAATGTAGAGTTTTGGAATTGTTAAACACGATTCCAAGCCCTGCAATGTTTCTGTAACGACGCTATCGCACCTGATTCATACTTGGCCGACGAATTGAGGTTCGTTGTATGCATAAAGAAGCAGCCAAGAGCATGAGATTTAGCTGTCTGGAATCAAAGTCATCCCCAAGAGAAGGATCAGCTAGCTCTCTTACATCATTCTTCTTCAGCAAGGGTTTTGCCTATTAAAGTAGAAGAATCTGGATTATCAATAGGCATCCGTTTAACTAGCTAATGCATGCAAATCTATGCCATTATTGCATAAAGGGTCTGAGTAAGAAAGAAAATAAGAACAACCTACCCACAAAACAAGGCTTTGCTGCGAGTAATCTAGAGCCCGGCGTCCTGTGACCAATTCCAACAGTAGCACCCCGAAGGCAAAAACATCAGTTTTTTCTTCTACTATGCCATGAAGCAAGTACTCGGGAGCAAGATAGCTGTGGTTTCAACATATAATGGTTAACGAGGCATAATCTTGGGTTGAAAACAGAAAAAGAAAGGAAGGTTTACATACCCAAATGTGCCTTCAAATTTTGCTACAGTCAGGTGAGTCCATTGCTCTGGTAGCCATTTTGCAAGACCAAAATCACATATCTGCACAGGAAAGAAGGTTACCATTGAAAGTTCAACATCCCAATAAACTATCTAGAAACAAAATGAATATGTACTTTCAATGGAAGCTAACTAGAATATTTGTGAAGAAATGAATTAAGGGAGTCATTCCCAAGAGCTTTCCCAAGCATAACACAAATAGATGTTAATGGTCAACATAGGGAGGTTACAAAAAGGTAATAAATAAATAAAATATAATGCTTTGGGCACCTGGGGTTCAAAGTCCTCCGTGAGCAAAATGTTTGCAGCCTTAATATCTCTGTGGATAATCCTCCTTTGACAACCCTCATGAAGGTAAAGTAAACCCCTAGCTGCTCCTAATGCAATTTTATACCTAATGCCCCACTTCAGCTTCTCCTTTGAACCTATGAACAAACAAACACAAATTTTGCAAGAAGAAATATTCAGCTGAAATGAACCAATAGATTTAGTGAGCCAAACTGGAAGCATGATAGCCTGGATGTAGTGACCTAACCATAAAGTAGAGAAGCTAAGCTCCCTTGTGGGGACAATTCAAGAACTAGGTGCATCCCTCCTTCAACCCCATAACCAATTAACTTAGCTGTATTAGGGTGATTTACATGGCCCATGATCCCAATTTCTGACAAGAAGTCTGCAGCCATTTCATCGGATGTTCCCTTAGTTAGCTTCTTGATTGCCACGAGTCGCCCATTTGGCAAACTGCCTCTGTAAACTTCAGCATAACCCCCCTTTCCAATCAGATTTTCTACACCAAAGCAACGAAAAAAAATGTTGCAGTGCATATAAGAAATGTTTCCCAAATGAGTAGACCAGGAAATAAATAGTCCAAATATGATATCTGAAGTATGCTACAAACCATGGCTGAAATAGTTGGTTGCTGCCTGGAGCTCATACAAGCTAAAGTTCTTCCATGGTGAGTTCGTATGGTACAAATCAGAATCCAAGCCAAATTTTGGTGCTATTATCTCCCTCAAACTACCAAATCTTCTCGATAGCTTGAGGATGCTGCTAGAACTTACAGTGTCTAGAGGTTTCTTGGATCGAGTTCTGAATAGTTGGACAAACCCAAGCCATCGAGAAGCTGATTTTGGATTTTTGTGAGCATCATTGTCCATATGAGGCTCTTTTGAAGAGCTTGTTTCTGAGTCTGAGCTTCTGAAGAAATCTTCCAGAACTCCAGTGGGAGAGCACGTATCTTCTTTGTCCGTCATAATTAAAGATGATAACAAAACCTACCAGAAATATAATGCTTTGCATCATGGTCAATTGGTCACGTAGGAAAATAAAATGGAAATATAAAAAGGGTGAAACGAGGAAGACTATACCTTAACAAAAAACAAAACAGAGGAACCAAACAAAGACTTTGGATTTTTCACATGATGCTGGTTAGTGAACAGATCATCCCAGTACTTTTCTGCAAATATGTCCCAAATATGGAGTAAGCGAAACCCATTAAAAAAAATCAGCAGAACAAAGCAACCAAGAGAATAAATTTAAATGCACATTAATGAAATGAGCAGAGAAAATATACATAAGGAATGAAATTGATAGATTATGCAGAACAAAAAATGAATTTTTCAAAAATAGAAGTTAAGGAAAACTAGAACATGAAACAGGAAAGAACTTAAGGAAGCTGACTGATTCTTATGAAATCGAAATCAGAAAAATTAGAAAACTTCCATAGCACAGAGTAAAATGACATTTAAAATGTGAAAAATCAACAAAATACGGAGAAGAAGCATTACTCCATTAAAAAAAAAAATCAAATTTTAAATAAATCCATTAAAAAAAATTACATATAGATAGAGATATCACACATACAAACACCAAAATCACCACACCCACAAACCGAAACAATAGAAGCCCTATGCGAAAAAACAGAAACTTCAACAAGTCCTCAAAACATGAAGAAACAGCGGAAACGAACATACCATAGAGATTAGGACTGATGGTTCTCTGATATTTTCCTCCAACAACTAGAAAACGAAAGCGTTACGTTCACAGATAAATATAAGAAGGAGAAGAAGGAAGAAGAAGAAGAAGCCAAGAGGAGGCAGGCATGGATTCGCAGTTACTCTAACCGCTTCAACGATGTCCCCCTTTTCAATGTTTCCCGGGTGCAAATAATATTTCATGAAAGTTAAAATGTATATATATATATATATATATATGGTCGACCATAAAAGAAAGAAAAAAATATATATATATATATATATATGAAATTTCTGAATTTCCTCCGCTGGATAATATTTATCCATTTATAAAGTGGTGGCTTGATTGGTCAGAGACGCCTCGTTTTGGTCTCCACGGGGATTTGCCACGTCGGATCAGCAAGTGCATGGACTTTTACTTACACTTGGGATTAATTGGTCAAATTGTGTCCTAATTCTTCACTCAAGTCTTGGTCACGGTATCAAAGAATAATACCACCATATCCAATTACATAATATCATTATTTTTCACATTATTACGTTAAATATGTTAAAGTTATGAAATTTTTTAAAAAATGTTATTATATAAAAGTATAATTTTTATAACAAAATTGCTCTTCTTCTTCTTCTTCTTCTTTTTTTTTTTCCCGAAGTAACAAAATTATATTGTTAATATGTTTAATTTATGTGACTCTTAATTATTTCATAAAATTGAATACTCCATCTGCAATTTCACTTCAAAAAAGATAGAAAGTACAGTATATCACGAATTTATATATTGAATTTATGGAGATTAATTAGTATTGTTAAACAGTGAAATAAAATTATCTTAAAGTGAACCCATATTCAAAAACAATACGATAAAATAAAATAAAATAATGAAATTAATTAGTAGGTGGAGAATTCTAGTAACGCACTGGTGCCCTCATATAATTACTGTAATCATGAAATCCATTATCTTTACAGCATCTCAATACCTTTTTCATTTTTATTTTTTCTATGTTTTTAGCCGAATTAACTTCATAACACCTTAATCGCCAAAGAACAAATCACTAATCATTCATACTGCATTATTTATTACAATGTAACTATTTTATTATTATTATTATTATTATTCACAATTAAGGTTACTTTGAAGCTATACCTATAACTATAATAATGATTGTTATTATTATATATATATGTATATAGAATTAAACAAAACCCACTTAATTAGCATTGCAGGATAATTAAACTTGCAGATACGTTAAGCGTGTACGAAACCCTGACAGCTAACCGTATTACATATATATATATATCCCAAGCAAATATTAATAATAATAATAATATATATAAAAAAAAATAGAAACTTGGTTCACAATCATTTCAACGCAATGAATACAATTACAGTGGCAAAAGATCAAACCTGTAGACGCAAGGGATTTAGATTACAGAAATGATTGCGGGACATTCTTCACCAACAAATCAAGTAATTGTTACAGCTTATTATACCCCATGTCCATTACAACGCCACGAACACTTATATATTTATACATTTATTTATTTATATTAAATAGTTTCGTTGTTTTCAGTAGCACCATCTGACTATGATCCATCGCTTATTCATGAAGCTTGTAGATCATATTATATATAATACGAAGTAGGTCCAAATTAACTTAATATTTATATCTTAAGCTATACATCAAGTTGATTAAAATATAAGCAGACTCAATATTAATTGTTGAATCAGATTTTGCTGGTAGGTGGCACCCTTCTATCATTATACACCTTAAAGCTGATTTTTCTTACGAACTGAGGATGGCATACACCCTTATATATGCTTTTTCAACCAACTCCCATTCTTTGTTTCTATTTATTTTGTTTTTATTGAAAGTTTCAACAATTTTAATTAATTTGCCTGTATAATATTTCTTTCACGTAAACCCTGTTAATTTATTATATGGACCCATCAAATTGAACTCTCACCTTACATTCCAAATTATGGTACAATAGTTTAAATCAGGGCCTAACAGGTTTCTAGTCTTTAGTCATATTTTTTTATATACGTACCTACAGAAGTTGATCCTAATTGGATAAATGATCGATCAAACAGATATTTTATTTTCTTTGAAGGCCGCCATGTTACACTGTGACGTACCCTTTTTTTTGCATGTATCATGCGAATTCATTGAAAAAAAAAAAATCGTAAAAAAATAACTGGTCGTATGTAATACGAAATTAACATTTTGTTTCCATTTTTCAAATATAAATTAATTTGCTAATATTGAAAGCAACATATTATTAATAGGAGGGGTAATATATGTGAAAACCATATCTTTAGAAAATATAACAAAGTGGTAAGATTAAGTACGAGTCACAATCTCAATATTCAAGTGCATCTATTTGAGGAAGCTCACAGAAAAGTTAAATATATTATTTTTGCTCATTGTATAGGGGTTTGTTCTCCCTGTGAAGTCTCCATTTAGTTTTTTGTAGTCTTGAGGGCTTTAGCCCCGGCTGTATCACCGAAAAAATAAATGTGAAAACCTATCAAAATTACTAAATATATCTCTGATGCTATAAGATTGCTTTTTAAAAAATATATATATATAAAATTAGAGTTAATTAGTATGGATGCAAGTTGCAAACATGCAACTGGTTTGAAAATTACTCAAACTACTCCCTGTTTCTCCATTTATGGAAGTGTTATTTATTTATTTTGCTAATAATTTATGGAAGAGTTATGCCTCAAGTTCTTTATTATATTTATATATTTGCAAAGATGAATAAATAATGTGTACAAAATATTCAGGCCTATAAGGCCTGCTTTCTTGTGTTATTTTTTGGGCCGCATGAAATTGAGTTTCCGGTTGCCGTATTATTATATAGTCTCTTTGGGCCTAAAAGAGTTCTTAACCCAAGACCCAACTAACTCGAACATATCTTTTCTCGCGCGAGTTTCAAAAAATTGCAACTTGCTTTTAGTTATTAAATAATGGAGCAGACTCAAAATGGAATAAAATTCCAACAAAGGGGGCTTAGAAACGGAAGTAAATTTGTTCTACCGATTTGTGTATTTAAACCAAAACTAAAATTAACATAAAAATATAAAATTCTAACTAAATTTTTCGCAAAGTGTTGGGCCGCCATTTGAACATGACGTGGCGTAGAAATTGGTCCGGGTCGGTTGTCGTATGCGGAAATGGGCCGTTGGTGTTGGCTTTGGGTGGGGCCAGTTGCCGTTGGAAACGTGAACGAAGCTGCGCGAGGGAGACTCTGCGGGGTCTCTCTCTCTCTAGGCTGGAAAATGCTTCGCTGACGCTCTCAGCAAAATAGCTATGGAGGCTGACGAAGTTCTTCTCAGTCAAATGCTCTAACTAACCTTACTTCTCCTTCCTCTTCTTTTCATTTTTTTTATGAAACCCTAGCTCAATCCCAATGTCCCGAGTCTGGCTCTTCTTCCTCGTATTTCAATCCCTACTACTACTCTTATCATTTCCTGTCCCATCGCTCTCCCAGCAAAACGCCACCGTTTCGTGTCCTCTCAACTTCACCGTCCTCCGGCAGCTGATCCCCAACGACGGCCGAACCGAGTTCGATGTCCGAACCATGTGCATACCTGTACTCCAAAGCTTGCGACTTGTCAAGTCCAACTACCTCCAGCTCAGTGGAAACTTTGGCCCTCCGCCTAACGCCTCCGAATCCTGCTGGTCCGCCTACCAAGACCTAATGGACGAATATGTTCCCAATTTCGATATTCGCTCCTCCTGTGGATTCAACACCAGCTGGATCTACGAGGGCTGTATGAACATCACCACTAGAGCTGAATTCGAGGCCGTAGTACCCAATTCCATGATCAGCAGCGTCGTTGATAACTGTAATTGGTCCCTTGATAATGGCTCGCCATGCGCTTCCTGCAAAAACAGCTTGTCCAATTTGCTGGCTTTGTATTTGACCGGCCCCTCTATCGGGAACGTTTCGGATTGCACGGCGTTCCCGTCGATTTATGCGGCGGCTTTTGCCAACTATCTTGGACCGAGTAATATTGGAACCGCTAGGTGCTTGTTCTCGCTCGATTTCACGTCCACAGGCTCCAGTAAGAAGAAAAAAAAGAAACCGATTTTGGTCGCTGTGATTAGTTCTGGTTTTGGATTGTTGCTGATAATTGGTGGGTCTTGGTGGTTTTGGCGTAAACATCGGCAATCTAAGATGAAGAGGAGCAAAAAATTTATGGGTGGAAGTGATGCGGGATTGGGTTCTGCATTGGAGTCCATTGGTGGAGGTTCTAGTTTGGTGAATTTCTCATTCGATGTGATTAAGAAGGCAACTAGGAATTTTTCCAGGGATAATATCATCGGGAGAGGAGGGTATGGGAATGTCTATAAGGGGATATTGGAAGATGGTACTGAAGTTGCTGTGAAGAGGTTCAAGAATTGTTCGGCTGCAGGTGATGTCAATTTTGCACACGAGGTTGAGGTAATTGCCAGTGTTAGACATGTTAATCTTCTTGCTTTAAGAGGTTATTGCATTGCCACGACTCCTATGGAGGGTCATCAGAGGATTATTGTGTGTGATTTAGTGAATAATGGAAGTCTGTATGACCATTTATTTGGACCTCGGGAGAAAAACCTTAGTTGGTCCATTCGTCAAAAGATTGCATTGGGGACCGCTAGGGGACTGGCTTATTTGCATTATGGGGCTCAACCGGCAATTATCCATAGGGACATTAAAGCTAACAATATACTTTTGGACGAGAAGTTTGAGGCTAAGGTGGCGGATTTTGGACTTGCAAAGTTCACACCTGAGGGAACGACACATTTGATCACCAGGGTTGCTGGAACTATGGGATATGTTGCCCCGGAGTACGCCTTGTATGGGCAATTGACGGAGAGAAGTGATGTGTATAGCTTTGGTGTAGTGCTTCTTGAGCTTTTAAGTGGGAAGAAAGCGCTCCTTGTTGGTGAAGAGGATCAACCCTCCTTTGTGACGGATTGGGCATGGTCTCTAGTGCGCAATGGAAGAGCTTTAGATGTCATTGAAGATCATATGCCAGACAAGGGTGCGGCTGGAGTTTTGGAGAAGTATGTATTAGTTGCTGTTCTTTGTTCTCATCCACAGTTGTATGCTAGGCCGACCATGGATCAGGTTGTAAAAATGTTTGAAACAGGCATGTCAGTTCCCTCCATCCCAGAACGGCCAATTTCTCTAGTAGCTACCATTGATGACATTGATAGATCTAGTAGCTACCATTGATGACATTGAAAGATCTGTGAGCACTAGTGGCTCGAGTGTGCTCGTTAGTCCGAGAGGCTATCATCCATATACATTTGAAAGTGACCGCCCTTATGACCCCAAGGAAGAAGGGCAAACTTCAGGTTCCAGAATGGAAGGGAAGTCACAGTCTCAGCCACAATCGGACTGGGCAAGTTCAGGCTCTAATACAGTAGGTGGTGGTTTGAATAACTTGATATGGGAGATCATTGACTCTCTAATGAGGCTTCCACTTTCCACTAATTTGTATGGTCATCCTGATTTATGTTGGTTTATACTGCACGATACATGAATCTGGTATTGCATCTGTCGTAGTAAGTAAAAATAGGATGCATTATAGAGTTTTTTTTTAAGTGAAGTAGTGCATTGGGGTACAAATTTTCGCTGATGAGAATCATTTCTTACTTACTTTAACCCTTTGGGATTGGAAGCTTGATGATTTTGCTAATGCAAAGCTGCTAACATTGCAGTTCTATCATAGGTCATACCCTGCTCATGATTATAGGGTTGTACGTAATAGTAAAATGCCACGCATTCTTTTCTGTTGTTGTAATGTGATGCCTCTTGATAAGGAATATATTTCAAATTCTTTTACTTGAATAAAAGATAATAAATAAATAAAAGAGAAAATGCTTTGGGCACCCGGGGTTCAAAATCCTCCGTGAGCAAAATGTTTGCAGCCTTAATCTCTCTGTGGATAATCCTCCTTTGGCAACCCTCATGAAGCTACTGTAAACCCCTAGCTGCTCCTAATGCAATTTTATACCTAATGCCCCACTTCAGCTTCTCCTTTGAACCTATGAACAAACAAACACAAATTTTGCGAGAAGAAATATTCAGCTGAAATGAACCAATAGATTTAGTGAGCCAAACCGGAAGCATGATAGCCTGGATGTAGTGACCTAACCATAAAGTATAGAAGCTAAGCTCCCTT
Source organism: Rhamnella rubrinervis (assembly GCA_007844105.2). Classification (NCBI taxonomy): domain Eukaryota; kingdom Viridiplantae; phylum Streptophyta; class Magnoliopsida; order Rosales; family Rhamnaceae; genus Rhamnella; species Rhamnella rubrinervis. The sequence continues at coordinate 15,621,027 of CM017575.2, read as the reverse complement.
GTGGGGACAATTCAAGAACTAGGTGCATCCCTCCTTCAACCCCATAGCCAATTAACTTAGCTGTATTAGGATGATTTACATGACTCATGATCCCAATTTCTGACAAGAAGTCTGCAGCCATTTCATCGGATGTTCCCTTAGCTTCTTGATTGCCACGAGTCGCCCATTTGGCAAACTGCCTCGGTAAATTTCAGCATAACTCTCACTTTCCAATCAGATTTTCTACACCAAAGCAAAGAAAAAAATGTTGCAGTGCATATAAGAAATGTTTCCCAAATGAGTAGACCAGGACATAAACAGTCCAAATATGATATCTGAAGCATGCTACAAACCATGTCTGAAATAGTTGATTGCTGCCTGGAGCTCATACAAGCTAAAGTTCTTCCATGGTGAGTTCGTATGGTACAAATCAGAATCCAAGCCAAATTTTGGTGCTATTATCTCCCTCAAACTACCAAATCTTCTCGATAGCTTGAGGATGCTGCTAGAACTTACAGTGTCTAGAGGTTTCTTGGATCTAGTTCTGAATAGTTGGACAAACCCAAGCCATCGAGAAGCTGGTTTCGGATTTTTGTGAGCATCATTGTCCATATGAGGCTCTTTTGAAGAGCTTGTTTCTGAGTTTGAGCTTCTGAAGAAATCTTCCAGAACTCCAGTGGGAGAGCACGTATCTTCTTTGTCCTTCATAATTAAAGATGCTAACAAAACCTACCAGAAATGTAATGCTTTGCATCATGGTCAATTGGTCACGTAGGAAGATAAAATGGAAATATAAAAAGGGTGAAACGAGTAAGACTATACCTTAACAAAAAACAAACCAGAGGAACCAAACAAAGACCGGATTTTTCACATGATGCTGGTTAATCAACAGATTATCCCAGTACTTTTCTGCAATTATGTCCCGAATATGGAGTAAGCCAAACCCATTAAACAAAATCAGCAGAACAAAGCAACCAAGAGAATAAATTTAGATGCACATTGATGAAATGAGCAGAGAAAATATACATACGGAATGAAATTGATAGATTATGCAGAAAAAAATGAATTTTTCAAAAATAGAAGTTGAGAAAAACTAGAACATGAAACAGCAAAGAACTTAAGGAAGCTGACTGATTCTTATGAAATCGAAATCAGAGAAATTAGAAAACTTCCTTACCACAAAGTAAAATGACATCTAAAATGTGAAAAATCAACAAAATACGGAGAAGAGCATCACTCCATAAATAAATTTTTAAAAAATCAAATTTTAAATAAACCCATTAAAAAAAATGAAGAAATAACCAGAAACATACAAACACCAAAATCACCACACCCACAAACCGAAACAATAGAAGCTCTATGCAAAAAACAGAAACTTCAAAACATGAAGAAACAGCGGAAACGAACATACCATAGAGATTAGGACTGATGGTTCTCTGATATTTTCCTCCAACAACTAGAAAAACGAAAGCGTTACGTTCACATGTAAATATAAGAAGGAGAAGAAGAAGACAAGAGGAGGCAGGCATGGATTCGCAGTTACTCTAACCGCTTCAACGATGTCCCCCTCTTCAATGTTTCCCGGGTCACTGCTCACAAACATTTATTTATTTGCAATTCACAAATAATATTTTATAAACGTTAAAATAAAAATTGTAAATATATATGGTGGAACATAAAATATATATATATATATATATATATGAAATTGCTGATTTTAGTAAGCTCGATAATATTTAAAAAAATTAATAAAAATATCCATTAAAATAATATAAATTTAAAAAATATTTATTTTTAACTCCTATAAAATATTCTTAAATTATCTATTTTACTTTTAAATTTGTAAAAATTTTATATATTTTAAAATATATATATTTTATAACATGTTAAATTTATAATTTTGTATGTCCTCAAATATATATATTTTAGAATATATAAATTAATAGATCTAATCTATAATGTATATTTTGAAATATATAAAATATGTATATTTCTAAACATATAAAACAGCAAATCTTTCAATTTGCACGTAATAAATATTTGAGAATATGTAAATTGACAAGTCAAATATACTGTTTTATATGTCCAAATTTTATAAATTTATAATAAAAATAAAATAAATAATTTAAATATATTTATAAAAATTTAAAATAATAAATATTTTTTAAATTTATATTATTTTAATTGATATTTTTACCAATTTCTCTAATATTTATCCGTATATAAGTGGTGGCTTCACTGGCTTGATTGGTCAGAGACGCCTCGTTTTGGTCTCCTCGGGGATTTGCCACGTCGGATCAGCAAGTGCATGGACTTTTACTTACACTTCGTCAAACTCTGTCCTAATTCTTCACTCTGTGCAGCCAAACAGTACAAGTACAACACTGTGCAAGTCTTGGTTACGGTATCAAATAATATTAACAGCATATACAATTACATAATATCATTATTTTTCACATTGATACGTTAATATGTTAAAATTATGAAAAAAATAATTTAAAATGTTTTAAATGTTATTAAATAAAAGTAAAATTTTTATAACAAATCATTTTTTTTTTCCAAGCAACAAAATTGTATTGTTAATATGCTTAATTTATGTGACTCTTAATTATTTCATAAGATCGCATACTCCATATGCAATTTCATCTACAAATATAAAAAAAAATAAAAATAAAATATTTTTATTTTTATTCAATTTAATAATTTAATTAATATTTAATAAATTCCGACCAACTTACTAATCAAATTATATATTATTGCATCTACAGCTTTAGCCCTGGTTGTACCAACGGAAAAATAAATGTGAAACCATCAATATTACTAAAATATCCCTGATGCCACAAAATTGTATTTTTTTTTTAAATTCTAAAATTAGAGTTAATTAGTATGGATGCAAGTTGCAAACATGCAACCAATTTGAAAATTACTCAAACTGCTGTCTGTTTCTCCATCTATGGAAGTGTTCTGCTTCAAGTTCTTAATTAATAATTATGTTTATATATTTGCAAAAGATAAATAATGTATTAAAAATATTCAGGCCTATAAGGCCTGCTTTCTTTTGTTATTTTTTGGGCCACAAGAAATTGAGATTCCGGTTGCTGTATTATTATATAGTCTCTTTGGGCCTAAAAGAGTTCTTAACCCAAGATCCAAGTAACTCGAACAGACCTTTTCTCACAAGAGTTTCATAAAATTTTAGACCCAAGAAAATCTTACATGCACGTGTCAAAATTAGCATAATATTATTCATTTATGTAGCATTTGTGATCTGTGGTTGCGAATACGTAATACAAATTTGAATATTGAGTCATATTGCAACTTCCTTTTTTTTTATTTATTAAATATTGGATTAGACTCGAAATGGAATAAAATTCCAACAAAGGAGGCTTAGAAACGTGACAATTGTTCTATAGTAATCGGAAGTAAATTTTTCTACGGATTTGTATATTTAAAGCAAACTAAGATCAACATAACATACAATTAAGCCCCCGTACTCGTTTATAAGAGTAACGGTTCGAGTCTTGATAACCATTCGTTATAGATTTCAGGTGTATTCAATTTTAATAAACGTCAAATAAAAAAAAATTATTAAAGAAGTGAGTTTGATACTCTAAAATTATATAAGGTAATAAAACTGAAACAATAATAATATTTTATATCCTAACATAATCCTAGATGAACCTTGATTGATAATTTCCTGATACCTTTTTTTATCTTAACAAAAAATTCAACATAAAATATAAAGTTCTAACTCTTACAAATTTCTTTTTATTATTAAATATTGGAGTAGACTCGTAATGGAAGAAAATTCCAACAAAGGAGGCTTGAAAACGTGCAATTGTTGTATAGTAATCATAAGTAAATTGTTCTACGGATTTGTGTATTTAATTAAACCAAAAGTAAAATTAACATAAAATATAAATTCTGACTAACTGTGCCACAAGTGGTGGGCCGCCATTTGACCATGACGCGATGCGTTGTAGAAATTGGTCCGGGCCGATTGTCGTATGCGGAAATGGGCCGTTAGTGGTTGGCTTTGGGTGGGCCAGTCGCCGTTGGAAACATGAACGAAGCTGCGCGAGGGAGAGACTGCGGTGTCTCTCTGAGCTGGAAAATGCTTCGCTGACGCTCTCAGCAACAGCTATGGAGGCTGAAGAGGTACTTCTCAGTCAAATGCTCTAACTAACCTTACTTCTCCTTCATCTTCTTTTCATTTTTTATGAAACCCTAGCTCAATCCCAATGTCCCGAGTGTGTTTCTTCTTCCTCGTATTTCAATCCCTACTGCTACTCTTATCATTTCCCGTCCCATCGCTCTCCCAGCAAAACGCCACCGTTTCGTGTCCTCTCAACTTCACCGTCCTCCGGCAGCTGATCCCCAACGACGGCCGAACCAAGGTCGATGTCCGAACCATGTGCCGGTATGTACTCCAAAGCTTGCGACTTGTCAAGTCCAACTACCTCCAGCTCAGTGGAAACTTTGGCCCTCCGCCTAACGCCTCCGAATCCTGCTGGTCCGCCTACCAAGACCTAATGAACGAATATATTCCCAATTTCGATATTCGCTCCTCCTGTGGATTCAACACCAGCTGGATCTACGAGGGCTGTATGAACATCACCACTAGAGCTGAATTCGAGGCCGTAGTACCCAATTCCATGATCAGCAGCATCGTTGATAACTGTAATCAGTCCCTTGATAATGGCTCCCCATGCGCTTCCTGCACCACCAGCTTGTCCAATTTGCAGGCTTCGTATTTGACCGGCTCCTCTATCGGGAACGTTTCGGATTGCACGGCGTTCCCGTCGATTTATGCGGCGGCTTTTGCCAACTATCTTGGACCGAGTAATATTGGAACCGCTAGGTGCTTGTTCTCGCTCGATTTCACGTCCATAGGCTCCAGTAAGAAGACAAAAAAGAAAGTGATTTTGGTCGTTGGGATTAGTTGTGGTTTTGGATTGTTGCTGATAATTGGTGGGTCTTGGTGGTATTGGCGTAAACATCGGCAATCTAAGATGAAGAGGAGCAAAAAATTTATGGGTAGAAGTGATAGGGGATTGGGTTCTGCATTGGAGTCCATTGGTGGAGGTTCTAGTTTGGTGAATTTCTCATTCGATGTGATTAAGAAGGCAACTAGGAATTTTTCCAGGGATAATATCATCGGGAGAGGAGGGTATGGAAATGTCTATAAGGGGATATTGGAAGATGGTACTGAAGTTGCTTTGAAGAGGTTCAAGAATTGTTCGGCTGCAGGTGATGCCAATTTTGCACACGAGGTTGAGGTAATTGCCAGTGTTAGACATGTTAATCTTCTTGCTTTAAGAGGTTATTGCATTGCCACGACTCCTATGGAGGGTCATCAGAGGATTATTGTGTGTGATTTAGTGAAGAATGGAAGTCTGTATGACCATGTATTTGGACCTCGGGAGAAAAAGCTTAGTTGGTCCATTCGTCAAAAGATTGCACTGGGGACCGCTAGGGGACTGGCTTATTTGCATTATGGGGCTCAACCGGCAATTATCCATAGGGACATTAAAGCTAACAATATACTTTTGGACGAGGAGTTTGAGGCTAAGGTGGCGGATTTTGGACTTGCAAAGTTCACACCTGAGGGAATATCACATTTGAGCACCAGGGTTGCTGGAACTATGGGATATGTTGCCCCGGAGTACGCCTTGTATGGGCAATTGACGGAGAGAAGTGATGTGTATAGTTTTGGTGTAGTGCTTCTTGAGCTTTTAAGTGGGAAGAAAGCGCTCCTTGTTGGTGAAGAGGATCAACCCTCCCTTGTGACGGATTGGGCATGGTCTCTAGTGCGCAATGGAAGAGCTTTAGATGTCATTGAAGATGGTATGCCAGACAAGGGAGCGCCTGAACTTTTGGAGAAGTATGTATTAGTTGCTGTTCTTTGTTCTCATCCACAGTTGTATGCTAGGCCGACCATGGATCAGGTTGTAAAAATGTTTGAAACAGACATGTCAGTTCCTTCCATCCCAGAACGGCCAATTTCTATAGTAGCTACCATGGATGATATTGAAAGATCTGTGAGCACTAGTGGCTCGAGTGTGCTCGTTAGTCCGAAAGGCTATCATCCATATACATTTGAAAGTGACCACCCTTATGACCCCAAGGAAGAAGGGCAAACTTCAGGTTCCAGAATAGAAGGGACGTCACAGTCTCAGTCACAATCGGACTGGGCAAGTTCAGGCTCCAATACAGTAGGTGGTGGTTTGAATAACTTGATATGAGAGAACATTGACTCTCTAATGAGGTTTCCACTTTCCACTAATTTGTATGTGCAGCCTGATTTATGTTGGTTTATACTGCACGATATATGTATCTGGCATTGCATCTGTCGTTGTAAGTAAAAATAGGATGCATTATAGAGGTGATTCTTTTAAGTGAAGTAGTGCATTGGGGTACAAATCTTCGCTGATGAGAATCATTTCTTAGTTATTTTAACCCTTTAGGATTGGAAGCTTGATGATTTTGCTTATGCAAAGGTGCTAACATTGTAGTTGTATCATAGGCCATACCCTACTCAAGATTATAGGGTTGTATGTAGTAGTAAAATGCCCCGCATTCTTTTCTGTTGTTGTAATGTAATGCCTCTTGATAAGGAATATATTTCAAATTCTTTTACTTGAATTGTGTCTTTATGATGTCATATACTTTCTGCTTTCAATTTTCTGCCTTTTGTGTGAGCCTCTCTCTCAGTCTTAAATTTAAGCATTCAGGACCTGTAGTTTTGTACTTGCAAACTCTCCTATTTATCCAAGAGCACGAATACTGACTCCTCTAATTTGAAGGGCCTCTCGAGTCCATTGGTCTCAACATATTGAGCACCTACAGCTGTCCTGAGGGTGACTCAGAACAAATATAGCACAACAACTCCAGCTTATGAAAATGAATTGGTATTTGGTACAAATTTATTTATTATTTTTAATCTCCCAATTTGGGTAACAAATTATCTTCTGGTTACTTTATTGAATCTTCCAGTGTTAAACATAGTGTTTTATTTTAAAAACTGGAACAACTGTAATGAAATTTCTAGTGACATCTTCTGCTTCAATAATCTAAACTCTGTTTTGGCTGTGTAGTGTAATAACAATTTCTTTGTTGGGATTTACCTGGTAAGTCTGGTTTCACTAGGCCAGAATGGGAATACACGTGGCTCCAGTCAAAATGGGTGTGGAAGTAGGGTCCTCCCAATCATTTTATTACCAACTGTAACTCAAAATACTTGCCATTTTTTACATCCCAGGACGTGAAACAATCTAAACGTGGTCATGACTCATATCCTTATGTGTTTGTTTCCTAATAGCTTTAGATATACAGTCGTACGTGTATGTATATGATATGTGGATTGCACCAATACAAGCAAAAAATATATCGGGCCCCATAAGGTCTTGTTTTCAATCTGACTGCTGTTTCCTGAAAAAGGCTCTTTTAAAAGGAAGCACACACAAGTTGCCGCCAACCAATCTCGATCGCGGATTTACCAAATCTGCCATCTTTTGTGCTGTCATTTGGACTATTATTCAACATGCCATAAACTGACAAGAGTAAGAGAGATTCACATACAATATGAAGCTTGGCCTGCTATGGTAATCAATGCGATGCCTTAATCAAAGACTGCTCCTACGTGCGTACTGTATTACTAATTTGGCACAAAGATGATAAAGAAGATTGTTATTTTCCTATTTGGTACAAATTCATGCTGAGTAGTACGAATAGTTGATTTTATACATTTCTTGAATTTTTTTGGTATATATATATATATATATATATATATATATATATGAGTAGTTCATTTTTTTTAAGCCTTGAAAGAATTAGAACTAGATCTATTTCAATCGTGTTTGGCAGTTAATAGAGTTGAATTGTTAGGAATCTCATAGCTGCCATTGAGATCCCTTTGCCTTTCATGAAAGTAAAGAAGTCACAAGCAGACAATCAAAAGGTTCCAAGTTTTACTGTTCTTGTAGTAGAAGAAAATATATATATATATATATATATATATATATATAAACAAAGAAGAAGACGTAGAAGAAAATAAGATTGGTAGGTTGGTAGTTCCACGAAGACTTTCCGTTATTCTGCTACTCATAGGAACTTCCCTGCTTAATATTATTAGCTAATTAAAACGTGTATAATTCACCGTGATAAGAGAATTTAACTGGTTCAGATTAATATATCTTGCCAATTTGCCAGCGACAAATTTAACTGCAGCTGGCACATCACACATGGTACGATAACCACAGGTGAAGGAAGAAAATATGGATTGGAATCCTTTAATAGTTGCATTATAGACCATTACAGATAAGGAGTAAGGACCACGTACGTAGATAGCGATGTACTTTCCATCTATTTAGCAGGTAAATTAAATGACATTTAGAATTGACGCACACATACCTATTAATTATATATATATATATATATATATAATATAATATAAGCGTATCTTTTTGCTCTTCTTTTTTTATCTCGTGGGGTAGATCGGGGAGCATCTGCTGATCTCTGAAGAAGCGGTCAATGGCTATTTAGATCTTGTTCTGTCCTATCTCAGAATTTAACAAAACTGGGTATCTATGTAAATTACCATTTTGTTTTACCTCCATTTTAAGTTATATCTTTTGCCATAAATGTCTGACAAGGAAAGCTGGTAAGTTGAGTACAGCTTTATATTTTCTTTGCTTTGAGTGTGTTGCATCATAATACTATATTGTGCCCTAGAGTCGTGGCCATGTGAATTTACCAAAACTCTTGTCAACGACACAGATTTATACCATTATTCTAGATTTAGACGATTAATTCCTACACTAAATTAATACACCCTTCTGTCTTTTAATGAGATAGCCGTACAAAACTCTAGCAGGTAAAATTTAAATTAGTTGGATAATTGCCCACTTGGTCGTGTTTTAGCAATTTGAAATCAACAAGGTACTTACTGTGAGGGACAGAGGAAGTGTATCGTATCGAACTTGAGTAGTCTCAAAACGTTAGTTGTAGAGCATTTTACAAATGTTACATGGTGGATTCTGCTCTCTATAAAAGGTAGCTTATAAGAGGAAAAGAATTCCTTTGTTTCCATTACTACATACTTGCTTGATTACATGTTCTTGTCTTCGAATCTTCTTCTTTTGCTACTTACATAGATACCCAGATAGATATAAAGGTTATATATACAGAGAGAGCAAGCAAACATGTCCATCAAAGAGGACGTAGAGCATGGTGTGCAGGAGGAGCAGATAAGGGAGCCACTCATGCCGTCTGAAGAGAAGAACCTGGCGGTGACAAATGAAGACGATGGATCAGCTAATGAAAGTAGTAAAGGCCATCCATGGATGGTTTACTTCTGCACGTTTGTTGCAGTCTGTGGTTCTTATGAATTCGGATGCTGTGTAAGTTCTTGGTTTCACTTCATTCATCAGAATTCTTAGTTTTGGTATTGTTTTGTGCTGAGATTCTTGTTTGACTGACAGGTGGGTTATTCATCACCGACACAGACTGCTATAAGGAAAGATCTCGATTTATCAATATCAGAGGTAAGCTTAGCCGGTGATCATAGCAACTGCCCTGTTGCCAGTTATAATATTAGTGTCACAGGTTGTCAGCTAATATCACTAAATCTTAGTAGTGAATAAGAATAATATGTCACTCTATTTGCAGCTTGTGACCAGGAGAGTTTGCATCATCACACTAGTTACTTTCAGTGAGGTTTCATGGGCTTTAAGCCATCGCTTTAAACTTGCATTTATTTAAACTGAGCAGTCAGAACTTGCAAAGAAAGGTAAACTGAAAGATGTCGAGAATGAATTACAGAGCATGTTGTGAACAAAATTATGAAGAAATCCTGTATCTATTGAGTTTTAAGTACATTAGTAAAAGCAAAATACTTCAACCGCGCAGATTAGATGAAACCTGCATAAGCACAACTGATTTCTTCAACTTGTTTCTTTCCGACTCAATTTTCTTCTGATTCAAGTAGTTCCGTATACAGTTTTCTATGTTCGGCTCCATATTGACTTTTGGTGCAATGATCGGTGCAATCACAAGTGGTCCTATTGCTGATTTCATTGGTCGAAAAGGGGTAGGTAAAAGGAGACCATTTTGGAATTGAATCCATTTGGATCAAAAGGTGTTCAGCATTTGTATTTTATGGTTTGGTGAATATCCATCATGACAACATGTGTGACGTGGAATGCAGGCAATGAGAGTATATACTGCTTTCTGTGTAGCAGGGTGGCTTGCTATTTACTTTGCAAAGGTAAGTACCATCTTTTTATGACTATGCATCTAAGCTATTGGCTACCGTCTACAAAATAATCAAACCCTTTTCCAAGAAATGTGAGCTTATTCATCTTCTACCTCGTGAATTCTAAAAAAGGGGGTTTTGCCTTTGGATATTGGAAGACTGTTAACAGGATATGGAATGGGAGCCTTTTCCTACGTGGTACGCTTCTTTTCTAGTAGTTCTAGGCTTATCCATTAAATATATTAATTTACTTCTGATTCATATTAACTGACAATTTGATGCCTAAATTGGATAAATGTTAAGGTACCTGTTTTCATTGCTGAAATTGCACCCAAGGATCTTCGAGGAGCGTTAACTGCTATAAATCAGGTGGAATATGTTCACAAATAGCAATAATTAGAGCTAGAATTCAATTTTTTGTTCTCAATCAATCAGCTGTGAGTAATAAAACCAATCATTCCGAAAGAGGGTCATCTCGTGATTTTCTCTCCTTTTTCTGCAGCTCATGATCTGTGCTGGAGTGTCAGTTTCCTTCATTATTGGGAATGTACTGACATGGCGGATTCTAGCATTAACTGGTTTATTTCTCGAGAAAATTATGCCTTCAAACTTAGTCATAAAAATAACTAGAAGTCCCTCCACTCAACTAGTGAAGTGCTTGCAGGACTAGTTCCATGTGCTGTTCTGCTTTTTGGTCTGTTTTTGATTCCGGAATCTCCCAGATGGCTGGTAAGAAAGAACACGAAGCACTCATTTTCCTTATTTCTTTATATGGGGACGGCTTAAATAAAGTGATACATGGATCTCAACGTGGTTCTGAATGCAGGCAAAGGTGGGGCGTGAGAAAGATTTCGAAGTTTCATTACAGAAACTTCGCGGCAAGGATGTGAATATATCTCATGAGGCAGCTGAAATCCAGGTTCTTATATCTAATTCTCAAAATTTTATATCCAGTCCATATTAGGATGGCATTTAAAGCATTTTGAAGATGAAAGTGAGACCATGTTACTACTTTACAGGATTATATAATAACACTCGAACGGCTCCCAAAAGCCAAACTGCTGGATTTGTTTGAGAAGAGATACATGCGCTCAGTCATTGTAATAATTTCTTTATAATAGTACAATCACTGAAGTTATATTTATCTTTCTGGCTTCTAGTTAACTTTTCTTACTTGTGCACTTAATAATTACCAGATAGGAGTTGGATTGATGGTTTGTCAACAATTAGGGGGTATCAATGCAATCTGTTTCTACGTCAGCAACATTTTTGAGACAGCAGGTATTGATTGATTAACCATGAAACAAAACAAATAGCCTTTTAGTCAGACTAGAAATCATGTATATATATATATATATATATATATATATATATATATATATATATTCATATTTACGTTTGCAACTTAACCGCGCAAATCCCTAGCAGATAATGTAGTTTTGGAATTGATATCTAGTTTTACATTTGTAACATCTCAGGATTTTCCTCCACCGTGGGAACTATAACCTATGCTTTGATTCAGGTTTTCAATTCTCACTCTGTCAATTCCCTAGAGATTTATATCCTCCTCTTAGAAGCATCTTCGTATTATTTATCTTGCAGGTTGTGGTTACTGGCTTTGGTGTCGCCGTGGTTGATAGAATTGGAAGAAAGCCTCTGTTATTGGTAAATTGGAGTATATCCTATCCTTTTTATTCTGAAAATTTGATTCCCCATATTCACAATTTCATGTTCAAAAAGAAATAATGATCTTTTCCAATGCATTGTAGGTTTCCGGATCGGGGTTAGTAGTAGGCTGTGTGGTAGTTGCCATTTCATTCTATCTGAAGGTAGTAGTTCAACTTTGAACCTATTAGAAACCTTCCTTTAAGGTTTGTATAATATCTTACAAATGGAAAAACCCACCTGTTGCTGTTGTGATGCAGGTTCATGAGCTAGCACTCCAGGCAGTCTCCATACTTGCTGTAACTGGTATTCTGGTAAGTCATCAGCTTTTTTCAAATCATTTTGAAGTGAATCATCAGCTTTTTCAAATCATAGCATATTGCATGGAAAGTGAATCTGTGTTTTTTTTTTTTTCTTTTCTTGAAATTTTGAATCTGTGTTTTTTAACATTACGCTTTGAAATGTAGGTGTTCATAGCATGCTTTTCAATAGGAATGGGAGCAGTTCCTTGGATCGTGATGTCTGAGGTAAATAAAATTTCAAAAATCTTCAACATTTTCAACTATCATTTCATCATTATTGAAAATTTGTTTCCTGATGCAGATATTCCCTATAAATATCAAAGGACAGGCTGGAAGTTTAGCAACATTAGTGAACTGGTTTGGTGCATGGGCATGTTCCTACACCTTCAACTTTCTAATGGACTGGAGTTCATATGGTACATAAAGAATTGCAATTTCTTTTTCAATAAGCTAGTTTTGACATTATGGTACTTTAAAAAAAATTCCCAAAAGACAATTACTAATGTTGTGTGCGATTTTCAGGTACCTTTATTCTTTATGCGGCGATCAATGCTCTTGCAATGGTGTTTATTATCACGGTGGTACCTGAAACCAAGGGGAAAACCCTGGAACAAATCCAAGCATCCATAAATGCATAGAAAATTGAAGAAGAAATGACTGAAAAGGAATAAACAGCATTCTTTCAGGCAGATTCTCATTTGAAATTTTGATGGCTCAATTAGATGGATTATGCTTCAAAACCAGAAGAAAATTCTAATGTCATCTTCAGGAACATTTTGTTTGGATTTGTGTTGCAACAATCCTTGTCTCGTTACCATTGATAAATGTTATTTTCCCGCAAATAGATATTATGTTTTTAATTTGCAGGATCAAGAAAGAGAGCACTGGTCACTTGTAACAACAAAAGATCAAAACCAAACACTAGAAAGCCAGATAATCCATAATTACTACAACACAAACCCACCCGAGAACAGACAAATCTCAGGTTTAAACTTATTTGTATATAATCTCTCGGAAATTATCAGCAACAGCAAAACAGGAAATTTTCTGGGACAGCTATGCTGTTGGGACAAGCATACATGTAGTTTTACTCGGGGAGAGTCTTACTTCTCCGTACAGTCTGAGAAAACGGTAACAAAAGCATTTCTTTCAAGAACGCAGACGAGTTCTTGATTTCTTATTATCTTGGGTGGTTTATACTGACAAGCTGGTGTTCCTTTCTCAATGGCTACCTTGGATAGTGTTTCAAAGCAACCAGGCTTTATTATGCTTACCAACAATGGACCTGTGTCACCCTTATCCCTACTGGCCTTGTAAAGGCCTCCCAAATTATCCTCAAGAACAGAACAAGCCCTCTTTAGAACTAGAATTGACTCCTGCAACTTCTCTGGTATAAACATACCTTCTTTTTTAACTTCTACAAATACCTTCAACCTCTTCGGGCTGAAGTTCAAATCTAAAAAGCTTGCATACTTTGTAAGTTCTGCAGCCAGCTCATTTCTCAGCACAAGCTGAAAACTTCCCATTACAGACATCAAATCTCTCTCAGTTATTATATCAAAAAGTGCTCTAGGAGCCTTCATCACATACTCCACTTCCGGAGCCAAATTATAAAAGCCAACGACTCTCACTATATCACCCAAACGGTATCGGTAAAATCCTCCGAAAGTAGTCACAACAATTTCATACATCTTTCCCGCTTCAACACTGGAAAAGTCCACCGTTTCTTCACAGATGACAGCATTAATCTCATCATCATTAGGGTCATGATACGGAAGAAACTCAAAGCAGGCAGTAGGCTGCAAATGGAAGCATACATAACATATCGTGTAGTCTCTGGAGGTTGCGTGATATCCAAGTTCATTCCAACACAGCATTCCGAGGTGCAGTATTCTCCGCCTAACAAAGCTGCATGATCTCCTGCATAATACTTGAGTTGTGGATTATAGGGATCCATACTTCCAGTGGTAACACACCTAACATATCGAACATTAGGCCATAACCTCTTCACATTCCAGTAATAATAAGGCCTACCATCGACGATTTGCGTTAACGCACTGGTCAGCTAGTTCCCACGCTGCTTTTGCGAGTGATGAATGGTAAAAAGTTATCAACTTGGGCTTCATGGAAGTAGTGCCGGAGCTTCATGAAACCAAATCGACAGAGCCGTTGATGAATAAGAAAATTATGATAATAACTAATTAACAAGATCAGAAATTTGAAATTAATCATAGGATACCTACAGAAGAAACAGTCCAGAGGATCCACGGACAGAAGAGACTGGTCATGACGAAGAGGGTCATTGGCCAGCCGGTTGATATAGTCAGAGTAATCATCGTACTTAGATAACGGCACGGCGGAAGGTGGCTGTGTCTATGTTGGGCACATCGTAGGCATGAAGGTGGTGCTGGAGATAACGTACGTTGGCATTTCGTTGGAGTATGTTGTAAAGGGCCTCGAGCTGGTGACGTCTGGCGTCCCTTGTAAAGTCATCGATCTTCTTCTGCATGTCGTCGACGTTTGACATCTTTCTTTGCAACAACAACAATAGCCTGAATACCAGAATTCTTATACTGGGAGATTCCTTAATGGCTTCCATTATAAATCCTTAACAGAGAATCATGAGAAGCACTACTGGTTGAAGGATGGGCAGAAATCTAATCTGTATGTGCGGAGAAGTCTTAATTAACAGAAAAAGATTCTGATTCCAACTCAATTACGGTAAGTATTAATTATTAGTGGGAAAGCAGGGTACCTTTAATGGTTATAGGCTGTTACATTGCCAATATCAGCGCCAGGTTCAGGCTTTTAGCTAATTTCACTTTTCAGTCAATGGGGTCAGCAGTTTGAGTATGGGTGGTTGCCGTAGTCCGTAGATTTCAGGATGGTCATATAATTGAACGTGGGTTTTTTGGGGTCGTTGCACCCACGTTGACGCCAAAAAAAAATGAAAACCGAAAAGAAAGAAGGCAAAGTCATGTAGTAGGATCCACGAATGTTGCATAAAAAGGGTAAGACAATTCCCTTGTTCGTCTCTTTCTTCGTAAAACCCATGTGAGTAGTGCTGGCAGTTACCTGTAATAAGAGCAAGATGCTTCAAAGGTGGCAGACGATTTTATGGATATTTCTAATTTTCTTTAGTGGTTTATATGTATATATATATACACGTAATAAACACACGAGCTGGTGCCTCGCTGCTACTGTTTTATTTCTCAGCGCATCAAGTCACTTAATTACTAATGCTCAACATTCTTCCCATTTTGGACTGGCCCTCGATTAGGCCCAACATGACTTCGGATTGTCAAGAAATTTCAGATCGCGTTGTTCCCCTTTTTTTTTTTTTTTTTCATTTTCCTAGAAACAATATATATGTTTATTACAGAGGTGGTAAAGTAGCAAGGCACCACTCATAATTCAAGTTAAAAAAGTAGACTGAGTCTTTACTGATGAAAAACTATACAAATAAGAATGTTCCCCAGTCCCAATCCTTTATCTTTAACTCTCTTCCTAAACAATCATTTGTAAGGACACTGTAGATAATTTACACACAAGTACATATAGGACTTCTCCCCCAACCAACAACAACACACCAGAATCTCCAAGTTATTGTTTTTTATTTTTAAGACAATTTAAATTATTTCATCACCTTCTTATGTCTGTTTTCCATATACCTTTAGATGGAGAAGACTTTGTTATTTTTACAACTTTCTGTTTTGGTTGCCGCTGCTTTCTACTTAAACTGTCTTGAGCATTGCCATTTGCAGCTCTTATTATATCAACCTTCACTATATGATGG
This sequence comes from Rhamnella rubrinervis, assembly GCA_007844105.2. NCBI lineage: Eukaryota > Viridiplantae > Streptophyta > Magnoliopsida > Rosales > Rhamnaceae > Rhamnella > Rhamnella rubrinervis. Next base: position 15,605,030 of record CM017575.2, on the reverse strand, counting down.
TCAGAAGTCCCTTTGGAAGAAAACACTGAGTATGATCCAGGTACAAACTTGAATGGAGAATTTGGGGATGCCAATATGTAATCAACCCGAGTTCCATACTTGCATGTCCCTTGCACACCTGCAATTATCAAAATTTTACTACTTTCAACTCATTGAACTTTTAAGAACAAAAAGATATAGGGGACAAGTAGGTATTTGTACTTTGGCCTTTGGCAATCATCACTACTGACTCGCATTCTCCTGCAAAGTCCTTCGCATCTGTGTATTGTTTGCCCTTCAAATATCTCATCACTTCCACTTTTGGTGTTGGCTTTCTCATCTCTTCATAATACTATCAACACACGATATTATCCACAAAATAAGAAGGTAACTATGTCGCTTCCATACTAATACTATCTGATTTTCTAATGAAAGAAAGAAAATTATGACTTGTGATCAAAGGCACAAAAAAACACCTTCACAATGTCTGTCCATCTTTCTTCAGAGTAATCGGATTCGTCAAGGGAATTGATACCTCCGGCTAAGATATGAGGCTCATCACTAGATTGGATAATGGCATTTATTTGCTTCATACGCCAATTCTCGTCAAGATGATCCAGGTGGGTACAGTGAAAATTGACTTCTCCCACGTGGGGAACATCAATGGTGGCCTTCAGAACGTTCCTGCATCCCAAAAAGTACAAATTAAGTCTGAGGGAGTTACATATTTTCTACTGGTTGATTGTCATTTTCAGCATCGAATTTATACTAAATGTTTTGACTTTATTACTTTTTCACAAAGGGGATAAAAAGATATCACTGACAAAGCTGTGTTCACTGCTAAAGTGGAGGACTCCACATCAAAGAAAAGGTTTTCACGAATTATGCCTCTTTATAGGATTCTGTTTGTGGTGAAGATAACTAAGATTCTTTATTTATTCTCGTAGTGCTTGCTTGTAGAAGGTTTATACGGTTCTATCCATTCCCACACATTATATCAACATGAATGGCCTTGTGTATACCTGATACAGGCTAATAGATTAATTTAATTATATATCTTACCTACGTAGCAGACACAATACTGTATTCCTCACATAACTTTAATTTCTTAACCTTGCTTCTAAGATATTTTGCTTCGAGTTAAAATAAAGATTTTATGTAATATCCAACGGATATTTTGCTTGCTGTTAAAATAAAGATGCAAGTAATATCCAAAACCATTGATAATAGAGGGTTTCCCATTATCTTTAAGTTTTCTCAATAACATTAGAAATATCACCAAATGTAAAAATATGAAGATGCAACGTCTTTCCCTGAGAAGGTTTCACCCGAATATAGCAGAAACTACTGCTGAATTACAAATTCTTGATTTCAAATAACCACAGCAGTAAAATGATTCAGAAAGGAGAAAATCACCAGTAAATTCTCCAGGTCCAACCTAGACAAACTTAGTTCTTCAATTAATATGGGTGGCAATGAGATAAGAAATTTAGTCACAGCAATCTCGTAAAGATTGGTTATCAACTTATGGAAAAGAAAGAGGATAATAGAAAAAATTCCAAGAAAACCCAAAAATTGCAGAGGACAAGATTAGACAAGTCTGCGTCACCTCATTATGCAGACAGCTGTTACTCAAAGTTTTGGCTGGTCAAAAAAACTGAAGTTCTTTTTTTTTGTTGGTAAATAATCAACCAAACAGCCTGTAGTAGGCAAGTCAAGCTCATGAACTATATTACTTCTATAGTTTAGAATTATACAATAGACACATGAATCAACAGGGACAACTCAAGGAAAAGCGCTGGACAAAAATGTTGGAAAACTCACTAACATAAACAGATTTTGTATTAAAATTTTGGAATTTGGTAAAAAAAAAAGGGTAATAATTAATATTGGGATATCGGAGTATAATTATGGATAAAGATCACACTTTTAGTTCTTTGAACGTTATCAAGCCAAATAAAAAGAAGTACGATAACAATTATTTGGAAAATGTTTCAATAATTAATGACTTTATGAAAAAAATAGTAATAATCTTTCCAACGATGCTTTGCAAAGAGCTGGGACCATACATTGAGCAGTGAATTGCACCGCTACTGTTAGTCAATAATAAAAGCAGCATTTATGTTCACATTAAACACAGATTCCATTCACAAAAGACCAGTAAGAAAAAGAAAAAATAAATAAATTATTAAATGAAAAGAAAGAATAATTTTAATTACCTGAAATCAGTGTCGTCGAAAATCTTCTGAACCTTCCAACGCTTAATGGGCCACTTTGACAAGATGGCGTTGCCGTACTCCGGCGCCCAACTCTCAGCAAAAACATAATTCATCCCCAAAGCAGAAGCTAAATCAGACAAGGGTTTCATGGCTTTTTCTTCCTCCGCTTTCACATCTTGCAGAGCCAATATATCAGCATCCAATTCCCTAAGAACGTCAAGAACAGTTCGACTGACTTTGTAGCATTCTCCGTCTACGCCATTCCTAATATTTGTAGGGAAGCTCACAGTCGATCTCAAAGGAGCTTTTCCTCTGAGAATTCTACAAATAGCACTAGTACTTGAAGAACCAGAACCACTCTCTCCCATCTTCAGCAAAGCTCAATTGTCTATTGCGCAGTAACGAAATCTCATTATCAGGCAAATTTATGGAGACCCGTAACTTCGATTTCACGAATTTCTGTTGCTTTGTAAGGTTGTCTGTGTTGTTCATGGAATTGGGATGCAGTGGGGAATGCTTTAGAATACTCTTTGGACGATCATTCCCAGATTTTGCTCGTAAATTGACGTTTCTAACTTTCAAGATATCACCATTTTCGCTATCCAAACTACCAGTCTTCTCAACCTTGGTAACCGCAGGTGCCATGGAGAACAGGGCAGCATTGAATGTCGCAATCCGTATCGATTTCTCTGATTTCAAGTCACCCAACTGACCGTTCGGATGAACAGCAGCAGACCCATTAACCTTAGGCTCGTTCTCCGCTCCATGTTGAGATTTCAAGCTCGACTTTCCGAACCTTTTGATGACAACTCTGGGCTTTGAACGGCGACGAATCGACCACCGGAAGCGGGAGCAGAAGAGACGGAAGTTCTTACTGAGCAGTTTAAGCATTGCAGAGAAATGGGCGTGGTTCAAAACGGTTTCTGAGCTCGTTGAGTACATGAAAAAGCGAAGGGAGAATATTGCAGAGTTGAGAACGACTCTGCCTCCGGTAATGTTTGCTTGCTTGGCATGATTTTCAGGGAAAGTTAAAAAGAAAAATAATAATAAAATAAATAAAATTTTGGTTTTATTTTCCTTTACTTTCCAGTGATTAAAGCTTAGAGGTAAAACAGGGGAAGGAGTCTTCGGGGAATTGGGTTGCTGACACTTGGCAGCCACGCAGTCTTTGCATGACACAAAGATGGGATTCTAATTGCCGTTTGCCAACTGCTCCTCAAATAATTATGTATTTTGTTAATTGGGGCTTATAATAACAATGTCGTTTGGGTCTTTAACAATAAACAATCAAAATTTGGTAGAAAATTGTATTATTAAAATAATAAATGAAATCGGAAATAATAAATTTCTAGAAAGAGAAAGAAAACAGTAACAATAAACAAGCATATCATGGCCAACAACTCCGAGCCATGCATTTAGGGTTCTTATTTGGAACGCCACGTCACCCGAAATCCGGCGCAGCCAACCCCATGCATATTAACGGAGTGGAGCCCACACCGGTTTTTTTCTTTTTTTTTTAAATAAAAAACATAAAGATTGCAGACCGGCCGATCGGGCCGGATGGCGTGGGCTCCCTATCAACATGAGTCCAAGTACTTTTGGAAGGGCCCAATGCTTTAAAAAGTAGTTTTTTGTTTTTAAATTCTAAAACTAATCAAACCGCTCCTTTAAAATTAATTTTCAAAACAAGTATTAAAATGATTTTTTTCCTTTTTAGGATAGCTGTTGCATTTGCATTGCCACTTTCTCCACTTTTTAATTTTCAATAAATATTTTTTTTTCTAAAAAAAAGCTTGAGAGTAATTAAATAGCCTGATCAAAATAGAATTTTAGATTGCTTTGAGCTAAAACCCACCATTTTTCCTCATCAATTACATTTAATTTTGGCAGAGTAAATTAATATTCTTTTTGAAAAAGTATATTAAAGGTTAAAAAAAGCTAGTAACTTTAAAGAAAGAGAAATGTCAAAACCAAAACAAGTTAATGTACATTCTGAAAACTTTTACTTATGGGGTGCAAGCAATAGAATGCCAAGAAAGTGGTGGACAACTAGACATTACAAACGTTGACAGTTTGGTATGCCTTGAAAGTTTGTTTTGTTTTAAATAATAATTAGGTTAAAAGATTAGGTAGGTAAATCAATGGATGAATTAATTTGTGGGTGGTCTTAGCTGGATATGATGTATCAAGGAAGATGCCAAATGCATGAGTTTGGACTCAGATGCAGCAGTATATAGAGAGCTGAGCAAGATTACAGCTCTTGTTCTTCCTGTACTGTCCTCATTTTATATGTTCTTTGGTTGTTAATTAGTGGTCCTCCATCTTCATGTAATCTGACTACGATACTTCAGGTTTTTGGGCATAAAAATTTAAGGGAAAAAAAAACAGAGAGAAGATATCCAACTGACACCCTCTGTAGGTGACAGTGAGGGCAATATCTATATCTAGGATTTGAAAGCGTGGTAGTAGAGAACTAGTGGAAGATTATGAACCAATGAACACTAAAAACCTTGTTACTGAAGAGAGAAACAATTGGGTCTAACTCTTAACGAAGGCGTCAATTGGCTTGATGGGTTTCAAGCAACTAGAAGATTATAAATTAAATAATGAATTACATTAACCATAAGTTGTCAGTTGTCACCAAAGATGGAAAAAAAAACGAGATTCTAAGATATGGAGGTTTGGTTTCAGGGAGTCTCAATTGTCTATGAGACTTTTGAAGAGCTGTGATGTGTATAGTAAAATTTTCACCATGCACCTTCCTTTGTGAATCCTTTTTCTGCATATTTCTACAGGAATTTTTTTTTCGTTTTCTCCAGTAAGCTCAAACATGAAGAGGTTTTTATGGTCTGTAGGAAGTTTCACTTCAATATATTTGTGGATAACAAAGAGGGAGAGCAACTATTCAGAATTTCACATGGCTTTCTGGTTTAATGCCTTAAAATATTGTATATGTCTGCACAAGACAAACACACTCTGTAGCCTAGTCCATAAACAAGGAAAGCCCCACTAAACTGCAATGGGTTACCAATTAATAGTTGTAAAAATGTTCACCATTATTGTCCTCATGAGGTAAGGTAAGGTCCACAGACTTAGCCGGAGCAGTTGCTTCAAATATTTGTTAGATCCCTGTGGGGTCATTGTCTAAGGGATATCAGAATATGGAAATAGGCAATCTTTGTGAAAACCATACAAAAGTCACAGAAATGTCAGTTTAATTTGGATACACTACATTTTGACTTTCAGGGGTCATAATCATAATTCATGAGTAGTAAATAAGCAAAGCTTGCAGATGAGTTTGATTTTTCCACAAAGAGCAGGTAGAGCAATCATTGTCAATAACAATTTTGGTGATGAAAATTGTATTCGTTTTTTTTCTTTTTTGTTTTTAAACTGTTTGTTTGTTTCCATTATGGCATTATGGTGTTGGAAGGGAGGGCATGGGGATCGAAGTAGTTCAAATCATAGGACAGTCTCTGACGATCACAGAGATTTTTCAAAAGGGAAAATAGATTCTTTGTATTATTGAGATTTTCAACTTAAATATATTAGATCATTTTGATATGAGAGTGATGTGCATAAAAAAGCCTTTTCACAGTATACAATGATATGACATATGCTTGAGAGAGACAGACAAGAATTGTGAAGCAATTGAAATAAAAGAAAATAAAAGTAAAGATAAACCGTCAACAGCAGGGTTCGAACCTGCGCGGGCGAAGCCCAACAGATTTCAAGTCTGTCTCCTTAACCACTCGGACATATCGACTTTTGATGTTTTGGTTTGGGATTTAATTAAAAAAAGAATATTTGGAAAAGTATCTAATCACATGGTTAAATGGAGCAAGAAAATTAATTGACTATTATGTAATGCAATTGGTGAAAAAAATTAGGGAAATAATTTTGAATTGACGCATATTTCTCTTATCTTCGGAAACCAAAAAAGTTTACGACAAAAAATTTTTATATGCCTTTTTTTTTTTGGGTAAATAAGAAGAAAAACTTTTGTTGATAATAATAGTTGAAGTCCTTGAGTCCTTAAATTGTAATCATTTAAACATGTCGTTCTAAATAATGGAAAACATTGCATAAATTCAAGTTGAGTTATTGCCAATCTTAAAAACTCCAAAAAGAAAGCTACGAGCTTACTCAGTTTAAACCTACTGTTATTTAGTTACAAAATAAATCTATATTTAAGCCAACCAAGATAAAATATTACGCCCTCCTCCTTTTGGGGTTTTCAGTTTCTTTCCCAATTCTGTAGAAGAAATTTCGACAGTTGATGATTTTTCTATAAGAAAAAACTACCCAGAAAGTAACCAGGCAAAATGAAGTCCGCCAATGAAATAGAACAATATCTAAACTGTAATAATTCAGAGAAATGCAAGGCGGCTTTGTAATCACTAGAAATATCACTTTGAAAAGGCTGAGAAAGATGCAAGGCAAATTTTTATATGTATAAAAGCATCCAACTTAAGACTTTACAAGCAACTCTGACTCTAAACTCTTTCTTCTCTTTCACTAACTCTAAACTCTTTCTTCTCTTTCACTACTCGTATAAACTCTTTTTTGAATCAAAAAACACAGAACAAGGACAGAAAAACAACAGGCCTGGTGGTTCTAAGTGTAGCCATTAAAATTGTTGCTTTCTTTATCCAGTCTTCACTGTCACAAGGTTTACACACTACGGCCGAACAAAATGCACGTTGATCCGCCTCTGGATTGTGGTCCTACAGGAAGGGCAATCCTTCATCCCTTGTTTCTCATGGAGCTCATTGCATTTTGCACAAACAACCTGATGGGCACATGGAATGAAAACCACTGATATCTCCTCTGATAGGCACAAGGCACACTCTCGTTCCTGTTTCAGACCTCCATTCCCATAATCTTCTTGAAAATTTACTTCTCTATTGAAGACAGTAAAACTTTGGTCTTCCGTTACTGTCATAATACCCCTGGCTTCTGGTGGGCTACTTCCAAAGCTTCCAGCAGCTCCTCTTTTAAGTGCAGCTATTTTTGATTTCTCATGCTTCAAAGTCATTTCTGATAACTTGGTCTCAAGCTTTCTGATGTCATCGAGACATTCCTTAATATCAATTTCTGCATTCTGTTTGATTATATCCTTCTCTAATTTTGACAAAACTTCATATTGTTCTCTTTCATTCCTTATCGAAGCCACCTGTGCAAGTAGTTTTTCCTTTTCCATCCTCATCCGTTCCCATCTAGCCTGAAAGATTTCTTGTTTGGTAGTGAATGAGTACCAGACAATATGAACCAGAATCACAAATTTACTAACCAAATATGCATTGGACCATGAATTCGCTTTTAGCTATAATTTGAATAGATGGTAAAATTGGCATGCAGGGTGACATATAGTATAAGTTTTCCATGGCATGGGGATCAGAACTCATTAGCTAATTCAACTGACTTTAACTGTTTTCCTTTTCCTTTATTTCCCATCATTACTAGGTTGGCCTTATATGATTTTATCAAATTCTTACTAGTATTAAGTGGAACTCCAGATGTAACATCCTTGTTCAAATGTTGGTCAAACAACCTAACTATATTATTTTAAAAGCAATGGTGCAGACAATTTGAAAAAGCTTGTAGTTTTCAGCAGTAAGTCCTCTGCTACTAAATTGAATATGTTTGTTGGTACATTTGTTTGCAAGCTAAGGTTTGAACTAGAATGTCTCCCAATTTCAATCCGTCTCTTACTACTAAAGCCCCGCCTAAATGACTACCTAAAATTCCACTTTCCTGGTTTATGTAGCAAGAGTAGTAATGTGACTCATGGCATAAGACGGCCAAAACTTGTGAGAAAACAAAGCCTCTGGCACTTACATGGATATAACGATGTATACCATGTGCAACACTAATATGCCATGACCATCAATTACTTATTTAATTATTAGCTAACTAGTACATCCTTTTTGACGGGCATACCTCAATCTGGTAATAGATGCTTTTTTCCTTTATAATATCCTGTTGCAGCACAGCCACCTTGCACTTCTCTGTCTCAAGCTCCTCCTGCAATGAGCGTTTCTGCCCTTCCATTGCCTGAGCCTGCTTCAGTGCCTTCTGCTCCCTCTCTAATGCTTCATGGTAACTATCAGATGACTCTAAGACCTTTTGTTTAGCGGTTTCCAATTCCATTTTTAGCAGAGAATTCTCCACCTCAAACCTGCAAGCAGTGGAGTTAGCCTTCTCAACATGAGCAGTAGCATTATTCAAGGCATGCTTCATTTCAGAGAGCCTCTTTATGGTGTTCTCCTCCAACATTTTCCTCTCCCTATTATATTCATCTACTTCTTTCTTTTCTTGCCTTAGCATCTTTAGTTCAGGCAGGTTTTTAATAAGCCTATGAGCAGCCTGCATCACCTTTTGATTAGCCCACTCAGTCCAACCATGTAGCTCATTCTGCAGTTCTTGAAGCCGAGAAACTAGCTTCAAAATGAGTACATCCTTCTCATCTGCTGGTACATACTCTCCTACAGACTTATCATGCAAAATACCAGCACAGTAATCAGGAATCTTAGGAGACTCAGAGGTGCTGACTGGAGGTGTAGGACTAGATTTCTTTTCTGAATTTGATTTTTGGCAAAGCTTGGTTTCTTTAGAACGCAAAGAAGGTTTGGTACCTTTGCCGGGTGTTTTTGGCAGGCTCTTTGTTTCCAGTGAAGCAGATGAAGTGTTGGTCGAAGAACTACGTTTTCCATATGTTAGGGGAGCTTTGCCTTTTACTTCTGCACTTCCCTTCGAGGAGCCAATTTTCAGGAGTCCTCCAGGATGTTCAGATAGAGGTTTAAACCCCTTCTCAAGAACAAAACCACCAAATGCAGCAAGTTTTCCCAATCTTCCTCCAGAACCATAGTTCCTGTAATTTTTCTCTATATGGAAAGAGCTCTGTCGAAGGACTGCTATTTCTTTCTTGGTGCCCCTTCGACCAGCTCCTGATTTTTCTTCAGATGCAGATATTTGGGAAGCAGTGTTCAAGCATTTTTCCAGATTGTCAAGCATATATTCCATGCTCTCTCTTTCTTGGGTAAGCCCTTCAAGGTCTTGAGGAGTTTTGTCCTTGGGAGAATTTTGGAAACTTCCAAATTTCAGAGTTTCAGGCAGATGGTTTGGAGTATGGCCTGGTGAAGGGTTTGAAACAATTTCTTCATTGGGCTTTGGTTGCATTGTCTTATGACCTTGAGTTTCTGATCTTAATTGAAGAGTTGCAGAATCACAGGAACTGTCTCCTGAGAAATTTTTACAACCTAAATCACTCAATGAATCATCTTCCAGTACACAGGCTTGCAATACATTCAAGTCATATATCAACAACAACCACATTGCTTCCCCAACTGATAATGACCTGACCTCCCTAAGCACACTAATCATTTCCAGTAATGTGTACTCAGCCAAGTGCTGCAAATTATCAATTTCATTATATCTTGAACAATCAACATCTCTTGATTTCTTAACAAAAGTTAGAGTATCATTTACAATATTTGAGACAGGGTCTTTACCCCCTATATAAAGGCCACCCCTTAAAATGGTCTTTTCAGCATCCTCTCCGCTACAACCACATTCAGAAATCTGCTTTATTGCACTTCGGAAAATTGCTTGCAAGTTGGATAATAATAGTTCTTCTAGCTGACAGGTTATAGGATCATCCCAATCCGCACATTCAAATGCTCCAACTACTGCTTCTTTAGGCTGATCCAACCCCACCTCCAGTGAAACGTACGCACTCAATGAGCTTGGAGGTATTTCCGCAGAAAATCCATATGGAGGTAATTCAGTCAAGGACGTAGGGGGATTAGTTGTTTTCTCTATACAAGGGTCACCTAATTTTCTCTTGTTCTTACTTCCTTCATCCAAGGGTGACAAAAGTACAGACCCTTGTTTGCTTTCTTTGCCACTGTCAACCATTTAATCCAATTTATGGAATAACAAGAGCTCACACCAAAATATCTTCAACACCTATGAACTGTATATAACCCAAAAATTGAAGAAAAAAAACAAAACTAATAAATGAATAATCATTATTTACATAGAGTTTTCAGGTAAAAGAGAAAAAACAAATTGTTAGGAGGCAAATGAGCTACGTAATCTCCAAAAATCTGCTGAAAATAATGCAAATCATTCCCAGCAATGAAGAGCAATCGAAGAACAATTTATTTATTTATTTTTTAAATACAAGAATAAATAGGAATTTCGTACCTGTGCTAGTGAAAGAGGTTAAGACATCAAGCTGTATCCCGTTTCGAAGCACTGAAACTGATACAAAGCGGACCTACCCAGAAACGAAAGTTAGAGAACAAAGCTTCTGCGTTCACCCAGTGAGCTATAACCAGCAAATAACGCATGCAACCATATAAGTCCAAAAACCAAAAGACCACCGTATATCAAAAGCATCAAAATGCAATGTCAGTTTCAGAAACCAATGAGAATAAAACAAGATAGATTTTGATTCCAAAGCTAAAGAAACAAATGAAAACCCAGAAAAGAGGCAAACAGAAAGTTCCACATTCCCAAAATTGAAATGAAAAGGGACTTGGGAAAAGCTCTACTTCAACCCGACGCCAAATTGAGCTGCAACACTGCCTTAAACACAGAGGGAAAGTGTGAGCTTCTTCAGTACCTGGTGTGTGTATTTGTCACCGTTCTTGTTCATTTTGGCCCCGATTTCACTCCCATGCCTAATTTGTGGCATTAACCCACTAACCCCATTTGCCAGATCAGATTACACTTTTCTTTTTGTTTTTGGTTAATTATATTTATCTCTCTCAGCGGATATATTAATAATATTTTTGTATTTTAAATTTAAATTATTATAATATTTTAAAATTTTTAATAAAATTAAATAAATTTTTTTATTAAAATTAACAAACTAAATTATATCATAAACCAAATAAATATCGAGTTATAATTTTATTATTATTATTTTTAATTAAAGAGGTGAATAGTAGGATGATTTTTTAAAAAAAAAAATTATCTGATGCTTATTTGAATTTTAATGTGATATAGTTGATTAATTTTAATAAAAATTTTAATAAAATAACTTATTTAATATTGTTGGAAAATATAAAAAATATAATTATTTAAATTGAAAATATACAAACTATATTAACACAATACCCAAAATATAAGAGTATTAAATGTAATTAACATTTTCTTTTATTATATTGCCTTTTGTGAACTCTGCAAAATAAACAGAACCTTGGAGAGCGACCTAATTTGAAGAATTCCATATAAAGCCATCTTAATTAATGAAAGGTTTTAAATGGGCAATTTTTATGCTAATTTGAACCACATTTATTGCATTTTGTTTTTTTTTTTATGAAGCTTGAAATTTACCATCATTATGCAAAGTTCAGTGCTGATTTAAGGCAACTAATAGGAATGTGTCATGTGGTGAAATGAAGATGAAATTAAGAATTGCATGGTCATTTATTGAGTAAAACAAAGATTATTGTAGTGATTTAAGGCTACCAATTTGTCTTAAAGAATATCTATTATTGAAGGAGCTTCTTAATTTATTCTCACACATTATTTCCCTGGTGTATGTTTTTTTCCCCAACTCCATTCAAATCCTTTGCTTCCAAAATATTTATCAAGGAATCAAAGAATTAAAAAAACAGTAGAACCAACTGTAATTATGGGAATTTGGAGATGTTTTATCTTTCATAAAATAATTGATTTATTCCACCAAAAGGATAGAAATGTGGTGGTAAATTACTAAATTGGTAATCTCTATTATTATGTTATGCGAGATTAATAATTCTGGCCACGTGACTTTATTATATGTTTTCCACGAGCCACGCCATCGTCGTTCTCGTGGGCGTCTGGCGAGAAAGCCAAGGGAGAGCATTTCTCAGCTTCACATACGCAATGAAGCAAATCCAGGAACAGGAAACCCCGAAAGCCTCGTCCAAGGTACACCAATCTAATGTCATATCTCTTTGATTTCAATGTTTTTCTCAATTCCCTCATCTTATTTTCCGTCCCGTTTGAACGTTTTCCTGTGGATAATAAGCACTTTAGATCCGTTTGGTTGGCGGGAAAGTGGAAGGAAAGTGATGAATAATATGGGTGTTTACTTAAGAATATAATTTATTGGGACCTCAGAAGAACAAAAAACCTTCCTAAATTGATCAATATGTAACTATTTTCTGCTTAGTTGGTTTTAAGGTGCTACTAATTTTTTTTTATATGTTAATTTGGTCAAGAATACCAAAACTTAATGGGAATAGAATTCACTCGTTTAGACTTTTGTTTGCGTTATTGGAGGTGACTGTGGTTCAGAAAGAATGTTGAAGTTGAAAAATGTTGCAGGATATAGGTATAGTTTTTGCTTGTCCGAGTGATTATATGATAATTTTGCTGATGCTATGTTTTTGAGTTTCTCAGTAATGAGTAAGTTCCATCTGATATGATCAAGTTCTGCTTGAATAATAATGAATTAATAAATTTGGATCTGATAGATATAGAAAACCCCTTGTGTTCAATTAAGAGTAGTAGTTGTTGAAACCTCACGAGGTAGGGTGTCTGGACCTTTTCACAAATGGTCTAAATCAATGGATTAAGAGAGTGTTTGGTAAATTGAATGAGTTCTGATGACAGAGACCACGGGCGGGGCAGAGTTCCGTAGATGTATATGCTGCACAATGTGAGAAATGCTTGAAATGGAGGGTGATTAACACAGAAGAAGAGTTTGAGGAGATCAGAAGTAAAGTCGGCGAGGAACCATTTTCTTGCGACAGAAGGCCTAACATGTCTTGTGAGGACCCTGCTGATATTGAATATGATTCTACTCGGACCTGGGTCATTGACAAGCCTAACATCCCAAAGACCCCACAAGGTTTCAAAAGAAGTTTGGTGCTCAGAAAGGATTACTCCAAATTTGATACTTATTACATCACACCTCAAGGGAAGAAACTCAGAACTCGTAACGAGATTGCCTCATATTTGAAGGCAAATCCAACATATGAAGCTCAAGGTGTGTCCCTCACAGACTTCGATTTTTCATCACCAAAGATAATGGAAGACACAATTCCTGTGAACGTTGCTAGAAAAGGCTCTGCCTCTGTGACTGCTAATTCCAACAAGAAGCTTAAGTTTTCATAGGATGATATGCACCAGTGTTGTACCTTGAATGACTAAATGATGCAGGTGGGGTTTTTTTCGACTTCCAGAGGTTTCATGCTGGTTTTGTTACTTATTCAAGTGATGCATGATGCAATCATGATTCTCCGTCTGCAGTTCAATTCTACACTTGTGATGAACACTAAGAGAGCTGACATAGTGTTGATGTAAGATTCTGTGTGTCAGATTTGTGCATTCAATTTATTCATCTGCCTTTTCTCTTAAATTAATTCTTAATTTGAGAGTGGCATGCCGGCACACCAATTTTACATTATTTTCGCAGACAGATTCATTCCCACAAGATGGTTCTCGTCCGTAATTCTTGCGTTAGTTTTGCCTACTTTGCTTTGTCTTCGTTTAATACCTCACAGTTGATATTGATTTTAAGATAAGGTATGGGTTTTGGTTAATTTATTTTCTATTATCTACTAGAAAGATATCTTCTGCCCCTCAAGTCAAACAGTAAAAATGGCAATCCACTTATGGGTGTGCTGCTGCCCTGTGCCTGTTGAAATAAGGTTTATTACATAATAGAAACAATGTGGGTACCAGCCGAGGATTGAGCTTAAGTAGGAAGATTTGTTTTGCTTTCAATTTGAGTCCGTCAGGCTCTTTCGGTTCTGACATAATGTTATTCGTCACAATTTAGTAGTTAGACGAGGAAGTTATGGTGGCACTTTAACGGTGGCCTTATGCGTGCCACTATCTTCAAGTAATTGGCCACCATGGATAGATAAACAAGGATTCCAATTATCATAGATGTCACTTATCATCTTTTTATTCAAACGTGGATCGGGTAAGTCTGTCTCCCACTAGATGAGGATTGAAGGGTCAGCTAAAACTCGCTGACAGTACTGGTTGTGTTGGACTAGAGAAATGTTGTCCAGTGCTAGACTGTTTATGCTTGATTTGAACGAGCAGGGTAGCCATGTTCCAGTTACTAATGGACAACCATGTTCCAGTGTCTAGTGGGCGAGACAAATATGATTGTCTGCATTTGATTGTTCAAGACTATTTGTATGTTATTTAGCCAAAAAAAAAGAAAGAAAAATACTATTTGTATGTTAGGCTGCTCGTGGATTTGTAATCAGGAGCTGTGCTCTTCAGTTTGATATCTTAGTTCTATTCAGGCTCGACCTTTGCTATAGCTGTCCATGCTTCACAATAGGATGCACATAGTATACCCCAATGACAATTCTTTTTAGCCTCAATTTGCAAGTCTTCCAACACATCCGTACCTACACTGGCAAACAATGCCCTGAGAATTTTAGGTGGAATTAAAATTCAGGAATGATATCTCTCATGTCTATGTTAGAAATTAACAAAGACATGAGCATAATTTCAGAACTCAAAAAAAAAAGAAAAGAGAGAGAGAGAGAGGAGCATAAACTCCTCATCTTTCATTCACCCGGAAAGTGATTGTTTCCAACACCACGGAAGGTTGCGTTATCTAAATCTGTGACCAGGAATTCATGGGGTAGAGAAAGTGTGTCAAACTAAAAAGGTAAGGAAATATACCATAAATATTCATAATAAATGCCTCCTCAAATACCAAGGAATTAACGAATTATATACATAAAAAAAAAAAAAATGTACCAAGTACGTAATTAGTGTAATACACCAAAATGTAACCTATGAGCTATTTTTCCCGACCTTGCTGCACACCTGAAACGTAACATGTCCACAGCAGGGAAGAAAATTTAAGATGACAACTATATTCGGACCATTCACATGGAAATCAGAGACTTGGGGAAAAAGAAAACCTTATACATGGAAATCAGATTTCCTTGTAAAGAAAGAATATAAATACTACTCCTCCCAAAGTGTGCTCATGGGCCTATATACATTCTTGGTCACTTTTCCTTCAGCTATCTGTTGGTATCAGTGTCTTGGTGCAACTATTAAACAATGTTAGCAAACCTAAGGTAACCATAAGAATCTATGGCAACGAAACGAATTGAAGGTCAGCATATGATCTTGTGAGTTTTAGTCAGGTTTAGTGTATTCGAGCAGCATGTGCGGTGATCTGTAAATCTTCACCAGCGTCCAGTAAAGAACTTCTTCGACTCCAAGCTCACCTTCTGCTCTTGCAGCATATATATCTTCACAGATAGCAATCAACCTAATAGAAAAATAAAAAACCAAGTTATCAAATATGAGACTCATGGTTATACTACAAACTTTGCATGAAAACTTGAGGAAGGTTTTGCGACTATAATGCTCTTGCTTTGGTTTGAAAAATATAATAAAGCTGTATTACCTATCACATGAAGGAAGGTTCTCATATGGGATTCTCATTCTTAAGTCGGAGCATTGAAGTCTGATAAAGCGACCTACCGCAAGAACAAAGGTTATGTAGAGACCCCAGATGCTGAACTTGCTTAGAGTATCACCAAGAATACCCTCTGGAATAATAATTTTACAGTATCAAAAAGTGTAATATGGAAAAGAGAACAAAATCAGTAAAAAGAAATATTCAAACCTCAAATAGTTATTTAAACTTACCTGGTGGTGTTTCCTCAGATATTATAACTGCCATTGGTCCTTTTAAATCACCACATGCATCAATATCCGATGCATTGATGTCATGGAATGACCACCAATCATGGTTTGCATGATTCATAACAAGGTCTGCACTGACAGAGTTTTCCTGTAAAATGCTACTATATCAGTTATTCAGGAAGTAACAGCTCAGGTCTAATTCATAAAGTCTAGCATTACAGAAAGAGAGAGAACAATGAATGAAGAATAATAATTAGATAATCAGATATAATGTCACATACCTCTAATTCCAGAACTCTGAATTCACCAGAACCAGTGACACGGAAGAATCTTGCATAAACATTATATATCCTAAATTTGCTTGAAGAGCCATTGAGAACTTTCTGAACATCTGATGGTTCTGGAAGATATTGAAAATTAACACTCCCATCGTATTTCACAACTTCCTTGCCTTTTGGTCTGCCCCTGGTAAGTACCCAAGCGAAAGTAATATCCATGCCAAATTCCAAGTCAAGGGAGCGAATGAATTGGGCCTGAACCACGTCAGGGACAAGCCACAGTACATTTGCATCAGCTTGGCAGCAGATTAGCTGGATATCATTCTTATTATATGCATCCAGATAACCTTTGGGATCAAGAATATCATTGTTGAGCTTATCCCCTGAGATCTTTTCACATAGGGTGGTTTGATACAGAGTTAAGCTTCCACCCACTGTCTTAATATCAACCTGAAAAGTGGCATCCTTAATGGGGTTTGCAATATTTGTTGGATTGCCACTGCTATACATCTGTAAGAAGAAACAGAAAGATTCATTCATTACGTAACACATAGAATAATTTTCTGTAAACCAACTTCTTCAAATTAAGATCAACAACATTAGTAATGCCTTTCACTGCATAATAACATCACTATGATCATTTTAACATGAGACACACATATAACTTTTTCTTTTAAGATTTTCCAGGTAGTAGTAATGTTATGTCTTCAATTCACTTCATTCGCTTTCACAATGACAAATACATCGATCATGTTTATTGTATAAAAGCCATAAACTTATAACATGCAACTAAACTGGGGATCAGAGTTGTTCAAACGAGGGATATATGCTCGTTACTTGAAATAATTATGTTTTTCTAATTAATTTTCTTTTGAAAAATGATGTGACCTAACAAAAGAATTAAGTTAATATTTACCAAAAAGGTAGACACATAGTCACTTATCCAAGGGAGCCACGCTCATTGCATAAGGAATTGACATAAGTCTAGAAGACACCACATGTCCCCAATATGTCCATGTAGTTTCTCAAATAGCATGCTCATTGCACAAGAAAAAGACAATAGTCTAGTAGACACCACATGTCCCCACTATGTCCACGTAATTTCCTCAAATTTGTCAACCAGTACGAGGTATTGACAGAAGCTTCATGTGGCATTTATCTGAAACACTTCTATTGAATTTCGAGAATGCTTTGAGAACTATATGCAAACAGGTTGCATCTAGAATGTACTAAAATGTATTATATGTTTTGAACCATGAGGATATGCCATTCAGGACGAGTTTCTGAAATTTCGAACTCCTCTTAACAGGGTTTTTCAAAAGATCAATTATATAAGAAAAAATCAACAGCCTCAGCAACCATACTAATATTATAGTTCCTGACAGTATATATGTCTCCCTTCCAAGAGCAGAAAGGATAGAAATATCATTTTTGCAATTAACAGTCAATATTTCAGAATTTCGTACCAGCATAGGAGCCCATATAACACAGATTAATATGAAGAACAGACATATCCCACTGCAACATTTGGTCATCATTGTTTGCTTTTCTCCTGGTTTGTGCTTTGCTCTATTCAAGATCGCATCACACTTGACAAGGTACAAGCTTGCATATATGTCCTCCAGCTAATCAGAAACCATTATATCAGTTCCACATTATAAGCATGCAATTCCAATCAAACAGCAAACCAACAAGGAAAAGCAAACAATCAATTAGAGGGTATGACAATAAATAACAAGAAATTTTGAGTACTTACTTTTAGCCAGTCATACATGGTCAACGATGTGGTTGTACATGACCAGTCAAGTACACATCGCAATTCATAAAGGAATGGCAGAGCACGATAAAGTCGATAGCCTAAGTAATTGATTCGTGAAATTTCACTGGTCAAAAACTGCCGGTACAAGGTGCTTCTATAAGGAATTCCGTGCCGGATTTGTGTAGCCTGCAATGCAAGAGAAACAGCTTTTGCTAGAAATATTGCACGAAGTGCTAACTTTCCAGCATGTTGGCCGTTGGAAGACTCCAGGTGATGTTGGTCAGAAGGCTCAATGTTCCAAGCATATTCTGTAACTGCATATGTAAAAAGGATAAGACTGAAAAGGTAGAAAATCACTTTTCCAGTGGCAAATGAGCAGAGGTAGATTATGCGATCAAGCACTATCAAGAAAAAGATAGCCTGCATGGGAAAAAAAAAATCCAGTTATCAATCCACATAACATGATATATCCTAGTTTATTAATCCAGACGGAATGCAAGGACTTTAGCCACCATATTTTATAGAATAAGACAGGTAAAGAACAAGGTTTTCAAAAAGTCAATAACTCTTTAAATTAGTTTTCCAATCCAAGAAGTCAATGACTTTAAGCCTTAAACCCTTTTCCAAGAAGTCAATCTTTTTAGGTTGTGTGTCTTTTGCAACATATCTTCATCTTTTATCAAACACTTAAATCATACTATGATACTATCAAATAAACAAAAGAATAACTTACCATCAAGATGAATACAAACTCTTTAGGAAACTGATCTTCAAGTTGATAAACGTCAAGAAATTCACTGTTATTCTTAATAACAGATTGGTAGAAAATAGCAACTAAAAAGAAAACAGTCAGATCTGCACCAAATATATAGGCATACAGATCAATATCTCTTTTGCCGCCTCCAATTACAGAAACTATAGGATATGGGAACCCAATTTCTTCAACAAGCCCACTTTGTTGTGCTTCAAGTATCTCGTTTGCCACATCAGCTGCAGGAGTAAGTGACTTGTATAATTCTACAGAAGTGCACTCTTGTAATGGGGAGGCATATACCACCTCAAAAACAACCAAGGCCAAACTTGGATTTTCTTGATTTCTTTCAATGCTTTGAACATGAATTCTACTTGCAAAAGGGCAGAGTTTAGGGTTTTTTGCCTTACATCTTTCATCATGAACAATTCTAAGCAATTGATTTATTCCAGACTCAATTCTTTCTGGCTGAATTCCATCCTCTGGCCATGCATGTACATCCATAGATACCTGGACAAAGAAAGGAGGAGAATCTGCTCCCTTGGTAAGTGATTTCCAGTACCTAAAGAAGCTTCTAAGTATCAATTTTATTGTATACCCCATTAGGTGCAGCAGCTGTTTTGCCTTCTCTTTCCAATTGTCAGTCATTGCAGCTTCTTTCCCAAAAATAGAACTCTTCTCATATAAGTTTAAGTCTACAGAAGACATCCATTCACCATCTTTTGCAGTTATAGAGCTTTGTATCAGGGTAAACAAGTATACAAGAAAGAGAGGCAATGAACTGATTACAAAGGATGACATGATTTTATGTGCAGGAAATCCAAATTCACGAAGTATATCCAAATTAATAGTAAACCCGCAGTGCTGAATGATAATCTGGTACAGATACTGAAGCAAAATATAAATTTCTGTGTATATCAGCATGATAACCCAAAAAATGTAACTTGGACCTGTATTTACACAGAGTGCATACAAGAATAGAGCTGCCAGATACACCATAGAAAGCAAGCTGAAGTTCCATATAAAGACCAGAACAAAGCAACAATAACACACAAAATCATTATTGGATCGCATTTGTGACCAAATGTAACGGAAAATCTTTCCTAATTGCAGACTTGTGGCATCAGAACTCGTATCAGACTGTAAGGATGACGAACGGTCCAAAGACATGTATTTGGATTGTTGGTTCTCCATCTCAACATGTAACCCATCCTCGGTAGATGACTGTTCATTTGTATCAGATTCTTCTTGTGCAATGTTCAAGAAGCTTACAAGGTTGTTAACTGCCTGATTTCCGATAGACTGTACCTGGGAAACACCATCACCAATCAGCTGTACTGCAGATGCTAATGGGTTGTCCTTTGCTTGGCCTTTAACTTTTACTTTGTGTTCTGAATCAAGAAAGGCCTTGTCAGAAAGATCAGATTCAACTTCAGTGATCTCACAATGAGTAGATTCTATTGAATGTTTCATAGACTCCACTGCTTGTGGAATGTCCATGTCCACTGCAGGAGGAGATTCATGCAATTCAAAAGGGTATACTGGATCGTTTCCACTTAAATGCTCCTGTTTCAAGAGGACTTTGCCTTTATCAGGGGTCCCAGCATCATTATTAGAAGTAAGAGAAGTACTCCTTCTCCTTCTTAGGCCTTCATTGCCAAGAGAAGTGCCACTGCAAGTTGTAGCTGAGTTCATGCTATGAAGTTGTATTTGCAGGTTGAGCATCTCTGATTTCATCTTTTCCACTTGCAAATTACGCTGGTGTTTGTTCTCCTCAGATTCACGAATATGTTGCAAATGTGCAGTTTTCCATGCAGCTTTCTTCTCTTGCGCTCGCACAATAGCACCAATTTGCTCTGCTTCAAGGTATCGAAATACATAATCAAACTCTTGGGAGGAGAACATGTATGACTGAAGTGATACCAGCATGAATATAATAATTTCAACAATAGCTGATCTTGCTGTAATCCGAAACCCATAGTCATATTTGTAAAACCCAATCATCTCATATATGTAATCTACAGTATCACACTTTCCGGCACTAAATCCCCCCACAAATGGAGATTGATATGCAAGAGAAAGCACAATAAGGACAAAATTATATATTCGCAATAACTTAAATATCTTGTTCCTCTTCTTTAATATTTCGAGTCTCATTCGAAAGAAAACCAGTGCAAAAGCAAGATAACCAAGGTGCAGAATGTCATACTCGAGGGTTCCAGTAATCAAAACCAATGTAAGCACAACATCCAACAGGTGGCAATAACAATAAAGCCTCAAATAGTCAAGAAAGGTCCACATGCTTTTAGTTTCAAAAGAAAGGTCTCTCCAGACAAATATATTTTTACGTTGAGACATCACTTGACGGTATGTTGATGACCCTGAGAAGCTGGACAAGTGATCAGCACGAAGTTTGAAACAAGCAAGCACGAAGACCATAAAGTAGCTGATAAGCATACGGGGATCATCAACAATAAGTCCTACAACAAAAGTATTACAATGTTAAGATAAGAAATAAGCTGAAAATATAATGGAAAAGTAAGAAAAAGATTTCACATAGGGTCATGTTAAAAAAGGAATTTTGAGAATGGCCAAGGGTATTCTCCTGCCCCAAGGCCCAATTTAAAAAAACGAACCAACATAAAAGATATAAATTTGATGGTAAGAGACCATCCAAAAATCCTACAAATACCACATCAGATACCACAACAATATTCTTTCGGCGCCAAAAGAACTTCCAGATAGCTGAAATTAGATTCAAACAAGCAACTGAATAACTAAAGTATCTAAAGGAGAACATATATGTTTGAAGGCTAATTCTCAAAATAGAAATTTTTTAAGTGGTGCAAAAGTTTATTTACAATAAACCAAAACGTACTGAACATACATGCACCAATTAAGTAACCAGTACAACATGGCTAATAGTGCAGTACCTAGCCAACAGTACTCGCAATAATTGAAATACAGGGTTGAGCTGCTCCAGCACTCATGACAACGTACATTAGTCCCACCAGGTTGATTTGCAGGCCACGCTGACTTCCAAATGGCAAAGTACTCAAGGATGAGAATTGAAGCAAACAAGAAGACAAATACAGGCCACAATTTACATATAAGCTTCCGTTTCAGAATAATGCAAACAACAAGCAACACAATGTACAACATAGAGATGGCATTTAACAAAGCAAAGCTTGCAAGAAGCAATGCAATCATGTTTATCTCCAGACCAACGAGAATAAACATATTCTCAATCCAGAATTTCATATAGACTTTTAAGAGAATCTTCTGCGTTTCAAATCTTTCCTTTCTCAAGATAAGAATTCGCTTCTTATCCCACTTATGGCTCTCCTTGGTGCTTCCCCATATATAATTAAATGAATATTTTCTATTGCCACTACCCTCGGAACTTTTTGCTTTAGAGGAGACAGGATTAGATGATTGGGACGGACCAAAGGTAAAAGACGGCCATGAACTGCTTGTTCCCCCAACTTGTTTTACAGGCAGTGTATTGCTATCCAATGTTGACTTATTTTCCTCATCAGAAATGGAGACATTACTGACAGCATCTTCTGCTGAGACAAACAATGGACAAGGCTCTTCCCACTTTCCTTTATTCAGAACAATGCTTGGCATCTTCTCCAACCAGCGAAAAACATTATATTGAAGGGTACATGCAGCAATAACCATCACCTTTCCTCTCAGGCCTGATTCTAGACCCCAAAACCCATGCTTGAATACTCGGAAGCCCAAAAAGAGGGACAAATCAGAGTGCTTTTGTCCAGGGAACATTCCAGCCTGTTTACCCCACATCTGAAAAAGATATTCAGCTGTTATTAGAAATCCTGTGTAAACCAAGAATGATTTCGAAGGGATCCTTGAAGACTTAGGTAAAGTTGAACAGATGACAAGACCAAGTAGATACAAAAACCCAAACGCACTAATTGAAGATAAAGAAGCATAGAATAATGCAACAAACAAGATCTTGTCGCTGTGCCAAATAAGAAACCTTTTTACAAATCCAAGAACCCCAAAGTTCAACAGATCAGGATCATCCAACCTGTTATGCTTGCTCTGTCTCCTCTCATAGCTATAAAGTTGCATTACAATCAAGACTGCTAGAGATTCCCAAGAATTAGCTAAGGATGAAGCTTCTGGGTTGTAGCCTAGATAAAAATAAAGGTCTGTTAACCCGGACAACCACATCTCCAAGCTGGGAAAGCTGCTCAAGCTATAGATAAAGATAAAAACCATGATTGCATATGCTTTTAACGGGAACCAAAGGCGTCTTTTTGTCCTCTCAACAAGTTGTCTTCCAATAATCCAAACAAGGAGAAGGAATATGTACCCAACAGATACATAATTGGGTTTAACCATGTATACTGTGAGAAGAATAGTCAAAAATGCAATGTAGGTTCCACATGATCGGTACATAGATAGAATCTTCTGCCCAATTGAACTGAGGAATGATGCTATTCTTCTTTCTGAAAAGAGGAAAGAAATAAGCACACATTACTGATGGTAATGGACAATGAGTAAAATAATCAGTTTAGTAGTCTTCTTGGATACAGTTGCCTGTACATGGTTATACTCTTTCACTTGCTATAAAAACTAGGAAAGCTGGAATAATGAGTAATTAAAGAGGCATCCTGAAAAAGGTACACTTGGACCTGGTTTTAGAAGTAAAAGGTGGGTTGAACCAAAATCATACAATTCATTCACATTGGAATCTAGCAATGTATCTAGAGAAGAACTAGAAGCCTCTGAGGGAATGGTCATCCTAACTTATGGCCTCTCAAACCCAAAATATTTGTTGCATTCTACACAAGACAAGCAATATAAAATGCTAAACAGACCACTCAAATAAGCAATATTTGCAAACAATCCAGGAGTTTAAAAACCTTAAATACTCTGCAACTTTTGAACCAGGCTGGATTGCTCATTCCAAAGGCACAATAAACCATAGATAAAATTTTACCATACGAAGGATCATCGTGGCTGTACTTGGTGGTTGTGGAAGCATACACTGACAACAAAACTGATTTGTTCAGACCAGCTTTCAAAATGCTAAATCCAACTGGACGGCAAGGGGTATGCTGCACAATAGCAGAGAATGAAAATAGCATTTCAAATCCATGGTTATGAATTGCACAGAAGCAAGCTAGTAAAGCTATTTCTAAGAAATCCCAGGAACTTTCATCTTCAAGTAGACCTGCATTAATTCACATAAAAATGGAATCATAAGAAGTCACTTTTTTCTCCCACGAAGGGTGTTTTGACATCGAATTCAACACGTAATAAAAACAAAATTTCCTATAAGCAAATTTACCGTAATCACATCTACAAAAATAAGGATTTAAAACAAACCAAGTAGGAAAGCTGCATACCTAACTGTGATAGAACTTCCTTACTTAATGAGCCTTTTCGCTCCAATGTACTAGAGACCAAGTTAATTTGAAGAATGTACAACAGTGCAAAGTGAGCTTCACATAGAAGAATCAGAGACTGCCGTATCTTTCTGCTGATGTTGTGGCCCAAAAGATAGATCAAAAAGAATATCACTGAAACACAGATCAAAGCATAAAAATAATCAGCAAACTGCCAAAACATTGGGATCACATTGCAACCTCAGGTTCGGCTTTCATGCATTAGAAAATATAAGTGTGACATGAATGGCCAAGAGGCAACCAAACTCAACCATGGTCGAATTCCCAAAAACCTATTGAGTTAATTTTGTGAATTAGCAAAAGAAAAAATAATAATAAAAAGAATAATTAGGTTGACAAAACGTACTATATACAGCATGAATTAAACCAGGTTTCATGGCGATGAGGAATATCAGTATCAACATGATAGCCCGAGAGCTTTTTCTAAGTCCCCATGCAATTGTGGCCACAATCAATACCTTGGTCTCCTCCTCCACTGTGATTAAATGACATGTAGACACAAATTACATTAACAGAAGTGAAGGTCAGATAAATTATCCATCCAAACAATTGTCTAAGGACAAATGAAACAGAGAGAATTAAGAGAAACAACACTGCAATGTGTGGTTTTTCATACTATACATGATATATTAAAATAGTTTCTCATTACCGTTTACAGTCGTGTCGTCATTTGAAGAATTTCTATCCTCATCAGACAAGCAGAGAAAAACGGAGTTGTTCACAAGATTACCCAAGGCAACCAATATTCCAAGACAAAATTGTGCCAGCAAGAAAAATCCAGGGAAAGGATAATGCCACAACCCAATCATCTCCCATATATCCGTGTCCTGTACATGAATTTATTGGGGGGGAAAAGTTTACTTTCAAGCATTTGAGTCTGTCTTCTTTAATTTACAAACAGTAAAGTTATATAAGAAGAAATTAATCAACAAACATAAAACCCCATCCAAAAGAGAACCACCTTTCCAAGTTTCCAATTCAAGAATGTGAATACTACATTGAAAATATATGTGCTAAGAGCCCACAAGAGAATGAAGACAAGAAGCAGCCCATTCAATCGGTGCAAACGGAATAAGGAAGGGAAGGCATATACTATGTAGCCCACATATGCAAGTAACCCAAATGCACATATACTGGCGAAATGGAAGCTCCAAAAGGAAAGAGCAAACAGGGACACCTGTCAAATTACCCCAAAAGTTACTTCAAAACATCAACTTGTACACAGATAAAGATCAATATGGGAATTAGAGTACGTAGGCAAAAGATATCAGTAAAAACAAACAAAATTTAGTGGATGTTAATTTTGTTGCAATAGTTCCTAGTCCGATAAACTTTTTTAGAAATAAATTCTTTTACATCAGGTTCACTAGATGGGTAAAGAAAGGTAAAAAGGAAAAAAGAAAAAGAAACAAAGCTCATTCTGATTAGTAGGGACCCCAGTGCTTTAATTTGATGAATGTAAATGCCCCGTGCATAAAATTAAAGCACTGAGATTCACAGCATCTACACCTTCAAAAGGATGACATGCATGAATAAAATGCACATCCAATTTTAAGATCATATGTTTTTCAGTCAAGAGATATACCGGGAAACCATATGTGAAAAAGTTAATACTAAACATTCGAAAAACTGCTCCCCTCAGTAAAACGTTGGTATGCCTTACACCAGATCTGCAAAGTACAAAGAAATACAGTAAGCTTTTAGATGGCACAAAATTTATCAATAATAGTCTCAAACAGAGATTATAAAAGAAATTAAGATTCTGTATTTGAATGGGTGAGAGTTAATCCAAATAAAAAATAGAATAATATGGGACCTAGATTCCTCTCAAAGATGAGTAACATTATGTAACAAGCAAAGGCCTCACGCACATGAAAAACGAATGAAAAAGACACCTATAATGGTACAAGACCACTGGAAGCAGAGGGGGAAACAGAATTTTTACCTAGATTGACGAATGAAAAACGAATGCTTTGAGGGAAGAAGTTGCTCTGTCAGGCTATTTTCTCTCTTGGACATAATAAAATCCATTTCCTCCAAATCACATTTAACATAAGAGAGCTGCATTAGTATAAGAAAATGTTAAAAGTAATAGTAGAATAATAAAGACAACGAAAATACGAAAGGAAAAAAAACATATGTGGACTAATGTTGCCACAATAAGATTCAACATGATTTTGAAAAATGACATAAAAATCCACCCTCCCAACCAGAAAGGAAGTTTTTCTTGCAAAATTTTCCATATTTTTCCTAAGAAAATACATCGTGCTTGCATCCTGACAGTTCCCTTTTTAGCGTATATTAGGTAAAAATGGAGGACCATTGACTCTATAATGAGGATAAGAACTAAAAACCAAACAATATGTCAACGCAAAAGCTATAGGCAGATAAACAATATAAAGGACATTCAGGCAGCCTATCTAATTTACATACCATGATATAGAAGAGTATAAGTGAGAAGCTTGAACAAATTTCAGGCCACTCAGTAGTTGCAGTAATTTTGAACAAACCAATGAAATCAGCTACCCATTGGAACATGTTTGGAAACTCCATAGGGAGCTGATACACGTAAATCATGCCAATGCTGAAGCCTGCATACAGCTGCAAAGGCCTCCACCACCTTCAAACCCATAGATAGACACATGAGCTAAGAATGGAGTAAATGATAAGAAACTGAAGAAGGAAAGAAGAATAACAATAACATGGTTGGTAAAGAACGAAAATTCATAGGAAAAAAATACCTGAAAAGTCCAAGAAAATTGCTTGTCAAAGACCAATCCACAAGCCCAACACAACTCCCAATAAAAAATGGTAGAGAAATCCATGAAGGATGGCTAATTCCCACAACAATCTGAATGGCAGGCAACAGCAAGCAGGAAGCAATCCTAATGTGATAACCTTAAATAAAATAAAAAATTTCAAATTAAGTTTTTGTTTATAGTAGCAAATATGTCATATTTCATGTCAGGAATAATGACAACCACCACATGCACAAGGGTGCCTCACATAGGCACTCATGGGGGTCAAATGCATGAGCAGATGCAAATGCACATATATAGTTGTTTTGGGAAAATTGGCTACTAGCATGATAAGGATCAAGAGAAGCTTCAATCTTAAATTAGTTCAGTATGTTTCCTAAATGGCTTTGACAGAGAGTCTGAGAGCAAGAAAATCTAGGAAGATGAATAAATTGCTTAAAAAGAATTATAGTGGCCAGTAAACTACTTACAAACCTAAACGTTCAACTGCTGATAAAAAGTGACCCCAACATGAATTGCGCAATGAAGTCAGACCAAATTTGCTTCCATGTAAATCAACT
The DNA here is from genome assembly GCA_007844105.2 of Rhamnella rubrinervis. NCBI lineage: Eukaryota > Viridiplantae > Streptophyta > Magnoliopsida > Rosales > Rhamnaceae > Rhamnella > Rhamnella rubrinervis. The sequence goes on along the minus strand of CM017575.2, from coordinate 15,577,646 downwards.
AAAGCAGCAGCAGCAGCTGAGAGTTGTACAACCAAGAAATAAATCATAGTGGGAGATTTCCATGACTGGATTCTGCAAATGCAGACATAAAAGACAAAGTATAAATGCATTCAGAAAACATCAAGGAACATAAGATTAAAAATTAAAAAAGTAGAAAAAAAAGTGCATTCTCACATCATTAATCCAATCAGCTTTGCCCACCAAGCATCTGCTACGCTCTGTCTTTTTCCCTCAATAGCCCATATGACAAGATATATCAATTGAGAAAGAATGGCAAGTAGAGAAAAAATGATGATTGGCCACAGTATAAAGAACCTCCTTCGGAAACGAAATCCTATGATAAGGCAACACTATTAGAAGCACAAAAAATTTATAACAAGATAACTTCCTACATTAAAGATAATAACATTTCAAAGGAAAAAATCTGCACGATCTCAATCAAACCAAAGATTGATTAATAATTACGAATTCAAATAAAACATCACATAAGCATAAGTTCACAGAGTAGCAGAATTGAAGAATTTCATTGATAATATGGAATCCAAATTGGAAAAATCTACATAGATTGAACAGCTTACCTTGTTTCGGCGCATTAAATTGAATGAGAAGGAAGGCTATCAAATCAACTAGAGAGATCAAGCTCCAATTGATAAAAGCAGCTACAAGGCAAGAAAAAGGGGAGGGCATATGATAATCATCAGTTACACCAGTCATGAACCATGCATCCATTATGGGTCTAAATAAAATAAATTAATGTAATTCTCAACCCAACAAAAGTGTGAGACATCCATATTTTAAAATTTACCACTTGCAACCTAACAAATACGTTTTCCATTACAAATTTTAAGTGGGCTCATTCAAATTGTCATCGTTTCTCGCGCTGCAACTCAATCTTATTATCTCGCCGAACAAATTAGAATATACCAGTACCATCCTATATCCGCTTGAGATGAATATGTTTAGCACAATTCAGACCCGAATGAACGCAAAACAGTATAAACCAAAAAAAAGAAATATAAAGTTTTTTGCATAGAAGATTACCTGTTAAAAGCAACATGGGCAATACAAAGCCATATAGAAAGCTCCCCATGAGAGGCAGCTCAACAGATCACCTGAACTTCACCTATCCAGAAATCTGCTGAAGGGGTTTTTGATTAACAACACAATCAAAGAAAGCCCATTTCCTGGGAACTCCAAAAAATTCCCAGAAACAGTTAAGCGGGTAATCAAAATTTGCGGGGAAAATGAAAACTTGTATCAACCCATTGTCAAAAATTTATAGTAGTTCCAACTACAGTCCAAACTGAAGTCACATAAATTAAAATGAAAATAGATCAGCAGATTATCCGGGTAGAAGACTGGGATTTCAGTAGTGAGATTGCTTTTAGATTTGGAAACATATGCTTTGAACAAGATAAGTAACTGTATTATTATCTACAAGCTAAATGCCGACTCTTTTTTTTTATTTTAATAGCTAAATGCCAACTATGTTTCTTATTGATTCATCATATAAAAAAAAAAACTACGTTTCTTGTTGCTTGAGATTTTTCCCCGTTCTTTTTTGTCTTTCTTCTGGTGGGTCAGTAAAATTTTTCCCGGCGGGTCATACCGTACGGTTACCTTGTGTGCATTTCCTTAGGGTGTACGATAAGCAATCGACAAGTCGACGATGAAACTGGGAGCCTCAACTATCGATTTCAACGGCAGTACGAAATAGCATACAGTCCCTGACCGATTTAATTAGGTTTCTTTTTTTTTTTTGTTTTACCAAAAAAACAAAAACAAAAGCATACGCCGTCTGATGACAAAAACGACCTTGACTGAAAGAAAGAAGATGACGACATCAATGGAAGAGACACCATCATCGGCCGGCTCTCGTTATACGACTGCGTATCGATCAGCCAATCCGTATTTCTAATCACTATTTCGTCGTCCAAAAAAAAAAGCAATCATCCGTTGCCATTGGCGAGTTCTGGCGTAGTGTTCGAGCTGTCAGCGTTATGTTCACGCCGTAACATTTTTTTTTTTTTTCTTAAAATAAAATAAGAAAGAAAATTCAAAATTGGAGTTTCCGTTTGAGGGTATAAAAGGTATTTAGAAATATTGCTCTAATGGGTTAAGCAGCTGGGTGACTACATGAAATAGGCCCTTTTGATGTATGGATAGGCCCACTAGGTGGCCACCTGGGGTAGGCCCTTTTGATGTATGGACGGCCCAATCATCCAAGCAGATGGGCCAACCGTGGTCAAAAGACAAACAACCAAAAAAAACTTATGAAGTTAGAGACGACGACGTTTTATCACATGCAACCGTGGTCTAAAACTCCTGGCAGCCTAAGTCTCTTATCTCATGCTCGTCCATTCTGGTTCTGGACCATCCTCGTTTTTGCATTTCTACTTCAAATAGGATTCAGAAGAAGCTTAGCTTACAGCATGAACACCACATTCCCCTCGACGTCTTTCTCCAACTACCGAATTTCAAGGTTTCAGCTCACCACTTCCAGCATCAGAAATGTTTCTCTTCATTCCTGTACTCGTTTCCCGAGAAAAAGTCTCAAAATATATGCCAGCTCTAATGAGCTAGAGACACAGGCCCTGGAGGAACCCAAAGAAGAGCTAGAAGCAGAACCCAAAGAAGGAACCAAGGCCTCCACTCCACCCATTTCTGCTCCACTCGATAAAGACCTTAAAAAGGTTAGATTTTTGTGCTTCTACTCTTCCGGGTCAAGACTGAATTACTACTTTAATAAGCTTTTCTTTTTGTTAGGAATTCCCGGCTAAGAATAATTGCTCAAGTCTTTTGTTTTATTTCAAAAATTTTGTGTTTTTGTTATGTTCTTGAGGATTCTGAAACTGGGTGAGGGGAAAATAGATGTTAGCAATGTTAATTGAGATTCTTCCTATTACTTCAGATATGAGTTCATCAGTAAATGTGGGAGAAGGTACCCCTTTCCGTGCTTATGGTACTTGCTGCTTTAGATGCTTAGACCAGTAAGGCAATTATGGAAAAATTTGTGTTGCTGATTAAGTTTAACAATGGTGGGTACACTACTCACCTTTTGTGCTTTTCAGTGTTTTTGAGAATTTTTCAGTCTTTGAACAGTTATTGCTTCTGTGTACAAGGAATCCTTTTTGTTGTAGATGCCAACCCTTCTAATTTTTTTTTTGGTGAATCCAACCCTTTTAAATTTAATAGGTTAGTTTACATTGTGTTTTATAGATAAAAACTTTTTATGTCATAAACTCCTATCAACTTGTACTAATTAGTAATATTCCCTTAACAGGTTGTTCAAAAGACTGCTGCAACCTTTGCACCAAGGGCTTCCACAGCTTCCAAAAATCCTGCTGTACCTGGAACTGCTTTGTACACTGTTTTTGAAGTTCAAGGCTATGCTTCAATGTTGTTAGGTGGAGTTCTGTCTTTTAATCTCATATTCCCATCAAATGAACCAGACATATGGAGACTAATGGGAATGTGGTCCATTTGGATGTTCAGTAAGTTATTTGTTCCCCCAACTAATTCTAAGGATTACATTTTCTTCAAGTTATCTTTGAAGCATAGTGCTTCTTTTAGCAGTTTAGGGACCATGTTTTATTAAGCACGAAGGAATGCCCCTTAGTTGGAAAAATGCCAACTTTCAAACTCTAAAATGACTTGCGCAAACATATGAAGTGATCCTACGTAGTTCTCAGAGGTGATGGAAGTGTTTCTGTTTGTGACATCCTGATAAGCGAAGTGTTTCATTTCCGCTTTCCTGGTTTACCATTACAAATAGTTTACCGCATTAGTTTGCCTATGAACAATAATTTTACTTAGGCTAAGACTGGGTTTTAAAAAGAAATCTAATTTCTTTTATTTGCAACTTTTCAGCAATTCCTTCATTGCGGGCTCGAGACTGCTCGAAGAATGAGAAAGAAGCCCTTAACTATCTGTTTCTCCTGATTCCATTACTAAATGTAATAATCCCATTCTTTTGGAAGTCATTTGCAGTTGTTTGGTCTGCTGATACCATAGCCTTCTTTGGAATATATGCATGGAAGGTATATTCTACTTACTCAAAGAGACTGAATTAGGCTTTCTGTGTATTAATTGTGGCCTATCTGCTGATAAAGCATATATTTATGTTTACAGATGGGATGGTTACAGACAAGAGACTAGGAAATCCAATACTGTTGGATTTCTTCTTCAAATGGGGTCGAAGAGGCTCGTTCTTCCTACAAATGTTCATAAATTCGCTCTGGAAGAAGAGCAAGGCAGTAGTGCTTGCCTTACCAACCCATGAGTGACAAATATACCTTCCTTTCCATGGAGGCATGGTTATGATGTTGGAAGGAGTATTTATAGAATGGATAATATGTAACAGTCAAAGCTAGAAAAGTTATGAGATAATACATTAATAGGTTTCTATCTTACTTTAATTGTATTTTTCTTTTTCTCATTTCTTATGGCTACGGCAACACTTAGTTCAGTATCCGAATGTAAACATATGGAGTAAACAAAAAGCTAATTACTTTTTGGAAGAATATGAAGACTTTTCTCTCGCTTCGTCTCTTTTTCATTTTCACATAAACCAATTATATGTCCATATACAATAAAAGAAAGTGAACATCATCTTTTAAAGGACTCCGTTCTCACTAAAGTAAGAGGATTTTGCTTTATCCGAACGAGGAAACAACGTCAAAACTTTATCTTTCCAATGGATAGCGTTCTTTTTTATGAAAAATTCTTGTGGCACAACAAAAGGGAACCTAAAACTGTATAAGAATATCAGATTCTGTTCATTATAACATGACAAATCGTACACAATAATTAAACCTTTATAGGATCTTATAAACTTTAAAACAAAGAGGCTTACCTCTAGTCTATTGCATACACAATCTCTACGTGAAACCGTAATCTGAAAAGCCAAGATTCACTGAAGACAGTTCCCTGGAGCTGACCCTTCATTCTATACTATGCGTCATCGCTGTCATAGTCAGATCCAGACTCGTCATCGCTTCGTGGTTCCATCAAGGTATTCATGTCAAATGATGGTTCTGGTTGCATCTCCTCCATCTCAATAGTATCATACTCAATCCGTTGCTCAAACTTTTCATCTGAACAATTAAGCAGCCATGCAAGAGTACATTTTAATCCCTTCCTTTTAACCTTCCTATGTCTTGGTTTTATAGTAGATTCCAGACCATAAGTAAAGAATGCTGGGAAAGTAACCAAATCATCCAAAGGCCTTTCCATCTCTGTTTGAAAGAAATCAAAGCTAAGTTTCATGATGTCAATGTTCAAGGCAAGTAACTGAGGACACCCAATGATAATCTTCCTTAATTGTTGGAAGGAGAATCCACAATCAGTAAGGAAATCCACATGCTTCATCATGGGTGCATTCCCAAGGCTAACAACCTGTGGCATTTTCTCAACAATTCTGCCAAAGTCCTCAGGACCCAAATCAATTATGGACTCCAGCAAACTTCTTTGACTCAAAAGCTTAGGCTTCAGGTCTATCCCTATAATCTCAGGATATTGAGCCACCACAGAAGAAAGTGAGGCTTTCCGGACATTAAACTCCAAAAGGGATTCAACATTTGGTCTCACCCTCTCCTCCAATCCAAACCCAAGAATGTGAGGCCGCTTCTCTATCAATCTAGCTACAGCTAATCTCGGAATACCAAAGCTTTCAAGATACTCAACAAAAGGCTTTATCACCCGTCCTACTCGCATCCCTAAAATCTCTGGATATCTAGTTAAAATTCCTCCAATCTCTCTTCTTGCAACCCCAATTCCAACCAAATAGGCCACTGAAGTGCTCATGGTCCCCTCAAGCTTGAACCCCAATACTTCAGGATATTTTTCAAGAACCCGAGGAATATCATTGGTCTTGATATCCATCCCTTGAAGATACTTGACCACTGGAGCAAGGTCAACAACAACACTAGCATGCAGCACTTGTGGATATCTTCTCAAGAAATCAGTGAAAGTGGATTTCCTAACACCCAATTTACCAAGATAATCAAGCACAGGAATCATGTTCTTTTTCACACTGCAGCCTAGAACTAGTGGATAGTTGTTAATATCTTCAATTGTAAGCCCCAATTTGTGAAGAAAATCCACCCGTTCCCTCATGACTTCAACTGTCACAGGAAGTTCCAACCCATCAAGCTCATCAGGCACAATACCAATTCCTCGCAAGAACTCATACACCCGGGCACGATTTTCCATCCTCTCATTCTTCATCTCTAATAAACTAGGACGACTATAGAGGGATGAGGGACCTCCTTGCTTCCTATCCAGACGAACACTGTTTAACTTTAATGCAGATGAATCCCTAGGATTAGTTGTAAATGTTCTCTCAGCAAAAGAATATTGTAACTTTGTAACCAATCCAATCAACTTTTCACGACAATGAGGGACTTGAAGAATTGAGGTAGAAGTTGATGGAGTATTACGAGATGCAAATACCGGTAACTCTGTATGCACAAGCAAAAAGCTGGGTTTTGTAATACCATTATAGCTTCTGATCTTCATACTTTAAGGGCCTATTCGTCTATAAAACTGCAAAAGAAACACCAACCAACCACTATCTATCAACTCTAAAACTGAGGCATGCATAACATACAAATAAATGTATTTCCTTTCATTACACGAGCCAGCAAAAGCTAGTGGATTCAGCTATTTACTTATTATCAGGTTAACGAACTCTGCACAAACACAAATTCCACCAAATTATGGACTCCAAAAAGCTTCTATAACAACAATCTGCCTGAGCTCCATTGCAAGTGGCACTTCTAGTTCATTGGCACGATGAATTGTACCAGCAAACAAGAGACTTTGACTTGGGATACTGCTATCTTCTCAGAAGTCTTAAAACAGTCATGTTTACTGGACAGGCTTTTAATTATTATACTTTGTTCAATTACATAAAAGTAAGATAAACAAATAAGAAATAAAACAACTGAGCAGAAGCAAATGTTCATATACCATTTCACGGTAGTTTGATCTCCCGGAAAATGAAATATATAAATATGAAAAACCCAACTCAGAAAAAGTTGTTATTTCCGCTTAAGAGACCAAATGACGTAAGATTACTTTTCTTATTATGCATGTCTCAGCAACCAAAGAGAACCAAAATTGCATTTTTTTTTTACAAAAATTTTCAATGCTAAAAACTCTATTAATCCCATTACCAAAACAAGAAGCACAAAACAGCGCTGAAAGCCCTTTGGGTCCCAAAAAATTTGTAAAAAAAGGAAAAGCACGACTGAAAATTCCTTTCATTTCTAGTTTTCCCAGCAACCAAAACAAAGAACAATAAAATGCTGTTTCGTGTTAAAAGAGTTCCAAAGGAAGAAGAACAAGAAGCTGACCAGTACGAAATTCTCCGGAGGTGAACCTCAGGTTCAGATAAGGGTAAGTTATATAGTCATCCAAAGTATGAATTTGGGTTTGCTGAAGCACAAGTTATTGTCTTGTCGAAGCTTAGCAGGCGATGGCCGATACGCAGCAGTGAGGAAAGTAGAGAGAAGAACACGTAGAGTGATAGCGTAGAGCGCGTTGGTCCGGTGCGGGTAGTCTATTTATTGGGAAGTCCCACCTTAAACCCGGACCCGACTCTTTGCTCCGATTTGTCTCTTTACCTTTTTATTATTTATTATTAACGAATAAAAATAATTAAGAAAAAAGTAAAAATAAACTATTTTTCACTTTTTTAACTTTGCATACTTTTTGTAATTTATATAGATTATTAAGTTTGAATAATATTTAATAACTTTGTAATCAAATTTAATTTTCTTAAACATCTTCTATATAATGAATAATTTTTTAAAAGATATAATAAAAATTATAGGTATTTTAATATAAATAATATTTTAGGCACTTAAAAAGGGCCCAAAAACCGGCCCAAATTACAAATGACGAACAGGGCGCGACAGCAACTAGCAGGTTCGAGAAACGCGAGGGCAAGCTTGACGATGAGCGAGCCTTTACTCTCTTTCTTCTTTTTCTTTAGCTTCCTCTTACACTCTGCAATCTCTGATGCTTCACAGTGCTCAGTCAAGGGTAATCAATCTCTTCCTTTCTTACTCCTTTGGTTTTACACAATTTTGATTCGGGTTGCTTACTTCATTTTTCACGGATTTATTTATTTTTAATGCATAATGGTTGATACTTAATAGAATTTTCATGGATAAGATTCTGTTGATTGTTCAATTCGTTTCGAATTATATTTTATGCTGATGTGAACAGAGCATGTTTGCGATTCAGCAATGGATTGCTTATTCTGGGCTGTTGTAGGTGCAATTTTTTTCTGCATGTGTTTTAGATGTTAATGTGCCTTGGAATCTCAATCAATTCCTGATATGGAATGAATTTCTGTATCCATTTTCTCTTAATACGAATGTAATATGGACATCGACATTACAAGTTTAAAAAAATGACATGGAAACTTTGAAGGTGGCATGTTATTTTCTTTTTAGTTTTTTTTTTTTTTTTCATTCATTAAGAAGGTTAAACCGATTGCTGATTCTGTTCTAGCTTAGTTTTAATCCTTTTAAGCAATATAGTTATATATCCTATGCAGGTTTACCACTGGTCAGGAATATCAGTGAACTTCCACAGGATAACTATGGAAGAGAAGGTCTGTCCCACATAACTGTTGCAGGTTCAGTCTTGCATGGGATGAATGAGGTAATCTAGTACAGATATTTGTTTGAGATTTTAGCTTTTCTGTGACAACAATGGTCCGTCTTTTTCAATTTGACTATCTTTGTCTAGTTTGTCTTCCTTCACTTGGCCTTAATCTTTGTTCATGACTCTCTTTGATTGAAAAGTGATAGAAATCAGATATTGCTTTCAATAGCACTATATAGTGCAGTGATTGGGTTTTTACAGGTTGAGGTGTGGCTTCAAACATTTTCTCCAGGATCACGCACGCCAATCCACAGGCATTCATGTGAAGAAGTTTTTGTTGTCCTAAAGGGGAGTGGCACCCTCTATCTTGCTTCAAATTCACATGACAAGTACCCTGGAAAGCCACAGGAGTTCTCTATATTTCCAAATAGCACATTTCAGATACCTGTTAATGATGCCCACCAGGTAAATCATTCTACAATCACTTTATGCCTTAAAGTTATTGGTCAACAATGTTGTTATGGTTTTTTTGTTTTTTGGTAAAACAATGTTGTTATCGATGATTAAGCTTGTTTAGGGTAAAAAGAAAACACAAGGAGCTCATAATAAGTTGATTTAATATGAAACAGAACTGTGTGGTTCTGTAATATTTGGTGATGCCATAGTGTTCTGTGCACACATGCCAATCATTTTGGATCTTGACACCTTCACTTGCATATCATGAGCCATAGATTTGGTATTGAGTGGTGTGGATTCATGTTTATTCTCATACAATCATACCACTGAAACTAAAGATAGAGTGAAGGGAGAGAGAGAATTCATTGGTTATTGTTTGATTTTGTAGAATACCAAGGTGCAAGTATGCAATATGCAGTTTGATGAGTTATGTTACGGACAGCAATATAGATTATTGGTTTATTTTGTGAACATAGGTGTTAGCATGTGGGTACAGTTAATGGAGTTATGTTATGGACAAGGTATAGATGATAGGCTTATTTGGTTCTAAAGTAGATAATAAGTTGCCCGTTTATGTTTCATAATCATATTGCTTGTATTACAGCTTAGTCAAATTATTTACCCAGGAAAAAAAAAAAAAAAGGAGCCCAAATTGATTGGATAATCTATTATTTCTAAGGTTAGCAGGTATTTAATTTACCTGATGGAGTTCACTTTTGTCCCGTCAGCTTGGTTATTCTTGATTGTTTATAATCCTCGTTGCAGGTCTGGAATACTAATGAAGATGAAGATCTGCAAGTGCTGGTTGTCATATCTCGTCCACCAGTCAAAGTGTATGTAATTTAAACTTTATCTTCCTTCTATCTGTATTGTATTTACCATCACTCTATCCTTTTCTGTTGGTTGAAAGCTGGAACATGTTCATATCTCACGTTATCTGATCCAAAATGTGGAAGTTCTTTTTAAGCTTCTCATTAAGCAGCACCTCTTAGTTCAGTATGATCCTTAAGCTGCATGGATGAGCTGATACCCACTCGACTTGAAGAGACAAGGAGAGGGAATCCGTGTTACATGGAGATGGAATCCGTGTTACACAGAGAGGGTGTCTGTGTCACACGGAGATGGAGTCCGTGTTACACAGAGAGGGAGTCCCTTTTACTCAGTCTCATCTCGTCCTGTACCGTCCCTTCTCGATGCCTGTTTCTTTTTTCATTGAGGATATTAAGAGACTATTTGTGTTGGTCCGCTTGCTTTCAGGTTCATATATAATGATTGGTTCATGCCTCATACTGCTGCTAAACTGAAGTTCCCCTATTATTGGGATGAAAAATGCCTCCAACTGCCTCAAAAGGATGAGCTTTGATATTTCACTGTAAAGTCCTAATTTCCATTCACTGCTCGTGGCTTTATATTGCAAGCTATAAAGTCCTGATTTCACAATTTCCTATGAAGATTACGTTATCTGACATTAGAAACTAGAAAAGGGAGTTCATAGAATTTGAAATTTTCACATGTATTCTGATATATGATATAAGAAGCTTCACAGTTTTGTACTGTTCTGTCACGACCTGAGATTAAATTGATGCTACTGGAAATGGGAGGTTATAATGTGTACCGTGAGAAATAAATTGATACAACTGGAAATGGGAGGTTACAATGTGTACCCTGAGAAACTTTTAGATTACGAGATCTCCCAATGTTGGCTTTCTAAAATCATCTATAAATATGAAACGAAACACTCGATGTTCTAAAGTTGCTCCTTTTCCTTTGGACTTGATAAATGCCATGACAAATGGCACAAGCTAATATGCAAATGATTGAATTGCAGACAGAATACGTAAGAGATACCAGATTAGGGTTACGACAGATCGTATAACACCTTGTTTCAAAAACAAACCTCAAAGATAATTAAGTGTACTTGAATTAAGTTTGTAATAATGAAACATTACTATTCCATATTGACAATTCAAGAAACCTCTCTTTAACTTTGAAATATCAACTCCAAATACGCAAAAATAAGTACATAACAGCTTCCAATCATCCAGAGAAGATCAACGATACATGAAAAATTAATGACAATTTCACTTCATGAATAGGAATTAAAATGATTTGCCTTCGTTAGAGCAATACATCAGTAAATATGGTACATGTTTTCACACACACACACACCCCACCAAAAAAAAAATGCAACCAGAATGGCAGAATCTACCTCTTCTCTTTAGTCAAGCTTCTCTGTACAGCCTCTTTCTCCGCAACCAGAACATAGAATTCTGAACCAAGCATCTCATGAATGCCAAGATTCAGAGAGCTGCTCAAGCTCACAGTGTCTAAGATCTTTTCCACGGAAATAATGAAGCCTAAAGTAGACAATACCCGAACAGCATTCGCAATTCTGCATATGTTCTGTCTTGTCTCCAGTGAAGTATAAGTTCGTTCTTGCTCTTCTAGACTAGCTGAAGTTATATCAAATTTGGTAGTATGCTGCTCAGACTTGTGTACTTGTTCCTCAACCATATCGTCTCTGGCTTCAATATGTTCACCAACCCAGATGAATCCATTTCTACCAATAATCAAATCAATTCCATACTGATCTAAATGATGAAAATGCTGTTTCCGTTTCTTCACTAGATAAGGAGAGATTGTGAGCAATTGACCCCTTTCAAGCTGTAAGATAGGTTAGGATTATGAAATCAATAAAAGCAATAATGAAAAAAGCAATGCCAGTTAGTGTCTCGGACAACATGATCAAGTAATTTGTTTTAAAATAAGAAACACAAGTCAAAACCCCAAAAGTTTATAAAGTATTGAAAAGGATGAGAAATCAGGACAAAATACAAAAGATAAGACACCTACTCTACCCTACAAAAAGAAACCTTATTTTCCAAATTCACATTTTAACTTGATTTGATAAAGTATAAACTACAGAGCTTCAGCTCACATAACATAAATAAATCAGAAGCCTTCTTGTACGGAAATAAGAAGAAAAAATTAATATGTCAACATGCACTAATATGCACCTGGTTATTAATATTGGTTGGAAACAACAGCAGAAATTGAGAGAACCTCTATAAGAATCATGTACCAACTTCTCTATTATTGTGCTAGCTTTTGTTCCCAAAGAACTATTTCCTCCCTATTTACTTTGTTACATCTTAATAAATAAGTTCAAAAAAACCAAATTAGACAAACCTTTCCATATTTCTGACTTCGTGCTTGGAGTTGTAAACCATCATGTTGCAAACCACGAATTTCAGCCTGGACCAGGAAGTTGAATCGTCAACAAAATATTCTTCTCTTCTTTTTTTCAATTTTTTTTTTTTTAGCGGGAGAAATAACTACACTAATATACATTAAAAGACTTACACAAACCACATCATTCTCTTCAAAAATGCTTCTCATGTTAAGTTCATCAACAGCAGTTCGGCGCCTCTAGCAATTACAAAAATTGAGCTTAAATAAGGGCTTTTCTCAAAGGTCGAATGAAAAATGAATTCAAAGATGAATGAGACCATCTATGTTTCAAGCAAACCTAAGGTTGTATAGTTTACAACAGACGCCAAACCACGGATGCTATGGATATAATCCAATTGATATACCTGGATACCGTCAGGCAAGTTCATTGAAGAGAGCATCAATACTGCATCCTGGCTACTGTTTATATCTAATCTCCAACGTTTGGGTGCAACCTGCATGAGAATTAATTAGAAGACACACACAAATAACTCCCAATAAAACAAATATAGGAAAACAGGTTGATAGGAAGTTGTAAATTTCAAATCCACAATTACCAATAGATCCATTTGAAGTTAAGCACTCTGTGTTTTACCTCAATAACACGCCCCACTATGATATCTCCAACTTCTGGCTTGTACCTAGAATTCAACTAATTCAGTAGGCACTAGCATTTAAACTTCCAATAAAATAAAAATAAGTGAATAAACTGGCATAGAGAATACCTGGCACGTAAAGTACGGACGTAGACAAGCTTGTTGACGCGCTCGACAATGCCACAAATAGTTGCAGTGATTTCACCATTGAACTCTGAGGTTCCATGTCCCCTGAATTCAATCAAACAAAGTTACCCATAAATTCTATCACAGAATGTTTAAAAAAAAAATGGAACTTAAAGTGACAATCAATTGTGAGTGAGGGAGAGAGAGTGAGGTACTTGAGAATGCCATCTTCGTAGTTAACAGGGATGGAATCAGCCACCGTGACAGATGCATTGGAATTGGCTTTCGAAGACAAAGACTCGAGCTTTTCCAAAGCTCTCTGTAGGCGAACCTTCTGGGTTTGGTTCAACGGAATCTGTAAGCCTCTCATCCCTGTGTTCTACTGAAAATGCCAATTGCCAAAGAAGAGGGAGATTAAAACCCTAAACCCCTTTTCTTACCTGAGTTTCATAGCTAATGGGTTGGAAAAAAGGGCCCGCGATTGTAGATAGGCCTTTCTTCAAAGCTCAAATTGGGCCAACGAAAATTTTCAGGCCCAAATAATTTTGGGCTTTTAATGGACAAAAATGCATTTTTTTTTATTAAAATTTAAATAAACTCATGCATGCTTCATAGAAAAAAAAAAAACCTTTCATGCTTCACAGTTCATATTAATTTTCATAATCAATGGACGTCATTAGGTTATGAAAAAGTAATTTAAATAGTCTAAAATATAGAAGACTAATAAATATGTCCATTTATATAGGATAGTCCACTAATAAAAAGTCACTTCTTTTTAACAGTGATCCCAGTTCGAATTCTCTGTTATAATATCAAAAAATAAAAAACCACGTCATAAGTATGAAAATTAAGTATATATGTATGTCCTAGGAATGAAAATTCAGTATATATGTGTACATATTATTTTCAAATTGAAAAGAACATATCATGCATATTGAAAAAAATACGATGGGAGTAAACTAAAATTTGGTATGATTATGAATAAAATGGTGTATGGTTTCCAAAGTTTGCATGATTAGAAAGTTCCGAAGAATCTTCTCTTCCTCACAATCCCACCAACCTCCATTTGCTTAATAATATTGAGAATCATTGATTTCTAACGTCTCTCCCCCTAAACCTTCTCTCAACCAGCAGCCCCAAGAATGGGGAACACTGCTCTCCCTCATCATCTTCGTCCTTAACCTCTCTTTCTCTCCCACCACCACCATCGCCAACATCATTTAGGGCAGGATGGCCACTTGCAGGAGTAGTAGTACTACTACTCCTTCTCCTCCACTCCTCCATGGCGTCCTGTCTCTCTCTTTTCTCCTCCTACTCCTCCTCCTTCACTCTTCCACCGCCGTAGCTACGATTGAACTCCGTCTTGGAATCATCCGAAAACCCTCCTCCGTCGACGTCCCTATATTCCGGGAAGCCCCGGCTTTCCGAAACGGAGAAACATGCGACGCCGATGAGAAAATCCACATCGCCATGACTCTGGACTCGAACTACCTACGAGGAACAATGGCCGCCGTGCTGTCAGTATTGCAGCACTCCACGTGCCCCGAGAACGTCGAGTTCCATTTCCTCTGGACAAGGTACGAGCCCGACGTCTTCTCCAGCATCAAGTCCACCTTCCCTTATTTGAATTTCAAAGTCTACCGCTTCGATCCCAACCGCGTACGCGGCAAGATTTCGAAATCGATTCGACAAGCATTGGACCAGCCGCTGAACTATGCGCGAATCTACTTAGCCGACATGATTCCGGCGGAGGTAAAACGCGTTATATATCTAGATTCTGACCTTGTGGTTGTCGACGACATTGCCAAGTTATGGCAGGTCGATTTGGAGGAGAAGATATTGGCGGCGCCGGAGTATTGCCAGGCGAATTTCACGACGTATTTTACGGACGAGTTCTGGTCGGACGAGGAATTGGCGAAGACGTTTGAGGGAAGAAGAGCGTGTTATTTCAACACGGGGGTTATGGTGGTGGACGTAGAGAAATGGAGGGAAGGAGGTTATACGCGGAAAGTGGAGGAGTGGATGGCGGTGCAGAAGCAGAAGAGGATATACCATCTGGGGTCTTTGCCGCCATTTTTGTTGGTGATGGCTGGTGATATTAAGGGTGTTGATCATAGGTGGAACCAGCATGGGCTTGGAGGTGACAATCTTGAAGGTAAATGCAGGAGTTTGCATCCGGGGCCTATTAGTTTGCTACATTGGAGTGGCAAAGGGAAGCCATGGTTGAGGTTGGATTCCAGAAAACCATGCACCGTTGATCATCTTTGGGCACCCTACGATCTCTTCATCAGCTCGTCCGCCATCCACACTTTTGATGAATGAGAAGAAAAATAATAATAATAATAATTAACTATTGGGATGAAAGGAGATCAAAGGGAGAGTCAATTACTTGGAGAGGAAGAAACTGATATTGGTAAGTGCCAAAGCCCTTTCTTTTTCTTTTTTTAATTTCCTTCTTGATTAAAGGTGGGAATTAAAACTTGGGAATCAATTTGATTTGTGTTGAAACAGGTTTAAGGAGAAGGTTCAATTATGCTTCTTTTTCTTCCAGGAGAGGTTGATGAGAATACATAGGGAGGGAGGTGTACCACTTGTTTTGCTTTGTAGTTTTATACATGGTGTTCCCTCAAAGAAAGCACATGGATGAGTCTATGAAGGCATATGAAAAGGAAGATATTCTGAGTTTATGTTTTTGGTTGCAGAATCTATTTTATATATGGAATTTGGTGTCCCCTTACCGGAGTTTTTTCATATATGCATGTCTCTCCCAACAACAAACTTTCTTTTACAAGTGTTTATGTCTAAAACTAGTGTTCAAATGTGTAACTGAGTTCAAATACCCTAACAATGAGTTATTATATTATCTTTTCTGATACATGAACTGATTCAGCTGTGGTTGGACACTTCGCTCACAAACCAGCTAGCTAGCTTCTTTTTACCATGTTCAGAACTCTCAAATTAATTAACCTCATGTATAATGTACATATTTGATTCATCATTTTTGTTTCAATATATTTGTTTTTTCTTTTAGATTTTGCGAGGATTAACATAATAAAAATTACAAAACAGATCCCACTTAACTGGTAAGAAGCAAAGCAAACTTTGAGTCTACAGTCCTTAGATTAATTAACTGCTAGTAATATTGAATTACATACATATGAAAAACTGAGTACAAGGCTGAGGTTTCTTGGTTCCAACATGAAATGTGTTTGAAATGAAATCTATTATTGATGAAACATACACAGACCACAACACATGAATATATATAATTTACATAATACTTGAATATATGTGTGTGGTCAACAAGCTAGTTAGGTAGCCTAATTAGATGTAAGGGGTATCAAGGTTATAACTATTCTTCATAGCTGCCTTCCTACTCCTTATAAAAGCATCCGACTTCTCATTGATGCTCATGGCAACATTAAACAGAGGCCTTACCTGCCTAACAGGAGGTGTTGTTTCCAATTCTTGATCAGCCTCTACAGCCAGTGTCAATTTTTCCCTCATATTCTTTGGTTGCTTATTCTTTCTACCATTTTTCTCTTTCTTGACCAAATCTTTAATAGTGCCCATCATCTTTTCTGTTCCTGATGATCTTTTTCGGTTAATAGCTGTGAAAGTGGCATCTACCTCTTTTGGGTCTTTTCCTTGAACTAGCAAATTACCACCATTGTTAGAAAAAGTAATAGTACTACTACTCACCTCTTGAAGTACTGCTGAGGTTTCTTTGATCTGTTCATCATGCAGAACTTGGGCTTTTTTCTGGGTAGTTCCCAAATTAGTAATTTCTTCCTCCTGAGCATCACCAGAATTCACTGTGCTGTCTTCATGATCAGAAAAATAGAGTGAAGAATCCAGACTGTCAACCGGAGTCCAATGCTCCAAATCATCCGTTTCTTTGTGGTGGACTAGAATTGCCGAATCCGAATCGTCCGGATGATTCATTCCATGATAAGCCTGGTCTGTGGAGCTCTGAGCTGGCAGTGGATGGTCCAAGCTGGTTGTGACCTTATAAAATCCTCCTCTGGGAATGAGGTTGTTGATGATGAAGTTGAATAGCCTCCGGCAAACGCAAAGAGGCTGGAGATAACTGTTGTTCTTCTCCTGCATTGTTGCTATAGAAAAGAAGAAGAAGAACAACAACAACAACAATTCCTCCTAATGAATTTGATGGTTTAATTAAAAACCATGCAAGCAGATGGCATTAATTTAGAGATGGTCTATTTTATTAGATGCATTGATTCCATACTTGGGAAGTGGGGTAGCAAAAAAGTGAAAAATGTGATCCGTGTCTTTGATATGGAAGAGTTCTCTTTTTGTCCTCTCTGCTCCTAAAAAGGAGGACATTTAGAAGCTGCAAATTTCTTCCTCATCACCTGCTTTGGTAGAAAGAAAGCAAAAGCAGAGCTTGCAGGGAATATGATGGTGGAAAATTTTTCCATTTTGATACCATGCATAAGTGAGGCAGCTAGAATTTTACTTTGCTTCAAATAATTTTATTCCAAAACAATAACCACCATCCATTCCAAATATATTCATTTTTTTTTAAAAAAAAAATTAACATTTGCCACCATCAAGCTTACTCTCTATATAGACTTGAAAATTTCTAAACAGATCGAACCAAAGGTAAAAAGGTCATAATCCATCATGCATGACTAGTTTGTCCAAGAATAAGGAGTTGTGAACAAAATTGCAAAGTAAATGTCATAACCACAAGGAACCCAAATGTTAAAAATTTCTTTCATAAAAAAATCCAAACACAACCCAACATTAAACTCCATACACATCTCTTGTAAAGAAAAGGATAAACACTATTTTGCTACCTACCTAACTCTAATTCTACATAATAATGGTGTTCATATAGACCCTTGACAATGTGAAGACTCAGAATGAATCAAACCAATGATTTGAACTCAAAGTTTACCCTTTACATTAGATTTAATTATGTCATATTCAGAAAATATGTTTTTAAAAAATTCTTACTAAATATGGGCCTCAATTTTACAATGACATGCTGGGCTTAAGTTTGAAAATTGTCCATGGTCCAAAAGCCCAATCATGTCAGGTTCATCTAGTAGGCCCAATTGGGTCCGAAAATTAACTGGTTTGGAGTTCAAGCTTTGATTATACCCGCCCGACAATGACCTTTCACCGGACTGAGTGCGCATTGCGCACAAAGCGTATACTCGACGAAGCCTCCGCAATTTGTGTTTCTCAAAATTCACCGCTCTGTTCTGCATTTCTTCTCATCCTTCCAAACCTAATAACCCCAAAAATCCTCCATGGATTTCTTCAAGTCCGTTTTCTCGGACGACCCAGATCCTCCAAAGGCCGAATCCGAAACCCCATTGAAGGACCAAGAACTCCGTGACCCAGATCCGGATTCCCAACCAAGCCAACCCAGTTCTGACACTGCTGGTGACGGCGGAGTTGGTGGATGGAGTTTTGGCGGTCTGATCAAAACCCTTGCGACCAAATCTGAGTCTGTTATTGAGACTTACCGGCGAGATTTGAAGGAATTCGGATCGGGCTTGAAGAAGGAGATCGAGGTTGCTCATGGGTCGTTAGAGACTGTTAGCCACCGGATTGATGAGATAGGGACCACCGTGTTGAAAGGGACTGCCCAGATCATCTCTCAAGGTAAGGAAGCAATCCTCGTCGATGGTCATGAGTCTGATTCCTCTGATACCAACAATAGCCAATATAGTAGCGCTCAACTGAGCTTGAATTCGAAACGATACAGTAGGTTTGATGCTCAGGTAGGTGCAATTCAGGGTGATATCAGCACGTACTGTGAGGAACCTGAGGATTTGGATGATTATAACAAATGGAAAATGGGGTTCGTGTTGGATGAAAAAAGTGAAGAAATTGATGGCTTGCTTGATGAAAATGGAGCTGTGGGTAGTATTTACGAGAAGGTTGTTCCTGATAGCGTTGATCGCCTAACATTTTGGTGTAGATATTTTTATAAGGTTCATAAACTTAAGCAAGCTGAGGATTTGAGACTTAAGCTTGTGAACAGGGCGATTTCAAGAGAAGTGGAGGAGGAGTTGAGTTGGGATGTTGATGACGATGATAACGAGGATACTGCTGCGTCGAAATTGGTCAAAATGAAAAGTAGGGAATTGGGTAGTGAAGATGTCAAAGATGTGGAGTTCAGTTCCTCTAATGTGGAAGAAGTTGGCAGTGTCGGTAAAGATGATAACTTGGATTTGAAGCGTGATTCATCTGCAAGTAACAATTATGAGCAAAAGAATGTGAAGCAAGATAATTCTGTTGAGGAACTGGAAGGTGGGAGTTCCAGTGCTGTTGATAAGAAGGGTGATAAAGGATCTAACTCGGATAAAGGGAATGAAGGTAGCGCTATGGAATCAACTGAGGAGAAAGAGACCAAGCTGAAGATGCAGCATTTGGAGGAGGATTCTGGGGTTAGTAACAAACAGTCTGTATCGAAATCTTATGACAAGGTGGGCTCAGAGGGGAAGACTGAAACTGGTGAGTCTTGTAAAGATAGTGATGTTTCGGTTGTTTCAAGCCAGCCGTCGATGCCCGAGGAGGAAGACCTTGGCTGGGATGAGATTGAGGATCTCAGCAGCATTGATGAAAAGAAAACTAGTCATATTGGGAGTCCTGACAGAGCTGAGCTTCGGAAGCGGCTTAGTGCTGCAGAAGAAGACGAGGACTTGAGTTGGGATATCGAAGATGATGATGAACCAACTAAAGCTTGATACAGCCTAAGCCTTCATATTGTTTCCTTCTTTTAAATTTACTGCACTCATTATCTCTGTAAGAGTGTTATAAATTGTTTTTTTTTTTTTCTCATCAGTTGGTTAAATGCAGAAATGTTTCCATCACGTTTCTTAATTTGTAAAATTAAACAACTTTGTCTATAATAACATTCCCTTGCATTATTTGTGACTATTGACTCTGCCGGTTCTTAAAGGTGGTGGTATATTTGTAATGGTGCGGATACTTGTTGATGTGCAGTCTATGTAAAAACTCCTGGGATTAGCAGTTAAAGCTCTATATTCATGAAGTCGTACGTCTGTTAGCATGTTTTGTAACCCTGACAGCAAATTTGCGACTCCTTATACAGTTGCCGTTTAATTCATATGAATCATATCTGTGGTTTTTAAGCTTGAAGGGTCTGTTGTCATGTTATGGAAATACTTTGTTTTTGCTTGTGGAGATTGATTTGTCAATTGGTATGAATACTAACTTATTGCACACAAATATTAGGCAGAACCTACTGGTAGAGTATGCTTTGCAGTTGATTCACAATTTTTTGGGACTGTCATTGTCTAATTCACATTTCCAATATAAGGAGTCTGAAATTTCATCCTTTCTATGACCATTCTCTATCAGAACTTAACCAGTCATTCAACACTGCGTTCTAAAACACTCAACCGTAATTGAGTTCTTAATTCCTTAAATTATAAAAAAGAAAAACTCTAGCACAGCCTTTCGATCCAAGAATAAAAGTAACTTGTAGAAAATGATTTAACCTGTCTATTGAAAAGATTAACATGACTTAATACAAAATTCTGCACTTTACTTCGCTAATTCACACTTAGCAGACTTGAGGCCGACTACCTTTGAAGCCCCTACCATGGTTGGCATTCAATAAAAGATACAGTGACCACCACTATACCTAATTTTGCTGAGGAGAAAAAGAAAATGAAGAGAAACAATGAATGACAATAGACTCATCTAACAGCACCTAGACCCTGTTTGTACAACAAAAAAAACTCCTCCAAAGCAAGGATATTGAAGACATGAATACTGCCTTGCTGATTCAGACAGCTTTGGATCCAGGGCTGCTGCCTTCAATGAAATTCATACCACTTTTGCATCACCACTGATGCCTGGTTCAGAAGTTGACTCCACCACATGAGATTCAGCTGGTGAAGGTAGTGCAAGAAGCCGTCCTTTTTGGGCTCGAGGTGGAAGATGCTTTGCTGGTTTTCTTGATCCAACAGTCCATGGCAAGAAAACTCCAGTACCTCCTCGCTGCATTCTTCGGGGACTCAACACCATAGGGCGAACTGGGGCTAGCATTACCACTGGAGCACGAAGTACACCCCATTTGGGCATCATATCCATCGACTCATAGCCATTCAGAGCTCCATTTGACATTGCATATGGGCTTGGAACCCCTGGTTGCCAAACAGTCATAGCACCTGCGGCAGTAGGACTTGAAGGTGACTGGCATTGGTTTGACTCTGGTCGGACTCTGAAGAATGTGATGATGATCCTATTGATGGGAGACGGACACATGACATGCCTTGCCATATCAGCACTGTTTCCCCTCATAACTAGAAGAGACCTACAAAAATCATAAGACATTTGTACCGTATGGTCATGCAAAGAACACATAGTCCTCAAGACAAATAACAGAGGAAGAAATTGTAAGGAGGACAAATGCCAGTGGATTGCTTTACTAAAATCAGCTTTTATCACTGAGTTGGAGATAGCAAGGAAGGTTCCAAAAAATTTGTGGGACATATTATTGCTGCTATGATTAACAACTGAGACTATAATTCAACACAAACTTTGGAGTGAACTTATAAGGAAGATAGAATGTCGTATAACTCTATAGGGATTTCATGTATCTTTTTAGCATAGTCCTTTTTAACAGATAGAAAGCTAATTCAAGTGTAAATTTCTGACGCAACAAGTTCAGTAGCAAAAGTAGTAACTCTTTCTCTCTCTTCCTGCTAAGTGTAACTCTCTCTCTCTTCCTACTAAGTGCTTATAATTAAGTATTATAATGGATTGAACAAGAAAAAAGGTTTCTCAGATATGTTAATCCACAAGAAAGTTTTGAGAAGTATACCCTTCCTTCAAAGAGAGAGCGATAGGCCCCTTGTAATTCCCATCATTGTCACTCACAAGGATGCGTCCAAAAGCCATAGTGGATTCAGAGAGGAGCAGAGTAGAGATGGGTTGGTCCAAATGAGGCGGTTTCAGGAAGGGTTGTGAATATTCTCCCTGCACAAAAGGAATAAATGAGATTTCACTTGATTCTCTCTTCAACTCAAGTAGAAGGTACAGAAATCAAGGCTCATAACACAAACCAATGGCGTGAAGCGGCCTCTTTGCAGCTATGTTCTAGTAAACAATAACAGAGGAGGGAACATGATAATGCAGCAAAACATAGAATACCTCCTCGAAAAAGTTGATGATGCAACCATTTGGTCTTTTATACTCTGGAATTAGTTGCCACTGTACAAGGTGATCAATGACACTTTGGAATAGAGCTGGAATTGGCTCTATGTTGCCTGCAGACAGACAAGTCCAATTACAGAAGTCTTTTTTGTATATCCCTAAGGAGTATGTATTATTGGTATTCATAACAACTAATTTGAAAATAGTCAAACCATTCTGTTAAATACTACTTGTTTGTCTTACTTGTCTGATTGTTACTGGTAGCTTCCTCCTTGATATGTCCGAAAATTGGAACCCCAAACTGAATCAGCTCTCTCTTGTTTCCCTTCATCTGCTTGTTGAATAAAATAAAGGTATCACCTGTGTTCATCAGACAACATTTGATTAGATTATCACCTGTTTGGAAAACTAGAAACTTTTTTACATAGATACCATGTTAAAGGCAACAAGAAGTAACTGCGGGAATATGAATTCTGAACAACAAGAAGTAACTGCGGGAATATGAATTCTGAAACAGGAAAAACACAGGTAACAACTGCAAATGAGTCAATGATACATTTCATACAAGTTCCTTGATAGCCTTTCAGTATTACATACTATATATAATCAACCAAAACAAGGAAAACGATAAGGTTCTAGTCCTTCAAGTTGAAAAATACCAAGAGTAACAAATTGGTAAACTTTAAAAATCTGAAATTGATTGAGCATTTTTTCATGGATTGAGAAAACCACATGTACCTTATTGAACCACATGACACAGAAAGGAAGATAAAAAATAAATGGCACAGGTCCAAATCAAGGTGAGGTCCAAATCAAGCTTTAGCTCACCTTGATTTGGACCTGCAATAATCAGTAATAATGACTAGGTAGTAAAAATGCGACTACCACAACAACAATCTTTAATAATTGGGGCACCAAGTTACCTGGGAGCTCTCCATTCTGGCCAGCTGCACGGAGTTCATTGGAAAAGTCAATCAATTTGGAGAGCTCAGAATCACTGAATACGTTGTCATATAACTTTAGACCTTTCACAACATTCACCTGCCAGTTAAAATCATTTCTCAGTCAGTATCTGAGAGCTGGTCCTTTTCTTTACTATAGAAAACTAAGAACGTGAAAGATAGAACTCGCCATGTGCCCTTTCACTGGTTCCTTTGCTGAGAAACCTTTTGTCAATTTGATCTGATCAGGACGTGCCTCGCACTCTTCGTGGTTACTACATATTCTCACATTTGCCGAATTGGGCTGCACTTCTTGTGATCCTGCAAATGCAATCCAGACAACAAAAACACAAAACCTTTGTTACTTAAAATCA
Source organism: Rhamnella rubrinervis (assembly GCA_007844105.2). Classification (NCBI taxonomy): domain Eukaryota; kingdom Viridiplantae; phylum Streptophyta; class Magnoliopsida; order Rosales; family Rhamnaceae; genus Rhamnella; species Rhamnella rubrinervis. Next base: position 15,554,135 of record CM017575.2, on the reverse strand, counting down.
TGAAAGGAGGGAAAGACCCCATAAATTACAATTCTTCATTTTTTTAAAGAACAAAATGAAAAAAAAACCTTTTCAGAGGAATCTAACATAAATTATTTTTTTATAATGCATAATATACCTTATATGATTATATTATGTTACAATTAGTATTATATACATATACCTTATAGCTATATTATAAATTCAAATAGATAATTGGTAAGCTTTTATATTCTATATGATTTGACATCCCTTATTAGAACAATATTAAAAACTTTCCCTTTGGGGGTCCATTTTGGAAAATGTATGGTGGTTTTACAACAAAGAAAAGCTGTCACTCCGCACCACAGACCGTGCGCAACAGAGAAGGCAGGACACAGGAACAAACAAAAGCACTCCCTCCCACTATTGAACTATCCGAATCTCGAATAGCTTATACTGTTGACCCAAACACCAATTCCTCTTGTCCTCCACTTTCATTGGATCGGCCACCCAATGGACTACGGAGTTGACCCGGCAACTCGGTCAGGTCAGATTGAATCCATGCACCGCGAGTCATAAAATTTAACATTGGGATTGGCACCCTTAAAATTTGTCCAAAGCCCAACCACCCACCCTCGGATTGATCAACGAAAGGCATCACGTGACGTCACTATGTATCAAACGGCTCTGATTTCGCGCCGCCTAAAACAAAATACAAGTGGCACGCAACGCGATGAATCACATCAACCTGATGTTAATACGGTATTCGCTACTCCCGAAACAAACTGTAACACCGGATGCAGCCAACCTTTTTCTCCGACCTCGAAATTCTCAAACCCCACTTTAAACCTCGGGAAAATATCAACCACATTTGATATTACACATTATATATTTTTCTTTTCGCTTTTATTCTGCGTTTTTATTTTCCATGAAAAATTTATTAAAAACAGTTGAGAGAATTATTTCAAAAATGAGACGGATCAAAACGCTAAAACGACATCTATCTCAATCCAACAGGAACGTTGAATTCAAAGTCAGAGAAAAATTGCAAATGGGGTTTTGAATCTCGGATCTGGTGGAGAAAAACATGTCTACGTTTGGTTCCCAGCTATAGGGAGCTGAAAAAGGTAACTCGTTGTTTTCCAAAATAAAAAAATAAGACTATAAAAGAAACCCAAAAACTGATTTATTTTCTCGGGAATCAAACGAAGAAAAATTTTCCAGACTTTTTATAGACCATTGCTTTCGTTTTCGTACGTTTCCCTCATCGGACTTTAATTTTTAAGAATACATCAAGAAACCGTGACTGGACCAGTGATATTCCAGCTACAGCTACTTGGGCTTCACGTTTTGAAGAATCGGAAAATTTTAAAAACCTGCAGAGGAATATTTAACCAAACAAATAAAAATCGAAAATTTTCAAAGCTCCACAATATTGCTCCGCCCACACAGTCATAGACTCATAATATTGCATCACAGTTTTAAAAAATAAAATAAAAAAACCATTTCGATCCTTTCTAGAATCAAATTCCACAGTACGGAAAAAACGGAGTGATTTTTAAACATGAAGATTTCAAATTTACGAATACTTACCTGAATCAGTAATCTCGCTTTCTGGTGACTCGTCCTCATCGGCAACCTCATCAACCGGACAACCATTTCCGTCACTTTCCGTCACTTTCTCGTCGTCCAAACATGACTTCACCTCCTCACACTTCTTCTTATCAGCTTCAGCATCGCGGTCGCCGTTATCTCTGGCACCATCGTCCTCCACCTTCTTCGCAGCGACACGGCGGAGCTCCACCGCCACGTCAGCGATGGAGTGGTACTTCTGCATCTGGAGCACCGGGATCCAGTTGAGCCTCCGACGGTGTATGGCGGAGAATACAGCCTCGTATTCGGAGGCTCCGCCACTGAGCTGAGCCAGGTGACCGCAGAGCGAGTCGATGATCGCGTTGGCCGCTGCAAACTCGCCGCGGAACCAAGCGATTATGGCGTCCTTGGCGAAGGCGTCGGACATGACCGCCACAGGCGTTTGCATCGGCATCACCGCCGGTCCCATCATTGCCGGAGTAACTCGATCGGTAGGCGACGCAGCTGGCCCTGCCGCCATCGGCATACGTTCGTTCGTTCACAGCCCGAAACTAGTAAACACAGAAAAACCGATTCTCTCAGAACTCTCCGCCGCTGTACGCTCCGAAATATCGTTTCTTTTATCGGGTTGTGTGTTACCTGTCTGCCAAAGGATCGGTGAAATATCAGAGAGAGAGAGAGAGAGATCACAAGGAGGGATTGGTTTTTCACATGGAGGGTTTTTGTAGGTGGGAGTGTTGTATATATATTTGGGAGCTTCAAAGTGGCATCCGTACATGTGGGGGCCAATTTTGTGACGTGGCATTTTGGGGAAAGTGAGGTGGCAACATGGAAATGAGGGTTGGTTGGCTAAATGAAGAATGGTTAGCAAGACAGGTGATTGAAATTACCGATATGGGCTTCTTCTTCACCAAAATAGTTGGGTAACCTTATATAATTATGATTAATGAATATTTTATCAGCACGTGAATATTTTTGTGTTGTTGGGACAAAAATGGAATACTATACTATATTTTGGGATTTTATAGATCAGTGATTGATTAAAATTATCTTATAGCGAATTAGCATGTGCAATTACAATATATAATTATATAAATAAGGTTACTTTTGTGATATAGTTATAGACAGGAACAAGCTTAAAGATTTTCCCTTCATTCCAATTGTGGAGTGGTTGATAATGCATGGTCAATTTGTTCTTCTTGAAACTTTCTAATTACATTATTAATCAATTAATTATATATTATGGGTTTTATAGATTAATTTTTTTAACAATGTACAATTTGTAATTTGTTTTGTTGAATTTATTCTGTTATGATCGAGTTGGATTATATATTAATGAAGTTTATTCAGATTGGAGTTGGACATAATAATGAAGTGTTTGCATTGCTAACAACTCGTAATCTGCATGAGTTTTAATCTTATTTTTAAATGTGTTTTTCAATTATGATCTCGGCATCTATTCGATTTCAAAGTTTATGAAAAAAAACTCGTAATTTATATTTGTTTTAATCTTATCTATCATTTAAATGCAAGCATAGAAAATTTTTGTGCATTGTCACGCATCATAATTTGGGTGCGAGTTTTGTTTTATATGTATTCGCATACGATGACAATTGACAATCTTATAGCGCATGTGAGTTTCATCTCAACCACATTGTTCATTTACTATTTTACTATGCATTTTGGTTTTTGACGTTTTTGCTTTGATACAGCTCATACTCTGCATGAAAAATATTTTCTTTTTCTTTTTTTTCTTTTAATAATTTTGAAAGTGGAGGGGGTTTGAACTCATTGCTGATGAGATATTCCTATGGGAGGGGCATGCAAATCTCATCTTAATTTGTAGTTTTTATCTATCAATTGCAATTTTGTAAGGAACATAATTAATTTTGATAAGTTTTGTTGTATTTCTATTTCTGTATATATGGTATTAATAATTTTATAAGGATGGAATTGAGTTGTACATAATAAAATTTGATGCATGGTAAACAACTCATAATTTGAAAATAATTCATTATCCGTTTTTCATATCTTTCCCACTAATGAATTGGTGTCACGTTAATTAACAACTTTATCATTTATTAATTAATTCCTCATGTTTCTATAATTTTTAATTAATGAGACACTAATTTATTAGAAGGACATATAAGACCGGTATGGAAAAAAAAAAAAAAAAGAGAGAGGAAGATAGATATCTCAGTTTTATATTATTTATGTTCTTTGCAAATTGAGTTGTTTTGAAATTGCTACATAAAAATTTTGTTTTTATAAATCAATAAGTTTTTTTTGTTTGAAATATTTACTATAATATAATAAATAATAAAAACGAAAATGAAATCATTTCATATAAAATAATTAGAACATTATTAATCAAATCCAATCAAAACAGTACACTCTTTTATCAATCTATTTAATTTTAATTAAAAAATAATAGAAATTTCAAATACATCTCAAATAATATGATATTTATTATGTCAGTATCATGTTATAAAATATAAAAAGAAAATTACACATTTGCATGTTAAAAGATATTTTATTTTTTTTTAAATTCAAAAAGTGAAGCCTAAAAATATAATATCTATAAAAAATTTCTACCTCAATATCCAACTTGGTAATATAAAAAATATTATTAATTTTTTAATTAAATAAATTAAAAATTATCAATAACCCATTAATAATATAAAAAATATTATTAATTTTTTTTATTAAATAAGTTAGAAATTAGCAATGAAAAGATTATTTACTATGTTATTTGAGATGGTTTTGGGATTTAAATATTTTTTATTTAATAAATCGTTGAAGAGGGAGAAAATATGGAAATCATAATTAAGAAAGAAACAAAAATATATAAAAGGTGGAATCGTAAATTAAGATGGAAAAGGTAACGAATGACATGGCGGACCAAGAAGATGCCATGTAGGGTGGGGTCCATTCTCTATTGTTGGCTTGTAGACGAGGAAAGGGGCAGAGGGGAAGAGAGTGTAGGCCCCATAAACAGCGCCTGAGGCTAGGTGGTGATGGGTTGTTGTGGCCACCGAAGCGCATTGCGCACATGCGGACGATGCCTCTGTACATTGCCGCGCAACCCATTTTTCTCTTTTTATTTATTTTAATTAAAAATAAATATTCACAATAATCATATCTCATATCTCTCAACGTCCACGCCCAGCTGGCGGCTTCTTTATCGGTTCGGCTCGGCTGGCGGGGCTTTTGGTTCCCAAGGCTTTATTTTGTTTCTATTGAAAGGGCCTTTCCCAACCTTCCATTTCCAAAATGGAATATTTTAAAGGAGAGGCTTTGCTGTCCATAACAGGTTTGCTCTTTATAAAATGTCTTATTCACCCCCAAGTTTCCTGGGCACACCAAAAATAAATAAATAAATAAAAAGAATTTTGCAAGAGAAGCTTTCAATCTAAATCAATATACCTTTTTGTGTGTGTGTGTGTTTGCTAACAATGAGTGGGTGATGCTAATTGTACATCTCAAAAAAAATCAAAGCCATGAGTGTTGCATTGCATGCATGGGTGGCCTACTACTTTTTTTCAAAATGCCCCCCCAATTGCATTTTCTAATAAGACATACATGTCTTTGTCCAAAAGCTATAAAGCTTTGTAGAATCCCATGTAGCTTGAATTCTTTTGTGCCCCATTTTTAAAATTTAATTTAATGGTTTCAAATTAAAATTACCTCTTTTTATATTTATACAGCTAATCGACCACAGTTTGTGAATTGGGTACTTATTTAACTTGTATAATCTATTCAAAAAACCCATAAACACAAGCTCTTAAACTAACCGGTATAACATCAATGCACTCTGGAAAATTTTAGCGTCATTGTAAGCTACAGAATCACTTTTTGTTCTTAAGGTGGGTTACAGAAATAATTTTTAGTAAACGTTAAAATATCTTATTGCATCAAAACAAAATAAAGAAAGAAAACTAAATCATCATAGGAGCATTGAAGAGAATAGGTTATAGCTTTCTCAAAAGTGGAAAAGAAAAAGAAATTTAGAGCTGGTAAAAATATTTTTTTAAAACAAATAATAATAAAAAGGCTAAATTAATCTTTACTAGTGGGCCAGAAACTCTTCCTTTTGGTCTACTTTTTTTAAGGCTTTATTTAGGTTCCTCAGTGACAGGCAGAAGAGAATCACAATAAAAGGTTTTTTTTGCAAGAAAGAAACAAATTCTTTTTTTTCTTTTTTGTAAAATCTTAGTACCATCTGGCTAATAATAAATAAGTTTTTGGAAGCTGGCAAAAGCCAAGCTGAATTTGTAGAGCTTATAAGCTTGTGACCATTAAAAAGATGGTACCCACCATTCAAAGGCTCCCGATTCCACCCCCCCTTGCCCTTTTTGGCCCAAAGTCAAGGGGTGCACATGAGAGGTCCATGTTAAAAGTAGCAATTGGAAGGCAAAACCATCCCATGAGGCCATGACTATTACCATCACATCACTTACATGGTCAAAATTTGATCTCGACCAATCATATTTTCCCATCTTTTAATACACCAATCTACATCACTACAACAAAACCATATAAAAAATAATAATAAATAAAATTATTGAAAAGCATATACTTGTAGGCGTCGACATTGACGTCATTGAAGATGAGAGAATCAAGCAATGTTTTTGTGTAGTACATACCCAAATCACAAATGTGGGTTCTTGTGTATGTCTGAGCCATTAAAATTGCTCTAGGTTTGTAGATGGTAAAATGGTAAGATGGTCACATGGAACTTTGGTACTCTTTTATTATCTTTACCCATAGTTACAGCTAACTAGGATCTTACCTAAAAAAACTCGGACACCTATCTGATAAGATGCCCTTCTCTTTTTTTTCTCTTTCTTTCATATTCTTAATGTGCTTCAAACCAACTTTTTTTTTTTCTGTGAATTTTGGATTGTAGAGACTAGACAACTCCTACATGACAACTACTAGGACTTTGCTTATAGGCCATTCAAAGTGAGAAATAAAAGTGGATTTTTCCTTTTTTGGTATACTTTGCCATGTGGATTCATCGCAGCCATTGAATAGCAGAAGATTGAAGAACATATGGATTCCTTTTCATTGTCGATTTTGTTGATATAAAGGTTGCGCTAGTGGTGTGTGAAAGAGAAATAGTCATGATATTTCGAATTCTATCGGGTTTAAATAAGATTACCATCCAGTGAATGAAAACAGTAATTTCAGCTTTATATTTTGACAGTAAAAATGTTATTATTTCGAATGGTTTTTTGGGTAATTATTACAGTAAATTTTTATCTGAACCAAATTTAAGTCAATATAATGTGTATTGTTATTAAATTATTATATACACTATTAACTTCAATATATAGTACAGTTATAATTACAAAAGACTAACTATTATAAATTGTTCTATATTTGAAGCAGTGTATTGTATGAACGGACTTCCACAACCTTTTTGTTTAATTTTTATTGTTATTATTATTTTCTTTATTGTTTTGAATTTGATAAAGCGTGGAACATCCATATCATATGCTTATTTATTTATATCCCTACCAGCTCCATAGTCTGCAACATTTTTTAAAATTGTTGGTACAAAATCTTTGCATCAGAAATTACAATTAGATTATCCAATTTTTAATAGCAGTTCTCAATTGTCGAGGCAGGTGCAGAATGAGTATAATAAAAGTCAAATTATTAAAAAAACATATAAATAAAACAAATACCAATATTTAAAGTTTATATATTATATATTCATATAAAAAACGAATTATATAAGTTGAAATAATTGAGATGTATAATCAAATTCACACATTGACTCTGCGCGGATCGTGCAGAATGCCACTTTCACGAGCATATAAGCATGATATGAGAAGCCTAAGAAGCCTAGGCATGGTGTATAGCAACATACTCTGTCAAAATATATATATATATATATATTGGATATTGATATAATTAAAAATATAGTTAGAATTCCAGCAGAGTCCGCATGCGTGAACATGCAGCATAATCATTATTATTGGGACGGCTTGACCTCTGCTATTTATTACAAATTATATTATATAATACCAAATAAATATGTAACATCGTTAATTTAAGTGATTCTACCTGTGAACATGTATATTTTTCATCTAATTAAAAGTTGTTCTTTAACTCGACCTGCCAATTTAATTAACTAATTTTGGTCACTGTCTTTTCGTAAACATGAAAATCTTTGTGCCATTTTTGGGTTAACCACCGCTTAGGTCAGGACCAATAATATAATTGAAATTAATAATTGATAGTTGATACATTGATGTGTATAGGGGAGCAATGACTTTTTCTTCTATATATATATATATATATATATATATTAAAACAAAATTTCCCTTTATATACATTAGAATACATAGAAGAACAAATTTAGTAAATTTTAGAAATTAGTAGAAACATTTAATCTTGGCCTTTGAAAACCCATAAGGTCCAATGATGACATCTCAGTTCGATACCTGTCTTGCTGTCTGTTATTTTTTTTAAAACAAATATTTTAAGATTTAAAACATTGTTTGAGGTATTAATTGATTTATGTAAAAACCGAAAAAAAAGAAAGAAGGAGAAGGTATTAATTAATCAATCCCCATGTTTTACCAAAAAGTTGGAAGCGTAATTAAAATTATTATAATGATAATTTCATTAATGCCCGCAAAAACATTGGAAACCTATACGAGCCTAGCTAGCCAACCAGACTGGAAAGAACTTTGCATCCAACCAATAATATTAAATATTAATACGTATAAAAAATATGTATGCCTTTTTCTTTTGCTTTGTTTTGGCCCAACATTACTTTAAATTTCCAATTTGCTACAAATGTTCCACCCGTACAATATTAAATCCCAAAGTTATGTTCTTTACCCAAAACAGAAACTTTTTTTTTTTTTTGGTACTAAGGATATATATATATATATATATTTATGTGTTGGAAATTGTACTTGGTGTGAATTATTAAATTTTTTGCATCCAAAAACTAAATTATCAAATTTTGCATTGGGTGTGTTTTTGGGTAAGTGCTAAATATGTGTATATATGTACATGGGTTGGAAACTGTACTTGGTGTGAATTATTAGCACAATGCATGTGCATGTTGAGACCAAAGAACTTTCTTGCATGTTGAGACCAAAGAACTTTCAAAGAAACTTCTAGGATTAATAAGCAGCCAAATGCCAATCACCCAAAAATAGGGGAATTCAAGGTTGGAGTATTAATTGACAGTGAATCATAGCAGCCATGAATAAATTAACAACTTAAAACTTATTAAATTGGAAAATAAATATATATATATATATATATATAGGTAGTCGAGAGTATAATAATGCATATTAATAATAGAGTCAAAAGGAGCACATCTAGAAAAGGAGGAGAATGTTGAATATATTGGAAGCAAAAAACGAATAGAATACAAGAGAGTTTGGAGACAGTTTGAAATAAAAGTGTGCCAGGGTCTTCCAATAATACCAACTAAACCAGGTGGTGTTTTTAGACTCAGATATTTGGAATTTTGTAGCAAATAACAGCGCTCCATGACTTCACAAGGCATCAATGGCTCAAAGAAGTGGCCTCTGAATGGCAATAGCATCGCTTGCATATAAAAAAATAATAATAAAGAAGAAAAAAAAAACGGTGTGTCGTTTGGTAAGGCAGGCATGGGTAAAGTACTTCTTGTTCTTTGTTGAGTCATGAGCGAAAACAGAGGTGTCTTTACTCACCTCCCTAACTTTTTTTTCTTTTCTTTTTTAAATAATTTAATATGATGAAAGGGTTACATTGCATATCAATTTAATTAATTAAAATTTAAAAATTTGAAGTTTTTTACTCAGCTTTGTCTTGAATTGGTCTGAGGCGGCGCCGGTAACCGAGTATGGAAATGGCACAATGCGTTGGGCTTCACTAGGAAACGACAGACAGACCTTGCTTCATTCTGCCTGTCAGATTAGAGACTGAAAAGAGACGCATATCACGTTTGGGTCCAAATATTAGATATCTACAAAGAAACTAGCCTTTTGAACTTTCTGTTGGAGGAAAAGGACCTCACCGGTAAGTCCATAAATTTATTTGTCATTTCAGTTTTATAACTTTATGGAGTTTAGAATGTCAGGTTCCTTCATCTGACAAAGTTAGTGAGGCTGAATACACTCCTCCTGACAAGTTAATGAGGCTAAGTATCTAAAATTTGAACTTCAATTCTAATCTTTTGAACTTTGATATGCACTCTTACTCCATCAAATGTCACATACGCAATGGTCTAATTTTGCTTTCTTTTAACATATTCGATGTAACAACCAAGTTCTATATGTTTCAAGAAACTGTTTGATTTGTGTAAGCACTTATGCTAATAGAATTGGTAATGCTAGAAGAATAATTGGTCAAAACTATTCAGTTCAGCTAACTTATAAGCAAATAAGAAATCTCATCTCATTAGCAATGCTTATATATGCGACATATATTTTTAGAATCTGAAAGAACATAAAAATCTTAATTAATAGTATCTTAATTCTTATAGACAAATATTACTATATATAGAATAGTGACTGTGTCACACAATTCAATCATTTATGACCTCACGCATTATAAGACTCTAGAGAAAAACAAATATGTAAATTTGAGCTACCCCAGAGGTTACTTCTATATATATATATATATATATATATATGCATGCACTGCAATGAAGATGATCATCACGATCCTTTCTACTCTCTTTTGAAGGAGGTACTTTTTCCTGTACCAAATGAAGTAGACCTCATCTTGTTCTTCGCACGGTGGATATAATCAGAGAAATGATCTTTAAGACCTTCTCTTTTGTTTGTATCATGAACACCATCAAGGCCCAGTGATGAACTCTTATCTTTAACATCCGAGACGGTTCTGATTTTGATCTTCGCACGATTTATGTAGTCGGAAAATGTGTCATTGAGATGATCTACTGCAGTTCTTTTGCCTTGTTTGTTGCCACCATTTTCTTGTCCTTCGTTACCTTTAGAAGCAGACTTGGCCTGATCAACTGGTGGACCTCCACGACTGATCTGCTCAGAAACAACTATTACTCCCTTTTTGTGGGGACTCAGCTGGTCTTCCTTAATCTTTCGTTTATGATCATGGTTGTCATGTGATTCAGGCTCAACCTTATAACCGACCTTTGCTGCTGCTTGGCCATGGCTACTCTGCCCAACAACATGAACCTTCTTTGCTGGCTGACCCAAATTAGCTGCTGGTGCCTTAGGATTGAGTTTCTCTTGAAATGAAACATTACTTGCTAGCCCACGCCCATGTTCTTCGTGGACAACTTTTGTCACGTTCCCGTTCTTCATAATAGGCACAGAAGACGAAGCCGATGATGAAATACCCTTGTCATTTGGGGTACAAGGGAACTTGATGGGAACCACTCCATGATCAGCTTGTTGGGTTTTTGTTGGAGCTTGTAGGCGATGAGAAGAACCTTCAAGTACCAGCTGATCATGATGCTCATCAGTAGGTTCACCCTGGATTTCAATGGTTTTAGCAGCATGATTATGGGTTGGAACCGAATTACAAGGTTGTCGAGCAGGCTTGTCAGGGTGGGTTCTCTTGAACGGTGTGTGATGCGACGAATCGTTTGGATAGCTGGACTGACTCTAATCGCACTGAAGATTTTCTCACACACTCCTAAAGAGTTATTAGAAGTACCGTTGCTCTTTTCCATTGACATTACAAGCAAAGTTTGTATCTTTGAATGGATAGGAGTGGATGATAGGGCTGAGAGCGAAGTATGTCCAAACTTATAAGGGCCAGAAAGTGGTATATTACTTTGTTCAAATTTCAGGGTGTGAATGGAAAAAGAGAGACCCCAAAGTACTTTCTCATATTAGAGATGGAATGGTTCTGGTTCTTGATTCTTTTGGAATTATAGCTCATTTTGGTACGCAGAAATGAAGGGGAAACTTGGCGTTTGAGCTTCTAAGAGAAATTTCTATTTGTTGAACTTTATTTTGGATCAATTTTCTCGGGGAACATATTCTTTAGCTTTTGTATCGCTATACTCTTCACAAGCAAGAATCCAACTAGTAAGTATCTAGCTGTTTCAGATAATCTGAATGCTCATTAGCTCTAAGAACACAAAGTAAATAAAGTAGACCCAAATGACTTCAAGCAACAACATGTGGATTTGGTATTGGATTCCATATTGGGTGTGGAAATTTAACAACTATATATAAAATGCAAAACCAGAGCTGCAGGAATCTGCTAAACCTAGTTAATTATACTTTGAAAATGCTTGGAACAATCTTAAACCGGTGCTCCAATAGCAAGCTTATTACACAAACTCCATAATGCTTGGAACAATCTTAAACCGGTGCTCCAATAGCAAGCTCATTAATATAATGTGAAACCAATGTTTAAAAACATCCCTGCACGTTTTTCGGCAGGTATTATCTAGAAGGGTGTATTCTACCACTCTGCATACCGCAAAACACATCCAACATTCTCATTTTATATAGAAATGAACTCCACGTTTGATGAGAGTCCAAGAAATTAACATATTTTATATAATAAATAAAAATTCCTGAAAATATAAATTGTATAATTATATTCTCTGTACAATTAAATGGGATTTCTCTCTTTGGGCTCCTCTTTTTGAGGGCCAGAGGAATTCCTTGCCCTTTGACTGGCACGAGTGCTTTCCGGTAACTTATGATCATATCAGTTGAAACACGTGTAAAAAAATAACACTCATCCAGAAGCAATGCATAGCTTAGAAAGACAATTGAGAGTTACAAAATTACATCTATAATTCCCACTTATCAATGGTTAATCCACAAGGCTGTTGGTAATATTACAAAAGCAACAGGAGGTTTTTTTTTTTGGTAGAAAAAGCAACAGGAGGTTGCTCTATTTTTAGGCTAGACCTGTGTGTAATATTGCGTTTAGACCATGCTAAGATATCTGATATACTCACTGTAACTACAAATCCTTGTAGCAGATCCTCAATGGCGGAACGTTTTCACCACCTGCTCAAACCGCCGCCGGCAAAGAGGACAATTGGTCAAGTGTGAGGAGCAGGATATGCAACAGCACATATGACCACACCTGAAAAACATTATGAGCAGGCCAATTGTTCAGTTTCATAACGAAGTGCGAGAAGAGAAAGCAGGGCCATTGTAAATGGATAAGCAGTTGGACACATTCTCTTTGCAAGATTGATAGTGGACTTACGGGACAAAGACAGCATTATACTCCTGCTCAAGGCATATAACACATAAATCTGGCAATAGTCGGTCTCTCGTACTACCATCCGACACATTTTCAGCGTTATCATCTTGACCTGCAAAGCAAATTTCCAGCATTACAAACCTGTATCCAAGCATACATGGCATGAAGTAACATAATGCAGACATTCAATCTACCTTCACTATCTTGTAAGGACCTCTTAGCAGCTGCAGCAAGAACCCTGCACAGACAAATATCTTAGTGCTTCATTTGTCTTGATAGAGATGAAAGCAGAAGTGTACAAACAGAGCTGAACAAAGGATGAAAAGAAAAAGAAAAACAAGAACTTACCTTTTCTGCAGTTCCCGTCGATGTTTCCTTTCCAGGATATATTGAATGACATGCTTAGCCATCAGATAAACACCTAAGACTGTCAAACCCATTGATGCATAATTGTACCACCTGGTAAAATGTCTATGTTAATTCCACTTTAGAAGGAAAGAAAACATACACAGTGTATGAACACATGCATACAAGCAACCTCGCCCATTTTCCAAGGTTTGTAATGAGCTGATCAATGGTTTTGGGAGAGACATAAAATGGGCCTTTGTGCGGTCGCTGAATTCGAACAGTTCCAATATCATCTTTGGCAGCCTGGGCATAGATTTAAGAAAAATATAATATAGTTCATTAATAAGCATCTCAGTTAGCAACATCAGAAAATATCCAACGGGTAAAATATCTTATCAAGGATGTTCCAAATCGTGCCTTCCTTCTTACTTCTTATTTTCATTTGTTCTCCAAGAAAGTTAAATAATGAATTCTGTAGAGGTCTGCCCCTTGCTTAATTATGAATTCTGCTTAAATGTGTCAGATTTTTAGAAATATAGCATTCTTGATAAATTACTACCTCACTTTCAATTAAATGAATGTTATTGGTGAGATAAAGATAATATGAATCACTGAACCACATAGTACTAACAATACAATATCATATTATACCATCACATGCCTCACCGACTACAGTCTTAAGAAAATACCATCACATACCTCACCGACTACAGTCAAAGAACTACCAGTTGGAAGCAGCCGCTCAATTCGCTTGACTCCAAGCATCTACAAACAGAAGCCATTAGTTCAGTCAACCCATAAGGAATGTCAGCTTGAAATTGAACAAATGCTAAAAAAGCCGAACCTTGAGGCCTTGAAGGTAATCTAACGTCCCACGTACAAGGGATCTACCAGACTCTTCAAAAATCTCACTCACTACTGGTAACACAAAACCTGTGGCACCTCGGGCTCCCACCACATTCACAAGAGCAGTCCCATCATCCTGAATAGGAACCCAAGGAAAAACCTAGAACCTTTTAACTCGAAATAACAACAACAATGCATAATTCCATCCCGAAAAACAAAATCAAACAAAGGTTAAGTTGTAAAACACACCCATCATGCAGAAATAAACAGACAAAAAAAGAAAAAAAAAGAGAGACAAGAAAATTCTCACCAGATACCAGGGAACCTCTTTACTCATGGATAGCATCAAAGCAGAATCCTGTATCCATGAACCGGCATCATTGTGTTTCAGAAAATGTTGTTCTGCCTAAAGAAGATATGGACGAGAATGTTATATATTGATCACCAACCCCCAAGAAGAAAAGGAAAAGGTTAAAACTTCAAGCATTGGAATAAGATTTGCATATGATTTACCGTTTCCTCCACAACCACACCCCGTAAACCACTGAGTTCGCAAGTGATAGGGCTTTCAGAGCCAACTCTCCCAGAAATGGCAACAACCAAAGGTAATATACACTCAGCTTCCAATATTTGTGCTGAAAAGCCAAAGACAAACATATTCCATGATTAAGGAAATAAATTCAAGCAGACTGACGTCGCCAATAGCTAATAAATTAGTTCCCACCACACACTCCTATTAGAAATGCACTTGAAAGAAGATGAACTTTACATCCTGGGGATGCAGTTCCAGGTCTATAAGACAAACTAAATTTTTGACAAATTTTTTGGATTCAAGACCATTTTGATTCACATCACCTCAACACAGTTTACGACCATCTCCAAATTGCCACAGCATAATAAACCTTTCCATTATCTATAAATCATGATACACAGGATTTATACAATTAAGAATATCTAAAAGGATGTTGAAGACAGGAATAACGTATTCATAGAGTCACAGAAACTTAATTACATCAACTAAAAGAACAATGCAAATTTACTTTCTATAACAACTGTTTGTTTCCTCAAGGAAGAAAAAAACATTAAAGTTACAATAAGAAACCCCAATAAAAATTTATTCTTCAGAATCACAAAAAACGCATACCCAATTCCTTCAACTGATTGACCCGAGTAACCGATTTCAGGATCTCTGCATCCCTAGAGCATCAACCAAAAAAAAACAATCACAAAAAAGAGAATTTCCAATTTATACAACACCACCATGTATGAAAGAGTTTCGAGAGTCTAGTTCCTACGAATAAGTGAGAGATATTCGGTTTCAAAGCTGCAATTTACTGTACAAAAGCCGCATAATTCAATGAACTATCGGTAAAATTAAGAGCCCTGACCTGCCACTGCTCCTCCCAAGAAGGTAAAGACAAGCTGCACTCACACAACAACTGACTCCGCACAAAGGAAACATCTTCAACCAAACTCAATTTCTATAAACTTAATATCAAAATCTTCTGCCAATGCTCTTCACTATCCGCGAAGAGAGGTAGTTAGCAAACGTACAGAGGGGCAGCAAAGGGATTGAGGGGAAACCAAAAATTACATAAAAAAAAGGCACCAACTTTATAGAAATCCAAGCCGAAAAGGAATAAAAAGCACAACTTAGAGAGATAAACAAACGAAGGATCAACGGAAGTTAAAAAAACTTAATGCGAAATATGCGACCGAATTAAATAATACAATATAAATAACTTAATGACGTACATAATTTTTAACTGCTCCTCCAAGTCCGTGATTAATAATATAACTGAATATTAACATTGTATATACAGAATAAATCAGAAAAATTAAATAAAAATTTTAATTTTTTTTCTATTTAAAATTTTATCTCAGTAGAGAGGCAACATTGTGTTAAAATTTGAGTATAAAAGTCTATATAAATAGACTTCAAGACAAGAGACCGTTAAAAATAATACCCTAACAATGTTAGATGAATAATTTAACAGGGTCCCGAGGTCTTATTTTGTGTTCGTTGATCTGCCACAAGCCCAACAATAAAGTCTTGGAAACAAGTACTAGGATTGGTGGGACAGTGAGAGTAAGAAACGAGAAGATGAAATCCTGGTACGAAAAAACAAATGCTCGAGAGAATTCATACAAGTGCTGATAAATTTTTAAGGGGTTTATCTCAAAATTGATATTATTTTCCTTGGAAAATAGGTGTATGGTAAGAAAACAGAGAGGCAATCGGATTCTAAGAGTTGGAATGAAGGTAGTAGAAGAGGGACGGAAGGCTTTCACGTGGGTGTTGCTAAAGATACGCAGCCTGAGTGGCGCAGACGTTTTTTTTCGTAGTTGAGTGTCACAGACTAGACTCTTGCCCACGCACAGTTTTAATTGGCTGATTTTTGTGTTATAATTGAAATTATTACATTGTCAAATATATTATATTTAGACCTTGTGTTGTGTATTAATTCATTCGTACAGTAATGACTTGTATGATCCATAGTAATTTAAATAAATACAAACCAGATCCATTTGAATATTCCATAACCCATTGGGTTTAGAGCAACACTAGTATCCAATGAAAGTAATTTATATTTTATTACACTATGTTACTTTTGGATTTTGGTCAACTTGAAACGAGCATCAATGACACCATTACTTGTCTTTTATCTGGGTCATGTAACTTGTAACCAAAGAATAATTTACAGAGAGAGGTGGATCAGTGTATGTTCCAGTCAATATCTGTGATGAAATATATTGATTTGCAGCTTCTGTGTAATGGTTCCCATCCCAATTCACATATTCTGCTGTGTTATTACAAGGTGTTGCAGTCACTGTACTCCCATTTATATTCTTTGTAACCCCACAAGCAATCCGGCTGTCGAAGTTCAATGGCAATCCACCATACCCGCAACAAGCTGCAATGGGTTGTTTGAATCCTGACAAATACACAATGTGAAATTTCAAATTATAGAGAAATGAACTTAGAGAATGTGAAACACAAAATTTTAGGTCATTGGGTGCTAGGGCGTGCTTTGCTTACTATATTGAGAATAGTTTGCAATAAGGTTACTTTTTATTGAGAAAACGTCCACATAAGTGAATTTGGCATCGGGGAATTGACCACGAAACTTTAAACAGAGATCATGTAGTTGTGTGTTGAAAGCAGTAGCAGCTCTGTTGTGGGACAAAACGCATCCAAATTGGTCCAGCTTTGAAGGGTCTTTTCCAAATGTGTCGATGATTCTTGGTAGGCATCCCAGCGGACCTGTGTTATGAATCCAAAATTTCCTAGCACCCTCGTCGTATAATCTCTGAAACCGAAGCAAATTAGATTGTTAAATTAGAAGAATGTGTTGTGGGGTTCTGAATTTGTGGAAAGAAACAGCTTATATATAACCTTCAATCCAGTCTCAAATTCTGCTAGAATACTTGGGATTGAAGCAATCACTTGGTCTTCTGCTTTGGAAGAAAATGCTCCATCAATATCATTCTGTCCCACATCGAACATGTAAAGCCCCTGCTTGAAATATGCTTCTGAAGGGAGGGCCTTCCGAAGCCTCTTGTCTGAACCCCCCCATAAAAATTTAGCTGTGATTTTCTCATACATATATGGAAGATGTATTCTTCGCCTGAATTCTACGTAGTATATTGTATGAGATTAGTAATTTAGTAGGTAGGTACCTTTAGCTAATAGTTGAAGAGCACGAACTTTGAATATGATAAATTGAGAAATTTGAACACCAAAGGAAAATGGGTTTCTGGCTGCCGCATTTGCCGGAAGTATGGTAGCCCCTCCAGTGGCAAAATTGCATCCTTTTTGGAAATTTGGTGCACCAACCGAATCCAAATATGGATTCAGAAAAGGTAGATCACTTGCATCCACTATATACAGCATGCAAACAAATCAAATACGAATGAGCAACTAAGTTTCATATTAAGAATAAAGATATATACACATACTTAGAAAATCAATGACCAAACGTCCATCACAAAAGCGTCCAGAGGGCTTGAGGAAGTAGGTTTGTCCATTGGGTGGACCAACCGGGAAAGCAACTCCAGCAACAAGGCCTCCCGTGTCTGAATTCGAATCACCGAAGTTGAAAACTGCCAAGTAGCTGAAGTTGGCAGAGGAGCTAATATGAGGCAAATATGAGACTATTAAAGCAAGTATTTGAAGGGTAATGATTTCCATTGCCATGGACTTAACATGAAGAAAAAGCTAGCTAGGTGTAGGAGGGTTTCATTGATATAAAGAAATAGCAAGTGTTGTATATATAATTTTTTCTCTGGAATGACTGAAACGTGAAGACAATGTTTTGGTGAAAGATGGGTGTCTTGGAAGATGAAATAAAGGGCGAAAAAACTTGCTGTAAAATGAATCTGATACATAAAGATAAACAGTGAATTGAAAGGCACAGCCAAGATGTCTTGCGCTGTGTAATCTTGCCCTTAACTGGACACCATACATTGTATTAAATTAAGCATTTCTTGGATCAATAACTTAATAATCAATATCTTATTTGTTCATGCAATGCTCGTGAACAGATAAACAACATATATATATATATATATATATATATGTATATGTGTGTGTATACACACACACTTATCCTAGTTCTCTCTTACACTCTAAAATACTATATTCAAATATTTTAAAACAGAGAGAGCAAAAGCTGTAACATTTGCAGAATGGCAGTTTCTGGGGAAGCAACCTTGCCATGCATGTGAACATTTAGAGAGACTCTCCCCTGAGAATGGGAGTCCAATGACAATTAAATGCTTATGTTATAATTATTGGTGGTGATAATTAAGAATGCTTTGTATGTATAATTAACCAACGACTGGATTGGAGACAAATTAATAACTTTTGAAGTTAAACTACATAAAAGTGAAAAAGGAAAAAAATAATAGAGAATCATTTGAGTCATCTCCATTCACAGCTTTGTACTTTTGTAATCCAAAATATTAAATTAACCAGGCGAAGTCAGGGGCAGGGGGGTGATGAAATTGTGGATGAATCCACACCCCATTAGCACGATGAGGAGGGTTAGAGGTAGATGGTATGCTTTCATTGCAAAGCAGCGTTCGACTGACTAACGTCCCACAAGCAGCGTTAGATCCAAGTGTTCCGCTACTCCTGTTAACAGTTCAGGAGGGATGTGGCACTACTGCCTGCTTCGTTGCCGTTGCCATGTCTTCATTCTACATCCAACAACAACAACGTTGCTCCTACTTGGTTTAAGGGTATATATGAAAAAGAGAGCTTTGTTTTGTACGTACTTGACTAGGTTAGGGATATATATATATATATATATATAAATATAACAGATATTTGCACGTACTTGGTTAAGGTTAAAATTCTAAATATTATTTTTTATAATATTTTAGCTAATGATATTTCTTATTTATATATATATATATATATATATTATATCCTAATTCCTATACGGGTTGGGGATTGATCATGACTGGTACACGACACGTCGTTTGAAGAAAGGCATGGGGCTAGGAGCTGAGAAAATAGGCCGGGTGGCAATAATTGGGTCGGGTTGCAACACCCATGTAGAGACGGACGAGTAAAACCTGGAAAATGGAAAACCCCTAAGGCTCCTAAAACCCTCTCAGCGGCTCTGCAAACTTGCTATTCACTTTACCAGTCTCCTCCGCCATTCTGCGCCTGAAGCTTCTTCGTTATTTGGTGTCTTCTTTTCTTCAATTTTTCCATGGCTTCCGTTGCTCTGAGGAACCCCAACTCCAGGCGCCTCCTCCCTTTCTCCTCCCAAATCCACTCGTGCTGCCGGGGATTCACCCC
This sequence comes from Rhamnella rubrinervis, assembly GCA_007844105.2. Taxonomy (NCBI): domain Eukaryota; kingdom Viridiplantae; phylum Streptophyta; class Magnoliopsida; order Rosales; family Rhamnaceae; genus Rhamnella; species Rhamnella rubrinervis. The sequence continues at coordinate 15,534,391 of CM017575.2, read as the reverse complement.
CGCCCCTCCCTCAATCTCCGACTCCATTTCTCCAGATGACAGATCTCATTCACAGGTTCCATGGTGGAGATCCATGGCCACCTTCACCAGAACGTAAGTGCTGCAGTCTGATTCTTCATCGTCCCTGTTTCTCATCATAAAAGACACAGACCCAGGATATTTGATATTTTTGTGTGATAATTTTGCTGGTTTAGTTGGACCCAATTTTTTTGGATTTCTGATGTGAGTAGAGACTTCTAGTCTCATACGTAATTCAAAGTTTTGATTTTTATAATGGATTCCTCTCGTAATCCGCTCTCAACTAGTACAGTTCTGGTTTTGACTGTTGTTTAATTTAGTTGAAGTCGGAAATGAGTGAAGGTCTGGTGTACTTGTGACTTCCATATCTACCTTGATGCTTTTGTATTTTTTTTTTTCAACAGGAAACCTCATGTGAATGTAGGAACAATTGGACATGTTGATCATGGAAAGACTACACTGACTGCTGCAATTACTAAGGTCGGTTTGGTTACTGATGCTTCTGCTTGTTTCTCTGTGTATGTGAACCTTATATTTTCTTACTGTAGTTTTTTGTTGGTGAGTGGGTGCTTTGTTTGAGTGATATCAGCTGTTGAACATTAATGCATCATGTGTTGCATGAAATATGTGATTTTTCGTCTTTCCAATAATTGAAATATTTTTATGCGACTTTCTTTAGGTTCTAGCTGAAGAAGGGAAAGCTAAGGCTGTTGCCTTTGATGAAATTGATAAGGCTCCTGAAGAGAAAAAGAGAGGAATTACAATTGCAACGGTTAGGATGCGGTTTCCTTTGTATATGAGCATGTCATTTTTCGCTGTTGTAGATTACTCTGCTTCCATCTCAATTCTTTTTACCTAGTCAATATATCTTTCTATTTGAACTTTGGATTGCCTTTATTTTTCAGGCTCATGTAGAGTATGAGACTGCTAAGCGCCACTATGCCCACGTTGACTGCCCAGGACATGCAGATTATGTCAAAGTAAGTTGTGACAAATAACCGAGTAATTATAAACAAAAGAAAAAAAATAAATAGATTCCATGATTTCTTCAGCTGAACATTCTTATGCTCAAATAGATTCCACAGGCCAATTTGATGAAAGTTTTTTTTGGCATGCAGAACATGATTACTGGAGCTGCTCAAATGGATGGGGGTATTCTGGTCGTATCTGCCCCTGATGGGCCCATGCCACAAACTAAGGAACACATTTTGCTAGCACGCCAGGTATGTCTTTTGCAGACATCTTTATTTTATGCATTCTTCGCATAATAATATGTATGTGAGGTTTTTCTGAATGTATTCAACAGGTTGGTGTACCTTCACTGGTATGTTTTCTGAATAAAGTGGATGTTGTTGATGATCCAGAGTTGATAGAGCTTGTTGAAATGGAGCTTCGTGGTGGGTAGCTTTCAAGATCACCCTAGTTAATGGACAGCTTTTAGTCTCACTTAACTTTTTCAATGCATATTGCTCTGGCAGACCTTTTAAGCTTCTACAAGTTTCCTGGGGATGAGATCCCAATCATTCGTGGTTCAGCTTTGTCTGCTTTACAAGGCACGAATGATGAAATTGGCAAGAAGGCTATTTTAAAACTAATGCAGGCTGTGGATGAATACATTCCTGACCCTGTACGCCAACTTTACAAGCCTTTCCTAATGCCAATAGAAGATGTTTTCTCAATTCAGGTAAATCTAGCATGCTTTTCTGTTTATGCTTGTCCAAAGCATTCTTTAGGAACAGCAAACAACATTGTTTTCACGCATTATCAATCAGCAAACGACAGGTTTATGCTGTTCTGCTCACTATATTTCATGCAAATACCCATATGTGTGCAAGGAGTTTTTTTTTTTTTTAAATCTGGTTTGATTTAGTACTGATGATTTTCTTTTGTATGTTAAAGGGACGTGGAACTGTTGCCACAGGCCGTGTTGAACAAGGGATGATTAAAGTTGGTGATGAAGTTGAGATTCAAGGGTTAATGCAGGTAAATTTGTAAATATGTTTTCTTAACTTTCTGCAGCTGCAAAGCATTCTTGTGCTTTTATTTCCCCTGCGATTTCTTTAGTTGGTGATTTGCAAAACATAGTATATTACAACCTTGAGTGGTTCAAGGGCTCCAATATTTTAAAGCCAGTGCCATCATCTTCTAAATAATGCTTTAAGGATGGTACTTACAAAGAACATTCTTCTACAGGGTCCTCCTCTTAAAACCGTAGTGACTGGTGTTGAGATGTTCAAGAAAATCCTGGATCAAGGACAAGTAAGTGACTAATTCGAAAAACTTTTCATAACAAGGCTTTTCTGTGGCTCTGCCACATTTCCATTTAACAATGGGTTTGGGCGTTCATCTAGGCTGGTGACAATGTGGGTCTTCTTCTTCGAGGCTTAAAGCGGGAAGATATAGAGCGAGGACAGGTATATGCCACTAATAGAACCTCCAAATTTTATTTTTCCTCGATTAGTATGAGATTACCATCCAAAACACTTAATGCAATTGAACTAAATTTTGGCAGTGTATGGAAATATCTTTTGATTGTTGTTTTTTACTTCATGGGGTAATTAAATAGGTAATTTCCAAGCCAGGAAGTGTCAAAACATACAAGAGGTTTGAAGCAGAGATTTATGTCCTTACAAAGGATGAAGGTGGACGCCATACAGCATTTTTCTCCAACTATAGGCCTCAGTTTTACATGAGGACGGCAGATATCACCGGGAAAGTAGAATTGCCTAAAAATGTTGAGATGGTTATGCCTGGAGATAATGTGACTGCAGTTTTTGAGTTGATTCAGCCTGTTCCTCTCGAAGCAGGTAAATTAACATCTTCCTCAAAACAATCAACTATCTTTTCTTCTTTGCCTACCGATTAGGCCCTTCACTTTTTCTTGTTTATTTACACATGAGAAACTTTTAACTTTCATATCGTTCCTTAGGTCTTTTATTGATGAATGATATATATGATCATATGGTCTCCCTAATATTTTGCCAACAATTTTCACTCTCTAGCATTGTTTTTTTAATAAAATAATCTAAATAAAGGTGTGCAAGTACTGAACATATTCTATCATAACACTTTTTATTACATAGCCAAAGCGGTTTGTGTTCAATTCATCATTATTATTATTATTATTATATATATGTATATGTATCTTAATAAATTATTGATTCACTGTTTATCTTTACTTATTAAATTCGACACTCTAATATAGACTCGCATACGCATGCATTCAGCCAACTCAAACATAGCCATAACCACGTATGTTGTTAAACACGTATACTTTTATTTAAGAGTTGACTAAAGATATGTATACTAATTTTTCAAGGGTGGCAGTGTAAGTTATCTTTGTCACTCATGTGCTTTGTGAGTTGAAAATCATGTTTTCTTGTTGCCTTCTTTGCAATAACACATATTTGTAGTCTAAAATGGAAGATGTTGGCAGAAAAGCCCTGAACATTGCTTACGTTGTATTGACAGGACAAAGATTTGCCTTACGGGAGGGAGGTAGGACAGTTGGTGCAGGAGTAGTATCAAAAGTGATTTCTTGAGGTTCTGATATTCCTGGATCCTTTACTCTCTCTCTCTGTCTTGTAATTTTTATTAGCAAAACGGTGAGACACAAAAGAATGCCATAATTGCTTACGTGGAGATACAGTGTTTGTTCTAGGCATTATCCAGAGAAGTTTTTTTTTTTAATTAAATTAAGGAGAAATTAAGTGGGGGAATCGTTGTCAGGTTATTCAATATGGTGTTAACCTATTATCCATTTTTTTTTATTAAATAATTTTCCTGTTAAAACATTACTGGCGCTGGTGCATGACATATTTCGAACATGCTGTTAGCATGGGGCGCTTAACAATCACATAATTTTTTCTTGTTAAAGATATTTTTGGTTTATTTATAAATCTTGTGGGAAACATCTTGCTATAACTAACCGAGCTATCTACTGTCAGTGGCGGGAAGACAGCCTTTGTAGGAGTTTGTTGAAACGGCGACGTATTCTTTACCTTTACGACAGAGTAAATTACACTATGCTTCTAATGGAATATATACCTAGAAAGTTAGTGAAGCATTCATCTTAAACAATTACGTGTCCTTTGGCATTGTTTTTGGTTTTGATTTTATTTTCCCTTCTAGTTGTGTACAATTTACTTAGTATAAAATTTTTTATTGTTACTACAAAATATGAAAAAAAAGAAGAAAAACTCTATTAATTTTTTTTTTCTTTTCCTACATATTCATAGTAAGATTAGAAGACTAATAAATTTTTACAAACTTTTGAATTAGGCAAATTATACACTATTCAAGAGAAAAACAAAAATGTTACCGCCTAACAGACAATAAGAAAGCAAAAAAAAAAAAAAAACAAAACTTTGATGCAGTTGAAGATAGCTTGATATTTCACGGACAAAATTGTAGTATATGTCACCAACATATTCATTAATCTTTAGCCATGCTACCCTCCGGTTATAATTCACAGTCTAACTTTATTTAGAATATCAATTACGCGCGTACTGCATGCTGGCCTGGTGTTCTGACAAAGCTCGGAATTTAGCAAACTCATGTCAAACCTGGAAATCTCTTACTGACCACCCAAAGTCAATGAGCTTCAACCCTGTCTGATCATCACCCACCAAAGCTTCAGCATTCATATCTGCGTTCACCATCAATCCAGCCAAAATGTCTCTCCAACCATTTGTACTCCCCTCTAGATAAACTTGTACAGTTGATGCTCATGCAAGCCTCAACATCGCCATAGCCATTAAAGTTGCAGCTCTGAAATTAATCTCCTTCACACTACTATCCACTCTCTGCATCATTTCATCTTCATTCAAACCCAACTTGCCCCCATTTTTGCTGATATAGACAATTGAGTCTCTCAACTTATTCACTGCCCAAGAAAGCCAAACCAACCCAAATCCTAATCCGGTGCTGAAGAGTTTAGATGTGCAGAAAGGTACCCTCCCAGAAGCTACTTTGCAGGCAACAGAGAAAAGGACAGCCAAGCCAGTCCCAGCAATACCAGCAGAAACTGTGTTAGGAGCTCAGGAAGTTCAGGTCCAGATTTTTTCAGTGAAAGATATGCTGTTTTTCCACGCTTCTTTTTGTCAACCATTAAAGATAGAAGACTCTCGCAGGCATGGAAATAGTTCTTCTTATAGAGATCCCGCTCTCTGCCCACCCTTTTTCCATTCTTCTTCTTAGGTAATGACTTCACCTTGGCTTTCTCAGGGCTGTTGAATTCAAGAGATGGGAACAAAATCAATTAGTAAGTCATGATTACAATGTTATAACCTTTTTTTTTTGGTAAAATTACAATGTTATAACTTACAAGAACATTCAGGTATGTGTCCCCTCAATAATTTCAATAACAAAAAAAAATTTCTAATTTTGATATTATTCAGCAGCTCAAAACCAAGCCCTATCAGTTTGAAACCCATAGTGAATAAAAAATATTCAAAAATTTGTTGTAGCCATATACCTCTTTAAAGGAGCAACTGTTGTCGCTTGGAGCGTGATCGAAGACCCACCAATAATAACTCCACTACTCTCCAGCCTGATCCAAGGAGTGAACACCATCAGACATTTGAAAGGAAAAAAAAAGTTATAGGAAAGATAATATATTACTAGATGTAAATTCACACTGTTATTGGTTTAGGTGGAAAAAAAAAAAAAAGGTATCTATCCATACCTAGTAAAGTGAGGGACCAGCATAGACTGCTTTTTCCACTTGGACGAGTTTTTTGCCAAGTAAAACTCAGCAACAACCGAAAGTAGATCTTTCATCTCAGTGCCTGTACCATTGAATAAGACCCGACCATCTGGATGGACTGTAATTCTTGAACTATCAACCAGATCTCCAACAAAGTTCACGAGAGGTTTCTGGGCAAACAATTCAGTACTTGGGTAGATAAGAAGAGTTGAAGGCTGTTGATGTGCATCAACTTTCAATGCTTCTAATCCCATTAACTCAGTAAATAAAGATATATCTACTTCACTCGCTCCAGATCTGAGGAACTGCAAGATCTTTTCATGTCTTATACACTTTTCAGCAATTTCAAAGCTGAAAAGCAGTGAGCCTGGACAAGCATCTGCAATCAGCAGTAGTAGTTTTTATTTTTTAAGATGGTTCCAGCATTGTTTGAGGAGAGAAAAACACATACATAATGGATAAAAAAGAGGAAATATATCACGAACCCCGAACGAGATTAGTCTCACACCCAAAGGGAGTAGGGATACTTGTGGGAAAACCCAAAACAAAAAAAAGAAGAAACACATAGGCAGAAAGCATTTGCATGCCATGCCATCCGTTCAAAACTCAAAAAGACAAAAAAACCTTTAAACTACTTTTAGAATATAGTTAATCTTTCTAAAATCACTGTGACCTGCAAACAGACATCGTTTAACACATCCACCATGCCCAGGAGCTTAGTTTAACATATGCATGTCACACTGTATGGATGCAGGCATGCACATATAGAGACATGTATTAACAAGCAATATGCAAAAAGAATAATTACATCACAAACAACTCAAAATTCTAATAATTAAGGTTGAGTTTACTGACAATCTAATTGAAATATGTTAAGCCAAAAAATCAACTTAACTTGCTCTACTTTATTGGACTATTTTGGAGGCATACCTTGCACATCAGGGTGCATGTGCTTTTTGAGTGTGGGGTCAATCTTGATATGCCGTTTAGATTCAGAAAACACACTTAATGGTTTCCACGGCTCCTCACTCTCATGTGGCTTCAATGACAGAGGTCCTAACCTCATAATCTCATGCCTTGTTCCATGACAAGGCAAAAGAGTTTGATAATCCTGTACAATCGAAGTCAATAAGAACTTATTACCAAAAGAAAGTAACTGCTAATGTATGAAACCAAAACACATTAGCACCAGGCTCATCAAGTATCTTACTTGGGCTACATAAATTTCCAACAATTCTTTTATATACACATTTCTGCAAAATCATTACAAGATAAACTAGAGTGCCCAATAACGTTGACCAAACTAGATCATATTGTATGGCAAAGAAATAAAATTACTAAAACAGATATAAATGCCTAATTAGCTAGCCATCAACTTATTATCCCACAAATGTGAAAAGACAGTTTGTTAATATTGTCACCGCTAGCTACTTTAAGTGAATTCATAAGTAAGCAATTGGTTGTTCAATATCCATTCAAATCCAGTTAACAATAGATGAACTTTAACTGTTATTAAATCTTTAAGAACATGAACTATGAACCTGATCAGAATACATATATGGACAGGTTCCTACACATATAAATGCCTAAAATTTGTAACCTGTTTCACCTCTATTCTACCTTGGTTGAACGGAATTGATTCAGCAACACATAAAGAGAAGAAAAATAAAGATACAACCTTTGACAAATCTCAATAGATAATAATTATGAACCCAATGGAACCTCGATAGAATAGAAGGTACGAAATGAATAAGCTACTATTTAGATAGCCCAAATCAAAATAGAAGCACAGTTCCAGAAAACTCAATTGAATGTGACAACATTTCTCAATATCCCAGATCACCAACCCTCCAATATGAGATTAAGAAAACACAGCACAACCGAATAACAACAGCATCAAACACAAACAATTAAACACGATATCCACTTATCCAAATAACAAAGCATCAAGGTGAAAGCCTGTGCTCTACCTGGGTAACCCTGCCCACAGCCTGTTCTTGGTGCAAAACGGCCCCAGGAGGGTACACTTGAGAAGCCATCAAGCAGAGGTTAAAAACCATGCCTAGGAGAAACCCAGTTTCTGATACCAAATTTCTCTCTTTCCACGACTTTGTTAGACCACCGTAAACTTATCCATCCCTGGACCTCAAAAATCAAAATGCTTTCACAACTTGGGTCTTTTGGGTGGCCCCAAAAACGCTTAGATTATGAAAATCACAAAGTGGGATTTATGTGATCCAATTGCCTGATCGAGAACTTTCTATAATTAGGTTCTGTGGTACACGCGCCCTTGAGAATCCATCCCGGTTGGAATTCTCAAAAACAGACAAAAAGCGTCTGTTTCATCCTCCTTGTACTCTGGTGGGAATCGGTTCCAATCTTGTGTGCCTACATGCACCAAATTGGTTTATTCCCGTTTCATCTTGACCGTCGACTTGGATACCGCCAACTTTGTGGGCCATCAAGGGATTGACTCGATATCTGTGGATTTTTGGAATTTGCTGCTTTTATCATCCTTGACGTGGGAAGCGTATAGAAGCAAGTGATGCCTGTGCACTGAAATATGATTGGCTAAAAAAAATCTACGCAGCTTCACGAGGGCCGCTTGATCCATCTTTGAGGCTGTTCAACGAAGATGCAACAGATGTCACATCGTATATGGTCCTTTTTAGAAAAAAAAAATTATAAAATGAAAAATATGCCAACTAGACTAGTTTCTACTATTATTGACAGCCTTTCCCCAAATAACAAAATTGTACATCCCATTCTGTATATACACGTGTGTGTATTCACACACACGCACGTATATATTAAATTCCTCAAAATCATTTTAATAAGTGCTACTTGATTTCTATATGATAGCATTAATACATTATATACAGGTTCTAATATAACTGTAATATGTTATTTGAAATTTGTACATAATATCATTGTATATGAGTTGGGTAACAAAATAAATTTGAAGTGACATAACTGTAATATGTTACCTGTTTCATTGCTATGTTGCCTAGAATTTGCACCTTATTACTTAACAAGTGTATTATGCTGCAAGGTTTGCTATTCTATCACGTTAATTGGTGTTTTCTTAATCGTAAAGGCTTTTGCATATGTAATTATGTTTTCTTTTATTAGTTGATGTTTAACATTGTTTTACAGGATTAATGAAGTTTCGCACCTTAAATCAAAACAGCTAAACACTACTCCTTAAGAGTAATAACGGAAAGCGAGCAGTAGCTAAAAATTTATGATTCCAGTCGTACGTGCGCTTTGGCAAGCTTCAAACCCTGAGCTTTTGACCAAAATAATTGTTCAATTTGTAGCTTCGCCAACTTTATCAGACAAGTTGACTGGCTTATGAATGAGTTTTCTGGCAACAAATCAAAAATATGAAAACTAAATGAGTATAAACAAGTACTACTATGAGCATTCATATCAAATACTAATTAACCTACCTTCAACAGAGCTTTAAAAGAGATCAATATCCAATTTATAAGCTCTGCCATTCTAAGCAATATATGGGTTTATCAGTTCTCAACTTTGTACTACATTTATTAATTTGATCATCTACCTCTTTAATTACTATCCTCATTTGGAACTCAACATGTGGACCTCATATTGAATGCAACGAGATGCACAATGAATTTGCCTGCTTAATTATTTTCTTCACAGAACTTGGTCAAAGCTTAGAATTTTCACGCAGGCATGTTAAGTAAATAGTTTCGTAATCAAATTGGAAGCACCAAACCCACACAATGATTTTGGTGGTCAAAGATGCTTAGATTATCCTTGAATTGAAATGGTATCAATTAATGACACTGCAGCTCTGTATTGATTATTGATTAATGAGACATTTATTCTGCTTGTTTTTCCTTACTTTAATTTTGTGTCGCATCATGTTGACCAGAGGACCAAAGTAAAAGGAGGAAGAACAGTCAGAAAAAGAAAAAAAAAAAAATAGTGGTGTCAAAAAGATAAATGGAACCTTATGTGCACGGTGTGAAGAGGAAGCTGCAATGTATCTGCAATTGTCAATTCATGATTGATTTTTATTTTTAAAGACATTTAAATAATAATAATATATATATGTTTTTCAATAAGCAAAGCCAATTCAAACATAATTAAAAACTTTTTTGGCATGTTTATTATAAAACAAATCAAAATATTTAAATATGCACAACGAGTTTTGATCACCATTTTTACATTTTTTTTTAAATGGCTTTTTGTGAATAATATTATACAAAATAAAAAAGTAAAAACTCAAAAGAAAAGAAGTAAAGAAAAAGAGCAAATTTGCAAACAATTGGCACGGCTCATGCAAATTTTTTGCACATACATTCCCAAACACTGCGTTAAATGCAAAAAAGTACGTGGACCCCGTACGATGAGGTGTGCAGCTTAATTTGTGGTGGGAAATCTATTGCAACTTGGAAGGTGGACCCATTCCGCCACGTGGCCATCTTATCAGGAAGTGTCGTGGTCCGCCGTGTTTCATTTTTGTTTGCCCACCGCTTTTTTAGCAGGCAGCCTTCTCTCAGCTCATCTCATCGAATAGATTCTATCCCCGTCATCCTCACGACCGCGCGTTTAAACACGGCGCGTCACCACAAAACCACATCCCGTTATTATCAGAAGCCAAACATGCCTAACATGCCTAATTCCGATCGCAGTGTCTACATCTCGTATATTTCGAGTTTTTTTTTATCCGAATTATGAATTTTTTTATTTTAAAAGAGAGAATATAATTTGAATTCATAATTTTAAAATATAGATATAAAAAGTATATTATTGGGTCAATTTTATTAGTCTGTAAATTTTAATTTATTTCAAGTAAAATTATGGAAAATAAAGGAAACCACATCCAAACACATAAAAAAGAAGAAGCAAATTATCCATTTCTTAAAAAATTAAAAACCTTTAATATTATTATGCTTAAAAAATATAGAATATCTTAGAAATAGAGAAGGCATGATATATATATATATATATATATATATTTAAAAATCTTTTATAATGGAAAAAAATCTCATAGAAATTACTAAAATAATGCCGCGGTGCCAGTTGGAAAATGACACGTGTTGAAGAAGGAGAGCGAGTGTGCTTAAACAGCGGTATATTGGCAAGTGCACTGGTAGCGCCTGCCACCAATAATTCACTGTCAAAAAAGCTAATTTAAAAATCCAATTTTGCAAGTCATCGTCTGCAAATTCTCTCTTCTTCTCTTTCTCTCTCTCTCTTTCCGTCTGTAAAAATTTAAGCTTGAGAACCAACATTGCTTTCCCGAACAAAACCCTATAATTTCTCACCAAGTACTTCCTTTCCCGATAAAAAAAAACCCACCTTCGAGAGAGGAAGAGAACCAGAAGAAGAAGAATCCCCAATTCCCCGTCCAAGATTCAACCATTTGCGTCCAAAATTTTGGAATTCAATTCATTTCTCATTTACAATTAAACCCTAGATTCCAACCCAATTATTCACCAAAACGAAATTCGAGACCTGTGGGAGTCAAATTCTTGTGGGACTGGGCATGGGAAAGGTTTTCCGAGAAACCTCCAAGCCCTCATCTTCTTCGTCATGCTCTGCCTCCGCGTCCCCTCCGACCACCACATCGACGTCGGTCACCGAGACCGTAAATGGTACGCACGAGTTCAAGATCACGGGTTATTCTTTGTCTAAGGGGCTTGGGATTGGAAAGTACATGGCCTCCGATACGTTCAATGTAGGAGGGTATTCGTGGGCGATCTACTTTTACCCGGATGGCAAGAGCGTCGAGGACAATGCAGCATACGTCTCGCTGTTCATTGCGCTTGCGAGTGAGGGAACCGATGTGAGAGCGCTCTTCGAATTGACCCTCATGGATCAAAGTGGGAGGGGGAGGCATAAGGTCCATACCCATTTTGGGAGGACGTTGGAGAGCGGGCCCTATACTCTCAAGTACCGTGGTAGCATGTGGTGAGTGGGCGATCTCTTTTTACGAGTTTTTGATGATGCCTCTGTTTATAATATAATTTCATGTATTGAATTTGCATGGAATTCTAGATTTGGTAGCTTTGCTGGTTTAGTTCTTCAACGAATTGAACCATATTTATAATTGGTGTGTAATAAATAGAGACTTGGACACATTTTTAAAATCACTTTTATTATAGTAAATTAGTAAGTCTCCTGTCCTTTGAGCCGTTTAATGCTATGCTATGAGTAGAATCTATAGGTTGTATAAAGCACTTAATTATCCTTATATTGGGTTATGAACAATAGTATAAGAGTTGGGCATGGGTTGTCTATGTACTGAAGTAATCTCTTTTATGATGCACGCATCTGTTCTTGGGTTTTAGCTTACCTCTCTTGTCCATATCCCATGAAGGGCTTGTTGTGGATAATTTTTAATGGTCCTTTGGTATTCTGCAGGGGTTACAAGCGGTTCTTCAAAAGAAGTGCTTTGGAGACATCAGATTACCTTAAAGATGATTGCCTCTCAGTTCAGTGTATTGTTGGTGTTGTGAAGTCACGCACAGAGGGCCCTAAGATCTACTCTATAGCGGTACCACCATCCAATGTTGGTCAGCAACTTGGGATGCTACTGGAAAGCGGAAAGGGAACCGATGTAAATTTTGAAGTTGACGGGGAAACTTTTGCTGCTCACAAGTTAGTATTGGCGGCACGATCACCTGTGTTCAGGGCACAACTTTTTGGTCCCATGAAGGATCAGAACACACAGTGTATTAAAGTTGAAGACATTGAGGCTCCAGTCTTTAAGGTTTAATATAATTTTTTCCTCTTTCGTTTTTAATATGCGTAATCAACTGAAACTGTTTAACATATTCATTTTTTGTTATGTTTGAAAAATAATATAGATATTGCAATCCGCGATTTCATGCTTCTCCTGTACTTTTGCCACAAAGCTTCCGGAGGTAGCATTAGGATCGATATTCTGATATTCCTTATTACTTTATGGAGTCTATATTGGAAAAGTGAAGTGGTCAGTTAGCTTAGTTAAAAGTGATAGGCTTTTAATTTACAAGAATTGGGACGTTGGATTCTCTTGTTGTGCTTGATGACTGTTCTTTGTTCCTTTCACTAATAATGTTGATAGATGTCCCGTTTCTAATTTACATTGTGGTTTCACATGTCCACTGTAAGCAAGATATCTTGTACATGTAGGAATTAAGAGGCTAGAAACATTACCAAAATAAATATCATTAGATCTTCATTGATTTAAACTTTATGATGAAAGCTTGTTAGGTGGCTTTGTTATTGGCAAACACTTTTTGGGCTTACACTTGGAGCTTGCAAATACATTATTCTTGCAAGTGTCATTTGTTGGCCTTTAGGTATGAACATCATTGTTAATTTTTTTCTTTTTTGGTTTCTACTTGAAATGATCTGGTTAACTCTGTTTATCTCGGAGGAAAATAATAGGACCTTTTTTTCTTAATCATAACAATCTTTTAAAACCTTTCTACTTCTCCTGATGATAATTATTATCCAACTTTCTCCCTAAATTCTTTTTCTGAAGGCATGAAAAATTCTCCCTCGTTTTTTTGGATTATTATGAAAGCGTCTTACCCTTGTTTGTTTTTCTTGGGTGCTGTGGTTATAAAATACTTTGCTAGAAAAATACAAAACTACATTCAAACTTTGGAGTTTAGCCTCCAGCTGTTTCGATAGTCAGTTTAACTTGAAAGTATGCATGCATGAGGAATGAACTGAGAGTTGTATATTACCATATGTTTTTGCCTTCGTGCAGGCCTTACTTCAGTTCATATACCAGGATTCACTACCAGACATAGAAGAATTTACTGGTTTGAACTCAAAATTGTCTTCTACTTTGATGGCTCAGCATCTGCTTGCAGCAGCAGATCGCTATGGCTTAGAAAGGCTCAGGTCGCTGTGTGAGGCAATTCTCTGTGAGCATGTCGCAATCAACACTGTGGCAACAACATTAGCTTTGGCAGAGCAACACCACTGCTTCCAGCTGAAAGCTGTGTGCCTCAAATTTGTCTCAATGCCTGAAAACCTTGGAGGTAACTTTTTTCTCTCTCAAAATTTTTCTTATTACTGTTACAAACTGATTAATCCTCAGAAGGATTTTGAACGTTTGGATCAATTGTCTAAAACCTTGTTTGCTGGTGTTAATTATTTGAATTTATGGTGATAATTAGCACATAATCAACCATCTTGGTTTTCAAGATACTGTTCTTAACCAAAATTTGCTTTTTCTTTCTTTGGTTTATCAGCTGTTATGGAAACGGATGGTTTTGAATACTTGAAACAAAGTTGCCCATCTGTTCTAACAGACCTCCTGCAATATGTAGCTAGTGAGCATCATAGCACTGTAAGCAGGCATGGGAATGAATCTATCCTTGATGGCGGTGATATCACTGGAAGGCGGGTGAAGCAGAGGCTATAGGAGTAGCTGCTTTTTTGCATATTTTCTTCGTAGCAGAAGTTTGAAAAAAAAAAAAAAAGAGTGAGAGAGGAAGAGAGATTATTTCTAGGGTTAGAAATAAGTACTAGTTCTTAGCTTTGTATTTGTTCTTTGTAAGGATGTTGATATCCATGTTGATTTGCAATTTGATGGTTTAAAAAAAAAAATTGCTCTTTTCTTTACTGTTCTCAGTCTAATACTTGTAGAAGAAGAAAACAAAACATATAAAGAAAATTATTTGCGAGAAAGTTTGTGTCCCAGGCCCTGCCCTGTTGGGAACAATAAGAAGCATTTGTTTTGTAAAACTAATGTCATTTTGGGTTTTTTCAGCAAAAATTGTCTTTTTAGGTTTCCCATAGATGCATTCCCTTTCCATGTTTTGTTAGAATGCGTAGTATTCGTATGCACGCACCCAAAAACGAAAAATGCATGTTTATGATCATAAAAATCTTCATTTTTTCCTATTAATCATGTTACCTAAATAAAACTAGTAAGTTGTAATCTTGACAGATTCAATAATTTGTTCTCTTAATTGCCAATTATATTTCCTTATGTACACATGTGAGAGAATTAAGAGATATGCCGTTTAATATTTTTGTTTTTTTTTTGTCAAATCAAAATGATACCACATATAATTAGATCATTACATTCATTTGAAAGATACATTTAATATGGAAATTAATGAATTTACAAGAAACAATTAATTTTACACAAATAAAAAAAATGAATTTACAAGAAACAATTAATTTTACACAAATAAAAAAAATGAAATTTTTTTCCAAATATAAACAATATATCCTCTCTATTTTTCTTTTTTCTTTGTTTTATTTTATTTTCTCTTTCAAAACTCTATATATCAAGGTCTTATCATCCAACCAACATTGACTAAGGTTTTGAAAAGTGATCTAAAATGACCTCTCGATGAAGAAACACCGTCCTCTCGGTTCGGTATGCATCTTTCATGGTCTCTCATGCATGGTTTAATATTATCATTTATCTATTTGTATTACATATATATATATATATTAAAAATATATACACAATGAATAATATTATATTTATATATATTTTCTGCAGACCTGTGTTGTGAAAATAAATCTACGGTGCTGCAAGGCATGCCCCATGATAATAAAGAAAAAGTTGCAGAAAATTAGTGGTACGTACTTGTATATCTTAAATTTTAATTTACTCATATAATTAATGTATACCATGAAAAATTGAGTTGGCGTAGGGTTTTTCTATAACATTTTTTTTTAATTAAATTTGTGGGCAATTAAGGTGTGAATTCCTTCACCATAGACGTAGAAAAAGGAAGGATAGAAGTCTATGGTGAAGTGGATCCATCCACAATCCTCCAAGAAATGACAAAGCTTGGAAAAGAACCGGAGCTCACTTCTTTTGAAAAGAACAAGCCTCCTCAACACGTCAAGATCAACTACAGGAAGAAGAATATTAAAGATGATGGTTCATCGGATTCGGATTCCGATTCCCATTCCGATGATCATAGTAAACATGTTAAGGGACGTAGTAACAGTCATGTCAATATTGGACCACGCATGCCTAATGGGATTATTATTTCTCCAATGCATCATCAGCAACGTCCTCATCACTATAACATGAATGTTGCTCCCGGCAGCACTGGCTACTTTCCGGCTGGGCCACCTCCGCCAGAATATCAAAACATGAGGATGCAGTACGCGGGGAATGGTCACTGGGATCATCATTACCTTCAACCCCCGATGTACGAGAGGCCGCGGCCGCGGCCGCCACCTGTTTACGGTCATCCTCAACCACCTCCCCGGAACGAGTATTATAAGTTTCTTGGGCATCAAGCTAACGCTCCGGGCGGCAACTCGTCTTGGCAATTCTTCAGCGATGATAACCATGATCAGACTCATTGCATTGTTATGTGACCCAACTACTACTTTCTCTGTCGCTATTTATATGACTTGTTAGCATAAAATAATTGAAAACAAATTTATGTTTGAACATTGTTAAGTTGTTTCATGTTGTTTTTCCTCATATTTATAGTATATGAACAACAACAAAAATATCATATAGATTGTTATGTTTAATTATGTGGATCGATGATAATGATAAATAGTTCTATTATAATTATAGTTGATTTTAATTTCTTTTGTTTTTAATATTTATTGACTTGGTTCGGTCATTCAATCTATATATGCCAAGAAATTAGACCATATACAAATTACAATCAAAATTTACTATATACATGTATATATATATATATATATATATATATATGTATCTTAAAACTTTATCCATAACTTTAAATGGAACTAGTTACATATTATCTCCAAAAATAGGACCGATATTGGATCTATAAATTAACAGCGTATTATTTGGTGGTGAATAACGTGCTAATTTTCCCATTTGGTTAAATTTGAAAATAGAACTTCTACGATCAAGGTGTGATTTTTTAAAATATTCCACAAAATTTGCTTAATTTTTGTTATAGAAAAGGAAAAAAATACAGAAAGAGTTTCAGTGAATATCGTATATACACCAACTATGGAAGTTTTAAGATTTAATAGTAACACCATGCTCTCTCCAAGAAACCTCATATCCATTAAACAAACACAACCAATAAAGAAAAAACTTTTCCGAGTTTCCAAACAACGGCCTTTTAAAAAGCTCTCAAACCAAAGTTAAAACTTGTTATATATATATATACACATGTTCTTAGAGTACATGAACCAAATCTCCAATTGATGGACAAGGACGATCATTATCACCATGCAGCCACACCAGTATGTATCTATTTATTTTCCTTTTCTTTTTTTTTCTTTTTTTTCAGTGCATGTTGATATAATATAGAAAACTTAATTTTATTATATATTTTTAATTAATTTTGGGCTCTGCTGGTTTTGAGGAATAAATAATATATATGTCGACGATGCCATTGCATTTTGCAGACTTGTATATTGAAAATGAATCTCAAGTGCTGCGAGCACTGCCCTGTCAGATTGAACAAAAAGTTGCAGAAGATGAATGGTTCGTACGTACCCTGATCACACACATACATACTTATAGTTTCACTTTTATTTGGTGTTTAAATTAAATATAATTGATATTAATCCAGGAGTGAAGAGCGTCAATATAGATCAGCAACAAGGGTTGGTAACAGTTTCAGGTAACATTGATCCTGTAGTTTTCACAGAGAACGTCTCAAAACTGGGCAAAACGGCAGTGCTTTGGTCGTTTCATAAGGACCCCTCCTCTGCTTCTACTTTAAAAGATTGCTGTCCCTGCCATGGTGATTCTCCTACTTCTGATGAAGATGACGGTGACGATGATGATTATCAAACTCCATCCACAAACAAAAAAGGTAGCGGCTTGATCACTTGGCAACGTCCGCAACAGAGAACCAAAGACAAGACGAAGACGAAGACGAAGAAGATGAATCCTATTCCTGACGCCGGTGCCGGAAAAGATATGTATTTTAATGGGGCGCCTCGGCCTGTAAAGGGACGACCAATGGGGTTCCATAGTCATACAGCGCCGGAACCGCCATTTTCGTACGGAGACGACGGACCTGGACCTTCATGGGATCCTCCTGGATACCCATTTGATTATGGGTTCGGGTTCAGGCCCTGGATCGGGTTCAGGCCCTGGATCGGGTCCGGATCCAGGTCCAGGTCGCCACCTAAAGTAAACCGGATGATGAAATACACCAGTTACGCCGACAATTATCTTCCATAATAATAATAATAATAATTATTGTTTGTTATTTGTTTGCTTTGTTTATTATGTGCATTGGGAATTGGAATAAATCCATTCTTAAATACAGTGTTAAGTGACTCCAAATTATTAACGCTAGGAGTTGAATTGATTGAATACCCATTACATTATTTTCATTAATTATACATTTTCTACCTCTTATTTTCCCTCTATATTTTTACTATTTTACTGCTTATATATTATTTTTTCTTTTGATTTTTATTTATTTTTAATCTAATTATATTCGCTCAACAGTAAAATATCTGTGTAGTAATATTCTATATAAAAATTATCTTTATATAATAATAAAAATTTATAGTCTCATTATAAAAATAAATAAATTTTATATTATAATAAATTTTAATTTTTTTAGATTCCTATTTATAAAATTTACATCCACATAATAATAATTTAGATATTATTAAAATATATATTTTTATTACATTAAAAATTTAAAATAAAATAAAATATTTATCTAAAATTATTTAAAACCATATATCATATACTTTGATTTTAAAATGCTATATTAACTAATTATTAATATAATATATATTTTTTCTTTTATACAACCTATACTAATTGATAGCTAAGTAAAAGTAATAAATTTTTTTAACTGCGCTATTGAGGTGTAAGATGTTGGTATTAATAAAATTAACAGTGTGACTGTAATTTTTCTTCATCACACGTCCAATCCTACTTGATCCGATCGTGGCGTCGCAAGATTGGACATAAGTGGATGCGGACTGTGCTTGCGACTACAGTTTATTGCTACCGAGACGACGAGACGTTTTTACTATTTTAGTCATTGAATATAAAACCCTAACCGGGTTCGTCTCTCCCGCCGGAATATACCTTATACAGACTCACATACATATTCCTGTGTGTTTCCGAGTCTGATTCTTCTATCTCCCGCCATAATTTGAAATTAAACGCCGTTGTTCTCCATGGACTACGAATCGGACCACCGGAAAACTCCATCCGTCAGGTTCCATTTCTCTCTCTCTCTCTCTTCAATTTATGCAAGTTCTGGTTTTTTATTTTTATTTTTAGTTTATGGCAGTTCTTGAATTTTCGATAATAACTGAGGCCAAATCTCGGAATTTCAGAATGCTGAGAAAATTTTGGAGAAATCCAAAGTTAAAATTTACGTTTTTATTGTATGGTTTAGTTTCTGGTGGGTCGGTTGTGAATTGCTTGGTTAGTTGATTGGAAGTTCTTCTCCTTTGGTCTTTGGATGGAAAGTTTTACTCGGTTTGCTCATTATGCAATGTTGTTCCAGTGCACATTATGCACTCAAGTGCTTTATAATTACATTGCTACCAATGTCTCCGGTGCACATTGTGCACTCAAGTGCTTTATAATTACATTGCTACAACGTTTCTGGCGGGTAGTTGATGCACTTTTGGGAAAGGAAAGGGTAATTTTGAGTTTTAAATGTTAGTTTTTTTTTTTTGATTCTTGATCTCACAGGCACAAATGCTCTGCATGCTATAAGCAGTATAAGAAAAGGGAACATCTTGTCGAGCACATGAAGATCTCATTCCACTCGGTCCATCAACCTAGATGTGGGGTGTGTCAAAAGCACTGCAAATCTTTTGAATCACTGAGGGAACATCTCACTGGTGGGATGTAAACAAAAGTTGCTTAGTTCTATTATGTTTCTTGTATTAAAGTTCTTATCATGGTTTTTTTCTATTCCTCTTTCATTCCTGCAATTAGGTCCATTGCCAAAAGGAAATTGTTCAAAAATTTTCTCTGAACAAGGTTGCCAATTATGCTTGAAACTCTTTGATAGCTCCACTTCTCTCAATGAGCATAAAGAAATGTGTCGTCTACGTGCACCTGCTCATTTGGTAAGCTGATTAATAGATACTTTGTGCTCCTAATAATGTCAGTACTATTGTCCTTATATTAATTAAAGAAACTCATGGCAGCAACTGTAGGTAGACATGCTTTAATTTATTGACCATTCTAGTAACTTGTTATAGGGAACTATGAAAACGCCATTTGCAGAATCTCAATTTGAAATTTCAGACTTGAACAATAGAAATCACATTGTCAGAGGTCCTGAAGCAATTGCTATAGATTGTGAAATGGTTGGTGGTGGAAGTGATGGGACACTGGACCTTTGTGCTAGAGTGTGTGTAATTGATGAAGATGAAAATCTAATTTTCCATACTTATGTGCAGCCACAGATTCCTGTAACTAATTACAGGTACTTGTATGGTTGATATTGTCATTGATTTCCTTAAAATAAGTTATCAATAATGGACCTGCTGAGTGCTGATCGTTCAAATGTCTCCATAAATATTCCCAGATATGATATAACTGGTATTACGGAAGAACATCTTAGAGGTGCCATGCCAATTAAGGATGTGCAAGATAAAATTTTGCAAATTTTGTACAATGGAGAGTCCATAGGCATAGTACGGTTGAATGGTGGAAAGGCCAGACTTCTTGTAGGACACGATTTAGAGCATGATTTGGATTGCTTGAGAATGAATTATCCTGATCACCTACTGAGGTATACGAGAACTCTTTTATAGTGCAAGTACTATGTTTTGATTGCAGTCCCTGTTTCATCATAAGGTATCAATCTGCTTAGTTCACCCATAGAATTAGCCAGGCTATCCTAAGTTATTGCTTAAGTGTTCCACAGTATGAACTATGGTAGTTCAATGCATGGCTGCATGGCTCTTCTGGAACAAAGGTATTTGACTGAGTCCATTTTGCTTCTCATGGAATTTTAATGTTTCTTCTGTTTTGTGTAGGATGTCTTGAGGATTGCAAATATTAATGGCATTTTAGTGTTGCAATAACTTCATGTTTATTTTATAAATAAAGATAAATTTTTGGGTTCAAATCCTACAGGAAACTGTTTGGCATGTTATGATTAGAGAAGCATAGGTAGCCAACAAAAAAGATTATTGGCCTTGATCACTGTGAAAATTTTGAGAAAAGTATTTAATTGAACAATTGCATTTATTTGGCAAAGGTTTAAAAAGCATTACCGAGAAAGATTGCTTTCAAGTAGTTTTGTATTTATCTTATGCTTGGCAATTCATTTTATGGGGCTCAAAGCTTTGTTGTTGCCCAGACCTCAGTGTTTGATTGCCACTTTCCGTGCAGGGATACTGCAAAATATCGTCCATTGATGAAAACAAATCTGGTTAGCCACTCCCTCAAGTACCTCACCCGAACATATCTTGGGCAAGTTTCTCTTCTCGGTTGTTTTATATCTCATGCTTGTTAATTTGTTCATTTACTTATAGACTTGGATATCTAAATTTTCCTGAAGAAGGTTGTTTAAAAAGTTTTTTTTTTTTTTTTTTAATTTTTATCTCTTATTACCTTGTCCTTCAAATTCTTTCTTGGTCTTTCCCCATACAATGTTTGATATCATAGTAAGTTATTTTCTAATTAATTCAGGTTAGAAGCTCTGCGGATTACTTATTTATCCCCATACAATGTTTGATAGCATAGTAAGTTATTTTCTAATTAATTCAGGTTAGAAGCTGCGAATTACTTATTTATCCCCATACAGTGTTTGATATCATAGTATGTTATTTCCTAATAATTTCTTCCGGGATGAGAGAACACGCAAGCATTCTTCCCCTATATAAATTGGTGAAAAGGTTGCAGACATTTGTTGAAAATGGAGATAATAAAGTAGGACAAATTGGCAGAAGTTTATGATAACATGAAATAGTTGCTGGTTATCTATTTTCTTGTAGAGATCTTTATCGCACTTGGATTCCTGGTTAACTCTAAATGTTGAGTCACTTTGTATTGTCACGAAGCTTTGGCTTTTCACAGGTATGAAATCCAATCTGGTCTGCACAATCCATATGAAGATTGTGTGTCTGCAATGAGACTATACAAAAGAATGCGTGCCGTCGATCATCAGAATAAAGGCATAGGAGCATCACTTCCTACTAACTATACTCAAAACGGCACAAACTGTTTTGATTCATGGAAAGCCAAGGAACTTGAGAAGATGACGCCAGATGAGCTTTACCAAATGTCGACGTCGAACTACAAATGTTGGTGCTTAGATCAACGCAAGAATGCAGTGTCAGGCATCTGAAAGCTTTCATGCACAATGGAAACTGCTGTGGTGCATGTTTTAGATTTTGAAGGAAGCTTAGATATACGTAGAAAATCCTTGTAGGCCGTTAAGATTGTATTATAAGATGGTTTTTTTTTCTGTGTGTGTGTTATACATTTATAATAACTTCCACCAGAACGTTATGGTACTTAAGGGAGCTCAATTTGCAGTGAATAAGCTTTAAGCCACCAACATTGGAACCAATATTTAAAGCTTAATTCTACCCACCACCAAAAAAGTAATTTTTTATCTGTAAAGCCACCATCCAATGAGATTGCCATGATTCAACGCCAAGGCTATTTAAGATGTTGATAGCAAACATATGTACGTTGGAGATGGAGGGTTTGCCGACTTTCAACTTTTCAAAGTTGTCAGTCCAACGTCTACTTGTCTAAACAACAAGTTTGACCCGTTTCGTTTCATCATCATAATCTTATTGTATAACGAATAAAAATTAGATAAAATTTTTGTGGTGACGGTTAAAATTGTCCAATTATTAATATAAGCCAGTTTTATTTATTATTATTTAACGGATAGAGAGAGGTAAGAAAAAGGTCTATTTTATCAGTCAAACAAAGAAAAAATAAAAAAAGTAAGCCGTAAAAATTGGGATTACGAATCTTGTGTGATATGGTCTTGGCCCCCAAGGAAACCCATTTACGGTGGAAGCACCTGCAGCTGTTTCCCTCGCTCTCTTATGAAAAATCAGCAGAAGGCTTTCTTGACTTGGAAAAATCCACTTTAGGCTCTTCTGCAACCCAACAACAACAACAACAACAACACAGAGCCTGCCATGGCGGTGTCCGTACAGAGGCAGCAGCCGAGTCATCTGTGGGACACCGTGCTCGAACTCACCAAGTCAGCTCAGGACAAGAACATCGACCCCCTCATCTGGGCGATTCAGCTCAGCTCCAGCCTCAACTCGGCGGGTGTCTCTTTGCCTTCCGTTGAGCTCGCTCACCTCCTTGTTTCCCACATCTGCTGGGCCAACAACGTGCCCATCACATGGAAGTTCCTTGAGAAGGCCGTGACTGTCAGGATCGTCCCTCCCATGCTCGTCCTCGCTCTCCTCTCCACTAGGTACCTCCTTTCTGCTATCTGCGAGCCCTATGGCGGTTTTTTAAGATTGCTGCTATTCTTTTTGTTTATTATCAAGTAAATAAAATTGATATTTTTTGTTTTATTTCTTTACTAAGGGTCATTCCGAATCGGCAGCTTCACCCTGCTGCATACAGGCTTTACATGGAACTCCTTAAGAGGCACGCATTCTCATTAGCTTCTCAAATAAATGGACCAAATTATCAAAAGTAAGGGCTTTAATTTATCTCAGCTTCATGATTCCTTGTCTGTAGCAATTTCCTTAACCTCAAAACCTTTATTTTATTTTATTTTTTACTTTATCTTTTTCGGTTGAAAGGATGCTTTAGCTAATATAAAGACACAAAAATAGAAATAATCTGTGTAGTACCTTTTTAAATTTTACAAATTAAAGGTTGTACACTGTGACACTGTCTTTGTTACAAATGCATGAAAATGAAATTTTGTACATTTATTCTTCCTTGATTTTTACCTTATAGGTGCTGTCGCTACAAGTTCCTTTAACAAAACTCTATATGGAAGAAGCAGTGTTTCCATTGAAAACATTTCTCTTTTTCCCTCCTACCCGACTTACATACTGATTTATTAAAAGAAACACTGAATTTTTTTACGTTCTTGTTACAATAAATACTGTAAACAAACCAAAAACTTTAAAGCAGCATCCTTAGCATTTCTATTTGGATGTTTGTATCACTTCTGCTACAATTGATGCTTCTCTTTTGCGTACTGCTACTTGGTGAAAAGAAGTACTAACATAACTCTTTGATGAAATTACAGGATCATGAGTTCCATTGATGGCGTTCTTCATATGTCTCAGTTATATGGCCTTCAAGTGTGTGAACCTGGAATCCTTCTGGTTGAATTTGTCCTTTCAATTGTATGGCAATTACTTGATGCATCATTAGATGATGAAGGGTTGCTGGAACTTACCCCAGAAAAGAAGTCTAGATGGCCAACCAGGCCACAAGATATGGAATTAGATGGTCAAGATTGCTTTGGCGAGAAAAGAAGCGAATACAATGAAGGCCTGCATAAAGCAAATACTTTAATGGCGATTGAGCTAATTGTAGAGTTTCTGAAAAATAAAGTTACCTCGAAGATCCTTTACTTGGCACGTCTTAACATGTAAGCACCTAGATATTTACTCTAGCTTTCTTGTAGCTTCTTGTGCATTTTCAGTGTTTTGTTCTGTAAATGAGAGATCAGTAGAGAAACAATATTTTTCCTAACACACAAACCCCTCTTTCTAGGCCATCACATTGGGCAGGTTTCGTTCAGCAACTGCAGTTGCTTGGAGCAAATTCATCAGTTATAAGGAGTTCAAAACATGTAACTCCCGAGGTGCTGCTGCAGTTGACATCTGATACACGTATAATTTTGTCTCGGGAATTCAAAACGATATCACAGCAAGATTTTCATGCAGTCTTGGCCTCTGGGTCTTTGGTATCTTCTCCTTGTCAATCTCATGGAGTTACTAATTCTTCACTCTGGCTTCCTATTGATTTGTTTCTTGAAGATGCTATGGATAAATCACTAGTGGCACCTACTGGTGCTGTTGAAGCTCTTGTTGGTGCGATTCAATTTTTTATTGTTATATGTGGATATGATAAGTATACTTGTCCTAAGCACTATTAGTGAATCAAAGTTACTGTTGCAGGTTTGGTAAAGGCTTTGCAGGCAGTTAATGGCACCACATGGCATGCTGCTTTCTTAGGTTTATGGATTGCAGCTCTTAGGCTAGTTCAAAGGGTAGGAATTGATGGCAACTTTTTAAATTGGTCGCTGTATTTCATTGTTGATACCTGTTTTGTTCTTGGAAGAAGTTTTTCATAAGAAGACATGGTCAAGATGCTTCTTGATATAAATCAAGTTATCTTAATCTGCATGAGAGCATGAAATGGATTTGGATTTTTAGCAATTCTGTTCTCATGGTTCTTCCCTTGGAGCTTACATTTTCTGTTTCAATATGACTTCATTGATGTATCTTCACTTTTTTCTTACTCCCCTTTCCTTTGGTCTTTTAGGAAAGGGATCCCAGTGAGGGTCCTGTGCCTCGCCTTGATACCTGCCTATGCATGTTGTTGTCTATTACAATACGTGCAATAACTAATATTATTGAGGAAGAAGAATGTGAAATACTGGAGGAAACTGAACATGGCTCTACTAACCAAAGGACAGAAAAACAGGCCCTAGGACTGAGTCGCAAGGATTTAATCACCAGCTTACAGCTACTTGGTGATTATGATGGCTTGCTCACGCCACCTCAACATGTTAGTTCAGCGGCCAATCAGGCTGCAGCCAAAGCAATGTTGTTCATCTCAGGCCTTACTGTCAGTAATGGATACTTTGATTCTGTTAGTGTGAGTGACATGCCGGTGAATTGCAGTAAGTAATTAGTTTCTTTGAGCATTTCAAGCCTTGTTATTAATTCTTTTGATCATCCTTCGGTTTTCTTTATATACTATACTCTGTCCCAGGTGGAAACATGCGGCATCTAATTGTTGAGGCTTGCATTGCGAGGAATCTACTAGACACATCAGCGTATTTCTGGCCAGGTTATGTGAGCACTTGTAGCAATCAAGTGCCACGCAATGTGCCTAGCCAATTGCCTGGTTGGTCATCATTAATGAAGGGGTCCCCTCTAACTCCACTAATGGTGAATGCTTTGGTTGCAACTCCAGCTTCTAGGTATGCCCTCGCTCTACTTTTTTAGGCTTTTCTCTTCTTATAATTTTGTTTTTAATGGTGGGGGGAAATTTGCTTGTAATAGAGTTTTTACTTCAGCTTCTATTCCCACCTTCAGTTTTTTAAATTCTTATTACCATTCAACTTAGGCTCTACACAGAGATATTTGGGTTGACTGTTTCGTCTTTTGTTTATTTTGTTCATTTGAGTTCTGTTTAGTTCATATTAAGTCACGCTACTCATGTGAAAAGTGAGACTGTGAAACTCTTTGAATGAGATTCAGTGGACAATGATGAACTTGATCCAAGTATGTTAGTTAATGTTTATGAACATTTTATAATAGTCTGAAGAGTATATTGAGACAAGAATGGCAGTTGGAGCTCATTGATAATGATACTAAATATATGGGCAACCGCCATTCTTTATCAATTATTACTAAAATAAAGTTTATATTAACATGAGTCTCAAGCCGACTCCATTTAGTTGAGACCAGGACTTTGCTGAGCTATATAATTGTTTTACATGAAAGATTACATAAGCAAAAAGAGGACCTAAAATTCTGGTACACATATATGACTAAAGGTAAGAAGCTGTCTGATTGACTATAATATTCCCTAATATTTCTTGACCATGATGACCTGGTCTTCAGTTACTCCCTTCTTTTTCCTGAAGCCAGGTATATCAGATGCTCTTTTTTGTAAATTTACCAGTGGTATGGCAACTGAATTTAAGCTCATGGATTTGATGGAAGCTTAGCAGAGATCGAGAAAATATATGAGATCGCAGTCAATGGTTCAGATGATGAGAAGATATCTGCTGCTAACATTCTTTGTGGAGCATCTCTAAATCGTGGTTGGAGTATTCAGGTAATCAGTGTCAGCCTCTGTTTTTGGTTTATTTGACTCTGGAAAATACTAGTTTTGATCTCTGTTGTTTGCAGGAGCATACCTGTCTCTTTATTATAAAATTGCTATCGCCCCCAGTTCCTGCAGATTACTCAGGGAGTGATAGCCATTTGATCAGCTATGCTCCACTTTTCAATGCTCTTCTGGCTGGAATAACATCTGTAGACTCTGTTCAGATGTTCTCCTTGCATGGATTGGTAGGTTGAATTCAATAACTGTACTAACTACTAATAGCTGTATTTTAAGGTTGCATTAAGAATAAAATAAGTTTTGGGAAACGATTTGAAAAGACAATATCCTAGGCAAGATATGAAAGTAGAGGGTTATAATCTGTATGAGAAACCAAGAAAGAATCCGTTTCCTGGAATTACTCAATCATTAAGGATTAGGTTGGGTTCGGTAAGTCATAGTTTAAGTTTTTCCAAGTGCCAATAGAGAAAATAGCTAGTTCTTTTTTCCAAGTGACATAATTATGATCCTTTAAGAATTATTGTTCATTGTGTCTCCAATGATAAAATTTAAACAAATGAAGTAATCAAGCATGCCTGCCTATCTGCAAAAACACAGAATCAAGTAAGATGTAAATGATGAGAAATTTCTAAGGCCTTAAATATTTTCGTTCATTTGTCATTTATTGCCAGGTTCCACTACTTGCAGGAGCACTGATGCCCATCTGTGAGGTTTTAGGGTCGAGTGTTCCCAGTATATCATGGACTCTTACAACAGGGGAAGAACTCTCTTGTCATGCAGTTTTCTCAAATGCATTTACGCTCCTACTGAGGTTATGGAGATATGATCATGCAACTCTTGAGAATGTGGTCGGAGACTTGCCAACAGTGGGATCCCTACTGACTCTTGAATACCTTTTATTGGTTCGAAACTCCCAATTAGCATCTAAATCACTCAATCGACTTAAATGCAAAAGAATATCAAAGTTTCTCAACTTTTCTTTTGAACCCATAATTTTAGATTCTTTTCCAAAATTGAAACTCTGGTACCAACAGAATCAAAAATGTATTTGTTCAACCCTCTCTGGACTTGTACTTGGGACTTCTGTTCATCAGATCGTTGATGCACTCCTGAACATGATGTTCAGAAAAATAAATAGAGGTAGTCAGTCCTTGACTCCTTCAACTTCAGGAAGCAGCAGCTCATCAGTGTCAGGGACTGATGATGCCTATACTAGACTCAAAGTGCCAGCATGGGATATCCTAGAAGCAACTCCGTTTGTGCTTGATGCTGCTCTTACAGCTTGTGCCCATGGAAGAGTCTCTCCCCGAGAATTGGCAACAGGTTTGTTCAATTCTCATTTGAATGTTTAAATGCCGTCCAATTTAATTCTTTTATTATGCATTGGCTAAATTAGACACCTATGTGTTGACATATTGAGGCAATTTAGGGGATGTGTCTCAAAAGATTCCAAACGGGCACCTAAATGATTCTGCTAATTTTTAATCTAATTGACCCTGATATAATCTGCCAGCTAGGCCGCTGCTCACTTTATCTCAGGGATCTTAATATGTAAATATTACACTAACAGAGATTGTATATTAAATAATTACGATCAAATAAATTATATTTAGTACATTTTTTAGCATAATAGTCAAACAGATGAGCTCTTTGATTTTAGTTACTAACCTTAATGCCATGTTCCTTGACAAATATTATAATGTGTCTATAAACTCTGTGATAGCGGATTCACTGTGCTTAGAACATTTTCAAGTTGAGCTTATTGAGACAAAAGCTGTATGTTTACTTTAAACGATATTAGGGAGTGAGCATATAATTGACTCCAGCTTCTTGTTACTTCAATTTTGTTTACTGTTGATTTGTCTAAGTACTTTCCAAACTTCATCTCAGGACTCAAAGATCTTGCCGATTATCTCCCGGCTACTCTAGCAACGATTGTGAGCTACTTTTCAGCTGAAGTAACACGAGGAATATGGAAGCCAGCTTACATGAATGGAACTGATTGGCCAAGCCCTGCAGCAAACTTATCCAGTGTCGAGCAGCAGATAAAGAAAATACTTGCCACCACTGGTGTTGATGTGCCAAGCCTTGCAGCTGGTAGTTTCTCATCTGTAGTTTTATGGGTGATTATTATCATTTTTGTCAACTTTTTAATTTTAAAATGAAAAAAAAGGGGTGAAAAAGAAGCAGCTTGTGTAGAAAAGTTCAAATTGCCTTTTTTGAACCATCTTCTTGAGTAAAATTATGTTAGTTGGATTGTTGAAATTATATACATCTCATGTGGATTGTTGAAATTATATACATCTCATACTTAATATTTTTATTACATGGCAAGTGACAGACAACCGTAATTTGGTTTCTGATGAACTCAGAAATTCTGATAATCAACCTGTTAACAATAAGCCTTAATTTGTGCTTGCAGTGGGGAGCTCTCCAGCTACACTTCCTTTACCCTTGGCTGCCTTCTTGAGCCTCACAATAACTTATAAACTGGATAAATCTTCTGAACGTGCTCTCATGCTGATTGGGCCAGCCATGAGTTCCCTAGGTAATCATTGTCCTTGGCCATGCATGCCTATCATAGCCTCACTATGGGCCCAGAAAGTAAAGCGCTGGAGTGACTACCTGGTCTTCTCTGCTTCTAAAACTGTCTTCCACCACAACAATGACGCTGTAGTCCAGCTTCTTAAGAGCTGCTTCACATCCGCTCTGGGCCTAAGTTCCTCCAACGTCAACTGCAATGGTGGTGTGGGTAGCCTCCTTGGCCATGGTTTTGGTTCCCACTTCTACGGTGGGATCTCTCCAGTTGCTCCAGGATTTCTTTACTTGCGCGTACATCGATCTGTTAGAAATGGAATTTTCTTGTCAGAAGAGATAGTCTCCCTCCTCATGCTTTCTGTTAGAGAGATTGCAAATTGTGGAGTACCTAAAGAGAAAGCGGAGAAGTTAAGGAAGACCAAGTATGGGATGAGATATAGGCAGGTTTCTTTTGCTGCAGCCTTGTCACGTATCAAGCTTGCAGCATCTCTTGGAGCTTCATTAGTCTGGATATCAGGTGGATCAAACTTAGTCCAATCATTGATTAAAGAAATCTTGCCTTCTTGGTTTATATCAGCCCATGGTTCAGAACAAGAAGGCCCAGAGTCCGGAGGTATGGTTGCTATGTTGAGGGGCTATGCACTTGCATACTTTGCCGTGTTCTGTGGGACATTTGCTTGGGGGGTTGACAGTGTATCGCGGGAATCGCAACGGCGACCATCATTTCTCGGGGCACACTTAGATTTTCTTGCAAACGCATTAGATGGGAATATATCACTAGGTTGTGATTGGGCAACCTGGCGGGCATATGTGATGGGGTTTGTGAGCTTGATGGTAGGTTGCACGGGAAAGTGGGTTCTTGAAGTCGATATGGATGTATTAAAGAGGCTAACCAAGGGATTGAGACAATGGGATGAGGAGGAACTGGCTATAGCTCTACTGGGAGTTGGTGGGGTAGGAGCAATGGGTGCAGCAGCAGAGCTGATTGCCGAGACTGAGCGCTGAGTGTGGTGGCGGCCTTTTGCAACCGTAGAAGAAGATTGCTGATTAACTCATTGTACCCATCCCTTGCATTTAAGTAGCTCTTGTAACCCTAGACTCTTACATGCTATTGTAGATTTTTCATAGTGTTTTCTGTTTCTCCTGTAGAAATGTGGCTCATGTAAATGCAAGCAGGTATGTGATAAAAATTTTGTAGTTGTGACACGCTGTTCATGCTCTAAACAATATCTTTGGTTTCTTTTATTTTTACTTTAATTTTTTTGAAGCAATTTTCACATTGAAATTATGATTTACTTTTATGCATGAATTCGATTTTCATAATTTGTTATTTTATTTAATATACCATGCTGCATGGCACAGTTCATTGGTTCAATTTCAACTCAAAAGTCGTCTCGTTTTATTTACGCTTATAAATCAGATGTTATGGAGTTACCGTTAAACGTCGCTCGACGTTAGAAAAAAACAGTTGAAGCCTCTCTCTCGTCGTTACGGCTGTTATATTCATTCATTGATTATTATTATTATTTTTAACGCGGTTATATTCAGTTTTAGGTAAAACATGCGACGGCGTCAGCGTTAAGTTTTTACTAAGCACTGTACACAAAGTTGTGCCCAGTATGAATATTATCTATCCCCTTGGTTTTTGCCTAGCACTCAGTCACAGTCTCGTTTCTGTAGATTGAATAACGTGAGAAACCGACGGAAAAATGGAGGCCAAAGTGTTGAGGCTGGTGACATGTACATCACCCACACCATCGCCCACTTCGTTGTCGTCGTCGACCATTTCAAAGATTCCACAGTCGCTTTGCCCCTCTCCTTTCAACCCCAAGTATCCACCCCGAGCAGGTTGTCTCTTCGTTCATATGACTTGGTATTTGCTTGCGCGTCCTTCTATTTTTTTATTTATATCTTGGGATTTTACCGGTCAGTTTTAACGAGGAGCTCGAGCAAAGAAGAGCCACTCCTGGAGGGGCTTCCCAAGGAGTATTACGATGATGTAAGTGGCTGCCTATGTTCTACTTTTGCTTAACTGGGTCGAAAGTCGAAAAGTCGAAAAAAGTTGAAATTTTATTGATTTGTTGTGGGAAAGTTACAACCTTTATTAGTATATGGTTTTATATACAAACACATACAAGTTTAGTGCACACATACCAAGAAGACACTAATTTGTAATTGTTGCTGTTTGTGTTATTACCAAAGGTAATATGATATATCATTGAACAGTATATGTTGGTTATGGCTCCGTGTATAATTGCTTTTAGTCTGTTGAAGAACAACGAAGCATCTAATCTATGCATTCAATCCTATGATTCTATCTATAGGAGTTTTTTTTTGTTTTTTTGATAAATAAAGGGTTGCATTAAGCACAAAAGAAATCCTCACAGGAGGCTTACAACAGCAGACCTGCATCAACTTGGTCCTGTTTAGCAATCAAAGAAAAACTACTCGGAACACTTGAACTAGAAAAAGAGTCTACCCCACTAGAAAACAAAAACGGAATACTACTTTGAAGAGTCAATTTAGCTATCCTATCAGCCAACGAGTTGGAAGATCTGGCATTCCAATTCAGCTTCCAGTGCCTTGAGCTAAGCATCCTTCTGCAGCCGATCGTTAGGTATCTTGTGTCCCACTGCGATGGATCCTCCATTGCATTAAATCTTTTTAACCATCTCCTGGGAATCAGCAGACCAAATAATATTACTCCGGTGTTTTCCTTCACTAATCTTCAAAGCCCACGCCAGCGCCCTGAACTCTGCTTCCAAATTTAACCTTTCTACTCTGGGAAGTAAATTTAATAGTATATATGTTTTAGTGTTGCTCAACTGGGTTGAAAATGGGAAAAGTATGCAAATTTATTAATTTGTAATGGGAAAGTTGCAGGCTTTATCAGTATATGGTTTTAGGGCGTGCAACATCAAGACACTGATTTGTAATTGTTTCTGTTTGTGTTAAAATTCTCAAAGGTAATGTGATATTTTTTTTTTTTGGTGAATGTAATGTGATATATGATTGAACGGTATGTTGTTTATGGCTTCGTGTATGCTTGTTGAAGACCAATGAAGCATACAATATATGCATTCAATACAATGATTCAGTTTAGAAAGGTTAAATATTTAACCTTTCCACTCTAGGAATGGCAAGCCCGACAAAGAGAAAAGACAAAGGAGCTGCATCGAAGGCGTCAGGAGGAAGAAGCAGAAGAGCAAAGAAAGGTTGAAGAGTATCGGGAAATTGGTTTGCGGCTGAAGGGTTACCCCGAAGAAGATGTCCGAAAGGCTCGGATATTGGTTTCGAGCTTAATCAGATCTGCTGAAGAAGTGGAAGAGGTACTCATAAATTTGAGTAATATCCAAACCCAATGTTGCTTAATTTTACAGCAGAATGAGAACATATAGTTATATAATAATTGTTACAATGTACTCAGAAAATAGAAGAAGCTGCGGAGAAAGGGGAACTCACTGAGCTTGTTCTTATGGTGATTTGGAATCGCCTTGATCTTGCTCGACGTGATGTAAGTTGGCAATCAAATCAATATCTCTAATAGTTCCCATGTGCATAATAGTGCCTGTCCTTGTGTAGAATTATTTCCACTGGATACAAGTGCTTAGAGGTTTATCAAATCATAGGTGTTCTATTGCATCAGAATAGTTGGCAATCAAAGCAATATATCTCTCTCTTTCTAGCTTACTGACTCAGATATTTATGGCACTCTTTCCAGGATGAAAAGGATGCTGTTAGAAGTCTTGATCTACTATACAGAAGGGTTGAGGTATTAATTGCTTTCTTATTTACTGCATGTCTTGGCTGCATCGATTAAGCAGTTTGTAAAATCTGCCACCATATATGTAGTTCTGAAAGATGTAATCATCTTGTAAGATCTGCTACCATGTATTTACCGTTATTTGTTGTTGTGTAATACCATCCCACAACTTGCGGAAAAAATATGGATTAGCACTTGGAAGTACTCTCTTCGAATATGTCTTCTATTATTTTCTTACCTTACATGGAAAAGAATCACTAAATCTGTGTTTAATTCAATGTTTTAGACTGAGATTTTGAAACGGGAGGCTACTCCTGCCATGAGACTACTCAACGATCTTTTGAATATCCATGATGGGTTTGATGATATAGGATGGCTGAAGGAATGCAAAAAACGCATGGCTGATACTTTTCCACGAGAGGATCCATTTAGCATTGTTCTTCCTGCAGGATTTGACATTGATAAGGTAAAGATGCAATCGCTCTCTTAGTCTCTCCTCCTCTCTCACAATAAATTAGATTGTTCTATGTGAATGATTCTTCCCCTCTTTTAAGTTGATGGCTCATGTGAACATGAAATCCATCTGCTAACTTTTTCCTGTCTCTGTATCAGCATGAAGGGCCACTGCGACCACCACTTGAAGCTGACGATGCCCTGTTGAGAGTAGACTTTGTAAGAGAAGTTGATGCGTTGCTACAGGAGGTTCGGGATGAACAAAGTGAATCACAAGCTGCTCAAGGGCTTGATCCTGAATCCATTGCCAATAGGTTGAAACAACAAGAGAAGCAACGAACCATACGCCAGGTTGAAGCTCTACTAGACCTCGCCATTAATTTGAAATGGTAGCAGCAACATTTTAGTGTTTTTCATGGCCCTTTTTGCGTTTTTCCTTTTGAGAGAATAGAGAAAGAGTGGTTGCTGCAGTTAGATCCCATGGCTCCTTTGATACGTTATATTGGGAGGCTCATTTAAGATTAGTTCTGTGATACAATTTCTTATGGTGTAGTTTTGAAAGTATAAACAGAACTCTGTATGCCCACTGGGACTTTGGGACGTATATTATGCTCATTTTAAAATTCCCTTTTGCTTAAAATCAAAACGTACCATCACATGAGAGTCTATAAGAAGTCGAACTCCCATTTATATTAAATTCTGTATAGAAGTGCAACGGAAAGGTAAAAGGTAAAAAAATTAAATAAATAAATAACAAAACTCTATACCCGTCGAATTATGAACAAAAATATGTGTGCTGAAGAAGCCCATGAAGCAACTCTCTTCGAGCACTGCTTATCCTCCGCTGCATTTAATCCATCATGCCTACTACAGCCAAGAAACGTCTTGAAAACCAATTGAAGCAGAATTGGATATAACAACATAATTTTAATCATGCAAGCAATTGGTGATAATGTAGTTTTCAAGATTATTAACGATTTTATTGGAAAACTTTGAATAATTTACATAGGGTTTACATTTGCCTCATAAACGACATGCTACTCTCTGCTGCACTCGAATGTTTATTGGGGTATTCTATAATAAATTTTGTCTACAGGATGTATTCTACAGTAAAAAAAAGAATCCATCATGTACAATTATAAGGCATTTACTAACAGAGGAAATTGGGGGGCACTACTTGCATCTGGCTTCAAATAGAGCACAACTATAAGACTTCATCTCATAAGCAAATGATCCCACCATCTGCCCAAGGACAGGCTTACCATCAGTAGAGAAAAACTCTGGATATGGAAGAGCTGTGTCAACCAGTCGGCGCCATTCCAAACCCTGTGGAGCTGGGGGTAGAATAACGGTCTCTGAATCGTCAGCCGCATTGAAGACAATGAATAAATCACCCCTTGGTGTAGAAGAAGAGTCGGAGGATACTTTGTTCCCAAGTTTGTCTTCATCAGCCTTCAACCTCATGGCAAGGAATTTGCCAGATGGGTCTTCCCATCTGGGTGGAGATTGGTCACTTCCATGCCAGTCAATGTTGTCTTCTTTCAAGAAGTTCCTCCCCTGGAGAAGGTCACTTCTCCTCATCCTCAATGAACTCAAGAATGAGATAAATTGTCTAATTTGAATACCAAAACCCGTTTCTAGAGCATTCCAGTCAAAAGATTTTCTATCACCATATGCAGGGGAACCACCAGAAGATTGTCCACATTCATCTCCCATATTAAGAACAGGCACACCCAATGACACATACAGAACAAAAAGAAAATTTCGGATCTGTTTAAGTCGTCTCTCAAGGACAGCAGTCTTATTTGTAGGACCTTCTTCTCCACAATTCCAACTTAGTTCTGAAGCCAACTCATCGTTACTGAAGCTGACAAGGTCTACAAGAGGAAGTCCTGAACTTCTGGCAATAAAATTGAAAGAAAATGCTGGTCCTCGACCATCTGAGCAGATGTCTCCACTCCCACAAAGACGGGTGGCAAGGTCACTAATAAGTCCCTCACCCCGCAAATAGTTTCTAACGTCAATGCAAAATCTTGTATTCATTTCTGCCCACCTCTTCCAATGTGGAAAACGAATTTCCTTTGGAACCATGTCATGTGGGTCCCAGCAATCTGCAATGATCTTGGTATTTGAGAGTAGTGGATCATAAGCAATTGCTTCAACGAGAGGAGGGCGAGACAGGTATTCTCCATGAAACCCTAGCAACAGAGAGGATGCGTTGATGAAACAAAAACCATCGATGTGAAACTCAGTCACCCAGTGGCGAAGGCTGTCTAAAATCATCTGTTGCACAATGGGATAGTTACAATTTAGAGAACTTTTTCTTCCCAAATCCACAACCCCATTCATATGATAATAAGATGGATCATCGATTCCATGAAGTGATTCATTATCAGCAGTATGGGTGAAAACAACTTCCAATAAAACCTCTATCCCATTGGCATGCAATTTCTTCACCATCTCCTTCATTGAATTGATAGCAGTTATAGGGTCTCCCGAAGGTCCGTAGAGATTCATTGGCGAAAAGAACTGACATGGAAAATACGGCCCTTTTTCTTCATCAAATGGGAAAATTGGCTCTAGTAATACTGCATTCACACCCAAGTCCTTCACATGCTCCAACTTCTCAGTCAAACCAGAGAAGGTCCCTGCAATATCAGGAGGTAACTGACTAGACTTGTGCTCAGTAAAGCGCCTCACATTTAATCGATAAACTACTAATTTCTCCACTGGTAAGTTAGGACGAATATCATTGGTCCAGTCAAAACCAGGTTCTTTGCATAATCGTCCAAGGTACTTTGGCCTACTTCCATGATTACTGGTAGAACTCACAATGATCTTAGCGTATGGATCCAGAAGTATATCTCCATCCACTAAATCTCTATTTCTCTGTAGATGGGCCCCCTTGAATCGATAACCATAGCTCACAAAAGCCCAGGTACTTTCAAAAGAGGCATGCCAGATATCACCTGATCTATTGACATAAGGATCTAGATCAAGCTCCAAAGCAGGATTGTCAGCTGTAGTGTCATCATACAAACACAAAACCACACTTTCTGCATTCCTTGAAAAAATGGCGAAATTTATGAAACCATCACTTGAAAAGGAGAGACCTAGTGGAGTTGAAAAGCCTGAATCAAAACCAATGGGGACACAAAAATTTGCCTTCCTATGACTTCTTATTTGTAAGCCACTGGAATCAGCATCTACTGGAGATTTTAAGAGAAACGAAAGATAAAAGGGGATTTGTTTTGCCTCAAACTCCAACTGAGTAGCGAACATGTCAAAAGAAGTCTTCACAAACGGAGTGTCTACAGTCTTGGTTCTGTCATTGAAGACTGAAGCCTCAGAGTCTATAGAGATGAAATTGGATGAATCATCTCTGTACATGCCCCAGTTAAGTACCAGTCTATCATCATTAGTAGAGAGTTGTAAAGATGAAACTTCAATGTTCACAACATAATTGACATTCTTCTTTCTAACAAAAACATTCACTAGACCACCAATTTCTGCCCTAAACAGATAAGTTGATACCTTATCAAGTTCTTCAACTTCAGTATTGGTTGAGAGTCTCCGTTCAATTGGCTCAATAGACACTCGTGATCTAGCATACACCTTGAAATTAAGATTCCTGGGAGATGTTCTAGCAAATCCTGGCACAACTTCTCCACAAAATAGCTTTCTTTCATCCATTTTATCAAATCTGTTCTTTTGGCATATAAGATGACTTGTATGTTTCGTCCTAGATGACGTAGAGCCTCCACAATTCAGACAGCAAGTCTGTATTACAAGTGATGGTACAAGAGTTGCCATCTTTAGTCAAAAAAAAGAAGATAATCCCAAACCAGATAGCAAACTGAAACCCTTGCCAAGTGAGAGGATCTTCCTACTGCACTGGAACTGATTTTCTGTTTCCACAGCCAAATAAAAATTTTCATTACTTCTAGAAACGACCAATTTTTCTATGTTAAATGTTAAGCAAATTAATATAATTAGATGATCACGTTAGAAAATATGAGTATCCAGCTCATACATTTATCACTCAAATGCAAGACCAAACTCAACTTTAAATAGAGTAATATAGCATGAAAAAATCTGGATGAATGCTGTAACATATAATTGCAATGACAACCTACAGAATTGAAGTGGATGCTAATCTTAAAAAGCATGATGATCACCAAGATAAGTTTGGAACATATCAAGAATATGATGATTAAGCTTCCTAAAATGCACTCGCCTAAAATAAACTGTGTATGAAACCAACAACAAAGAGGAAAGCAAAACAAAACAAAAAAAAACCCAGTCGAGAATATCTATATGGGTATTCATTATTCAAACAAATTCGTAGTTTACAACAATTAACCAACTTCAAAAGCTTCTACAGCTAGCTAAGCAAAAGAAGGAACAAATTGAATCATTCTGTCCACAGAATAACACAGAAAGCTAAGCAGGAAATTATAAAAAAATAAAATAAAATTACTTGGCCTTTATGCGGCAATGGCACTTCAAAATCATCAAAGCAATAAGGGCCAAAGCGTAGGAACAAAAATTCAGACACAATAAAGTGAGGAACTAAACTTACACCATCGGACTTGCTCAGTGAAAGGAGCAGATATCTTACTGGTGTTCACCAAAAAATGATCAGAGAGAGACAATGAGACCCTGAAAAGTTGAGATGAAGACAAAGAGAGTGAGAGTGACAGGTTGGAGTGTCGTTTTCTGCAGAGTTATAATGACCGCACAAAGCAGAGCAAAGCCGATCGAGATTGAAAAGCTTCGAAGCCGTGATTTGGCGTTCCATAACCGTGCTTCGCGTCCTTATGGGAATATCCATGATGATGATGACTATTGACCGTCGAGGCGTTAGAGTTTTCTTGCGGCTGAGATTGAAACTTTTTGACGGTGGAACGCATCATAGTGGATTCTATTTAGTAATTGTATTTGTCAAACTAAATATGAGTACTTTAAGGATTTATTGCCGAAGTATCCTATTCTACGTTGTCATTATTATCCTTGTGAATTTATAATATCAATCACTTTCTTCAACATTTTTTTTAATAAAAAACATCTCTTAATCTTATTATATACTCAACCTATTTGTTAATGATTTTATTAGTCGTCTATGATAATTATTTAACGAATTGTCATTAGATTAATGGAGGGCATCACCTCTAATTCTAAAAAAATATAATAGAAAGAAACCTCATGACTTCAATTACTTTTAAGCATAAAATGAAAGCATACCTATAAAAATATATTATATACATTTGAGTGAGAGGTTAGCAAAGTTACCTAATATTAAACAAAAATAAAATAAAATAAGAATATCATAAATCTATGAAAACAAATATTGAAAAGAATTAACTAGGAAACGGAGAAGCTAGCAACAAGTTGCTAATGGCAATGACTAGTAGAGTAGTAGATATTAGTACGTAAGATTAATCTCAAATCTAAATCTTAAGAACAGTAGCTTCAGAGCTGGCATCACTACTCCGATGTGA
Source organism: Rhamnella rubrinervis (assembly GCA_007844105.2). Classification (NCBI taxonomy): domain Eukaryota; kingdom Viridiplantae; phylum Streptophyta; class Magnoliopsida; order Rosales; family Rhamnaceae; genus Rhamnella; species Rhamnella rubrinervis. Next base: position 15,495,482 of record CM017575.2, on the reverse strand, counting down.
GTTCCTCCTCCTAGTGGGAACCAGTGGATTGCTCTCTTCTTCATCAATGGCCACGGGTCTCTCCATGTCTCCACCATTGAACACTGGATGTACGTAAGCATCCTTCAGGTACGCTCTCAGGTTCAGGTTTGGATCTGTAGCCCGTTCTAGTGTATCTTTTACCATTGCATCCTGTCATATATAGATACACATATAATATGTATGTATGTACATCTCACAGAAATACATTGCATATATAATGTTTTATGTATGTGTATTAATCCTCAGTCCTCACTAACCTGTAACGAAAACTTCTTGAATGCTGATTCAAAACGCCCCTTACAGTATATATGGAACCAGATTGTCAAAATAGGTTGTACACCAAGCACAAACGTTGATTTTGAAACACCTAATGTGCTGAACAGTCCCATTAGAAGAAGTTGAGATATGACCAACCCAATTATTACACGCCGATGCACATGCGGCCAGAAGGCTGCAGCACTCTCATATTTCTGGTCATATACGTTAATAATCTGCCCAAAAAAAGGAGAATGTGAGGAAACAGATAAAAACAACTTAGAAAATCATGTTATGTTGTCCATATACAACGCTGAAATTCTACTTGTTTTTGTATTATATCACGTGTTAGAACAGTAAAGACGACGACGATTCGATAAGCCAACTCAGTACCTGATGTCGAAAAACCATGTAGGAGAAAGCAAAGAAGACCAGAATAAAAGGGAGAAGTACAGGAGTAATAACAGAGTAAACTAGTCCCAGCAGAAAATACAATTGAATCCTAGGTTCAGAGGTGGCAAAGTCCAAAGAACCAGGATCCATTGCCTGCTCTCGATCTTGCTCTGTCTTAACCAAGAATGTGTTCTTAATGTGGAACATGACTAATGGAACCAATCTGACAATCTCTGCAGCAATTCCAGCCCAACCATCAACCATTATATAAGTGATGAAGAACGTAGCTTTCATTGGGACTGACACACCAATAGTTTTTGTGAATCTGTAAGAGCAGCAGACTTTTTCCTGTCAGAATATATCATCATCAATAGACTTCTTGGAAATTTATGATATACCCACAAAAAATATTTGTATTTGCTGTGCCTTTTTAACTACTACTCATTATAAGTTTACTGGAAAGAGTTATATATGCACACTTACTGTCCTGAGGACTCGTGAATAAATTTGTGAAGCTGCTGAAATGCTGTTCCCGTAATAATGCTTCCAAGAAACACATTGACGAGTATGAACAAATGATACTTCTCAGCTGATCTCCTCTCCAGAGATGAGAGCGATGTAAAACCTTCTATTTTGGACATTGTCATGAGAATTGTAGGAAGCATAATGAGGAATATTTTTAACGCTATACCCGGAAGAAATCCTTGGATGAATGACTTGATATACTCCCTGCAGCAAGAATTTCCAGAGTTTGAAACTTGAAATTTTCATTTCATTGCTTACACCAAAACATTGTTACTAAAATTCAGATGACACGCACTTTTCTATTACTGGCCTCAAGAAAGGAAGATTCTTCTCAATTCCCTCAATGTTAGCTAGAGATTGAACAAACGCTATCGGAATCATAAAGAAGAAAGTAAGGAAAAAAACACAAATAGCCATGAGCAGTCTTCGCATGCTAAGTTCAACATATGGAATAGCAAGATTGTCCCAATAGACGTCACGTGGCTGAGGAGCCCACTCTGTCAACCAGATTGTAGGATTACTTGATTGCTGAGTTTGAGCACAAACTGCTGCTCCCCACCGCGTTTTGAATGAAACGAATGCTGCAGGCATTATAGCTTTAGGATCACTTGCAACTTTTTCTCTTTCTTCATGTTCCTGCGGATGCAGAAATTTTGTCACTACAGTAGGCAAAGCAAGCAGGACAAAAGTAAACCACCAACATTTTGACTTAATATGAATACTGTGTATGTATTAGCTATAGCACTGTTTTACAACGCCTTTCATCCCTTGAAAATGACTTATTTCTGATAGCAAACTTTCACTTCCTTTTACATAACAACAGCCGTAGAGATAAATAACTAGAGTAATAATGGCAAATTTCACATATTTGTAAACTAAAAGATATTTTTTTGAAGAAGTAATAATAGTAAGAATAAGTTAGATGAAGTTTCCCACACATGCCACTTGAAATTGATGCTTACTTGTTGGGTCAACTTCTCAATCTCAGCTGTATAATAATCAATTGCGTCTGTCTTACTTCCATAGAGGCCACAATAACCTGTCTATAAATAATGTGACATGAGAAAATAAACTCAGGTAGCATAGGCATCATGAAACACCAAAGGAAAAAGTTCAGTAAGAAAGATATGTCCCAAAAAAAAAAAATGAAGAAGGAAACAACTCAGGTAAATTATCATGTAAAGAAAACCTTTTTAATAGGCCTATTCCCAGGATTTCTCTCGTGCTTAGTTTGATAGTAAACGAGCCAATTTTGCAAACTCTTCTTCTTTGCAACCAACTTCGCAAGGCTATTTGCATTGTATACAACCTGCCGATATTGGAGAAAGAAGAAAAAGATCAGAGTTTTGGTAAATGCACAACTCACTGGTAAATATATAGTAGCTATTCCAACAACACAACCCTTTTATTTCCAAGCGCCACTCGTATAGTTGAAAGAACTTTGTTCATAAATCCATAAAGATTGAATCTGCATCCCTAAGTCAGTCATCTTTATATTCTCTTTTACTATTTGGTGGCACTATTTCTTCCTTCCCTTCTAATCAAACCACAATAATTAACAAAATTTGACTTTATGTTACTTACTTGATGCATAAGATAATGATCGGGATGATTTACACAAAAGAAATGTTCAACATGCTCGCTGACTGATTCATCAGGATCTGAGGGAACGTTCTTCACAAGAACCTGTGGAACAACAAAGAAGCATATTAACATATATACATATACTGATTGATATGTACGTAGTAATACACATCCATAATTGGACCAAGTTTAGATTCTTGTCTAAGTTTTGAAAGCTTTTAAAGTTGTTTGATTTGCCAAGGTATAGTCATATAGCCCTACATATAATAAGAAAAATATCAGGCAGACTGTCCTTGCATGTTTCAGTTTCAATATACAGAAAGAAAAGAGTACAATTCTTGTTGACGGATTTGGTAATCCTAGGACCACTGGTAAGTCCAGGAATAATACAGTGATAAACATTTTAAAAGCAGAACAGACCATAAGCATGATAACCTCACCGTAAATTGATCTGGACGACGCTTTTCAGATGCCAAATATCGAAGCCTCATAGAAGCTATCGTCTTGTATTCATGGTATAAGGCGTAGCAAGTCCAAAATGAGAAAAAATACGACATTCCCAAATGAACCCAAAACCTGTTAGTAACAAAGTTTTCATTTTCAGAAGTACAAAATATACTAACGTTCATTTTGGACTTGATGCAACACATATAAAGATCATGTTACGAATTCCAAAGAGAATATATAATTATATTTCTAATCAGACGAAGCCAAGATATATAGTAAATAGCAGGTAGAATATTTCAGACTAGGTATTTTAAAATCTTCGAAAAGAAGACTGTATGACAGTTCAATTTCAAAAGGAAAAACCATCTTACCTATTTGATCCCGATTGAACATTGGAGATTGAAAGCTTGTCAATATCGCTGAATGTTAAATCCTTAATCCCATCCAACGTATTCCCAGTGAAATTGACGGGAACCAAAACTAAAAGAGCGAGCAAGGTTATGGGGACGAATATCTTCAAGCTGCGTATGAGCGTCATTAGATCAAATGATCGACCTAATTAATGCTGAAAATATAAGTAAGCAACAGTGTACATTAAGTATTAACATTTGTGATGTCTCCACTTATGGCGAATCAAAATACACCTTATTGGTGGTATTAAGGAAATATATTATCCTAGTTGCTTTCAGCATCAAAAAGGAAGGAAAAATAGAAGTGTATATATATTTCTTCAGCAAATACACAGGAAGATATATGGATTCAAGTAGGAAAACTGTCTTTTAAGAACTTACCCAAGTAGATAAATCCGGATGTAAACAGTAGAATCAAGCCCTGCATGATCAGTAAGTTCGGGTTCAGGCATATTCAATGCTGCGGGCATCCAATTCAAGAAGTTTATGTATGTCTTGAAGTCCAAGTTAACAAATTTGCTCACTACTGCTCCAGAGAGTCTTGGACTCTCTCTTAACCCCTTAAGATACCATTTGGGGAAGTACACTCTATCATTGATTGGTTGAAGTCTCAGCAGGGCAAAGGCCAAAAGAAACCCAAATGCAGACAAAAGATTAATAGCTGCAGAAACACAAATATCTTGAAGAGTGGCCATCCTTTTCCTTGTGCCTCTGTATCTCCTGAACTTGTATTAGAAACAAGTGAGGACGTCTCAAAACAATTTCTGATAACTATAAGCTAAAACTTCAAAAGATTATATGCTACTATCCTTCTAATTTCAATAATCAAATTACATTTTCCATCTTCTTCAAAAGAACCCATCAAATTGAATGTTCAATTAAAACCGACATTATGATTCAAGGAACAATTACATTATTATTGGACCAAAAACTGCACTTCGCGCCAAAGCAAAGCCTAGAAAAAGCCAATCTCATATGCCCCATCACCTAAGTTTCTAAATAATACAATTCTAACAAAATAAATAGATCAAATACGCAATTAAAAGAGAAAACTAATAAAAGCACTGGAACCAAAATCCAGAAACCAATTTTACTTCGTATTCCAGGTTTGAAAGAGAAACTAAACCCCAGATTCTTCTGAAACAGACAGTGATTTTGAAGGGAAAACAAAATGTTTAATTAAAGGAGGACATACCTACACCTGGGGTCGGTGGCTTTGAATTCGGTGGACGTGAGCTTTGAAAAATGCTCTGGATTCTGCAGAGGATAACCAGCGTTTGGATTTGGATTTCCATTTGTGAGTGAATCAAAGTTTGCGGGGATCAAAACCTAATGGCGGCAACAAGCTCGGAGGCGTGTTTGGTCTCCCTGCACTCCCGCTTGAAACGTTACGCTTATACTTTTGAATTTCTTTTGTGACCAAACTACCCCCCTTTGATTTCCATTAATTTCTTGTCATTATTATTATTATTTTTTATTCGAGTCGCTTAATTCTTCTAAGCTTTTACGTGAAATGGAAATTAATATTACTAATATTCTTTTACTTTCTAGTTTGTACGAATTGAATTGCAATTATATCTATATAATTTCTTTTAGCAATATTACTTTCTCCAAATATATCTATATATATATATATTAACAATTACCTAATCAATAAAAAAGAAAAATATATAAATTCTAATAATTATCAAACAAATTTTAATTTTAGATGGAGTATGTTGGAAATAATAATAATATATTCGTTAATTTCTTCTTCTTCTTTTTTAATTTGGATAGAGTACTGCCAAGTGAAGTCATATTTCCTGTAAAACATATACAGGTGATCTATTTGTGGATCTAAATGCTATACTTATTACTGAAATGAGTATAAAATTTTTATATGTAACTGGATATAAAATTAATTATTTGATAAAAAATATATATAAAAAAAGTAAAAAAAGCCTGCAGATAATTATTTTATTATTTTTCTATTCAGGCTTTTTGTAATCAACACAAAATTAATGATAACCAACAAAAAAAAAATTTGGTCGCCTAATTATTGACTTCTGTCCTCTTTTTTAAACAGAATTTTATGCAACCTTTATCGTATTATTAATACATATCCTAATTCATAATTATAGAATATGCATAAAAATCTCATTGTCTAATGGACAAAAAGGTTACTTTTAGACAATCTTTTTATGATTATTAGACATAACCCAAGTTAATACAAATATTTTGTAAATTAAATTGAAATCGGATTATTGGAGAATCACTTATCTTTTATCTTCTATATCAGTAATTTTGAAAAACACCGACACAAGAAAAATAAAAAAGAAAATAAATCGAAACTTACGATAAAAGGTATTATGAATATTATTAGGATTTATTGGGTAATTTTAAAAAATTCATAAGCGTGTATTTATTTTTACAATTTCAATTAGCGGATTGATGTTTTGTGCAAATTACCGTTTTATATTTTTAGATGCAATAAATAGTCATATATTTTTTTTATGAATGAAAAAGGGTCTCGATGTGGATCTCATCAGCCCAGGATTCTATTAGTGGGTAGAGCCTTCTCTTACAACTTTCCCTGTAGAGTCAAGTGGCACCCCTCAGATCCCTCCACCCGATTCAAGAAGTACTGAAGCAATAACGGCTGCAAGACTGAACCACAACTCTCGCCTGATGGAACGGAACTTCCTTTCCGCTAGGCCACACCCCCAGTCATATATTTATTATAACCTTAGTTAATAATATAATCAATGTATTAACAACATAATATGTATTTTAGTCATTATAGATGATAAAAACAACAGAGCAATATTATTTATCAAACATTAAAATTTTGATTTTGTAATTTACAAACATTTTTGAAACAGCAGTTTGACAAAAATAATTTTCTTAAAGGCTACAATGCAACGATATCAAACGCAAGCCTAAAAATGATGTAACCAAAGGAAAGAAATAAAAATCTAATTGCAAATGATTTCATCAGGACAATAAATGTAGATGCATGACGCAACCGATAGAGAAGCCAATAGAATTCAAGAAAGTTGGGAAAGATGCATTCTTATTAATAACCTCTCCTACAATCTAAAAATCTGGCAAAAACGAAAAAATAAAAATAAATATTCCACGTCAGCTCAAATCGTACAGCTATGTCCTAACTCCACGTCATCATAAAAATATGCTAGCGCCTGCTGGACCTGAATCAACATTATTTCAAACATTTCAATGTTTATTACAAAGAAAAAACATTTCTATGCACCATTAGGGATCACGCGTCCATCTGTTACCGCCGTAAGATCGTCATAATCAACTGTCTGGGCCCCAACATCACCCGCGCTATCATCCTCATCGTCATCATCGTCGTCGACTTTATCCTCATCGGAGGACAAGGGGACCAGCCAGCACGTGCCATGCAAGTGCCCGTTCACACACACGAAATACTCCAAACCACCATCACGTGAGCCGAGCCTTCTAGCCGCACTCTTAGGAATGAGCCGAGCCGCAGTCATGCTCCACATACGGGCTCCACAGTAAGGACATCTGACTCCCTCTTCCAACTCCACCTGCCGTCCGATCAAATACGCTCTGGTCCTTGATCTTATAAATCCCTCGAATATTCCTCTGTAAATCCCCAAATCATCTTCCCTATTTCCCATTGGATGCTCGCACGGGTCGCTCACGTACAGCACGTCGCTCCGACACTGCCTGCTCAGAAAGCTACGACCCGAAGTTTTCGAGAACCGGGTGGCTTTCACGAAGTGACCCGCCGATGATCGACTCACTCTGAAATGCCGAGTCGATTCGCATCCGCAGCAGAAGAACATTAGCTTAGCCATCGAATGCCACCCTCCGCCAATCCGACCATTAGGCGCACTCTTCGTCAATGTTGCTGCCATGCGCGGTGCGCGATACACGCACACCTCGCGCCACAACAGTCTCGTCACTATTGCCTGGAGTTTTCGGTTCACCGACGCGACCAAGCAGAGCGTTTGTATGTCCCATTCGATGGACTTGAATAGGAGGACGAGTACCTGCTCGTTGAGAATCCCCGAGTCGCCCGAGTCGGACCCCTGACTCGGCCGTATCCTTCTCATCCGCTGATTCGCACTCATTGTAACAACGCCGGATCTCATGAAGATGACCTTGTCAACACTTTTATATAAATCGGCGTCTACACTGCACAAGCGAAGGGCACGTTCCGTATACGCACTGGCCAATTAACCTGCCAAGATACTTGCGATAGAGTAACGCCACGTGTCGACAAGTTATGGCAAGAGGACGCGTGTTGGCAAAGTATTGCTGAAATTCCGTGATAAAGAGAATCGAGGAGCAACGTCAGCGATTTTATTGAAGTGGATTGTATATTGCCACGTGTCCACTGGATACATGAGTCGAGAAAAATCTCTTCCGTGGCCTGAAAATATCTAAGGCTACGTGCCAAATAAGGTATGAGCTCCTGAGCTTCGGACAGGACACCGCCCGAACTATCTATTTTTTAAATGGAATGATTGAGGTTTAAGTGGTAACATTCCACACGTGGATATAGTGAACTGGTAACACGTGTCTACACTTGTCATCGTGAGCTTTTTTACTTTTTATGGGTCACCATGTGGACGAGGTATGGACCCAGAAGAAGAAAGTAGTTGGTCCACGGTCTGCAAAATTAACGTTTAGTTTGTCAGTTGCGGACTTTACTGTGCTGTGTGGGCAGCGTAACTGCTAACGATCAGTTTGTCTGTTGCGGAAAGTGAAAGACGCAGGTTTCCTTGAAAAAGCTTGTACCTTCATAAAAGATAATACGTGGATTGTTTTAATTCGCGGGTGTGGAAAGGTGAGAGAAACATTTCCAACGACGTAAAGAAAATGTAAGCATCAAACACTCCAAGCAAGTGTACAGATTTTATCCATTTGATGGTTGATGGCGTTGTCGGTGAGAAAAAGAAATTGATGGAATGTCTATATTTGTTTATAATATTTGAAAGCCTTAATAAAAGTATTATTTTATATTTTAAGTGTATTTAATTTTATTAAAATATTAAAATAATTATAAAAGTGTAGGTTTGTTATTATAGAATTTTAAAAAATTGACCATTGTCACTTGTAAATTGATAATCTCCACGTGGAATTATTTTTTATTTAAAAAAAAAAGTGTGCAGATTTTATGCGTTTCCCTTAGATTTTGCATTAATTTGGTAGGTGAGGATCTCAAAATATAAGAAGTTAAAAACAGCAAGTGGCATTTTGATGGTCACTCGAACTTAATTTATTTGTTGGAAAAAATATATATTTTTTCAAAATAAGGCGTATCATTGTCAAACAGTATCGGTCAATAACATATCATACCTATAATATTTATTTTTTTTAGTATTTATATTTTAATTTGAGAGGAAATTGGGTCGCGTATCCAGAACCTTTTATTTCTTTATTTATAAAGATAAAGATTTATTTTAAATTATTTATTTTTGCCAAAAAGATAAGGAATTATCTAATAAAATCTTTGTTGGTGAAAAAGGCCGGACTATAAACCTTTGTTGTTTGACAAGTGGATCCGCGAGCCACCTGTCATTTAGTTATTGGCGTGCTCTCGATTCTAAAATGCCGTATCGCACTCCGTGTGTTCATTTAGTGAAATTCCCCTGCAGCATGTACCATACATTTATGGAATCCACGACACGTGGGGAAAGGTCGTAAATCTACACTTTTGAAAAAGACCGCACTTTGAATTGTTGGGGGCCACGTGGTAGAAAGACCGTACTTCATCAGTGTTTGTTGGGACACGTGGCTCTTCCTAAAGATCAAGACTGCCTTTGTTTGATTCCAATACACCTAGTATTTATCTGTCACATGCAAATGCAGAGGATATTTATAAAATACATGCTAATGCAAAGGATACATTATACAAATCTACATTCATCACAGCTTTTTTTAGATTATTCATTAATTTATAGGAAGAAGAATAATACGATTTATAATCCGAAACATTTTGTACCACTCTCCAAAAGTGCATGTTACTTTTCTAGATACATCACTTTTCGTATACTCTTTAGAAAAAATTATAGGTAACAAGTACCAAAACAACCTAAACTGTATAGAAAGTAGTAAATTGCTTTTAAAATTTATATTCTTAAATTTTAAAAATAATTAAAAACTACCCTCGCTAATAGACACATTAAAACGTTATAATTTTAGATGTTTTGATTTTTTTTTTATGTTAAAGAGTTGAGGTAGACAATAATAGATGACATATAAATTAATTTTAATTATTAATATAAAAAAATATATTTTTGTTTAAAGAATATTGTGTTTAGGATAATGAGTTGCAATTTTTTTTTTTTAAAGTTCGGAGGTATTGATATAAATTTTTTAATTTAGGAGCTGATTTTAAATTATTTTAAAATTTTGGGGTATTGATACAAATTTCTTAATTTATGAGATAATTTTTAACTGTGTATAATTTAGGAGACATTGTTTTCAATAGTTAAAAAAATATATAGATAAAGCTTAAGACCGATTGATAACAATGCTATCGTTGTTTAAGTTTTAATTTTCCTTTGAACTGTATGTAGCATATTTAGTTTAGAAGTTAATTAATATTATTAGTTAGAGTCTTATCTTATTGTAAATAATATAGAAAAAATAAAATACAAAAATTCTTTAAAATGGTTTTCAAATTGTTATATTTTTATTTTCTTTCATATTTTAAATTAATTAAGAAATATAATTAATAATAATAAATTATAATTAATATTTGAATAGCCATCAGTCATAATGGGCCTAATATTTACTGACAATAGTAGAGTCTAATGCGTGGTCGTAGTTAACGGGCCTTGAACAAGCAGACCCCAACAGTGGAATTCTTTAAAGAGTTTAATAGTTTGTTGGGGCCCGTTTGGTTTGGAATTTGAGAGAGTGAAATTATGGACTTAACAATAGTAAAAGGGAAATAGAATACTTGGCCCATAAGGCATAGCTCAGACCGATGAGAGAGGAGGCTCTGTCCGTGAGCTCAGGGAGTCTGAACTGCGAAGTCTTTGACAAAGATTACATAGAAGCATGGGCCTTGGATATGACATGAATGATTGGTTGGTGGGTCACGTGTAATTTGCACAGTACAACGCTGCGAGCCCCAAAGATTCATCACCCCCGGCGCACGTTAGACCACTAACCCAGTCAAGTTAACCTACGCACCCCCGTGCAGTTTAGCATCCTACTCATCTAACCAACTCATATCTCTGTTTGAATGCGCTTCTTCCACATAAAAACTCCCTATTAGACCCTCACAGCTCTTTTCGTCTCTCTCTCTCTCTCTATCACACGCACAAATTAGGGTTTCCAGACGAAGTCACTCACTTCCTATTCTTCTCCCTAAAACCCTATACCTCTGTTCGGCGATCTTTGTGTTTCAATGCCTGCAGACCTTTTCCAGATATTTCCCACAAAGTGCCAAATTGTTCCATTGCTTGGGCGATTTCGGCGCATCCCTCAATTCGTCTTTTTAAGCTATCTCAAATAGTGTTCCCTAATTCAATTGGAGCACCTGCGGTTGTCCTTCGATGGCCCCCAGTCGAAGAAAAGGCGCCAGTAAAGCCGCTGCTGCCGCCGCTGCTCGCCGGCAGTGGAAGGTGGGCGATCTTGTTCTCGCTAAAGTCAAGGGTTTCCCTGCTTGGCCTGCCACGGTATTTTTTTTTTCCTGTAGAAATCAAGTTGCTCTTTTTTATTTTTTTTTCTTTTTTTTAAAGAAGTTATAAAACTTTTTGGATTTTGCAGTTGAAGGGTAGATATTGCATAGTTAGGGTTTTTGTTCGCCCACTTTCGGCGTTTGGTTCCTTTTTTTGTGTTACTGGTTTGATAACAGTGTCGTGGATGCTTCAAAGTTTGGTTTTTGTGGATCAGATTAGAGCGGATTTTTCTATTCTGAGAAATTTATTGGGTTACAATTCAATGATTAGGTTTTATTATATTGCAATTTTGAAGTTTTTGTTTAAAGTGAAACTTCCTTCGTGTTGAAGCTTTTTGTAATTTTTTTTTCTTTAATTCCATGATTTTGTTGAAATCCATTAATCTGTGCAGTGTAACCGCTATTTTCGTTTTTGTTATGCTCATGCTAGCAATAGCTAGTGCAGACATCAAAAACCTTTCTTTTGCCTAATTTAGTTGCTGCTGGCAGGTAAGTGAGCCGGAAAAGTGGGGCTACTCTGCTGATTGGAAAAAAGTACTTGTGTACTTCTTTGGAACCCAACAGATGTAAGTTCTTAGTGCAATATCGTAAGTCATTCTTTGATTAACTTGCAGTAGAATACAAGTTAGTTTTTATGGTTTAAATGGTGTCTTTTCTTGCTGATACGGTTGAACTTACATTTTTAGCTGTTGTATCTTTTCTTTTGATTAGGCTTAAAGATTGAAGTTAGAACTAGAATGTAGGTGTTATATGATGTCAATGAAGCATTTTTGAGTTGCTACAGTAATCATGTGCATGTGCATGAGCATTTATGTGTTATTAGATTTGTTTTGTTTCTTTCTAGTTTATTCTTTACCACCATTAGCACTGTTCCTATGTTATTTATTTGCTTTTTTACTTTACATGATTAAATTTCATCTTGGTTCAATTGAGCTGTATTTTTCAAGAAACGTGTTCTTGAAAAGGAGTAGATGGACCTCGGGTTATAACAGGAAATGAAACACCTTTGCACAATGATTCCTTGGTATTGTTGCCCATATAACTTGAATGAGGACAGGATAGGTCATTTGATAATGTAAATTCATAAGTTTCAAATTCTACATTTTACTCTGTTTCTCTTTGAAATATATGTTAACCAGTGAAAAAAGATAGAAATCTTGTTTGGTGTTTTGATTCACTCAATGCCTTTATATTTGACAAGGATGCTTGATGATTCATTTTAGTTTTAAAAGCAATTCACTATGGTGCTCTCTTTCTTAAAATTCATCATTGTTTAATGTTAATTATGATGGTGATTGAATTTCCTTATGCCTTTTAAAATGATAGAATAGTTGAATGGTTAGAAATGAAAACCAACTTTTACATTGGCTAATGTTGTGAGAAGTTATGTTGTTGTGGCTCATGTATTACCTATGCTAAATATGGACAGTTAGAGTTGGTGTATTTTACTTGCATATGTGTGGCTTCTTTGTTGATTATTTTTTATTCAATTTGATTTGTTCCTGTTTGATGAAGAGTTGATTTTTATTTTCCAGAAAACTAGCATTTCCCGAATTCATTTTTGTAAAAGTTTTACATTGTACCAAAGAAACCAGAAAGGACATAAGTTAGAGTTGGTGTATTCTTCTAGCTTGTTTACCTTATTCTAATTGAGACTTTTGTCTGCAGAGCCTTTTGCAACCCTGCAGATGTTGAGGCATTCACTGAAGAGAAGAAACAATCTCTCCTTGTCAAGCGTCATGGGAAGGGTGCTGATTTTGTTCGTGCAGTGCAGGAAATTATTGAAAGCTATGAGAAGTTGAAGAAACAGGATGATTGCAACTCTGAAGAAGTTGCTCATGCAAATGATAGGAACGCAATGGATCCTTCAACTAATTTTGAGTCAAAGGATAAGATAGAAGTTCCAACTGCAACTCTTGATTCTAGATTAAGCTCATCAAATTTTACTGCTGTTAGAAATGAGCCTAGTCTTCCAGTTGAGGATGCTTCAGCCACTGCACAAACAGATACCATTGTAGATAAAGAGGAACCTAGTGATATTGCTGTCGTTACAGAAACACCTGTGCCAACCATATACTCAAGGAGAAGAACTAGAGATTTGCGACCACAGAGCGGAGTCTCACTGAGGAAGGAACCAACAGTTAGAAAGTCTAGAAGCTCATCAAGAGTAGAATCACGTAGGTTACAAAGCTTTCTAGTTCAATATAATGATAGTGGTAAGCCTGCTGGTAACATATCAGCTAATGGAATTCATGGTGGATTGCTGAGGAGAAATAAACGCAACAGAAAATCACCGGATGCCTCTGAATGTGATGATTTTGATTCGTCTGCTTTTATTGGTAGCATTGAAGACAATGGTTCTGAAATTGTCACAGTTGACTCTGACACCATTAGTTTTAATGAAGGCAGCACTAATGATTCTGGTTGTAGAGTTGAATGTTCGGAGACTGTTGTTGAATGTTTGGAGGGTGATGTTGAGTTGAATAAAGGGATTGATCTCCAAATGAAGGCTGTTGTTATTAAAAAGAAAAGGAAGCCAAACAGAAAACGAGCACCTAATGAAGTAGCTGAACCGAATTCGACAGTGGAGAAGGAAGCTTCAGTGGGGGTTGGTGTACAAAATACTAGTGGAAATTCTCAAAATGCTTGTGTCAAGATTATTGGTAGTTGTTCCAAGGAAGATGGAGATGAGCACTTGCCATTGGTGAAACGAGCCAGGGTACGGATGGGCAAACCCTCTTCTGCAAAGGAGGAGCTGAATAACCTTTCAAACACAGAAGAAAACGCTCAGAAAGAAGTTATGGTTAACCCACCAGAACCAACAAATACATCTTTAAATTGTAACATTGAATTTCCTGCTGATAGGGACTTGTTTGCGGTGAATAGAGCTTTAGATAATGCATCACCTTCTCGCAGTTGCAGTCAGTCTTCGGGATGCAGGCCTCATCTTTGGAAAGGTAAAAAAGATCAATCATTTGGCTGCTCAGTTGATGGTGAAGCTGCTTTACCACCATCTAAACGCCTTCATCGTGCTCTTGAAGCAATGTCAGCTAATGCTGCTGAAGAAGGTCAAGCATGTGCTGATGCGTTGTCAACCATGGAGATACTTTCTAGCAACGCATGTTCAACCTCTTCGATAAGCAGATTCCCTCACATGACCACAGAAAGCAAAACCGGGGTTGGTTTGGTGCTTCAAGATGTGGATTTGACTGGCAATTATTCTCAGCAGGTTGATGCTCCTGGATTGTCTTCTTGTTTAAGCCCTGTTATGACAGAGGAGAATATTAAGTCATCTTCAGATATAGATTGTCATAATCTAAGAGTTGAAAGTTCTACACTTGAAAATGGTGAACCTAGCAAAGATGTTTTCCTGGACATTCAGGATCATGATAATGAGATAAATCATAGTGGTAGATCTGATGGTAATTGCAATGTTACGACTACAACCCAAAGTCAAAGTCCAAGGCATTTGTCATCTAATCTTGACAAAAGAGAGGTTGATATTGGGTCTAACTTAGGTTCAACAGATGAGTTTTTGCCTAAAAAAGGTGGATGCAATACTAAAAATGTAGAATCAAGCAATTGCATAGCTGAAAAGCTGGATAAGGAATTAAATGCTTCTGATATGTGTCTGGATTCAATATCAGTTGCTGATTTCAATAGCTCCAAAGTCTCGCCTCAAGAGGCTACCAATATTTTTCGGTTAAGTGCAGAAGCTACTGCTTGTGAGGATACTAGGTCTTCAGAGGCACTGCTTGAGGACCCTGTAGATGTAAACATGTAAGCTGATGCATTTTGAATTTTAGCTTTATAGTAGAATATTCCAAATGATTTGTTCTCCTTTCTATTTTTCTTTATCATACTCTTTATTTAAGTGTAGAAAGTTGATGCATGAATTTCCTTGCTTTTCATCTTTCCTTTAGCCTAAACTATGGAAGAGTTTTACATCTATGCTCCGTTCTGTTCTGTATTTAGCATCATGGAGTTTTTGCACTAGGTGGGTTCTGATTGTTAGTTGCGTGCTTATTTACTTTAGGTCTGAGGTTGTGAAAGAGGCAATACATAAACAAGGACTTAAGGATTCGATTTCTGTGTCTCTTGCAAATGATAACTCAGTTGATGCCTCGGGCATGCGATCAAGTCCATGCTTAACAGATGGGGGTGATTCTCTTGCACAGGCATCTCCACCCAGTGCCTCAATCTGCCTCATGTCTACTTCAGATAGTAGTAATATTATTCAAAATAACGGTAGTTGTAGCCCTGATCTACGTGTACACCAAAAGATTACTTCGTGCACTCCAGTTGTTGACAAAGAAGGAAAATCTGAATCAGTGGTGACCCAAAGGCCAAAATCAGTCAGCAGGAATGCAGAAGCACATGCTGCTCTATCATCTTTTGAGGCAATGCTTGGAACATTGACAAGGACAAAGGAGAGCATTGGTCGAGCAACACGTGTTGCAATTGACTGTGCAAAGTTTGGTGTAGCTTCCAAGGTAGGATATTGTTGTTTCACATTTACTCAAAGGCACCATTGATACCCAAATGTATCTCCCTAGAATTTTTCATTATTTTGACAATTTATATATGTTGACTATGGGAGGTGGTAACTGAATGCTTTATATATATATATATATATATATATATCTATGTGCCTTATCTTGAATGTCATATATGCTACCTTACCTTTAGAATTTTGGCCCAATATCTATTGATCTAGTGCAATCTTCCTAGATTAAAGCCTTTCTGCTGTCTCATTCTAATTTTCTGTATTGTGCTCTTTCCACGTTTACTTCAACCTTATGTCTATTGAGTTCTGCCTTTGCTTTTGTTTTGATCTTTCTTTTTGATTTTTTTTAGGTATGACTGCATTAATTTTTCCATTTTTGTCCATTTAAAATGTTATTGGGATTTCCCTGGGGCTAGGGAATCTTTGCCTTGTTATTGGGATTTCCATGGGACTAGATAATCTGTGCCTTGTTATTGGGATTTCCATGGGATTAGATAATCTGTGCCTTGAAAATTTTCTTGTGTAATTCTTTTGTTACAGGTTGTTGAAATTCTAGCCCGTACTTTGGAAAGTGAGTCAAGCTTACATCGAAGGGTGGACTTATTCTTCCTTGTGGATTCTATCATGCAGTGCTCTCGAGGGTTAAAAGGTAATGTTTCTGCATTGTTATTACATCTGGTTTACATTTCAGCTGTCTTAACTTACAAAATAGGTAACTGTGGGATGTGGGGTTGTTGACATTCTTTTGAATAATAGGTGGTGTTGGCAGCTTGTATCCTTCAGCCATTCAAGCTGCGCTGCCACGGTTATTAAATGCTGCTGCTCCTCCTGGACATTCCACACATGAAAATCGCAGGCAGTGTCTTAAGGCAAGTGAAGGAATCCACTCTCTTTTTGGCTCATTCATACCTTTTAAATAATGCTGTTTTTTAATCAATCATTCTTTAGATTTTAGCATACATAATGCACTGCAATTTCATTTCATTTTTTGGTTGCGTCTTAGCACCACCTCTCAATTTGTGTAGGTTTTGAGGCTTTGGTTGGAAAGAAGGATCCTTCCTGAAACCATAATCCGTCACCATATGCGAGAACTGGACTCACATAGTGGTTCTTGTTCTGCTGGTGCCTTCTCTAGGCGTTCATCAAGAACAGAAAGGTCTTTTGATGATCCTCTTAGAGAAATGGAGGGTATGCATGTTGACGAATATGGAAGGTTTGAATTAGTTGGATCTTAGTTTCCAGGTTTTCTTATATGCTTGTTGTAGAATTTTTATTGATATTTTTCATATTGCCACAGCAATTCAAGTTTTCAACTCCCGGGATTTTGTATGCCTTGCATGCTTAAGGAGGAAGATGAAGGAAGTGATTCTGATGGTGGGAGTTTTGAGGCTGTTACTCCTGAGCATAATCCTGAAAACCACGAACAACATCAAAACCTACCTGCTATTGAAAAGCATAGACATATTTTGGAAGACGTTGATGGAGAGCTTGAAATGGAGGATGTGGCCCCTTCTTGTGAAGTAGAATTGAACTCATCACATGGTGTCGGAACGAGTGCAACACAACTTTCACATAACCAGTTTGAACAGCATTATCCACTGCCATTTGCACCTCCATTACCACAGGATGTGCCACCATCATCTCCTCCCCTACCATCATCTCCTCCTCCACCTCCTGCAGTCCCACCTCCATGTTCTATACCCAATCCCTATATCAATGGCATGGATTCAAAACATTATGCAGATGCATGTGTATGTCCCTATACGCAAACAATGTTTTAGTTCCTTCTTAAATTGGATGCTTTTAGATGGAAAGTGAATTTTGTTGTAACATTTTGTTCTTTTAATTTGGGCATCCATTTGCAGAATATGCAAGACAACATGGTTCAGTCTGTTTCTCTGCAATCAAATGCACCAAGAAGTAACAGAACAATCTCTGATGCAGTGCAGTATCATGATTCTGAATCTAGAGAGACTCAGTCACAGATACCTGAATCTACTTCAAGCTCCTTCAGCAGTTTTTCTGTACATTCAGCGAGAAATGTTCCACAAAGTGATGGTGTTAACTTTCACAACAAGGGCTACCCTTTACGGCCACCTCATCCCCCGCCATCAGATCAGTTTTCTTATGTTCAAGGAGATCAGCATTTCAAGCCTCGGAGGGAGGCTGCTCCACCTCCTTCCTACTCCAACAGGTTCCACTATGCACACAATGGGGATAGAGAAAACTATTATGATAATCATGAGAGAATGAAACCAGCTCCATATGAGCACCGTGATAACTGGAGGAAACCAGCTCCATACGAACGTGATAGCTGGAGGTTTCCTCCGCATTCCTTTTCAGGTAGGTCTTGTATGGGCATTTATTTCAAAGGTAGAGGACCTTGTGGACATTTATGTATTTGCGGAAGATCTTGATGTTTACTATTGTTTGTTTCCCTCTGGCTTAGGTCCTCGATATCCTGACAAAGGGAAATCATATGCACCTGGTCCTTTTGTGGGCCCTCCATGTGAACCATCAAGATTGCCCGACCAAGGGTGGAGATTTCCTCCAAGGTCAATGAACCATCGAAACTCCATGTCTTTTAGACCACCTTTTGAAGGTGCAATTCCAGCTGCAGGCAGAGGTGTGTTTTGAGTCCTGTTCATTATGGTGCTTTCTTGTTACTGGTTGTATAATTGAACTTGTCTTTTGTGTTTCTCTGGTCCTGTAATGAATTAGCTGAAAAAATTATAAAGCTGAGGAGAGTATATTCTGCATTTTCAGGTCCAAGCTATTGGCGGCCAAGATAAACTAGTGTACCAAGTATTGAACGACAGGTATATATACGAGTAAATATTTTCTATTGTTTTAAATTTGGGGCTACTTTCTTTTGGTTCTCTTGACAAAAATAACATTCTTTTTTAATTAAATCCCAGTCCAATAATTGTTAGGTTGTATGAAGCGATCAAAGTTTTGATGGGGGCTTCTGCTGCTTTTGGATAAGAATTATGGTTATTCTTGTGGGAGCCGTTGTTTTTTAATGAGCCCCGAGGCTCAAATGCTTGAGAGCATGATATGGGAGGGGACCGATGACGACGTCGTATTGGCAGAGTCTCGAGAGTTGTATATAATTTGTATTCTATCCTTACTTCCTGTGCCGTCCCTTCTGCATAAAAAAATGCAGACGGGGAAGCCGGTCCATGTAGAAATGGTTGAGAGCTGGTGACTAACTCTTAGGCTGTCGTCATGTATCCATTTTTTTCTTTTTTTCAGTTTTCATTTGAATTTTCCATTTTTAGTATAATTTAATTCATGGAATCCCCTTTATAGGAATTTATTTGATCAGGTATAAAACAATATAGATTTACAGTATATATGAGGCATTTGTTGAAGGGATTTTATTGTCTTAGTAAAACTCATCTTACTCAAATGAACTAGCAAGTTTTTTGACGGGATTTTACGCGCAATTCTATATAGTTTAGTACTTCCTATTTCTATATACACGTTTTAAGAAACAGTTTTTAAGTATTGGAATGTGTATGAATATTAAAAAAAAAAAATTAGATGTAAAAAAAAAATAATATTGAGAAGTCTCATGTAGGCATTTAAATTAAATGCAGGGGGTACGCGGTACTGGAGGGGCAGCTGGCAAGTGGAACGGCTCGAGGGGTGATCATGTGCCGTAAATGATTCCCTCATCTGCCAATCTAATCTTTCAATTTTTTTTTAATAAAGTGAAAATTTTTATAATTTTATATAAGTTTAAAATAGTAAAAAAAAAATTTAGTACTAAAGTTTTTGTAAAATTATATATGTGTATATAGTTTATATCAAATAAAATTGGAGATTGTACTGGGGATATGATTTAGTGAAAAGGAAGTCGACTGATCCATTATATTTGTTTACGAGAGTTGTGATTTGAATCTTAATAAATTTTATTATTGTTTCAGGTGTATTCAGTCTTATTTAATGCGTCAGGTGGAGAGGGATTTATTAGGGGTGTAAATCAGCTGTTCTAGACTTTAAAAAGGTAAAATTAAAATAGTAAAAAAATTTTACTCAAGAATTGATAAAATCTACTCGAAATTTTTTTTTATTTATTAAAAAATTAAAAATAGAGATTTATAGATTGGTGTTGGATGGAAAATATAAAATAAATAAATCGTAATAAAAAAAATCCGTTAAAATAGTTAAGATTCTTGGGACATAGATGTCTTGTAATAATATCGACATTTCGGCAAAATTGGCGGGTGGGCCCCACCACCAATAATGAAAACTTTACGGGAATTAATTAACAAAAATGGAGATGAAATCCCTGAATTTTGGTTTGTCCTCTGGTTTGGTTTTTATTGACTTTGGTTGTTGAAGACGAAGAGAGAAAGAGGCTGAGATGGGTGCTTCTCCGTCGGTGCCTGAAAAATCCATCCACGAATTCACAGTCAAGGTATGAAAACCCACTTCTCAAATTCCCTTGGCTTTTGTTTTCGCTGGTAAAAAAAAAAAAAATAAAAAAAAAAATTTGATGATGTTGGTGGTGCAGGATAGCAGAGGTAAGGACGTCGACCTCAGTACTTACAAAGGGAAGATCCTTCTTGTGGTTAACGTTGCTTCCAAATGGTTGTTTATCCTTTCTCACTTTGTTTCTTCTTCTTCTTCTTCTTTTTATTCTTTCTTTGCCTCTCATCATCTATACATTTTTTTTTTCTATTGACTCTGAATTTCATCGATTTAACAATTTTTATTTTCATTCTTTTGCATGCTGATTACGCAGTGGCTTCACAGACTCGAATTACACCCAGTTGACCGAGCTTTACAACAGATACAGGGACAAAGGTTTATCTTTTCCCTCTTATTATTATTATTATTATTTTTAAATATTAGTAATTACGAATATGTATGTATGTATGTATGTATGTTGTAGTGCGTATGTATGGACGCTTGTACATATGCATGTACCTATATGCTGCTTGTATATGCTGTATGGTAAGTTACGTAAATTACGAATATCAATGCTCTTATATACATGAATTGTATCAAAATGACCTGCGGAAGTATGATTTTGGTATGCTACGCTTGTAGTGATTTGCTGAATTTTCATTTGTCTTCCAGAAGGATGATGTTAGTATCTTTTCGTGGTTCTATGTGGGATTTTTTTAATGTTTGCATGACTTCATTAGTTCTTTATAAACCCGACTTGGTTTTTCTTTTATTGACATTTTCCGAGGTATTATAATTTTGTTTAAATATCTTTTGTCTAGTGTAAATTCATTCTTTAAACTCATGCAGCACACTCCTTATATTTTGATATTGTCAGTATCAGATATATGCTTTAAGGTTGGGTGGGCAAAGTATTATATAAACTTGAAAAATTCCTGCTGAAAATAGTTATATTATTAGAAAGTTTTCCTTTTTCTTTTTCAAAATGAAGTTAATACAATTTAATCAAATTGAGTTATTGGTAATATGGATTGAATTGCCTAGGACGTGTGGTTTCTCTTTCATCTTCAGAATCAATTGTAAATTTGAAACTATATATAAGGAATCTTGAATTCTAATAACTTTTTTGGCTAAACAAGTATGGTATAAAATTCTGGTATTAATTAATGTAAGATTTAATTGTTTCCTAGTTCAGACCTGGGTGAGGCAGTTACCACCACCAACCCCCCATTTGTGAATTAGAAATCTAGAACCTCAAATGGTTAATTTCTTTTAATTTTATGTTTGACTGGTTGAGCTTGAGACTTAATGGATTATAGGTTTTGAGATCTTGGCTTTTCCTTGCAACCAATTTCTAAAGCAAGAGCCTGGGACTAGCCAGGAAGCTCAAGAATTTGCATGTACGAGATACAAGGCCGAATATCCAATATTTCAAAAGGTAAACTAAAGTATTTATCGCTTTAAATTATCTATATTTTACATTTAATCTTTCTATGTACATATATATACATAATGTATGCATGCATAGTGTATGTTTCTTTGTATGAAATGCCTTTGAGTGATGCTTGTATGTTTTTACCATCAAGGAATCCTAAAATGTATTGTGGATTTTGGAAATAGTTCTTTCCTTATATTGCTTGTGGTTGACCAAGCTATTTTGATTTGTATTGATGGGTTTCTTGGCTTGCATACTGGAATAGATGTGAATGGTTGAATCGTAGTCCAAACTGGTAGATAGTTGTTATTAATATAGCCAGTATTGTCTCTTCAATTCAAACTCTTTGCTCTGCTGTATCAGTGTGAAACTCAACTTCTAAAATCAATGCTTGTCACAAATAGACCATAGAAAGGTAATGCAACACATTTTAGATATATATTTCAAGTTATAAACTTGATTTCAACTTTTACATTAAAGAGAAATGAGTGAAAGTGAAGTGTTAAAAGGTTCCTGAAAAAGCTACTTCCCAGGGTTCAAATATATTTCTTACTTCTAAATCTTTGCATGTTTGCCAACTGATCTATCTTGATATAGTTTTGTATGCAGTTTCGCTGAACTTGTTAACGTTGAATCTTTGCTGTTTTATATTTAGATACGTTGCAATGGGCCAGATGCAGCACCTATTTACAAATTCCTCAAAGTGAGTAAATCTGGATTTTTAGGTGCCAGGATAAAGTGGAATTTCACCAAGTTCTTAGTTGACGGGGAAGGCCGTGTCATTGACCGGTACGGCACGACCACCAGTCCATTGGCTATAGAGGTATTCCTTCCCTTGAATGGCGGCTCTCTCTCTCTTTCATGTTATTGAAAATACTCATTTTTCTTTTACTTTTTGTGGGTTATATTTTCCACAGGACGACATCAAGAAAGCATTGGGACTGTGAGAAAAATCCTTTGTTCAAATTTTGTGATGTAGTATTATAGATATTTTATAAGAAGAGTACGAGCAGTTCTGTAGGAAGTAGAAAAAACATAAAAAAATAAAAAAAAATAGAGCTAGTTGTTGTGGAGTATCTGTTTTGTGTTAATTTTTTTTTTTCCCTTTTCCAGCTGTCTAGATGTCTGTTTCCTTCTTCCCTCCCTTTTGGTATGTCGGTAACTCTATGTCCAGTATTTATATTTCAATGTATTTAGTTTCATGTAATTGTTTGTGTCATTTCTATTCCTGTTCTTGAATTGAACATTGAGTCCATTTTTGTAAATCTATAAGAATGTAATGATGTTTGTTCTCATTCATTATAAGTTGCTTGCAGCTATGCTCGTGTGTGTTGGTTCAGATGAGATATACTACTAAATGCTCTAACAAAATCATGAAAGATGGATTTAATGGGAATAGCAAATGTTGGAATTTTTTCAAATCCAAATCTCCTACGCAGGAATTGAATAATGTTCTCAGAAGGAATTTTTTGCCTTGTTTGTTTTTTGTAGTATAGCAATACTACCAAGTTCAATGACAACTCAAAGATCCGACATCTTGGATTGTTATTGGAGTGCATCAGACACTTGCAGGAGATCAACATTCCCTCAAAACTTTGGAGGATTTTCTGCAGCCTCATACACCCCCATGATACACATTTCCCAATTAAACATCACACTCAAGCTCTGCATTTCTGTGGGGTCACAACTCACATACACCCTATCGCCCTTTCTGATTTGCTTGTCATCTGTGAACTTGAAAAGATAAGGTTTTATTAGCGTGACCCATTTCTTTGCTAGTCTCGCCTGCAGCATTGGGACGTGGTTTCGCACGTGGGTCGACCCCACAAAACTAGAAATCCGAAAAAGTCTGGGGCCCATGGGAAAACGACCCTTGACTGCACGTGTGGTGCTCCAAACCCACCAATTTGGAAAAGTATGTGGCTCATGGTGCCCAATATGTCAAGTCTTGGGGTCACATAAATTGAAGCCTCGTTGTTGAATGCGAGATCTCAGGGCCTGTGTTTTGCCCCCTCAGTCCAAAGAAAATTGAAATTCGTTAAAAAATGAAAAGACTGAATATTTGGCAAAAAATGCAAATGAATACTTCGAAGTGGATTTTTGTCTATAGTCACTGCCGGCAATGATAAAGTTGGGCAGCATGTCGGGTGTGAGTAGGACTATCTTAAGCTTCAAACTTGGCTCGACACCACTCACGTGACATCGGACCCTTTTGTGGGCCCTACTCATTTTGCTGAACTGTTAATTTTATTATTGCCTAGTCAGCCAATAAAATCGAAAAATTAACAATCACCCATATAAGTGGATGTGCATATTAATGATAATTAGGAGTATGATCTATTCAATGTTTTCAAAGCAGCACATGTTGATGACCCTATTGAGTTGAATTATTGTTATAGTTTAGAGCCAGACAATCGGTTTGGTTTAGGGTTTCAGTTCTTCAACTCATTGATAGTTGGACCTGATTTGGAGGGTGCGTCATTAGACTCGATACGGTCTATGAAATGAAAATACCTAACAACATAGATAATGATCAACTACAATCATTATAACAACATTAATATAAGTACTTGTCTACTTTGAGACCACCTTTATATACGGTGACCACATGATTGCGTTTATCTACCTACACTCAGCAGTCAACAAGTTTCATATAACCATTTGATGTAGCACCTGCTATGATAATCCAAGTCCTTTTTTTCTACCTACTCGTACATTTCTTGGCCTGTATATACGTTTCTCAGATGTTTATCAATATTGTTATTTTGACTTTTAGATTATGATTGAAAAGCTATAACCATCAGTGCTAAAATCAATTGCTTAATAAATAACGGAATAGGCACAAATATTCCATAAAAGGGTAGTCAAAAGACATAATTCTGTAACCATAAACCTGTCTGAATAAAGAAGTTCCTCTTTCTTGGGTTACAAGGCAAGAATTGCATCAAGTTCACAGTGCTTAGTTTCTCATATTCCTCTGTTAATGAACAAATTTCTACAATTACAGGAGCAAACGTCTGGATCCTGGAGATTTTTGCTCATATTTTTAACAACATTAACTTAAAAAATATTCATTATATATATATATATATATGTTCCCAAACGATATGCTGCATGAAGGCACGACAATAGTTTACAGATCAACCATACGTGTATATTGATGATTATGTATACCTTTTGCTGAAAAAAAAATTAATCAGAAGAAAATTTAAAAGATGCATATGTATATATGCATGTATCTGTGTGAGACAGGATGAGGTTTCGTGGGGTACAGTTGATGAGAGGTCTTTATCAATGGGGGTTTGGCAAGGTGACAATCTAATAGGTCTGCTTTGTCATTTAACTTGGACAGTGGGGTCTCTCTCCCTATCTCTATCTCTTTCTCTCTCACACTGACTAGCGCAACCTGCTAGGGCCAACCTTTGTCAACCACCACATATTGTTTTTCCACATATCTTTCACCCTCTGAATTTCTTCCTATTTAAACCCTTTAACTCCCCATTAAGCTCTTCAATTCACCTCCATACTTTTACACCCATCAGACTTCTTCATTCTTTTCTCCATCAGTGAGTTTGTACTGTGTTAGTTAATCTTCTAATTTCTGCACAGAAATGGCAGCTGCAAATGCCTTCTCCACAAGTAGTAGTTCGAAGCTAAGGACATGGCCGCGGTGTTCAAAGCACATAAGAGAGCAGAGGGCACGGCTTTATATCATATGGAGATGTACTGTCCTACTCCTATGCTGGCATGACTGAGCCCCCTCATCGCTAATTTAGCTATCCAAGCACCAAGCTATACATATAATGGTTCTGGTGGAGCATTTTGGCATGTTCTCTTGGGATGAACTTGAAGTAGGGGTTTCAAGTCCTGGTAACTCATGAGTATACTGGGTACCCTTGGATATTGTGCTTCAGAGAATATAGCTTTAGTGACTGTAGTTTGGCTTAGAAGATAGATTATAAAGAACTGAAGCTGATGTATATTTTACCAATATAAACAAATCTCTCATAATATTATACACTTCCCTTTTCTTTACAAATACTCTTATTCAAAGTGTATGTTGTCCCCCATTTTAAAACTTCGATCCCAAAATGCATGTTTCAGCTTACACCAACTTGGGAGTTGGGAACTTTCATATCCATGGGTTACCAAACAGCAGGCTAAGCCAATTAATAACTCTGAAATGAATGTCTATCTTCTTACCTAGAGTAGAGGGGTGAGAGGTATAAGGGTTGTGAAATTTGTTGGCTAAGCTTAAAGGATCACCACCCTTTCCTTTTATCATTGCATGGAATTCAAGAATATAGTTAAGCAGCTATATATCCATTAATAGAGAACCTTTTACTTGCACCATTTCATTTGTTTTCAGCTGTGGATATTTATTTGAAAGGCATTTTAATCGATTCCACTCAATTAGTTCCTCAACGAGTTTCTGGGGACCAAAAGACATACTCAAATCTTAATTGTGGTTTAGGATAGATACGATATGGAAACCCCAGCCTTTTTCCTTACGTTAAGTGACTAGTCGTTTTGACTCTATGCGCTGAGGTTTCAATAGTTGACTCAATCTTTAATTGTGGAATAGATTAGGATATGTATATGACGTGGAAAAGCCCAGCAACGAGTCGTTTTAACTCTATAATGTGCTCAGGTTTCAGTTAGTCCCGACTTCAAATTTCTTTTCTTCAGCTAATTGCAAATTCAAGAAAACATAAGAGACTTCAATTTGTTTCTTTAGGGGCAAGTTAATCAACTTCCATCATTTCAGACAGTATAAGTTCACGAAAAGCATAAAGAAAAGCATTCAAAATATAATACCTATATTATATATATATATATATATATATATATATTTAAATTACCTTAAACAAAAAAATAGTATATAATATCTGAAGGCAGAGGAAAGTTCAGCAAACACTTCGTCACGGCTAACGAGAGCAACTTTGATGCAATAAAACCGAACACCAGTGTCTTGGTTTAAAAAATATCCTTAAGATCCCAGCCCCACAATGATCTATTTGGTTGTTCTCTCAAGCTATATTTCATTATTCTACGGACATTGTTTTCTCTAAATTGGAAGTGTTTCCTTAATCAATAGTGTGTTAGCGTATTCTCTCTTTGTTTCCCACCCCCACCAATCAGCAAAAATAAAAAACACCAACCAAAGAGGTCCCCTAAGCATCTTAATCCATTACATTTTGAGGGGTTCATACAACACCAAACACAGACAATCATCACTATCAGAAACTACATCTTTTCCTCCTCTTGTTAGACAGAGGTCACAAGAACATAAAAAGATCATTGTCATTATGGTCTAGAAACTCGCTTGTTATTTCATTTACTGCTTTAAATCTGGCTGTACAAATTAAATCGGCAAAATAAGGACATTTATCAAAGTAGAGTCCATAGAGATCCACTCACACTAGACAAAAACTATTAAAGCTAATAATATGTTCAGCGAGTGTATATCAGAATCCTATCCGGTCTACTTAACGAAAAACAGAAGTAAAAATGTCTCAAGGTTTTTAACTCGCAGTCTTCACAGAACCTCCGCCATCCAATTCTATATCTTTCTCAAAGATATCCCACCCGTCTTCCAAAAGTTCTTTGTGATCAGCCTTCACTTTGTCCTCTTCAGATATGCTTTTTGGTGATAGGCCAATGATCGAGGAAACCAGACTTGCCTTCTCCAGGAGGAGCTTGGATGACTGTCCTCCATTGGAAACCGAATCATGAGCCATGCTTTTCAAGGATGAGCCAGAGGAAGCTAAGATGCAACTTGTCTGGTTAGACGATAGGGACTCGCTTAACGGAACACGTTCATCAAACTTCTCTTTCAGCAAACGGACATCCAGACATATAACAGAGATTTCTCCTCTGCAAAACAGATAATAAGTATACTGTAGTGTCTCCTTTCAAAAATTAACAAAATCCGTAAAGAATTACATTAAAGAAATTGAGATGATCTCAAATGACAACAGCAATAAGGAAAATGAGAATTATTACTCAAATCAAATCACTACAAAAAATAAAAAATCAACTTCAATATAGGACTGTAAGTAATGAAGTTCAAATCTGTGTTATCCCTCTACAAGTTCAGATAAAAGCATACAAAATAAATCAAATATAAACCATATAAGCAAGGTAACTTACTGTAAGGTGTCCACAATGCGACCCCGGTCCAACAAAAACTCTTGCAACTGCAGTGAAACAAAATATAAAAATAAGTCTAACTCTTAACTATCAATATTTTACTCCAATGGGTCAAAAGAAAGGTGTTGCTACCTTGGTATTCTCTTCTGCCTCCTGTTGTAACAACTTTGATTCCTGAACCACTTTCTCCATAATGGCTTCTTGTTCTGCTAGCGCTTTCCGTGCAGAATCTTCTTTTTCTAGCTTTTCCTGCTCAGCCGCTTTCCTCACTTCTTCTGCAGCAGCAAACCGTGCTTCGAGGGTTTGGTGCATCTACATATATGAAAAGAAATGAACTGAGAAATAGACATTCAATTTCAAGTATTCATTCAATGTAAAGGATGAGTTTGGTTTTCGTTTGCAGTCATCCTAAAGCTTCTCTCACCAACACTAAATAGCAGAGACATTATTGCAGCTTTTTTTTTTGTGATGAATGAGATGTTATTGTAGCTGTTATCAAATAATATTCCAAACTACAAGATTATTAAGATTGAAAGTGCACTCAATTGTCCTTATTAGAAAACCTCTATACGGTTAATGACATTACACAGTAACACACACACAAATAGACATTTGTAAGGAAAACATTTGTAACAACCTCTTCAAGGGTTGCAAGTGCTGTATCCCTTTCATCTGACAAGTTGAGAAGTCGAGCTTGAAGCTCTCTTGCTTCAGTAGCTAAAATGGCCTTTTCTCCATACACTTCTCCTGCATGCTGCAAAAAACAAAGATATATTGCTCAGCTGTAATTGCACATTAAATTAAAAATGGCTTTCAGAGTTCAGTTACTTCAAACAATTTTACAACCATGTCATTTGCTTCCTTCGCATGTGCCAACATTTGTTTCAATTCGTCCACCTTGATCAGAATATCCAACCCTCCCTTAGCAGCTTCTTCTTTTGCGTGTTCTGCAGCTTTCTCCTGGAGCTCCACCTCTCTTATCATGTTGATAACTGATTCCATAGCAATAAACAAGGTTCTCTGCTCCATTTTTAAAAAATTATTGAAACTTTGACATCCACAAGAAAAGAGGGAAAAATCCCATAAAATAGAGGTGTTGAACTAAAGCCAAGATACAGTCTATCAAATCATATCATTAATAAGAATGTTCTAAATGACTAGAGCAACAGACATATTAACTTAAGACCTTGACTCAGGTCTACAGTCACTCAAAACCTGCCAATTTGTAGACCAACTTAACAATTGTTAAATGAATCACGTCATTTGTTAGGTGTTGCCTCTTCACAAAAGATACACCAACTTCTAAGAAATAATAATAAAAAAATGTAGTCAGACAGTTTCTCAAAACTACCTTCTCTTCCCAAACCACACTAAAGTTTCGAAAAGTTCATCAGAAAAATCCCTCTATAAAGTGCAGTGCTACTACAATTAAAAAAAATTAGGAAAAACAAATAGACAAGGATTTTTTACTTCGTCTAAAGCTTTTCTATTTAGATTAAAATTTTAAGTAGCTTCTAATGCAACTCTAGATCAAAAAAGTTAAGAAACCATTAATACCTTGCTGTTTTTATCTTCTTCAATAATTTCATCAAGAATATCAATTCTGCATACTTGTCCAGGTCGGGTAACTATGTCATGCCTGCTCAATTCATCCTCAATGTCTCCCATCTCAGTTACATAGGAGTCTTCTTGGGAAGTAAGATTTAAGGAATTGCTTGCTTGTAATTTCACACAACCAGTAACAGGAGGGTGAGGACAAAATTCTGACTGAAGACCACACTCGGGAGCATCTTGCGTCTGATTTTGAACAAATGGTGGAAGCAACTGAGCCACAGAACTTTCAATGTTCAGCAAAGAGCCATCACATTCTGGAGCATCTCTTGTCTGTTCTTCCTCACTTGCAGTACTTTCACTTAATTGGTTGTTACCATCATTTGCAACACAGACGTTCGAAACTTCAGATTCATTCTCTGCTTCACCCTGCAGTTTGGGATCAGCAAACAAGGCATCATTTGTACCATCAGCATTTTCAGAATTTTCACTGGTTGTGTGTCCCAGTTCTGAAGAACTACTCACACATTTTTCCTCAACTACCTGATTGGGACTCAACCGATTACAAGAATCGGGACTCAACTGATTACTATAATCGTCAGAATCAGCATAAAAGGCATCATTTGTATGATCAGCATTTTCAGAATTTTCACTGGCTGAGTGCCTCTGTTCTGAAGAAGTCCCCTCTTGTGTTTCCACAACTACATGATTGGGACTCAACGGGTTACTGTTCTCCTCAGCTTCAACTGAAAGATGTGCATATGGAAAGTAAGAAAATACAATTTAAAGAAGAAAACAAAAAACACCCTATTAGTTAGTAAAGGCTGTCTCAGGCAAAAAACTAATGAGGACTTCAATTTGAGAGACCTCCACCATTTTGACTCCCAGTGGTAGTAATAGGAGTAACAGACTCTCTAGTCAAGAGAGGGAGAACCTCCGTCAGAATATCATTCACTGCTTCGTCAACATCCTTTGGATGTTCAATTGCTACAGCCTTAAGGATGCGAGCATCAATCTGCGTTAAATATTGAAGAAAAAAGGAAATTTTAAATTTACAAAAAAAAAAAAAAAAAAAAAGGAAAAAAACAAGGGTACCATATCTTTTAATAGAGGAGTAGTCAAAACTCTCGAATTCAGAAGCTGAAATTAAACAATGTATATATCCTTACATAATTCACAATAACCTCCAATTTCTTATTCTACTCGATCACTAACTTGAAATAACGCATTAAATTCACCATAGTAAAAAAAACACAAAATAGAACAATAATATGAAAAATAAATAAAAAGCCAAAAAAATAAAATGCGCAAAATCATAAACTTATTTTTCTAAAACGCCTTTATGCGTATACCTGTGGAAAGACCTCCTGCAAACAGTGATAAACCGATTTGAATCCCATAGTGAGAAAGCTATTGATCTGCATTAGGCCAAAAAGTAATATAACCATTCAATCCATCAGGAAGTTCCAAACCCTAATTATGACAAAGCATAGAAAAAAAAAAAAAGATTTCCGAACTAATATCGGAGCCGGAAAAAGTAATTCACCACGAATGCGAAGCCAAAGGAAACAAAATTCAAACATCAACAAACACGGTAGAAGAAACGAAACATCAGAATTCCACAAAAGTCCTGTTCGGATGCCAAGAAAACAAAAACAAACGAAAACAACAGCTTTTCTTGTTCCTTGACACCTCAATTTTATGAAAAAATGGACGACCTTTAGAAGGATAAACAGAGAAGTACGGAAGAGTTAGAAAAACTGCGATTTAGAAATCTCGCTATTGACGGCATAAAAACCAGAGGGAGATAAGAGAGAGAAATCCACTGACCTTTCAGTACCAGAGAGAGAGAGAGACGAGAAGAATGGGAAGCGGGGCAGAAAGAGAAAACGGCTTTGTACGGTATTTGTAGTGTTCGAGTCTCGGGAAAACAACGACTCTGTGGTTTGAGGAGACCTACGGGATTAAGATATTGGGTATAAGCGTTAATGTGATAATTATGGGAGGGTATTTTCGTCTAAGTAGGGTTTCACAGAGGCCGTAGTCTGCATGGTTCGGTGATTTTGGCTTCTTGTAGAACAAACCGTTGCGCGCGCCTTCGTAAATCCTAAGCTACTTCTCTTGGAACCTTCCTCTCGGAACCAACAATTTGTATTCATATATTAATATTATTATCTTCTTCTTCTTCTTTTCTTTTTCCTTTATTTATTTATATATTCGTCAAATGAGTTTTATTCCTTTTTTCTTCTCCTTTTTTGTAATTAAAAAAACAAATTTTTTTTCTTCCAAGTTATTTTAAAAAATATATATATGAAAAATATTATTGTTGTAGGTTTTGCTTGTTTTATTTTATCAATATAAAGTATTTATCCCCTTTTACTGTGCAAAATCATGTTATTTGAATTATAATTACAATTTAAATGTTATAAATCATTGATGATGACAATGCAATTTGTTACAACTTGACGTTCATCGATAATATTAAATGATTTTAATTTAAAACCTTTATTACAATTATTAATAGTATTATAATGAAATAGCAGGTCACATTAATATCATACCACTGACATGCCGTTGAATAGGAATTAACAAAAAAAAATTTGTATAATTGAAGAGAAAGAAACAATAAAAAAGAAATCCAATGTAAAGTTGTTAACATCAGTGGCCATGGGGGTTGTGAATGTATTCTTCCATTAGAAATTCCTCACTCTTAAATGTCGGATATCAGCAAAAAGCATAGAGGATTCTTCGTCGTTACCAAACTGTCCAGCCTTGCACTTTGTTACATTTACACTCAAAATTGGTACAGACCGATACAGTATCAACATACAACATGCACTTAACATGGCAAACTATAGAGATTGAGATGAACTAATATGCCATACATGTACACGATTTAGATTCACAAATTACATGAGAAGCCAAAAACTAGCTGGTGACAGCATGCGACTACGACCTCACAACTTCACGGCCATGTTTTTTCCCCCAACCGGAATTATTTTAGTCATCTCTTACTTCCAAGAGGAGGCTCAATTGGATTCCCTGCAAACTTAACCAAATTTGAATCATCCTCCAGAGACTTCTTTGGGGCTTGCCCTTGCTTAATTTGACCTCCCTGATGGAACCAAAATATAATCGGAGGGAAATTTAAATTCCAGGTCACTCCAGAAGAATAAATTTTGAAAGGAAAATAAGGTGTATGTGAATTATTAACACAAAAGGGTTTTTCTTTTACTTGTATATACGAAATCTAGATGGAAACAAAAAAAAGATAAGTCCATATGGCAGAGGGGCTGTATTTTATATGCCATTTTTGCAAGAAAATATTTTAGGATGGCATTGCATATACTCCATTTATGGGTTTATGTTTGATGTTCTCATGGTGCTGATCAAATAGTATGAGCAATTAACAAATAAATTACGTTATCTTACAGTAGGTTTTTGACCAGTCAACCTCCGAGTTGATGGTGCTCGTGCAACAGATGAAGCAGCAGCAGCAGCAGCCACGCGTATCCTAAAAAGTTCATGACAGGTTCCAAATCATTCATTAATCAAACTGACTTAAAAAAGGAAAACCTAATAAAATCATATCTCAATCTTACCTCTTATGTACATCAATATATACATCTGTCTCATCCACAATTTCTTCCTGCAATACAAAAAGCCATCAGCAAAAACTAAATCTCAAACAAAAGGTATCATGTATGTACAACAAAACAGTGTGGGAGAAGCTTAGTTAACTTAGAAGACAGCAGAGTAGTAGAAGTATCTTACTTGCAGAAGTTCTTCAAAAACATCCTCCAGGGTAATGATTCCAATGACTTCTCCATCTTCAGTATCCTCTGATAAATGTGGCAAGCTATTAGTTGTAACACCATTTTGCTGAATGGTTTGGTTGTTTGCCATAGGTCTGGGAGCTTTCTCAATGTCAATAAAAACAGTTCCTGATTTGTTGTCATGCTTTGTAAGCAAGGGGGCAGTTAAATCTGATTTCACATTAGTTAGCGTTTCTTCCTCAAGTTTTTCTCTGTCAAAGGTATGCTGAGGGTTCTTGCTCTTTCCTTTAACCTTCACTACAGCAGCCATATGACTGCTTCCTTTCTGAAACTCATTAAGGATATCATACAAAGGCATATCTGCTGGAACCCTAGAATATCCATGCATGAGAGTTAAAAATTTTAGCATAGCGGGCAGAAACAATAAGAGAGAAAAGGGCAGACCTAGGAATTCTACGAATTGAAACAGCACTGACTGGAGTCTCTGTTTCTGCCCGCACTGTGAGGAGACTTTTCACCTGAAATCCCAAACAAAGAATTTATATAAAAAGGAGTAGCAAATTCAATAATGAGCTCAGTATCAATAGCAAGAAATCACATTTGGGTATTATTACAACATAATCTGAGACAGGCTACAGGTTACACCCACCAGCAAAAGGCCAATTATATTTTTAGGATTTCCAGAATAGACAGGGACACGACTATGTCCTCTTGCAAGAATTTTCCCAATCGCTTCCCTGCATTGTAAAAGAGAACAAAAAGATTTTTCTCATGAGTTCCCTTCGGACCTATAACAAAATATTCAGAAATGCACATTCCCTGAATATTGTAAATAAAACAAACAGAAAGGTTCTCAGTGCCTCTTCTATCTCAAGGACCATTGCTAATCTCAAAGAAAGAAAAAACTAAAATAACAAATGATTATGCATAAAAACAACAATATCAGTTCAAATATGAACATGACGATAAGTAGAGGATAAAAGAACAATATCATTTGAACCTAAACCTACCAATCTAATTTGGAATTGACATCCAAGGAAAATGTTGATTCAATAGGTGTCATAGCCTCCTCTGCAGTCTGGATTTGTAAAGGAAAGAAGCTTGAGTAGTGTGGTTTAACAAAAGCCAAACAAATAAATCTAGTGGATTTGGAAAGGAAAGAAGCTTTCACCACAACCAATTTGATGCAAATTTTTAACACAAGAAGCCTTCATAATTGTTGTTTTATAGTACTAGGTACCTTTTCAGTCAAATCTAGTGCTCCACTGATTATTGTTGTCTCATCGTGTGTGAGTTCACCACCTTTACCAGCCTAAAATGAACATGAAGAGCAAATCAAGGGAGAAAAAACCAAAACAAAATGAAAAAGTTTTGATATCAGCAATTTCAGCACTCCTCCACAAATCACAAAAGTCTATACAAACACATGAGATAGCTTTCTGGACCAACACAAGTAGTGGTACATCATAGAGATTCCAAATTATGGTTGTTACCTCTTGGCTGTGAATGGAAACAAGAGCTTTCAACTGAGCTCGTCTAAACAAAACATCATTATGTCCAAGTACGGCATCTAGAACCTGAAACCACGAGGAGCTTAATAATTACAGCATATTACTTGATGATGTTGTATCTATTGGCTACTTGCAAATATGACCATGACCAATAAATACCCCAAAAAGAAGATTAAAATTTAGCAGCAAATGCTACCTTTCCAATAGGAAAAGCAATAGGATAACAAACAACCATCAGGATATGGACAAGCCACACAAAATTTGCACCAACCGATAGTCCGTATCTTGAGCATATGGCTTGTGGAATTATCTGACCCAGTATGGTAAAGCATAAGTTAGTCCCATTTAAGGATAGAATATCTGTATTGGAGCATTATAGAGACGAAAAAAGTGTACCTCTCCAAAGGCTAGGACAAAGGTTACAGATAGCAAAACAGCAACAAATGGATGAAAAATTTTATCAAGATATATAGGAAGGGCCTGTGCAAGCAAAAAATCAAGAACAACGAACAAATCAGTGAAATGGTACATTCTTCTTCCTCTTTTATGTTATGCAAAATTCTAACAACAGTCAATCACACTGGTACGAAAAAGTTCTCAAATTGTATGGAAATATACTTCCAAGATAAGCTTACAATAAGAATACCAGTGCTTCCCGACAACGTAAAGGGGTAGTTTAATTAGTAATTTTCTACCATATGCATTTCACTAATCACTTCGCTATCTATTCCCTTATTGGTTTAATTTCATGAAATTTATTCTCAAAGTATATTAATCGTTTTGGAAAATAAAAAATATTTAACTCAACCCTTGCTGTTAGTGGCGATCACAACCACAACTCAATATCCAGCCAGCCCAGCCGTGGGTACTAAAAATCGATCATTTTCAGATTATTACAGAGGTCCTAGTAAGTATCAGAATGCCATCTTGAGAGCAAACTTATAGTAAGTGAAGGGACAGGGAGTTCAATAAGTAACTACCTCCATGGCACAAGCATTACAAAGAAGCAAAGTAACCAAAAGCTGATGCTGCTTTTGCACCACCGGTAGAATGACAGCTACATACAGATAAACCACAACCAAAATGACCAAGCTTTATATTCAAATTAATCTTAATTAATCGGACACGATCAAAATCTGGCATTAAGTATATTATATTAATATATATTTATAGAGAGAGAGAAACAGACGGACCGGCATGCTTCTTCTCGGTGGAGGTACCGCTACGCTGGAGGATCTCGAGCTCAACAGGGTTAAGGGACATCAATCCGAGGGTTAGCCCAGACATGATCCCGGCGAACAGAACCAGAAGGCAGGAGACACCGGCGTAGACGAACCACCAGGGCGTGGCGAAGCTGATGTCATCGGCCTCAAAAACCAAGTCGGTGGACGAAAGCATCATGGTCCGAGCTAGGGTTAGAGCATTGAGCAACAACACCATCGAATTTCGGTTACACAGTACACTAACTCACAGGCCTCGCTGCATAAAATAGAAACAGCCCATCGGTTCAAGGCTCTGACTTGCGAGCTACAGCAGGGACTGTTTTTGTTCGGGTGGAGGCTGTGGGAAACTCATGTCTACGGCGCATCAGATGACTTGGAACGATCACGGCCGTTGGTACAAACACGTGGCGAAGATCACACAGGATCGACGGCTTCGGATTGCGGGAGCTGTGGTGAGGGTTGCATGGGAATTAGTTTGATTACTATATATATAAAAAAAACTTTAGGAGGGAACGAGACAGAAAGGTTGATGATTCACAAGGCTTTTTTTTTTTTTTGAATATAGGGACAATGCCACGTGGCATATCAATGTTTCTGTTTTTTTTTTTGGTTTCTGGTTTCTGGTTTTTTTTTTTTTTTTTTAATCTGCTACGGTCTTGTGCTGTCATAATCTTTTGAAATTTTATTCTAATTTTATATTAATTTACAGATTGTTAAGTTTGGAGAGGAGCTAATAGATAAAGAGGTGGTTGGTAATCAGCAGCTTTCTTGTGAAAAGGATTAGTACATAAATTGTATAGCATTTTAAAAATATTTTTTTAAATATCCTACTCTTTTTTGTTTGTTTGTTTTTTTTTAAACAATTGTATTTTTTTTTTTGGTCAATAATTTCAGATCTCTTATAATCTAATAGGGAATAAAGAGTACAAAATTTAAAAGTATGTGAAGACATCTTTTTTTTCTGTTTGTTTTCTTTTTGAAGAAAGAATGTAGGGACTTAGACCATAAATATATATATTACAATAATGATAACACTATCTTAAAGCAGAATTTATTAATATATAGATTAGGTGTATATAAAAATATATGGATTAGGTAAAGCTTAAATCAAAATTGGATTATAGTCTAATTAAATTGATTAAATAAATCATATATATATATTATTTAAAAAAAAAAAAAACGGATTAGATAAATTCATTGACTTTTACTAAGGCCCCAGTGTTGACCCAATAAAAAAAGCCTGATCCAATATGAGAGCAAAATGTAGGAAACCTATCCATATTTGGGCCAACTGATACATGATCCGGCCCATCAAGCCCATGAAGCATTGCTTGCTTTCTAAACCCTGAAGGGGAAATGTTCGTTCTCGCCCGCTCTGAAACTGTGGTTCACTCGGTTGCTCGTCCAATTCCAGGTATGCTCCTCAAAAACCGAACTATTGTTTACTATTTGCACAACCTCAATACCACTTTCGCTTCACACACGAACCCCAAAATTAACCTTCAGATAAAACCCATTTCGAGCCTGAAAGTGGTGTGGCGCAAAGACACCTATTTGGATCAAGCTATAGAGAAAGACAAACAGTACAAGCTCTGCGCTCGGGTCGTCAAGGAGGTCCTTAATGAACCCGGTCAAGCAATCCCACTTCGATACCTTGAGAAACGGCGCGAAAGGTTGCGCCTTAATATCAAAGTCAAAACCTTTCTTAGGCGTAACCCTGGTTTGTTTGATGTTTACTATGATAGAATCAAACCCAAGTCAGAATCCGTTGAGTTTCTTCGTGTAAGCGATAGGCTGAAACAGTTTCTCGAGGAAGAGAAAAGGATTTGTATGGAAAATGAGCCTTTGATTGTATCCAAATTGTGTAAATTGTTGATGATGTCGAAGGATAAAGTGCTTAGTGCAGATAAATTGGTCCATGTGAAGCGAGAATTTGGGTTCCCAAATGATTTTTTGGTGAACTTGGTGCCTAGGTATCCCCAGTATTTAAGGATAGTTGGGTACCCAGGAGAGGGGAAGTCGTTTTTGGAACTGGTTTCATGGAATCCTGAGTTTGAAAAATCAGTAATTGAGCAAAGGGCAGAAGAGGAGTCGAGGTTCACTGGGATTCGGGTTCGGCCTAATTTTTATTATAAGCTTCCACCAGGGTTTTTCTTGAGA
The DNA here is from genome assembly GCA_007844105.2 of Rhamnella rubrinervis. Lineage (NCBI taxonomy): Eukaryota > Viridiplantae > Streptophyta > Magnoliopsida > Rosales > Rhamnaceae > Rhamnella > Rhamnella rubrinervis. The sequence continues at coordinate 15,457,443 of CM017575.2, read as the reverse complement.
AAGGAAATGAGGGAGTGGGTTAGGGACTGGATGGAGCTTGATTATACATCACCATACCAGGATGTCTCACATTGGGATCAAGCATCACCAGAAATGGAGAAGAGAACCGTTGGTGTTTTCCACGAGTTGCTATCACTGTCTATTTTTAAGAGGGTTCCTGTGCCCATATTGGGGAAGTTCAGTGATGAGTATAGGTTTTCAAATGCATTCTCAAGTGTGTTCACGCGGCATTCAGGGATATTTTATATGTCATTGAAAGGTGGGATTAAGACAGCAATGCTGAGGGAAGCTTACAAGGATGATGAGTTGATTGATCGGGATCCACTACTTGAGATAAAGGATAAGTTTGTTGAGCTCTTGGAGGAGGGATGGCAAGATAGTGCGGAGCAGTTGAGATTGCAAAAGGAAGAGATTAAGAAGAACATGGAAATGGCGGCTATTAGGAATGACGAGTAGGATATACATGGAGAAGAAGAAACGTTCAGGTTTTACCATTCAATGTATGCTGGCAGGTACATGAAGTTAGTCCAAGTCTAGATTTGAGTACTCATAACTAGCTGCATTGCATATGTGTTCAAAAGATTGTAATGTATTATTGTTATTTTTTAAATGTTGGTATTATATTTTGGATAAGCTTTTTCATGCGGTCTTGTATCTACTTTAACAATCCAAATGCACCAAATTTATTTTCAATTGTTTAACAGAAGGGATTTTTTTTTTCTTTCTTTCTTATTTTCGTATTGATATCAAACACAAGACTCTTTTGCACATTATTACTGATCTGGATTGGACAAATGTTGACATTGAGAATTTGTTGAGAAATACTTTTGATCTTGGTCATGCTTAGCTTTGTTGTTTACAATAATGAGCCTGCTCTATAGTCAAGGACACCAAACTCTGATTAGTAGAGAAACCTTTGAACTTGTATGTAGAAGGAAGCAGAAGAAGATATGCACTTTTTGGGCAATATGGTGTATGTTATGTTTGTAGAGAAGTGACTTCTATATATTGCATGATGAGTATGCAGTGACTCAATATGGGGGCATTTGGGATGGAAATGAAAATTTGGATTACATCTCGGATTTAAAACATCACTTTTGCATTCTTTAATATAGGAGATCATCGTAACTACCTGAGCTGAGTTTATTATTGTGTAACAATTTTCTAAGAATGCAAAAAGATCACCAATTTGATTTTATTTTATTTTATTTTGGGGATGCCAGCTTCAACTGTTTCATTTGCTTGATAGGAATATTGTAAAACAGGGGTATTATTTGTATATATATATTTTTGGTTGGCTTCTGTTATCTATCTATTTAATGTGAGTGCATACTCTTACTTAAACATCAACCTTTTACTGACGTCTCTTGTAAATATAGAATGAAAGGAACTCACTTTATTTTGTGATCACTCCAGTCATTATACACACACATATACATATAAAGAGAGATTTGAATTAGGATAGATTGCGTAGTAAATTAAGTTTTTTTTTTGATAATTATATAAATTAAGTTTGTTAATGTTGGTGAATTGGGCTAGTTACCACTGCCACCAACAAAGCTTCCTTACTCATTCCTTCTCCATGCAAACACTTGCTGTGTTGTTCTCCATGCTAACATTTAGGAGCAAGGTCGGTGGTGCAATACCCATTTTTCCCTTTTAAAATACACCGCACGTCACCTACCAAAGTCATCACACAAAACGAATGAGAAGCTATCTCAACCGTTCTAGACCAGAAAACTCATCCTCTTTGTAATCCCTTTGATTATTGTTGTCCTTCATGACACCTAACCCATGGAAACAGGAAGCTAAAGAAACATGGTTTATAAATTGAAGGCTGATCCAGTAAAAGCCATACTTCTTTGCTAAGTTTTCGCATGCACATGAAGATGATTGAGATTCTTCGCATAGAGAGAGTCAGGTTTCTTACATTAACGTTCTATGCAGGCTCAGGTCTGCTACTACTAATGCTGGTGCCCAAGTCGGAAGGCCAGATTTTTCCACCACCGCTGCCTCCTCGTCCGCTCTGTTCATCCCAGTTTGCACTTGCGAGCTATGCTTGCTCGCAGATTCCATTCAGCCCATTACCCCCTCCTCAACCTCCATCGCCTCCTTCCCCTCCTGACAATGGAGGACACAGGCTTGAACACGAACATAGCCACAGACATGGACACGGACACGGGCACGGGCATAGGCATAGACACCACGACTCTCCAGCAGAAGAAAGTTGCTGCCGGTGGGTGAAGCAGCTGGACAGCCAATGTGTGTGCGACTTGCTGGTTCGCTTGCCCAACTTCCTGTCTAGGCCTGCGCATGAGTACTCCGTTATAGTTGGGGATGCATGCAACGTCAGCTTCCCATGTGGAGGGCGGGCCATCAGGATTTGAATAAGGCATCATTGGTCTTTGCTTTGAGACTAGAGAAATTACTTTGGTGCATTATTTACTTTAAATATATATATGTATGTATCTGTGTGTGTTTAGTCATCTGTGTGTGGCTTTGTGTGTTTGGTATGAAATATAATGTGGCTATAAGAAAAATGAAGAAATATTTAAGTGGTTATATGGTTGTGATAGGGTGTCTTGTTATTAGTTCCTTTCTATTTAGCTAGCTGCAGCTTGTAATAATTTAGTCAAAATAAATTGGGAGATATTGCATTAGGGAAAGCGTCCACATACTCAAATTTTAATCCTTGATTGTAAATATGCAACATATGCTTTTGTAATGAGCATTTACCTTCAAAACGAAAGAAAAGCGTTTTGCTAATAAACACACATTAGTCAAATTTCCTGTAGCTTTTTAAACATATTTAATAATAATAATAATAATAATAAAATTATATAAACCATTTTCTAATTTGATTTTTATTTGATGTGAATGCGGACCCAAGAGAATAACGTTGAACATCTTTTAGGCTGTATGTGGGGGCACAACGGAGATTGGATAATATCACCCTAAGTTATTATAACGTGGGACCCACGCAGCATGACAATGCAACTTGTTCGCAAAATATCGTACAAAAGTGAATAATTTCATTTATTAAAAAAAAAAAAGAAAGAAAGAAAGAAAAAGGAAGCAGGTTGGAAGTGTCATGCACTCGTGGGCTTAAGAAGCCCAAAGCCACTTTCAGGGATTTTTTGGGAAGTGGGGTCCATGTAAGCACGAACGAAAAAGCACAAATCGTGGGTCCCACTTACGGAAACCTCCGCGCTCTCCGAACGACATGCGCGTGTGCATTGCATGCGGGTGCGACCGTGCAAGAGATGGATAGATAGCTTCGAGGGCTTTCACTTTCTAAGCTTTGTAACTGAAACAACGTATCAGTGACTGCTTGTTTATTTTTAATGAGATATTAAGAACATGATAGCTACGACTTCTCATACATCTGATGGGTTTAGATTTTCATTTCGATCGCACCCATATCCACCCATTTAAATATCCTACTCATTCTTCTTTTCAAACTGAAAATCAAAATTAAAGAGATAAATGTCATATTATTATCATCATTATTCTTGTAAAATTTTAAGTACACTTTTTATTTTCTTCCATATTTATTACTTTGTTGAGTTATGCGTATTGAACCAATAGCATGAACGTCTTTTCGTTTGACAAATATGCATATGCATGCACGAAATTCTACAAATATTTTTATTATTATATATTTTAGTTTCGGTATTTTTTTTTTAATTTCTTTTTCAATAATATAGTCTTGAGCTGTCATTCTATAATTGACATTCATTTATTATCAAAAAATTTGACAATGACCAAAGACATCTTCATTACGATGAATCCGCCACCGAGTTATTTTTTTATTTTTGTTTTTGTATTCATTACTTTTGAACATATATAAATATATTAATTTGATTGGACAGCCTAAGATATTTAACCTCTTCAATATCCATCTTGTACAATTATCATAACTTGAGCGTAAACTACTGCTTATGAGGGAGTTTCCATAAATATAAATTGGTCGCTTACTATTTTTTTTCCACTTAAGAAAATTAATTTGGTCACCATTTTATTTTACTACACAGAAAATGAACTTAACAAAAATTTGACTGCACTAGTAGTACTGTCTCAGTGTGACGCAGCAGCCACCGCAACTCCCATGGCCAGCACACGAATGGCTGCCATGTTGATAGGATTAAAGCTTTGGTAGTTCCGGAGTATCAACTCCTGCTCTCATTATGATAACGCCACTTTAACATATATTAATATATATGCTGAGGTGGCATGATCCTCATGGGACAGGAGTTAGAGTACCAAAGTTTTGTTCCGGTTACAGGAGCCACATCAGCAGGCGCCGAGACATTACAAAGGAATTGACCAACGATCTCAGTACTGGGGCCCGCCACAAGGTTTTCCCATGCCAGATCAGCCTCTTTCCCACGCTTCCTAAACACCTCCGTGGCATCAAGTCGGTGTAGATTCCACCCTTTAATATTTCTAAGGCGTTGGATTTTACCCAGTTGCCGACATGCCAATTTACTGGTGTTTTCCTTCATTTGTTTAATGGCTTCCTGGAGCAAGCCAGCCCGAGATTTTTCATCCAAAAACTGTTCGTTTCGAAGGTACTTGTCGAACTCCGGGACACCAATAGCCCGCCGAATACCTTTGGAATAGTTAGCGTTGGGATCGAAGATATTTCTGACCTCGTCAACCATCCCATTTAGAAGCATTGCATCTACGCGGTCAGATACGAAGGAGTTGAGTACGGGCATGGACACGTCGACCCAAAGGAAGCAACAGTCGTATTTGGATCTGAACAACTTGTAGTTGTAGTCGTCGATCAAGTGCTCGATGTAAGAGTTGGAGCCGCCAACGATGATTGGAAGCCGATTATGGCTCAAGATTGATTCAACGGTGATGGATGCCTTGTCACAGAAATCAGTTACCGTGAAATCAGCATTGGGTTTCTTTAAGATCCCTAGCAAATGGTGTGGGACACCACGTTGCTCTTCATTGGTGATCTTGTTGGTGACTACGTCAAGCCCTTCGTAAACTTGCATTTTATCGGAGTTTATGATTTCTGCAGAGAAACGTGTCGCCAGGTCGATGGACAGCCTGGACTTTCCGGTTCCGGTGGCCCCCATTACAATGACTACCTTCTCTTTCTGGTGACGTAGATTGAACAAGTTCGGTTTCAGACCGCTTGGCGGAACTATTAAAGATGGCTGCATGATTTGCTTGCAAACCGACATGATGTTGAACTCTACGTATATATATATATATATTGTGGCAAAAGGAAAATAGAAAGTGTTAATATGGGAAAGAAGATAAAGGGTATTTTTGATCCCTGTAAATCAGAGCATTAGAAAAAGTGAAAACCTGAATCAGCTCCTTCTTCGTACGTTGGACGCGGCAACCTGAAGAGGTTTAAAATTGGTGTAGATAGGTTGCAGATGGACCTAGACGACCTAGACGAGGGCAGGGATTGTGGTTTTACTTGCCTTTATTGATAAAACATAGCAAGGTGAAGTGGCTTATTTATTGGCGATGAATGGATGCCAATTGGGTGGGTCACTCTCATCTCATTCACTCTTCTTCCTTGTGTTGCAGTCAAACAGAATGAAGAAAGAGAGTTGAATTATAACCATTCCCTTTAAAACTTTTATATCCTTCCCGTGGTTTATAGCGCTATATATAATCTTACGCAGGTGTGCTGTTTTCCTTTTTTTCTTTTTTCTTTTTTTTTTTCTCTCTCTCTCTCTATCATAAAGGAAGGCTAAGAAAAGGAATGGGCAAAGAAGGTTCTTCAATTAGTGGTTTGGTATTTGGGCACCCTAGTGAGAGTACTACAAATTGCACAAGAATATATTGATCACTTTTACTAAGTTTCCTTTTCCGTATTCGTATTATATATATATATATATATATATATATATATTTTCTTTCATGCATATTAAATATTTGTTATAAATTATATTGGATTAATGGGTATAAAATCATCGAATGATTTTGAACTTTTACTAGATAAGTTTTGAAACAAAATGTGATAGAAATTGGAGTAGTATTCGGACGCTTTTGGGATATGATCAAACAATTAGGAAGTTTAAAAGAAATTAAATTATTAGAAAGAAGCTACAATATACAAACGGGTTTGCTAGCCATCGTTTATTGGTCAAGTATGAGGGAGAGTACCACTAAGGCACTTACAAAAATGTTCTTCAATTCCATTTATTTTCATGGCTTAAAGATTCTTAACAAGGACAAGTGATGGCTACGCTAATTGGAGTCAACTGTAAAATGGCGCATTTTCTCTAAATAAAGATCCGATTCCTCTTGCCCCTTATGCAAAAAATACAACTTGGCTTTGACAAAATTCAACTTTGTTTGGCCTTGATTTGCCATCAATCATTATACATATATATATATATATATATATATATATATATATATATATATGTATTCGCTCTACTTCAAATCTAATGGTGCCAACCACAGTGATCAGTAACGACCAGGGGCTGAGGTAGAATAATTAGTCTGGGGGAGGCCTAATATTATAGATATATGCAATAAATTACCTAAATCAAAAGGATAAACACAGTTAAGTAAATGGGGGGAAGGCGGGGGGGGTGGAAATGTCAAATACATTAAAAAGTGGAGTTTAAGGGCCAAACAGAGTTTTTTGCAATGAAACTTCAAAAAAGTCATATTTTTATAAAATTGCGTAGATGCTCCCAAAGAATTAAAAAATCCCCTTCCAAGGACCACTAACAAGTCAACACGTGTTATATTCTTTGCCACGTGGACGCAAGTGGTTGTATAAGAAAAGCCACTGGTACAGCTGGACAGTCAGTCGTGGTGATATCTTTCATTTTTGCTTTCAACTCTTCTAAGTATAATATCTGCCGCAACTTCAACAGAGGTAATCATCTGCATGAGATTTTTTTATTTTTGGTAATTAAATTCCTCACCAAAATAATAAATAAATACTATTAAAATATATAACGAGAATTCGAAATCTCTCATAAAATAAATAAATAATATTATTAGACTGTCCCTTGAGGAACAATCATCTAAGATGATTTGAGGGAAAGAAAATCCAAGACAAAAAGGTGTATATGCATTTTACGGCCCAACTTTATATAAATTAATTTAGAATTATCACTGGGACATATGTATATATATATATATATATATTCCTTTCCATATTTGTTTTTCATGATAACCTTTGTCCTCCATAATATTCATTTTTATTAATTTGCTTAATTTATCAAGTTAATTTCTTAAGAGAAATCTAAAAATACCCATATGAGGATCACACACACAGATCAAAACACAATATACAGAAAGAAAGAAGTGAGAAACAATGGTGTTGACAGGACGTAGGAAGAGAAAGGGTTAGGGTTGGTGGTGGCTCAAGTTCAAAGTTTCGTACTTGCTTTTTGTTGCTGCTTTGACAAAGCAAAATGAATCACTTCACTTCAGTTGGCTTTGATTTTTTTTTCTTCTCTGGCAATACCATCAATCAATTATCAATCACCTTGGCAAGATTGTTAAGTAGATGATGTAAGTCTAATCTTGCTGCAGCATCCAATGTACAAAATCACGCGGCCGGGATTATAGGACTCGTTAACATAGAACTCGTACATAAAAGGTAATAATTTTCAATCATTTCATGGATCACAAGTACTTCCCATTTCACCTTCGCGTAATTGCTTAAGTTCCATCGTCATCACCCTTTTGTTTCTTGCATTGCTGTTTCAATGCAATTATTTGTGTCAATGATTATCCGAATGAGAGATAGAGCTCGAGGGAAACGAAAAAGTCCTAAAAAAAAAAAAGAAAGAAAGGAAAAAAAGGATATGTATGAGGTTTGATGGGAGGATGATGCGGTTTTGTGACGCTTTTGAAAAGGTTGATGTGACCATTTTATGTTCTGTAAATTCTTACCTTTTGGGAAGACAAAAAGAAAATATTCTAATTTTCGATATTACCAACTTTGGCAGATGAATAACATATATATATATATATATATATATATTTTAAATGAGGTGTCGGTTGGCAATAGGTTTTTGGCGATTAGGACCACGTTAGCCTTGAACAAAGATGAAGATGAGAGTGGCACCAACCAGTGCAAATGTGAATGTACGTTTTTGGACCACGTATCTAATGCTGGCTACACTCTTGTCTTTTGACGGACCATTGAGATTCATCGGAAATGTTACAGGAAGCTCACTCTCGGTGTTTAAGCAATCGGGTTGATGTTGAAGTGCAAGCCACTGCCTGCAGAAAAAAAACACACATTTTAGGCTCAATGTTGAAGAAGCCACATGTGGGGGATTCGCTGTACATATGCAGACGGAGACTTGTATATATTCCTTTCATGCACTAATTTTTTTTTTTACCCTACTTCTAATAAAGCTTGTGGGGGCTTACATCTCTCAACTCCTTTGTCCCATCGATATAACAGATTAATGGCATAAAGTGAAATAGGATTTTTTTGGATTGTATTCTCTCCAACTCTTACACCCCACAAAAAAAGGAAAAAAAAAAAACTATATATTATCTTCTTCTTCTTTTTTTTTTTTCTTTGATTATTTATTTATTAAATTATATGTTATTTATTCCAAGTCTGAAACTAATTTATAATCAATTCAAGTGGAACGACTCTATCTTTGTTAAGTTTGCTTTGTGTGTACATCTTTAACAAAGAACAACTATCTATCCAAAGCATGCCATTTCATAATTTTGTACATTATGCCATTTGATAGTGTGAATTTCATTGAGATTGGATAAATAAATTCTTTGTTAGTTTGAAGCTTTACTTTTTTCTTTTTTTTTTTACTTCTCTTCTCTTTATCTCCCAATGATTTTATTTATTTATTTATTTTATTGTTATTTTGGTTTGGGCCGTGTAGATGGTTTTAGGCCCTTAAAAAGTCCAAAAAAAAAAGTGGTTGGGTCCACTCAGGCGCAGCCATTTCGGTCAGGCCCGGCATAGATATTGTTCACGTGGCGAATAGCCATGGGCTCGAGAACACAAAGAAAATTGCTGACTTAATTCTGACGTCAAAAAGAAAGAAAGAAAGAAAAAAAAAAATGCGAAAGAGTTTGGCGGGTCCCATAAAAATGAACTTCGGGGACCCGCAAAGAAAAGCGGGAGTAAATCGGCGTCGGAAGTCGTTGAAAGATGAACAGATCTCCGTTCACATTAACAGCAACAAAAACAGAGGTGCTATTAGCTGTAACTAACTCTAGATTTGGAAGATTGGAAAATTGGAATTTACTAAAAATAGGCAAGGAGGGATTAAGGTAGGGCTTAAATCTGGCAAACGCTGAGGGGTTGAGGTCTCGGTCGTCGTGGAGGCAGGGTGGCATCGGCGACTACGACGACTACGATCACCGCCAGTATTTCAGGCGTTGGCGTCGGAGGTTTTTGTCGTCGGTCATGGCGGTCAAACTCACTTGGGCTTCCGCCTTTAGGTTCCTTCTCTTGTTGCTTCTCATCGCCGCCATTGCCACCGCCTGCATTTCTCTTCCCATCGAAAAGGCACCTACCTTTTTCCCTTTTCTATTCATATAGCGTATATAGGTATCATTTTGTTTGTTTATATTCAGTATGTGCTCGGTGCTCCAATGTGTGATTTCAAAATGGCAATTTTATTCTCTTGGGGTTTTGGTTTGGAACTTTTAAAGTTTCTGATTTCCAAGTAGAGTGACCAAACTTCGTGTTTAAGGTTAGAGGAAGTAAATTGCATGTGAGGGGATGCTCTTTAATCTGCTGGAATGAATATTAGAGCATCTGAAAATAAACTGCAATGCGGCAGTAACATTTCTGAGACACGCTGTTGAGTGATATTGTTTTGTTTAGAAGAGAAAAAGGAGGTGGTGACCTTGTTTTCAATTTGTTCTTCACTAGATTGGTGGTTAAATAACCAAGATACAATGAACCTCAGGAATCTATAGCATAAAATTGTTTGGCCATCCCTTACTAAACTCCTAAAGATAAAACTTGAATAAGTTTAGGCATAGTTGAAAAAAAATGGCATTTTAATTTTCCAAGTGCCTTTCTGGCTGTCCCCGTGTTGTCTAATCTTAGTGTATGGCTCTGTCATGTTGTATCTTTTGCTTTTTTTTAATCTATCTTTGTGCTGAAGATTACATTCTGTAAATAATTGATCTTTTGCAGATATTAAAGGATTTCTTGATATGGGTTAAGCAGGATCTTGGACCTTGGGGCCCACTTGTGTTGTAAGTCATTCATACTGAACTGAATTCTACAGAGTTCCTTCTAACACGGGTTCAACTTTCAGTTGAAACCCTTGCACATAATAAAAAATAACGACTTTGATTTTGGACTGCTAAAGTGTCATTGACAGATGTCAGTCATTCTTAAAATAGACATCAGTTGAACAATAGGTCATGAACCTTTATAACATTCTATCTGTAATTATGTTCTAATTCAATTGTTAGAAGTATCTCAAATTCAAATACAATTGGGAGAATGTAAATTTACAGGAAACCTCATGGAGTCCTTATTTGTTGAGAAAAAGGCTTCATTGTGTTATTCCTCATGTTTTAACCAATGGGCTTCCTTTAATTTTCAGTTCTAGACATCTAAGCTTTTATTTTGCTTCCCGAATTTGCAGGGCAATTGCATATATTCCTCTCACAGTTTTGGCAGTTCCAGCTTCAATACTTACGGTAAGCTATGAATCAATAATCATCTTTTGTGCTTTAAGATTGGTCTTGTCTCCCTTATCTCATGGGCCCATTCTTCTTGAAAATGTTACAGGAAAATTTGTAGCCTGTCCAAGATAAATATGTATTCCCATTTGAAGTCAACTTATCCTTTGAGTGTGAAATTTGTCTTTACTTTCTTCATCCTTATTGTTAAATTCATATTTTGTGCTGCTTGTTTTTCATTTCCAGCTTGGTGGAGGTTATCTCTTTGGGTTGCCTGTGGGATTCATTGCTGATTCTGTTGGTGCAACTATAGGTGCTACAGCTGCATTCATTGTTGGTAGAACTGTAAGTCTCTTATAGCAATGATTGTGCGAGTTCTTGTGAATGTATTATGCTGGGACTTGTATAATACTAATTTTCCAGTATACTTTTTATATTTACCACACATTATAATGTCTACAATAGATCTCATGTTTCTACTACTGGTGTTTATAACTAGATCCTGTTTGTTCTGGAATGATTACTTTTCTCTTTGAGTTCATTTTTTTTTTCACTTTCTTTCTTTATTTCTTTAAATTTTGTGCAGATTGGAAGATCGTATGTTATTTCCAAGCTAAAGAATTATCCAAAGTTTCAAGCTGTTGCTATCGCAATTCAGAGATCTGGTTTCAAGGCATAAGTTATTTGTCAACTTTCTAAACATTGTTTGTGTGTGATATTTTGTGTGATTGACCAATAAACCATATAGTCATAGTGATACTCTGACCAACACAATCTTATTCACGTTATGGCTGTTGTTTGTAAAAAGTAACTTTTTAAGTTGTCAATTAGGGCCATAACATACCATATATCTGCAAGGGATAAGTGCCAATAACAGCATAGATTAAATGGGAGATGATATCTAACATACTACTAGGGAGAGGTTCAATGTACATTCAGGTGTAACTTAGAAAAAAGCTCCTATATATAATAATTTGTGAAGAAGGAAACCCCTGCATTGACTAGGTTTCTAAATACCTTTCTAACCACTTGGTTCCTCCCAATATCAGAGAGGGATGGTTTGCCTCATCACTCACCAATTTGGTAGATCCAAAAAATATTAGTGTGGCATCCTATAAGAATGCATATGATGGTGAGAAAGTGACTTCTCCATACTTGAGAGGATCTTTTTTTCCTCCAAATTGGGGGTTCTTATATTCTTGAATATGGTTTTGGTTGTTTCAAGTTTAAATTACAAAAAACTTTACAATTAGTGTTGAAGGGTTTTGCTGGGAATGCACAAGGTTGAATATATAAGTCATGCAAATATGAACCTTACTTTTATGCTCTTGCCACTATGGTTTCTTACTCGTAAGCTCTTTGATAGTGATATTTCTATAACACTTGCCTATTTTCTTATTCATTCTCTTTTCTTTTACTGCATGTTATATGAAATCTCTTTTCTATAAAATACCTAATGTTTTTTCCTTTTTATGTTTGTTTAACAGATAGTTCTATTGCTGCGGCTTGTTCCTTTGCTTCCATTTAACATGTTGAATTATCTCCTGTCTGTGACTCCTGTTCCCATAGGGGAGTATATGCTGGCATCCTGGTTCGGCATGATGGTAATTACTTCTTATATCAACTGCTTTTCCTTTTTATTAGCAGTAAAGGTCATTCTGAAGCAGTGTTCATAAGTTTTTAGGTTATCCAGTTACAGATGGTATTTTACTTCTCTTTCCAAAACCAGATCCATACGGTCTTATCTTTTCTTCGTCACTTTCATATAGTTTTGACCTCAGTAGCTACCTCATGTGGTTTGGTGTCACTTAACCTTAGGAAGGATGGAAATAATGATCAAACATATACACAGTTTTTCCTTAGTAAACAGATCATGATGGGGGCAAATATCATATCTGATATAACAATGAAGTCATGGGTTATAAAATTTGTTTAAAGGCTTGCTTTTGTAATCTAGTGATAGCTTCTGTTTCTTTACTTTATAGCCCATCACATTTGCACTGGTATACCTTGGAACAACTCTAAAGGATCTATCAGATATTACACATGGATGGAATGAAATTTCAACAACTCATTGGGTAAGTATCATTCACCTTTATTATGTTCTGTCAACTCCTTTACCATGCTCTGTCAATTAAGTTGAAAGGCTTCCAATCTTCTTGTTTTGGTTGCAGGTATATGTAGCACTCGGTTTTGGGGTATCCGGTGAGGTTTTGCTCCATAGTCATTTTTTGTACTTATAACTCTTATCTTGGCAGGACAGATATACTAACCATTATCCATTAAAATTGTTTGCTCATTCTGGTGCACAGTGATTCTATTTTTTTGCATTACAAAAGTGGCAAAGGCTTCTTTGGAGAAAGCACTTGCTGAAAATGTGGAAGTTGAAGGTCTCTTGTCCCCGTCGATGCTACCCATACTAGCAGATTCACCGTCGGATGTCCACAAGCCTCTTATAGTCAGGATAGAGTCATGAGAGAGGATCACAAGACATGAAATATAATCACTCCTCAAAATGTAAATGTAAATTCTTTCTTCACTTCACTTCACCTTTTTTTTACATCCATTAAATGATTAGATGTGAGTCTTAGGAACGTCGAGAAAATTAAGAGGGAATGAAATTGGGGGTTGGTGGTGGGTGTGTGTCGGGGTGGTGAGAAAGAGAGAAGTTTATACAAGTACAGGGGCTTATATAAACTGCTTCCGAAATTCGGTTATGTATAGGGGCTCGTGGACATATACAAACATTTTCGATTTCATTTTTTTTCCCCACTGCTCTGCTATTCATTCTTCTTTAATTTGGTCCCTTAAAAAAATATACTGAACATACATGCAGGTCATTACACCTGTAATTATAAACTAATGTATTGAGCTGTTACCAAATCGACAGCTGAGCTCTCTCAGTACAAACATATCAGTGGTTTTGGGAAATCGTAAATGTAGCAGGGAGTTGGTGTTTATCTTTTAAGTTAACAATAGACAAAAATGTCTAATGTAATTTCCAGAGTAAACCGTGAAAGGACAACACTTAACTAAAGTGTGAGGGTTATGTAGAAAATGCCACATCGGCAGTCAGGTTAATCCGTCAGCCAAATCAATGGGCATGATACAAAGACCCTTCATCTCCAACAGCTGGACTGCTACTAACGGATTTTCCTCAAGTAATTTCCCCATCATCTCTTCAAGCGGTTCGTTCATCATCATCGTCTTTTGGTGGCAAAAGTAGTGACCATATCCCTGCAAAATCAACAGGAGGGTAAAAGGTAAAATTAATTTTTCTAGCTAAAAACACATACCAAGTGAAAAGAATGGCCTTATACTGGGAAACTGAATGTGGCATTTTATTGGATGACATACCTCGCGGAAAATTATAGGCTCTGTATTTGGTTCACCTTCCACTCTTCTTTTACATAAATCCTGTAAATTTATGAGCTTTCTTTGAATTAGACTTTGTTTTAATCCAGCATGATTTCATGAACACAAATATCGCCACTTTAAATGACAAAAAAAAATTCCACATAAAAATCAAAAGTAGGATAGTTTTAGCATTCTGAAACCAGTACACCATAAGTTCAAGTTTCCTGGATGGCGTTTTTCTGTCAATCTCCACACTCACATACAAGACGAGGCTTTAGGTGTCATGTTTTCACCTTGTTTGTAAATACAAATCACACAGTTTGCATCTCCATTTCTTCTAGAATTAGAGTTTTATTATAGTGACACCTGAGGATTAGCCTATTTGTCTTAATTTTTTCTAAAGGAGATATCGATGCCACTCGATAAGTATATTGAAGTATGTGGCTGCTGCTTACCAATGATGTAGAAGTACATACACGCAGATAGCTAGCCAGCCTATCAAACATACAAATCCATGTTTGCGAGTCTTTGTTTTTATTTATGCTTGCAACCGTTTGATTCTCTCTCTCATTTAAGAACACTAAGAGAAAGAAGGAAAGATCTACCTTTATTTGAAGCTGCAAATACTTGACATGGTCGATCACATCATCCAGTACAGATGCTTGACTACCCTGCAAAAACCACATTTAACTAATTATATGTAGATGAATTTTTTACCACATTGCCCCCCGGAAAAATATTTAGCCTTTAATTACATTGAATCTCCATGCAATGCTGTGATATAATGAAACACATATATATATATATAAATATGTTATACAGTTAGAAATGTAATACAGTTCTATTTCTGGAGTTGGATAGAAGACCAGATAATTTCGATGTGTTAAGAGGAAACCTTGCATCTACAAAAACTATTGTATTAATTTTCAACATCAAAGATGACTTTATTAACGTGTCTCTTTGAATTATTAAAGCAAATGCGCAAATGAGCATGTCACAATTTCCCGCATTCAATATTCTTAACAACAAAAATGGGATTGTATAGTAGAATGTGCATATCCAGAAAAGTAATGCTCGCCTCCCAGCCAGTATTCTATACCACTAACATGTATCTAACATTATAAAAATTTAAATAAATCCTAAAGTTAATACAAACATACGTATAGACCAATAATGATGCTGCATGTTTGCATTAAGAATGAACTCCACATCAGTCAGGAGGCAACCATTATCTGTGGATGCGTTATGCATTCCACTCCATTACTCCAATGATGTCGGCCCAGCAACTCAAACACTCTAAGTTAAAGATGATGAAAATATTATGGTATTCTCATACGCGGTTTAGTGACAAATATAATAGTATTCTATTCAATAAGAACATTCAAAGAGAAAACATATAAAAGGAGTATGAAGATAGATTGAATGACAAGTCACTTAAGAAAACCCTCTCGGAATTAGAATTCCATGCACACCGCACTCATATGGCTCAGACACAAATACATTACCTCTGCAGAATGTGGAAGCAGTTTTTGCAAAGCATCGATTCTTTCAGCAATTTTTAACTTGCGGTGCTGAATTAGGAGAAAGCTAGTCAAACAAACTAATTGGAGAAAAGCCGATTTATAGTACTTTAAATAGTTTACTCAAAGGAATTATGCTTACGCGATCGGTTCTAAGAGCTCTCTGTTTTGATTCAGTCCGACGTTGTTGGGATTGGGAACTGGGTGCAAGAGAAACATCTTTAGAGACATCCATATTTGATATTTGTGTCCAGGAAGTATGATTCTGTTTCAAAAATCAATGTTATGATGATAAAGGGCTAACAAGTAAGAACTGCAACGATTGCTTGAGGCAATCTCGGTTGAAAGTGTAGATAAAGAAAGAATCATATTGGTACTAAAAATTGACCTCTGCAAGGATCTGATGTTGTGGACTTGTGAATCTATTCTCCAGTTCTTCACTATGAGACCCAAGAACTCTTACCTGGTTAAGGAAAGTATTCAAACTAGTCAAATGATACCACAAATTTATGTTGTAAGCTCCTAATTAATGTAGAGAATAGCGAACTTCAGGCCCAACAGATATTGCATAGCTTCCAGCTTATTATCTTAAAGTGATTAGAGGACAGAATACCATTACAGGTTGTTTCATTTTCATTACCTTCCAAGCATCAATATCCATGGAAGAATCAGTAGATTTAGGAGCATAGGACTTCCCCAGTTTGTCTTCCAACATATCCCTTTGGAATAAAGAGTCCCCACGAACATCATGTGTGCCAGTAACAGGTGAATGAAAGCTCTCTAATATATCTTCAGAGGGAGACCTTGGAAGAAATGATGAACCTTCTGCTAAGAATTTGACATAATTGTGAACTGCTTCCGGGGTTTGAATCCACCAGGGCATATTAAGAGCATCAGTCTGGTTCCTACTACTTCCAGCTTCCGTGAGAATGTGCAGGTTTGGGTCATCTCCAGGGACATGGGGGAAATTATCGGCAACATTGCCACCAAAATTCAAAGACATCAGTTGCATAAAGTTGTGGTTGCTTTGACCTTCCATATTAACCGACCAGAAACTTCCTGAACTTTGGCTACCTAGGAAAAATCAATAAAAACCATGTATTGCCATCAACTTCATAACATACATATATAATCAACAACCAAAAATGGCGGCAAAGTACCTCTACAACAGTAGAAAAATCCTTTTAGAAAAGGAAGTGCCTAATGGGATCTATAGGTACAAGCCTATTCCTGAGTTTTCATAACCATACACTCATGTTAGTCCACTTGAAGAAAAAATTATTACTGTCAAACCCAAAAGTAAACAACAAAAGTAGAAATAACACAATATTACTCATTATAAACCATAAATAAGAAAAAATTTCTAAACAAACTTCAAGAAAAATGGAAGAAAGCTGCTATACTCCTATACCCATAAGAGAATCAAGAAAAACGAACAAAATTTTAATATTTCTAGAGAATGGCAGTTTAACACTTTAATATAAACGAATGGGGATTTGTTCATCCACTGAAAATGGAAGAAAAAAAAAACATATTATTGCTCCATTTCTAGCTATGAGAAAGCAAAGGCTTACACCTGAAGTTGTAGAGCTCGGGGGATTAGGGTTTCCAACAGAAAGAAAGAGAAAATGAAGCAGAATATGACGTGAAAAGCTGAAAGCAGATAGAGAGAGCGAGGAAGTTGGTGAGCTGTAGTAGACGTACGTATAGGGGTGAGCTGGTTCAAAGAGGAAGTGGGAGTGAAGATACAAAAAGTCCATAATACCCCCTATAAACGTTTTGAATTACGATAACGTTCTTGGGCTACTGGCTTTGATTGTGAGCGGCCTAAAAAACTAATTGAAACGGATCATCAAAATGGGCCATCTTAAACCTAAGGCCCAATAGTTTTTGGTTGGTTAAAAGTCCAATAAAAACAATTATGATTTATTTATTTTTTCTTTAATTAACTTTTACTTAGTTTTTACTTAATTAAATATTAATTTAATGTTTTATATTCAATGAAAATTGTCAGTTTTTATAAATTCGTTTACCTGTTTGCGCCTCATAGTTCTCTCTGTTGTAAAACCTTCAACAGAAACAGATTGACTATTGAAGCTTGACGTAATTGTGTGTCTCTGTCTCTCTCTTTCCCAAATTTCTGTCTTTCTTATCTCCATTTTCTTAATCCACGTTTAATTCAGACACTGACCATTACTTCCGTTTCTTGGTCGTCGTCGTTGTCTAAAACCAGCACCTTAGAGAGAACAGATAAGGAGAAGATTCAATCTCAAAGGCTTAGATCTGCGCTGTTATCCAATCGATTAATCATGGCCACCCCTCAGATTCTTGGCAGAGAGGAAGACCTTTTCCTTTCATCTCCTTTACTTGACCCACGAAATGGTACTCTTTTTCTCTGCATATCTATAATATATGTGTGCAATGCATTTATAGCTGATTTTAGAGAGAATAGTGTGTGAAAGTAACAGACTTGGCCATTTCTCAATGAGAAGCGTGAAGGGGAGTCTGAATTTTATTGGTTGGCTTTGTTTTGAGATTGAATTTGCTTAAGCAGATGATTTATATATTCGTTCCCTGTTTTTCTTTCTTATTAGATATTAGTTTTGATGTCCCTGTTAAAAATCCTGGAAAAGTTTTGATTTTTTGGGGGTTTTTTTAATTGATGTTTATGGGCAGGAGCAAGTGCAAAATCCCGTGGAATGTCAATTGAGAAGAAGATAGAGTTTCTTGAGAGGTTGACTGGAAATGTATTGTACTGATTCTCTCTCTCTCTCTTATTTAGAATTATAAAAAAAGGGAAATTTGGGATGTGTTCTTCTTGGTTTTTGCTAGTTCATTATACCAACTCTTCTTCTTTGTTAAGAATTGAAATATTCATTAGCTGAACTAGGACACCTTATTAAACCAAGGAAGACGTTACTAAATAGAGTTACTATTAAGGTGTTTAAATATTTTTACAAATCATTACACTGCTTTTTATACGTATTTAATTGTTTACTATTTTACTAGAGAAGATTTATTTCTATCCTCTATTCTTTTGCGAATTATGGAATCGATTTGTTACCATCCTCTCTAATAGTATATTTTCTTCCTGACAGGTTAGCAACAGAAGGTCTCGCAGATGGTTAAATGATCGTCTCTTGATGGAACTTGTTCCTCGTCTGAATGGAGAAGAAATTAGAGGCCTATTTGCTCCACCACCTTGGGGTAATGATATATTTGAAAAAAATTTCCATATGAGATTGGAACATATTACCATTATGTTTACATATTTATTAGCTTCCTTGCTTTCCGTGCGTGAGAAATTTGAAGCTAAAGATATCACCCAGTATGACAATTAAAAAAATGGGAAACTGATGGATGAATGTAGTTGGAACCACCCCGCATTTTGTTGTTATCCTTGCTGGTGGTGTAATAATTGCTTTTTGAGTGGAGATTAATTATCTGTTTGTGTGGGGGAAATTAGAATCAAAAGTGAAGTTTTTAATAGTTTTGAGAGTTCTGATTTGATAAACTGATTTGGTGTAGTAGGCTTGTCATGTTGTCCATGTAACCACATGGTCAGAACTATCAACATGCTCCAGGTACTCGTGGGCTGCTGCTACTTGGCTTTCTGATGGAAACTGCAGTCTAGCTAATGGCCCGTTACCTTGGTATGGGAGAAAATAATTACAAAGAGTCCAAAATAAATGGGAAAGTACAATTATATGGAAGGACACAGTGAAGTATAATTGATATTTTGCAGATCTTTTATATGCATGCTGTCATTGTCATTTACACCCATGTTACTGCTTGACATTCGATACTACCTATTGTCTGCGACCAGGCACTGACTTTTTACATGTCTCCAATTTGGTATTACATCAACTACGTAATTTCAGTAATAATTTCTAAGTTTGTGTTCCTAGCATTTTGTTCTTATGGGAGCAGTAACTGTTTTCTTTCTTAACCTATTCCATCTTTCATATATCGTTCTACCAAATAAGACATAACGTACTGTCCTTTTATGTTTAGGAAAAACTGTACTGGCACTTCTATCAAAAAAGAAAACCTGTAGTGACACACATAGCTTGCACTGTACCCTTTATGGTCAGCATTATTTGTTATGGATGTATCATTTGAATATGATTTGGAGTTAATTTTACAGGTGATGATGTACCACCATCACCGTTTTGCATGACTAATGTGGAAGAATGGGACAAATTTAGGAACATAGACATGGACAGAGAGGTACTTCCTTATGCTATAGTTATTCATCAACTGTGGTGGAATTTTCTCTTAATTTCATTTGTTTAATAACTTGATATGTTATGAAGTCATAAAAATCAACAAATTTGATTGGTAACTGAGAAAATCTATATTCTTTGCCCAGTATGGCTTTATTTACATGAGCAGTTAAAACTGCTTTTGATATTATGGAGATTGCAATTAACTTTTCCTTTCTTATAATTCTGGTGATCAGCATCACAGGTACCTCTTTCATGGAAAAGGCAATGTCTTGAGCATTTTTATTGGATGAGCTGTTTTAGAAGTTATAGAATCACTTGTCTCGGCTCAAGTCTTGATTTCATTCTCGCAGGCTAATATTATTGATGCCCTGAAGGGCTCGTCTGCAAAGAGGAAAGGTCGAGTTGATACTGATAAGATGGAGGTCTTGAATGCATGGCGTAGAATTGATTGTCGAACAAGAGAGGCACTTAGGCGTAGCTCTCTTTCTGAACTCATTGAGGGCTATGAGGTATTCCTGTTCATTAGCAAAACCATACCTGTTTTACTTTGTGAGTTTTCATGGGAGTATGTCTGCGCCTCCAGATTTACACAAAATGATAGATGTTGTAAATACTTAACTTTTTAAGCTTTACCTGCAATTAGGAATTTTATATTCTATCAACTGTTTGGCTTTTAATAGTGTTCAAGTAGGGTAATGTTGGGATGGGTTGTCACAGACAAGTGGAGATTCGTAATCATTAGGAAAGAAAACTGACGGATGGTGATATGTCTGATGCCTCACTGGATTTTTAAATGAATGCCAGTAATTGATTGTTTCGTATTCCCATTATCTTGATGACCAATGCCAATATATTTTGGTTTAGTTGCTCCCCACATATATTCCTCTAGCTTGCATCTTGTATTCTTTTAATATCTAAGGTCCCTTGTTTGTTTGTCTATTGTCCGAGTCTTTATTATCATCCCATATCTCATCTCGACCAATTTATTCATCATGCTGCTTTCAGAGACATTCTCTTTATGTCTTATGTTTTGCGAAAGTACCTAACTAGACATTTTTGTTTTTGATTGAGAATCCAATATCTGTTTTCTCCTTTTTCAGGATTGCATACGAACTTTCATTGCTGAGACTGGATATGAGGATGCACTAGTACTACGGATCCAAGACCCTTTCCATAGATTGTTGTTGCACGGTGTTTGTGAGGTAAAACTTTGGAGGATTCATTTTATTTGTACTTTAGTGAATGCTTTTAGCTCCAATATATAATGGCAAACTAGTCAAGAAGATTACCGGTCTTTTTAAATAATGAGACCCTAATTATTAGATCATATCTGCTTGGAAAAAATATAGAAAATTGACAACCATGATCAGAGGGTAGAATATCTGCCTACAATGATGAAAGATTATATTCACTTGATGAGAGAGACCAAGGTATTATTAGGAGGATGTAATATCTATAAAATTTGATTCTGAACAGTTCTACGATTTGGTCTCTGTGACGGCTACGCAATCGGAGGGCTCAAAGTCTTGGAAGATGACGAGGATAACGAAGAAGAAAGGGGGCTGTGCTAAGATCCCAAATATCACTCTGTCCAATTATCTGAAGATGTCCAAGGAAGGTATTTGGTAAATTCTGTTGGAGCTTCCATTCATGTTTATTATGCAAAGGAAAAGAACCAAGTAGGAAACGTTGCTTTTAAATTCTAGGTGAACCTCATGTATGTTAAATAATAATAGTCAGCTGCGTTGCTTGTTTATTTCCTGCAAAAAACCAATTGGAAAAGCACTTGTGTAAATATGTATCTTTATTTCTGTCGGTCAACAAAGCAAGTTGATTGTAACTTTAGATTTAATAGCTGTGCAGCAAGTTCTAGTTTATTTATTTTGAATGAAATATTGTTAGAATATTAATTGGAATTTAGGATTTTCTTTTAATTTTATTTTAATGATTAATTATTCTCTTGGAATCTTTAGATTTACTTGGATAAGGAATTATTCTCCCATCAATGTCAATTGGGCTCTTGCCCAATTGGGCTCCTCTATCGGGCTCATAGATCAATTGGGCTCTTCTATTTGTTGATTTTTTTCTTTCAGAAAAAGAAAAAAAAATTATTTTTGGTTTTTGGGGATTCCTCTACTGAAACGTAATGACTAAATTTATCACCATTTATAAACAAAATGCCTAATGATTCATGAGACACTCCCAATTTAGCTATTGCGTATATTGCATGTCAACCAAAACGATGCCGTACTGCAATTGGAGATGTGGCTTAGTGAGAAGAAAAGTGGGCGTCCGTTAGATTTTGCATTTGCGGGTAAAAGAGTAATTGAACAAGCATGCATTGAATAAAATAATACCGGAGGGTTCACAGGCGGCTGAATAATTATTATATGAGATTTATAATTTCAATAAATTTTATTATTATTTGTGAAATTTATAATTTCAATCTTAGTAAATTTTATTATTATTTTATTGGACGGAGGAGATTTATTAAGATGCGAATAAGCTGTTCTAAGATTTCAAAACGAGTATATACACTCATGATTTGGTCAAGCAGTAACGGTGAGGGTATATTTTCCAGCGGTCTGGGTTAAACCAAATTTGGTTGCCCAGCTGGCCCCAAAAAACAAAAAAAAAAAGATTTCAAAAAGGGTTTAAAAAAAAAACAAACGGGTCAAACTTTTTAAGTTTTGGACATTTTTAATTATGAATCTGGGGGCTGGCATTGTTGACATTGGCTTTCTTCATCCTCTACCCGTCCGCAGTTGAAATCTCTCTTCGTCGTCTGAAAAAACTCGCCTCTACCAATCCACGCAGTTGAAATCTCTCTTCGTCGTCTGAAAGAACTCGCATTTTAGCTCTCAAGAAAATGGCAAAGAAGCCCGTCAAGTATTCAGTGGTACTCTCGCTCTCCTATTCTCCTTTGACGATGATGGTCTTTCGCGTATATATTAGAGTGACTCTGAGTTGATGTGCAGGTCGACGCGTTCACTGACTCACCCTTCAAGGGGAACCCTGCTGCGGTCTGTTTGTTAGAGGAACACAGGGACGAGCAATGGTTGCAATCGGTGGCTACCGAGTTTAATATCTCCGAGACATGTTATTTGACTCGGATCACTGAGTCGGATCCTCATCTTTCACCCGATGAGAGTTCGAATCCTAGGTTCCGTCTTAGATGGTTCACTCCCGTTGCCGAGGTCAGTATGCTATTCAGTCTCTGTTTTCCGATGTACCCATTTGGTTGTTATCGAAGTTGACTGAAAGAAGAACTTGAAATTCAACATTTTTTTTCTTTGGTAAAATACATCTGGGCAACTATGGATTACTTAGTATACTTGGTCTTTCTTTGAATCTATTAGCATATTCTATTCTACAAGCTTCGAAACCCCATAATGCCCTTTTCATTTGCAGGTTGAACTTTGTGGCCATGCAACCTTGGCGGCTGCACACACACTCTTCACGTCTAAATTAATAGATTCAAACGTCGTCGAATTTCTTACACTCTCTGGAATTTTAACTGCCAAGAGGGTTCCAGAGATTTATAAAAATGGTTCCAGTATTCAGAATAATGAAGCACACGAGCCATTTTTTGTTGAATTGGACTTCCCTGCTGTCCCAGTTGAAGATTTCGATGCTTCCGAAGTTACATTGATTTCTAAAGCCTTGAATGGTTCCACTGTCGTCGATATAAAAAAATCTACGTCAGATAATCTCCTTGTAAATCCTTTTCTGTTTCTCAACAAATTTGCATTTTGTTAGATTTTTTCTTTTTCAGCTCTAACTGAAACTTGTTAAATTGTCCAGGTTGTGCTCCCATCAGCCAAATGTGTTGCAGATTTGAAACCAGATATTGACGCAATACAAAAATGTCCAGCGATGGGGCTGATTGTAACAGGGATTGCTCCTCCGGACTCTGGATTTGATTTTTACAGTAGATACTTCTGCCCAAAGTTTGGAATCAGTGAGGTAAACAAGTTATGTTCTTGGTATCTAACCATCAAAATAATAAACCACCTGCTACTAATTAAGCTACTTTTTGTTTTGTGAAGACAAATTAATAACACATTAATTAGATATATATATATATATATATATATGTGTGTGTGTGTGTGTGTGTGTGTGTGTGTGTAGGGATTTATTATCAATTTATTATGCATGGTTTCTTTGGCCAACTCTCTATTTACATTTGCTTGTGTATGTGTTTCAGGATCCAGTTTGTGGAAGTGCACATTGTTCCTTGGCACCTTATTGGTGCAAACAACTGGGGAAGCATGATGTTGTTGCCTATCAGGTAATTTTCTTTTCTCTTTTTTTCACATGCGCTTCTTATGATATGATTGATCATAATATTAATGATTGATCTCTCCAGCCTAATTATATAACGTGGATAACTTAAAAATAACATCAATTGTTTACTCTGGATCAGGCATCACGTAGAGGAGGTGTGTTGAACATTCATGTGGATGAGCAGAACCAGAGGGTGCTGTTGCGTGGCAAAGCCTTTACTGTGATGGAAGGAACTCTTATAGTTTAAATTATTTATACAAGTTAATCTGATTCCTAATAACTACATAAAGCGGGAGTAATCAGATGGTAATATGATAACATTGGTATATTGTTCGATTAACATTTTCATCTTCCGAGTATTTGGATTGAATACATTTTATTTTGGAATTATGTTATGTTATTTCTAGTATTAATAAATCAATACTGGATTATAAGTTGAGGTTCAACGAGCGGCTACTCTTTATATATATATATATATATATATATATATATATATATATATACTGGTGCAAACAACTGGGCAAGTGGGATTTTGTTGCCTATGCGGTACTTAATCTTATTTTTCTCAATTAATTAATAAGCTTTCATTATTAAGACTAAATTTATTATGTTAATTTATTAATATGTACATAATTACTACGTACGTACACTGCATGCTGATCTGACTAGGGCATCGAGAAGAGGAGGAGTCGCAAACGTTCATTTGGATGAACAGAAGCAGAGGGTGCTGTTGCGTGGCAAAGCCTGTACTGTGATGCAAGGAACTCTTCTTGTTTGATTAATTTTATTTTTTTTACTTGAAATTTAAATGGTCGCTTTGATGAATTTGTATACCCACACATAGTTTTTCTATCATACATTTGGATCCTGCTGATCATATTCTCTACTCGACTTATAATATGTTATGAAAGTGAAAATTCAAAAAAGAAAAAAAAGAAGAAGACACTTTTGGGTAAGATCAAAATTGTGAATGTGTGATGTCTTGTGAGATGGTGTCGTTGGGTTTAGACATTAAGAAGAGGCGGAGGGCTTTGAATCTTATATAGCCCACGTTTAAATGAAATGGATGTAGAATATTATAGAAAAATGCATCCAATTGTTTAATGCATCACATTTTCACCAAAAAAGGAAAAAAAAAAAAGATTTTAATGTATCATAGACTTGATAGATTTTTCACTAAACATATTCCAATCCACCTTCTTATTTTTTGTAACGTAGTTGTGCATTGAATTTGCAGATGGGATTTAATTCAAGGAAGGATATAATGTGGAATGAACACATGGGGTAAATGGTAGAGAAGAAAGTGTTTGGGACCATGCTAATTTCAAAGCCAGTAGTCGTCCGTTTGCTGCATTTATTTTGTTAAATTTGATATAAAAAATAATAGTATAATCTTTTTTTTGAGATTAATTAAGATAGTTTTCTGGTGGGTGCAAAAAATGAGTTTCAAATCTACTTTTAACACTTGTTTTTCACTCCCCGATGGACTTAATGTTGCTTGGTTTGCTCAGGTGGGTCATGAAAATGTTTTTTTTTTTTTGTTCGTAATATGGAAATGTTAGTAATAAAGTCATTGTTTTGCGTGTAAAATCTCATAAAAATGAAAGATAATCTATGACACAAAATCAAAATCCTGTAGGAGCAGGGAATATATGTTTATTTTTACGATGCTTTCATTAATTTAAATATTTGAAAGTGAGTTAAAATTTTTTTTTTTTTTTTGTGAATCTTGGACTTTATTTGTTTGTTAAAAAGTAGAGATCCTTCCACTATTTTTCTACTCTATTTACCGGATAAAGTTCACCTGCCCACTCACTCACTGGCAAATGCACATGCTTTTTATTCATAAAAATAAATAAATAAATAAAAATATGCACATGCTCTCACTTTCCTAGGCATACTTCGGAGTTGAGGGTGTGCTCAGCCTGTGTACTTCGGTTGCTCTCACTGTCCGCATTATTTATAGGCATGCTTCATTGCGCGGTTCCCTTCATCAATTCAATTATATTTTCATCAACAGCTCTCTTCTTTCATTACATCTTAATTTCTTTCTCCTTCGATCGATCGAGCAAAATAAAAAATGGTGAAACAACCCATCAAATACTCACTGGTACCTTCCCTTAATTTAATTATTTCTCTAGCTACTACATATGTGTACATATATATATATATATTGAGATACATAACATATACATGTTGGAATTTGTATAATGATGAACAGGTTGACGCCTTCACTGATACACCTTTCAGGGAAACCCAGCCGTTGTTTGTATGTTAGAGGAAGACATGGACGACCAATGGTTGCAAACTGTGGCTATGGAGTTCAATATCCCCATCACCTGCTATTTGACGCCGTTCAACTCGGATCCACCTCATCACTTTATTAATAAGTTCCGTCTTAGATGGTTTTCTCCCATTGTTGAGGTTTCTCTGCCTTCACCTTCCCTTTTTCTTGTTTATTATATATATCATCAACTCCAAGCTCCAACATATATATATATATATATATATGTTACTGGGTATTCGTTTGTATAGTATACTGCTCATTGTGACAAGCTTCGAAAACCAATTGGCCAGGTCAAGCTTTGCGGTCATGCAACATTAGCAGCTGCACACACTCTCTTTACATCTGGTTTAGTAGATTCCGACATTATTGAATTCGTCACCCTATCCGGGATTCTAACTGCTAAAAGATCAAGTTCGGTTCCAAAGAATGGGAAAGGACAAGAATCCTATTACATTGAATTGAATCTTCCTAATATCCCAATCGCCCAATTCAATTCTTCTGAGGCTACGATGATCTCTAATGCCTTGGGTGTTGATCATGCTACTGTGATTGACATAAAAACAACAGCTGCAAATGATCTTCTTGTAATTAATTTCCTACGATATTTATGAAATCATGCATTGGTTTTATTGTTTTTTTTTTCACTAACATGTATAATTTTGCATCATTAAACTCTTCCAGGTTGTGCTTCCATCGGCAAGACATGTTGTAGATGCGCAACCAAAGTTTGAAACAATACAAAATTGTGCAACACGAGGGATTATCATAACCGGGATAGCTCCACCAGAATCTGAATTTGATTTTTACAGTAGATTCTTCTATCCAAAGTTAGGATTCAATGAGGTAATTACTAATTATAATTAAGATAATTATTTAACCTGTTTCATATTCTACAATCACAAATATATAATGACACAATATTGTCAGTGGGTCACTAATCATGCACGTGTTCTAATTATAGATGCTGTATTATATATGTTTATGGGTTTCAGGATTCTGTTTGTGGGAGTGGACATTGTGCCTTGGCACGACACTGGTGCAACCAACTGGGCAAGTGTGATTTTGTGGCATATTCGGTACTTCAATAATAAGTTGCATAAATGTTTCTCCCAATTAATTAGTGTTTATTTGGTTTTGTATAATCAAAATTTTATAACGCTAGCTAATTAGCTATGATCCGCTGATGATGATCATGATCAGGCATCGATGAGAGGAGGAGTGGTAAAGGTGCATGTGGATGAGCAGGAGCAGAGGGTGTTGTTGCAAGGTAAAGCTTGCACTGTGATGGAAGGAACTCTTCTACTTTAAATTTATTAGATAAATAAATAAATCCCTGAAAAATTTGATAATTATGTTTTTATGAATATTATTCACGTGTATGTCTTGAAGATGATGTAGAAGGTACGTCCTATCTAGTATAATTGAATTACGTACGCAATAAGTTGGGAAAAATTTGTGTTCATGTATGCAAATGTGTATCATTTTTTTTTTTTTACCCCCATAAATATCAATGGAGGAATGGTAAACTTGTGTAACTTAGCCCTTCATTGTCGTCAACCAAACACGTTGCTTCCTTATACAAAAAAAAGAAAAAAGAAAAAAAATATGTATACCAGCCAATGTCCTACGCTATACAAAAGGCAGAAGTTAACTATTACGGCAGCATCACCAATATGCCACATGGGCTTTGCTTTTGTGTTTCTTTGAAGAAATAAATATATATATACATATTCTTTCATATTAAATATAAATGTAATATATAAAATACATTGTTCTCATTATCTAGTACCTACCAAGTACAAACGTTATCAATATATTCAATGAAAATACTTATAGATTGCTAGTAGAGTACGTAGAGGACAAGAAAACATAGCACGTTTAACTTTGTTTTGAACTTTAAAAGTCAGCTCAAATATTCAAGAGAAGAGGAACAGAAAACATTTTATTTTCAAATGAAAATTTACAAAATGCTCACAAAACATCAACATTATAATAATAATAATATATGATTAAAAAGTACATTTCATGCCAAGTCATAATAATTAATATTACGTAGGTTAATTCAAACTCTGAAATTAAGCATTAGAAGTGAAGTTGAAGTTAG
Organism: Rhamnella rubrinervis; assembly: GCA_007844105.2. Classification (NCBI taxonomy): domain Eukaryota; kingdom Viridiplantae; phylum Streptophyta; class Magnoliopsida; order Rosales; family Rhamnaceae; genus Rhamnella; species Rhamnella rubrinervis. The sequence goes on along the minus strand of CM017575.2, from coordinate 15,429,027 downwards.
AACACCTGGTTTGCAAAGCCAGTAAGGAGGAACTGAAACCCAGTCTCGACGTTGCCAAATCGAACTGCAAAAGATTGTTCTCCAGCTGGTACCCTCCAATGACTATTGAGGTCCTGGGTTTTCCACAACCATTGACGAACCCAAGGCACAGCACTCCCTCCCTCACCTGCACCATCGAGTTGCTTCCCAAAATACTCCACCTCATGTTCCCGTTCTGCAAAACAAGATCGATGGTGGGCACCGACGCTCCAACGCGAGTGCTGTACATGCTCTTCGAGCTGAAGCAAAATTCGAACGGTGTCACCGAAGCCACCCTTGTGATGTTCATGGCTGCGCTCTCTTTCACAAATGTTTCTGTCACTGACTTGTAGATAGAAGATTCCAGAACAGTGTACGGATTCACGGTGCTAATCTTCGTCCCGCCCACACCTTTGCTGTCGAAGGAAAGCAACGTAGTGTTTACGGGTACGACTCTGTCGTTCACTTTGATGGATTTGACTCCGATGAAGTACTCCAACGAGGTGTCGCCTAGTGCGAAAGCAGAAGCCGTGCTGACTGGGTTAAGGAACAGCGGTGTGTAAATGAGCGACTTAGAAACGTCTCTGTCTGGGGCTAGAATGTAAGGACCCTCGCCGAAGAAAACGACTCAGTTTTCAGATAAGCAAATGGCGAACTTCCTGTGGAAACTAAAAGTCGAAGCGAACTGTGAAGGAAGAGAGATCCTCGTCCTTCCGAAACCAGCCATACCCGAAACTCCACTTGCCAGACCCTTTAGCAAGAATGTCGGTGCACAAGTGAAGATGAAGGTAGAATCGGTGACAATTCGACCGGGATTGGACCCGTCGGTGGATTGGATGGAGACGACGTCTTCGGCGTGCTCACCACTGGTGGCCATTTCAGTGACGGTGCTGTCCGGAATGGCTCCACATGTATTGTTGTTGCAGCCTGGTCTGAGTCCTGAGAAGCAATCCCCGCAGCTGTTAGACCTGGCAAGTGAGCATGGAGCCGATCTACAGCGAACAGGACGGTAAGTGGAGGAAACGTAGCTTTGATCACAGTCGACCCACAAGTACTGACCGCCAAGATCGAGTACGAGGTTTAAGGGCACGAGAGGGGTTCGTTGGCTGATACGGGTCACGTATTGGAGGGTAGAAGCGTCTTTTGAGACGGGAGCCACTAGTACCTTTGGTGGGAAAGATTGCTGGGCAAATGACGGAGCAATGAGGAAGATAATTAGGAGGGTACTGGTGGTGAAGAATATGAGAGAAGATTGAGCATCTGAGGAAGCCATTGTTGAATATAATAGGAAGCTGTTAATTTATGAAGCAAGCAAATGTATGTGGCTTGGTGAGTTTACAGAACACCAACTTCTTCAATTTATATGAGTTTTTGGGGTTGTTGATTAGGAACTTACATCAAATGGGGCTGCTGCTTCCACATCATCCAAAAATCCAGATGGGCAGCTTGTTTTCTTTGACTCTGACCTCACAAACATGCTCTGTGTTTCTTTTAATTAAAATATCAGTTCTAATTATTTTCTAGTTTTTTGTCTTTATCTAATTATTTGACTACCTTCCCTCACGGCGTATGTAGTGTTCTCATAAATAATATGGTTGGGACTTTTTCTTCTTCAATTGTTTGTTTTTGTTGTTCCACTTCCACATGATTTTACCGCATAACATAACATAATTTAGAAAGAAATTGACAAATTGCCATAATTTACACTTTCCTAAATGGGTTTAAATACTATATATAATCTGAATAATGCTTTACACTATGACTTTGTGAAATTTCATGGTCCAAATGGCCTGAGTACGTGTATTAAGGGCTCACTCTGTTAGACCTCGTACTAATAATTGATGGCCACGTAGACTGTAAAATTGTATGAGCCATATTTAGCAATGCTCAACTATACACATAATATAGTTAGGGGCGGGTCATGTACCCCATATAAAGGCAATTAATTCTTTTATCTTGATTGATGCGCAAAATTGATTCCTTCATAGAGGAAAACGATGAAATTGAAAATAATAATGAAAATGACGTGTTTATCAAATAATGGAAATTTTTTATTCTATGTTATTTTTTTTATGAATAAAAAATATTTCAGTGTTATAATTATTAGTTGAAAATCTATTAAAAGATAAGATCTATTTACTATTTTAGTTTTATAACAAATAAGAGCTTGAAGTCATGCTCATACTTTTAATAATTTATTTTCTGTATTTCAGTAAAATTGAATACATTTAAAATACCCCTAATATATATTATTCTGTATTATGAAAAATATATATTAACCTTGTGCAATTAATTATCAATATAAAGCTAGTTAGAACTTAGAAGCATGTACATAAATAAGGGGTAAGATATAAGAGAAAATTAATAGGTAATGCCCCCACAAGCTTTTCTATAATTAATTTTTTATATTTTGATTAAAAGATTCATCATTTTTTTTCCTCAGCCGACCAGACCAAAATTGTATTTTCAAAAGGTCAAGAACTCATCTTAATGGTGTTAAATAATAGTGTTTAGGATATGAGAAATTGAGAATAGAAGCGGCAGCCTCCTTTAACATTATATACCGTTAGCCCCCGCTGACCCACCCTCGACGCCTCATGTCTGATGTCTAATGTTTGATGTCTAGACCCTCACTCACAGCGCATCATACACGAATGATGAGTCTGAGGTCATTATGGTTACCAAAATATTATTGTAATTCAAAATTTTTTTTTCCTTGTAAAATATATTTGATTATGATTAAGAATATTAATTAATAGCAGCTCTTTGATAATGCAAGACGAAATTAGATTAAAATTTTCCATGCACGTACAAAATCAAAATAAACATCAAATTCCATAAATTGAAAAGGAAAATACATATATATCAAATCGATGACATTGTCAATTACACAAACACCTCGTCTGCTCTATTTTCATACCAATCCAGATGACTCATAATGCGAGTTATCAAGAAAAAAATTGTCAAAGCCTGTTGTAGTACCATAATTCTCATACATAAGAAAACTCTCTGTTGTAAAATCTTCATCTGCTTTCACATAGTTAGCTCCCAAAAGTTGACTCCAATAATCATCGCTACTGGCGACACTACCATTAGCATTGCTAGTACTAGTAGCACAGCAACTGGTTCCAATTTCAGGGTAATAAGTGTCGAATGGCCAAGCAACTTCATTAATATTATTGGTGATGATAGTGGACTCTGAAGGCACCACAGCTGCTGCATCGTCTGAGTAGTCTACGGGAACACCAGGAGAGAAGTGAGATGGCTGGCCTGATAAGTTGTCTATCATGTCATATTTGTGTGTCTCTGCAAATGCAATCATACTGAAAATATCAGACCAAGAAGGAAGCTCATGATGATCACAAAAATCTGTGCTGATTTGACCCACTAGTAGTTTCTCTTCTTCTTCTTCTTCGTTCGCCTTGTTCTTAAAAAACTGATCAATTTTATCACCCAAAATCTGAATCTTAGCCTCCAAGTAATTTGATAAACCAACCAAACACTCTTTGGACAACTTGCCCAGTTGCTCATCCCAAATTACAACTCCATTGTTGGAATTCTTATTATCGTAATGATCCAGCTTCATCTTCTTCGTGCTGCTGTTTCGTGGCAGATCGGAGAAGTTGAGATCCTCTTTCCCTTTAGGGTTTCCTTTTCGAGCGACTTCATTATACTTGGTGACTATGAATTTGGCCTTTTCTGAGTCCTCTGGCCACAATTCCAAATCACCATCGGACCCATAACAGATCATGCACACCTCCACATTGCACAATGTAGCAAGCTCGCCGGCTTTCCTCTTCAGCGTATTCTTTCTGGCTTTGTAAATATTTTTACTACACGGATTCAAAAGCTCCACAGCTTTGCGTCCGTCGCCATCTCTGGGCGGGAGTGACGAATTTTCCATAGCATTCATGCTCATGAAAACCTAATGGAACAGAAACAAGAGCTGTAATGTGATCAGTAGCTCTGTTTCAATGAGGGCAAGCAAGCACTATATAGACGATCGTATTCCTGCCCAAAGGACCAAAATAGGAAACTAAGGATTTTACTACGCGTTTATTTACGTGTTAGCATTTATTATACGCTCATTAATGTCTCTCTCTCTCCTCAATTTGGTTTAATTGTAATTAAATCTCTTTTTGTCTTTTATGGGAACACAAGGAAATTACAATTACATTATTGTTCAGATAGCCTTTTACTGTAATTTTTTTTTAATTATTTAGAAATAATTAATTATTGAGGACGCCATTGGTATTTTTATTTATTTTTTCTTGTGTTCTTGGCCCCCGCCGCCCCCCCCCACACACACACACACACACACACACAAATAAAAAATAAAAATATAATTTTAAGTATTTTTCTTTTACACAAGTAGTGGTTTGGGAAAACACAAATAATTGTCAAAAATGAGAAATATGATTTTCAATAATTATCAAAGACATGACCGCATGGTTTTCGTATCAATCCACTGTACGGGCCACATGGCTGCATTGACTTCAATTCTATGACTTAGAAATTAATACGTTCGTAGACATGGTTTTGGGACCGCCATTTAAGGCAAATTCACTAACTCCAACCGCACCATTTAGGAGGTGCGTATATAAGACAAGTGATTATACGAGAAAGAAAGAAAATAGTCTTTCTTTTTTCTTTTTTTTAGATAAAAATAGTTTTTTTAATAGAAATCAGGATTATAGAAATAATATTTTATTATTATATAATTTTTTTAGAGTCTTAAATAATATATCCACATCTCAAACAGTTTTTTATTTTTATTTTTTATAATTGACAAATTAAGGATTCAAATAATTTTTTTTTTCATCAATGTTGATAAATAGAGGATACCAAATACAAATAAAATTTATGAGAATTTAAATCTACAATTTCAGACCCACATAAAATCATACTAATAATAATTTCTTTCCATTAAATAACACCCTCAAATTAAAAAATAGTCATTTGTGCAGGAACAGGGTGTTCAAGAGAGTTGCAAAGAGTAATGTATGCAGGAAATCTTCATAATTTAATGGACATACGTGACGAATTAAAAAAAGAGGTCCAAACAAACAAGGTGTTGGGCAATTCACGAGTGTTGAATGATTTAATGAGGGAGGGTGGTAGTGTGGGGGAGGAAAGGGCATTTGGTAATAAAGTGTGGGTGGCATGGATATTTATTTAACGTACGTGGAAGAGATGGTTGGTCCAATTTATTAAAGTGGGTGAGGTGGCAAAGCATGAGCGGTGAACCAGACTTGTACTGCACCAGATTCACCGGAGGTAGCCCAAAAACCCCATAACTTCTTGTTTACCAAACAGACATGGGACATGGCGAAACAGAATACAAAACCAAAAACAACCACCGATGGATAAAACTTCCTAAACCAGTTGTCGGAAAGTGACCCACGAACTTATCAAACCAAACCAGCTATGAATTCTCGTATGCGCCTTTAGATCCCTCTTTCTCTCTTCCTTTTTTCAACTCTTTCTTTTTCTCATTGGAATCCTCGAAAAGTCGAAGCCTTTCTCTCTCCGACTATCTTCTCCTTCTGCGGCCGATTCCTTCTTCCTGTGTGCTTTTGGCTACTCTCTGAGGTGCGCTTCCAAACCCACTTCTCCTTTTTCTTTCTTCTCCTATCTATTTGTGTTGATTTGGCATGATCTTCGTTATTTTCCTCTGTAATCTATAACTTTCTTATGAAATTTATGTGGTAGTTCCCACAATATTCGTCATTTCCTTTTTTTTTATTTGGTATTACTGTGACGTTTTTAGCATTTCCCATATGTATTTTCTCCAAATTGATGGAATTCCATGCATTAATTGACAATTTCCTTTTTTTTTTTATGAATTAGATTGGTGGAACATTACTTTTTTTTATTTTTTTTCTCTGTATAATTGTCATGCCTTATAATTAAATGCTGTTGGGAAAGAACCAATTTCCCCCCTAATATCCAACCTTTCCTTCTTTTTTATTGAATATTTTCTCTTCCGTTATTATTCAGGCAATGAATTGTATCATCCATCATGATATGTACATCAATTTTCAGTTTAGTGTATTCAGCCTTGTGCCAATTCAGTTGTGAATAGATCTCATGAATTTCGTGTAAATTTCAGACCTCGGGTCAGTCATAATGTTGTAAATCTGTCATGGACCCGTTCAATCCTGTGGCAAAACTACAACTAGTTTAAGTCAAAATTAATGTTTTGACCTCTGATTTGAAGACAAAATTTCCATCGAAATTAGACTTATTAATCCTTGATTGTAAGCAGGAGTCCTGTTAGATATTTTTTATGTGCTTTTGTTGGAGAGATCAATGGTAACCTCAGTAGCATCAGTGGAGGGCACGTCATCGTTGAGCACTGATCTTTTCTACGACATTTTAAGGCGTCTTGATGGATCAACATTGGCTAGTGCAGCATGTGCTTGTGCAGCATTCTGTTCCATCTCAAAAGAAGAGAGATTATGGGAAAATGTATGCTCTTCTATGTGGCCTTCAACTAATAGGGAAGATGTTAAAAGTTTAATATCGTCTATTGGTGGATTTAGAAAGTTCTATGCAGATTGTTTTCCCCTTATTGTAAACAAGGAAGTTTCTGAATGTAAATGGAATAACTATCGGGAGTACCCTGAGGAATGGACTGAGGCTGAATACTATGGTGACACAGATGAATTTGGAAGTATTTCACCTTTGGATTTCGTTTCTATTGTGGATATCAGGTATAAGGATAAAACAATCTGCTCAAAAGTTCTTTGGGGCATTCCAAATGCGAATGGCTTCAACGGATGGTTTTACAACTGCCCATTTCGGATCGATCTTCTCACTTACACAGCTAGAGATGATGATGATGATGATGGAGAAGTTATCCTTTCAGTTTCTGATGGTTTGCCACCAATTGCAAGTATGGAGAGAGAAAGGAAAGATGGAAAGCTATGGCAGGAGCTCCGAGATGGACTCCGGCTTAGTTGGATTGTTGTAAACAGAAAAATAAAGCAAGCTGCTAATCTTGCTAGCTGGAGCCCTCTTGGGGGGCAAAGGCACTGGCCAACAGACAGAGATTTTGTGATACGTTTTGGTTCCATTCTTCCTGCCAAAGACATTCTTCCATGTCAGGTAGTAGAGTGCATACTCAGTATGAAGTTTAGAGTGATTCACACAGAAGGGGAGGGTGTCCAGACAACTCTGAAGTTAACTGAGCTAAGCATGCAGTTGGAAGACATGGAAGGTTCTCACGTCAATGGGAGAAATAGTTTGCTTATTCTTAAGGAAGCACTAAGCTGCCATCGGAGCAAAAACTACACTGAAGTGCTTGAATCTTGTCATTTGTACTCAAAGGTGCAGAGCGAGTTAAAAGAGGAGAAGATGAGAAATGAAAGCAGGTTAGACAGACTTTGTATCCTAAGTGGCATTGCAGCTTTCATATCCTTCTGTTACTATGTTTTGTGAAAACTGAAAAGTGCCTCTTTTTTTGTTATTTTTAACGCTGTTTGCCTGAAAACAGATATAACAAACTTTCAATGTTTGTGCTCTTCTGATGTAAAATCCAATTTTGTTTCAAGTTTACTTGTTTTAATTCCCATAATTCCATTGTGAAGAAAAAGCTTCTATTCTGTACATATTATTACATAGATGCTGCGATCTGAAAAGTTGCCTGAATCTTGAGTATTTTTAGAGTAATTAACCCACGGTGGTTGAATGCATGTGGCGAACACACAAGACAGGACTCTGTCCCATCCAAAAATAAGTGGTGCCTAGGCTTAGAGAAAGTTATTAGTCTTGCAGGCATAGTGACCTAGTCTTATGAGTATGTGATTTAAGTGGGACTTGTTAGTCGTGTGTGTATAACTCATTTAGTTAGGATAGTGAGAAGCATTACCTGGGAATATTTCTATGTTAGTCCTCTGTTAAAAAACTCAAATGATTTCAGCATCTATACACTGGCATCACACAAACACGAACTTATTAGACTCACAGAGAACGAGCGTATAAGGTCGATTTTTGACGTGTATTTATGATTGCCTTAGAATTTTAGGTGAGTAATGAATAAGTGCAGGGAAAGTCAAATAATATGACAAATGAATAGGGGTGGCTGAGATTCCATTCTCATTTAACCAAAGATCAACAATGAAAGCATAAAAGGTAATATACATGCGTGACTTTGGGGTCCAGATTGGATTCTTTATAGGGAAAAGCATGCCTCCTGGTACAAATTTTGGGACTATGCTTTTCATTCGTGTATGAGGATTATGCTTTTATGGGTCCGACCCTATCCCCGTATAAGAATTAATGTGGGTTCAATATGGCCATTGTTTTCGTGTAGTGCCAAATTCCTAAATTGGGTTGTTTATGTTTCAATTTTTATTAGCATCCAGTTCTCATGCAACATAATTACCAACGAAAAAAAAAAATAGTTCTCATGCAACATGTTTTGGAAATAGTTGTAATGAGACTTGACAAGAGGCCCTTTGGCACGCCACAATAAAACCGAGCGTGTCACCCCTACTTCATCGCTTTCTCCCCATATTTTTATTTCTCATTGGAAAAGTGACTTTAAAATGAAAGGCAAACTTATGAAATTAGAATTCATCAAAAACAACAAAAACTTATGAAATTAGAATAAAGCTTATTTGATATAATTTGTGTTAAAAATACAAGTGATGTGTTATTTTTATTTGTAGAGAGCTGAAAAGTACAATTTTGTTTATGTGATCCGATCTCATTCCTTTGTGATCCCATCTTATTTCTGTGTGGTTCCTTTATGGCTCAACCTTGTTCGGTCTGATTTTATTCTTTTATGATCCTCATAAATTATTAATACATCATAAGAAAGAGAATTACGTAATAGAATTTTTTTCGTAATCTTAACCAATAAAAATTTAACACATCATTATATTTTTTATATAAATTATGTGAAATAACTATACTAATAAAATTAATACATATTTCTAAATACATCAGTTTGCAGTTTGATTGCCTTTTATTTTATTTTTAACAAAAATAATAATAATTTTGAAAGTTTTCTAAAGGGTTAACTGTAATTCTATTAAGCTTTGATTGATTGATTCATCATTTTAATGATTGGGCTGTGGAAGTGATTTTGAAAAAAAAAAAAAAAAAGGAATTTCAAAAGGTCATTTCGAGTTAGAGGTCGGCAACAACACGGATTAATTAATGGATGTTGAATGGGTAAGCAGTGGGCCGATGCTGAGCACACATGTACCATAAAACCCAAAAAGGACGTGAAGCTTACCCCTAGCTTATAAATAATTCATTGAATACATTATATATATATAATTTATCAACTTTAAAGAACGTGAAGATTATCCTAATCTATCAACTTTATTATACAGCTCATTCATATTATTGTACTACTAATCCATTAAATGTATGTGTATACATATATATATATATATTTAATATTATGGATATTAATAAACAACGCAATATTGAACTCCACGTATTTGTATATATATATATATATATATATATATATATATATATATATAAATGGCGTTGTAAAGGATTCAAAGAATTCATGGTTTATGGAAAGAAGCAAAGGCTTTGTTTATTGTGTATTAAATAGAATGGTGCTGAAAGGAACATTAATTGATTGGTAATTATAAATACAGATAATAATTAAACAAAATAAAATATGATTAATTCATCAATAAATCCTGCTGTTTTCAATCGCCAACTTCTCATTAACTAAGAAGAAGATTTTACGGTCCCATTATTATATTTTGGTTTCTCGTATGCAATCGTCAATGGCACTATTTGGCGGACACGTGGAAATGCACCAAATTGTTGCCCAGCCAATCAAGGCCGGCCTGCCTGCCTGTATCCTTTCTTTCTCATTTGTTTACCTACTTTCTAAAACAAGCCACATTAATATATATATATATATATATATATATAAAATAAAAGGATGATTACACACCCCTTTTATTTTGAAGACATATAAGTTAAAAGAAAAATATTGAAAATGTGTCTAAACCTGAAATGATGGATCATGGGAATCTAGAAGTTATCTGGTCCTATTATTTTTCCTAAACAATTTTTTTCTACACAATTATATAATAAAAGTCTTTCATCTCAATATTTCCACCTCATTGTTCTTAGTATCCATCATGAAGCTATCAATTTCCTTTGATAATTACTGCATGATTTTCAACCATTTTGCAAAATTTCCGTTTCCTATCTCGTAGTGGATCAGAGTTGTCAAACTTTGAAAAAGGTAAAATCCCACAATTTTTAAAGCCAAAATATAAATATAAATAATTTACTCCATTCTAAGCAAGAAAATATAATTAGTGCATTCCCTCATAATACTTTAAAAGGTTATATGTCTTTTCATTTCACATTCTATTATCGTTATTCTCTTGTGGACCTCATTCATTTTGTTGATCTGAAATTTAGCATACCAGGTACTCATATGGGGGCAAGAAAAGTTATTTTCTTTTGTCTCTGTTGACATTATTATATGAGAAGGTTAATTGAATTTTTTTTTGTTTTTTTTGCCCTTTTCCTTTCAAGAAACATTGAGTAATTAAATTATAGAAAATTATTGAAAAATGGTCTCATTCATTATAGACTATGAAAGTAGGACCATTAATATAATTATTAAACTCACGATATTAGCTTCATATTAAATATTTTCAAGCATTAATTGTTAAACCCACGATATTAGCCTCATATTTAACACATTAGTTGATAAAAATTTTCCCTTCGGCATTATCACTTATGGAAACTGTAATTGAAGATTTTATTAATTAAGCAATTAGTGGTTATCTGTCCGGAACAGAGCTTCAGTAATATTATATATTAGAATTTAAAACTCAATGGGTAATGGAGTATTTATCATTTATTTATTTAAATTTCGTGTAAGATAACGTTCACCGACCGTAGTATAATTGTCGGAGGTTCAACTTTCTCCTGCGCACTTGACCCACGTAAACACGACATGAGGACCAACTCATCCCACCTTCTAATCTCTTTCTAATACACTGATTAGGTGCTTATTAGAATAGTTACTGTTTCCAGCCGCTTTTTCAGAACCAAGATGCTGGATTTCTGGTTGAGATATTGTTTCCTTTTGGGGTTAAAAAAGTTAATTACCTTCCTAATTAATAGTAGACCCGTAACCCATCAATATTTTTACATGGAACAAATTAAAGAAAAAGCAGAAACGCTTTGAATGTTGGCGTTACATTTTGTTTTCAAACTGTCTCTTCCTCTCCCACTCCTCATTCTATATGAAAGATTGACAGGGTTGTCACTGAGTGAAATGATTTCATTCTTTTTCTGCTGTAACATCTACTGTTCATTGTATTTTTCAGACTATGCATAAAACCCATTATGCAAAACCTGGCTTTTTAATTAGCCATTAATGCTCTTTTGCTTTCTCAGACCCCACACCTCTTCTCTCCCCTGATCTGTATCCAAACCCCAGATTTTTAAATACCCTTCGGGACCTTTTTCTCCAATGCGCCCATAAGTAAGAAATGGCTAAGAATGGTCCTTCAGAGGACTCAAACGACACGATGACCCACTTGAAGTTCTTCAAGAAATTCAAACACTTGAACCCTCTTGAGCCATCTCTGGGCATTCTTGGATTCTTCTTGGTCACTGCTCTCTTCGTTAGTTGTTTCTTCTACTTGGATTACCGCTCTGTAGCTCGTGGGCTTCGCTCTCGTGGGATAGCTTTGCTGGGATTGCATGGGTTCTCCTCACCGCCACCATCTTTTTCATCACCTTGTGCGAATGTACGGCCGGGATTTCTTGATGAAGGTGGCGATAAGTGTGATGTGTTCGATGGGAATTGGGTTTGGGATGAGACCTACCCTTTGTATCAGTCTCAAAATTGCTCTTTAATGGACCAGGGTTTCAGGTGCTCTGAGAATGGTAGGACTGATAATTTCCATACCAAATGGCGTTGGCAGCCTAAAACTTGCAACTTGCCCAGGTTTCCATATTTTTTATGACTTCCATTCCTTTGTTTCTCTTCCTGCTTACATTTTCTGTTTAGTTACTCAAAAAAAAAGGAAAAAAGGAACGATTAAACTATGAATGTCATGTTAATATTGATTTAGTTTCAGTACTATGCTTGGTTCATTAAACCATAGAGTTCTATAATGCCAGTTTCAGTTTAGCCAAAGGTTCTAAATTTATCGGGTTGGTTGCTCAGAACAAAATACATTTGCCTAGCTCTTTCAGTTTATGAATTTCAAGGCTTGGAAAAATGAAAATATAATTTAGGCATGCGCATAAAAGCTGAGAATTTTTTTTATTTATTAAAAAAAAAATTTCTTTTGGAACTTTGAAAATTTTTGTACCTATTTACCGTTATTATGATCGTTGTTTCTGATTCACGAAAAGAAAAAGTGATCGTTGTTTCTGGGCTGTGGTTTGCGTTTTACTTATTCAATCATGTTTGGTTTTCTTGATTGATGTCCTTGTCATTCTCTATTTCTGAGATTCCGAGCTCTGTACGGGTGGGTTGTTCCTTTGTATCTTCTGCGTGACCCGTGAACTTTTTGGTTTTCATCAATGTATTTCGAGTGGAAAACAAAATCTTTGGTTTTTTTTGTTCCATTGTGCGTCTTTTTTCTTTCCCACCTATTTTTAACACTCTACTTGCTATTAGGAATTAATCCCTTTCTCTGTGTGAATGTTATGTTAATAATGAGGTTTGGCTTTTGTGATTCTTAAACATAGTTTGTAAGCGAACCTTGAGGCTATTATAATTGGACTACTGTATTGTGTGTAATCTGTTGTAACCAGTTAGATTAAATATAGAATGAGAAATCTTATCAGTGTTCTTGTATGTTGAGATAGATTTGATGCAGGTAAGATGTTAGAAAAGCTGCGTAACAGACGCCTTGTATTTGTTGGTGATTCAATCGGAAGGAACCAATGGGAATCCCTGCTCTGCATGCTCTCCTCTGCTATTCCCAACAAGACCTCAATCTATGAGGTTAATGGCAGTCCGATCACAAAGCATTCAGGGTTCTTGGTGTTCAAGTTTGAGGACTTCAACTGCACAGTTGAATACTACAGAGCTCCATTCCTAGTGGTGCAGGGCCATCCTCCAGCTGGAGCGCCAGCAGAGGTGAAGACTACTTTGAGAGTGGATCTGATTGACTGGAGTTGTAGCCAATGGAGACATGCAGATGTGTTAGTTCTCAATGCTGGCCATTGGTGGACTAACTCCAAGACCATAAGAGAGTAAAGCTTCATCTTTCTATATTTTTAGTTTTAGTTTCTTTATGGTTTATTGTCTGTGTGTAATAGAATTAGGAACATGAAAAAAGATGTGTCTCTCATGGTTTTGTCTAAACTTGACTGCAGTACAATATTACTTTCTTTCATTTGTGTCTCTTTGCTTGTTTATAGTAGGATGTCTAAATATTATAGTTTGTGATATTTGGATTATGTATTTTGTTTGTCAGGGGTTGTTACTTCCAAGAGGGGAATGAAGTGAAGATGAATATGAGTGTTGAGACTGCATTTCGGAGATCTATTGAAACAGTGGTTGATTTTATTACTACTCAAGTGAACATGAGCAAGACGCATGTCTTTTTTCGAACCTTTGCTCCTGTCCATTTCAGGTTTTTCCAATTTACTTTTGTTCATTTTTACAGCTAATGCATTAGTCATTTCCACCTTTCATATAACATAATTGAGTGCTAATGTAGTGGCTTGAATTATTAACAGAGGTGGTGATTGGAATACTGGCGGTGGTTGTCACTTAGAAACGCTGCCAGACTTGGGTCCATTTCCTGCTGTATCTGAACGTCATTTTAATCTGGTGTTCGATGTGTTAGCAGAGCACTCAAATGAGACCCAAGGGATGAGATTGGATTTGCTGAATGTGACAAATATGTCATTAGGGAGAAAAGATGGTCATCCGTCAGTGTATTATCTAGGCCCTAAATATGGATTAGCATCTCTTCATCACCAAGATTGCAGCCACTGGTGCCTGCCCGGTGTGCCTGATTCATGGAATGAGCTCCTTTATGCACTTTTTCTTAAGCAGGACTTGATTCGAACAAGAAATTTGAACGAATCTCACTAAAGTTTCTATTTTCATTTGTATACTAGGCATGCTGCTTATACAATCGAGTGTACAGGAGAAAAAGGAATATTGTGGCACTCTAATTGAACAATTTTGAGGAAAATTCATTTCAAGGAAAGCTGAGAGTTGGATTGTTGCTCCATTATGATTGGACAGCCATTCCAGTACTTCAAGATGATGCTCAACATGGACAAATGAAGCTAATTGGACAAACTTGCAGTTTTTAGTTATTAGAAGAGATACACATGCATAGGTTTCAGTTAATGTTGGCATATGTAATTCCTCATAAAGGACAAGAAAGGAAAAGGGTTTTGATATTAGCCCTTGTACTTTGTAAATAAAATAGTTGTGGAAATTTCACTGAATGTCCTTGCTGCTTATCACTTCCAAAAGGAATTTGAATTTTTGTACTTTCATTGTTTTTCTTGGAAAATATTTGGAATAAAAGAAAACGAAGTGGTAATTTATGTTCAAGTCCTTGAGGTGGTTACATTAATAGGTATACATGGAAGAAATAGTTTGAACAAGGTTAGGGAATTGGGGTCTTAATTTGATTGAGTATTTGTAACCGATTCTGAAGCACACAAGACGTACCAAGGGAAATAGGTAACTAAAAACAGTCAATTTGGGCAGCTCTTCAATCTCTTAAACTTTCCAGTTCTTTTACATATTATGAAGGGTTTAATGATTGGTTTAAGACAAATTAAGTTTCATGTTGGATAATCTGTCTCCAAGCTACACTGGGATTTGGTATCAGCCTCTCTCACATGTAGCTAAGTGGTGTTGTAAGTTTCCCCATTTCATCATATTCTACTTAAAACCTATGAAGTAAAAACAAGAATATTTCTGTGTAGTAATTGGTAAAAGAGATGAAAGATAATGGCCTCCACAAATCTGTGAAAACCATGTTTATTCTTGTTTTTTCAAGACATTTCCTGTCATGAAATCTAATTACCCCATATTCTCATTTCGGGTCAGTTCTGTGGTTGGCAAAAAATGTTGTTATGATTTAACACTAGACATTAGTGCTTCCTGTTTTCCAATCATTCATAATTCTATCCCTACCAATCCGTGCATTTGAAATCCCTACGCTCCAACAAGCACAAATGTAACAAATTAAATTTAACTGTCCCCCAAAAACCAAAACTAGATACAGCAGAGAAAAGCTTACTTCCCAAAAGATGCAAATAGTACAAAAGGCAAATGGACACACTAAGTGGTACATGTCAAACTCAATTGGACAAAAGTTTTATCCTGCTAAAAAAATAAATTAAAAAAGCCAATCTTTTTATCTAATCTGTAAATGGGTATTGCTCGTACCTAATAGCACAATCATGGAGCACAGCTCGAGCACCTATCCGACTTTGACATGTACCTAACATGGTCGTCTTGGCGGCACCAAGGCATGTAGTGCAGTCTGAGCTTGTGAGGTTTCGGTTACAAGAAGCATGGCCATAGGCAAAAGCATTGGGATAAGGCGAGATGTTGTAGTAATTGTACTTGTTGACCGATGAGGTCTTAGTCTGTAATTCCTCGAGAACATAGGCCAAACTTGTGGCAAATGGATCCCCAGATGTATATACTTCTGTGTTGCAGAGAACGCTGGTGATTTCTGTATTTGGTGTGCTTCTGATCAGACTCGTACTGCTAAGCAATCCCACCATAATTGCAGCCAATTTGAGATGATGAATACCCATCTCTCTGCTTCTGCTTCCGCTTCTTCTTCTTTTGCTTTCTGATTGGAATTTGGCTTTCATTGACATTATTGGGTCTTCTTAATTCTTATTGGTTTCTCCATCACATCACTTGTAAATTATATCTTTGTTTGTCTTTCGTGGTTAAATTTTGACCATTTCGTTTTTGTCCGTTTCTTTGAGTTTTTTTCCTCACAAGAATTTGGTTTAAAGCACATCTTTCCACTGAGGGAGTATAGTAATCTTTTCACTGAGGGAGTACAGTAAGTTTCCTACTGTAGCTGTAATTGGGTTCACCGTAAATCATTTCTTTATTATTTTATTTTTCAGAATATTTAAGTAGAAAAATTCTGTACTATTAATTAATTGGTTGTTGGGTCTCAGCTAACAATTTATCTACCTCTACAAGGAAGGACCACAAATTTGAAGCCCCATTACTATTAGCCAAAGAAAAATCACAATACTAATTTTTATTTCCTTATGCATTTGTTATTGTTAATCTCTATGTCTCTTGGGATATAGAAATCATCCTGGTAAGACCCTGTCTTATTGTAAATCCTAAGCGGACTCTTTTTTATTTTATTTTATTTCTCTCTTTGAACACAAACAGTTGACCATCTCCTACTACAGCTTTGGATTATCAACCTCATTTTTCTTTTTCTGGAAAAAATATATATATATATATATATTGGTTTTACTGGAGAATGATTTACTTTTCTAGAGTACTTTAACTCGACACATTTCTGTAAATTCACCAAAGAAGTACAAAGAACCAACAAGATATACTGTATAAGGAAAATCTTGAGCCGCATGTAATAGGGATTTTGACACTAGAAATGGTGTTGCTTTGATTTCATTACCACATTCTATTACTATTAATTAACTCTGTTAAGTTCCAAGATTTTTACCGGCCATCCTCGATAACCCCACCCCCTACTTTAAATATATATATATATATATATATATATATTTTTCTTTGAGTAAATGTATATATATTTTAGCAGCCAAAAAAATTTGGCACAACTAGTTAAATGGTTATGTACACCAAACCATCCTCATAGTATTTAAACTAATTAAGGCTAGTAAATAGGCCTATTGAGTCTTGAAACCAGCAAGTTCGCCAAGTTCTTCAACCTCTTTGGCCAGTTTTTCGACCTTTTCCACCATCTCCATCAACATGAAAACAGAAGTCGCAATTGCTAGCCCATCAACATTCTCTAGTGGTACTAGCTGTGATGAAGACATGGCCGAGCTTAGCTCCGAAGCCATTGACTTTAACTTGGGTGCTATCAGATCCTCTTGCTGGCTTCTTGTCATTTTCATGAGGCTCTCTCCAAGCTCTCTCAGCGTCAATGCAAGTGAAAGCCCAACTGCTTCACATGGCTCTCTAATCAACTGTCTCATACTTGACGAGGCCTAATCCCACAATTTGAATACACATCATTAGCCAATCAATTAATCGCCAAGTTTCTGGGTTTTTTTTTTTTTTTCTTAGTATGTGATCAATCGACCAAGTTAAAATTAATTGAGGAAATAAATACCTGCTTAGGAGATTGGAGACAATCTTGGAGGGAAAGAATAGCAGAAGATAGCTCTCTTAGAAGCTCTCCTATTTTTAGGTACTTTTCCCCTGGGTGGTAAAGACCAAATTTTCCATGCCATGGTTCCCATTTTGCAAAATTTGCCTGCAATAGGATGGAATTTGTCAGCAAATTAAACCCTTTTTTTTTTAAGGTAACAAAAGCTAATATTGCTTCAATTAGTAGTCACAGGTGACAGGAATAGGTTAATTGAAGACTTTTTAGTCCAAACATTTCCACAGACAGTACAAATAACACGAGTGCCTTGAAGAAAGTTTTATTGACACTTTACACCTCATATATAGAAGCAGCCAGGAAAGCAACATGTTAATATCATTAGCCAATCATGGAATGATGAGTTTAAGATATATATATATATATATATATATATATATATATATATGATGAAATTAAGAATATTATATATACCAGTGACTCGTCCTTGGACTTGGAATTTAATACCGATTTGCAACTACTAATGAAACTGGAAGTGGGTTGGTCTTCCTTATCGTTTACTAGTCTGAAATATTCTTCCAAGCATCCTACAAGGGCGTGATGATGTTTGAATTAGCTAGAGATAATATATATTAATGTTGTGATTAAAGGTTCCATTTAATTGCGTGTGTACCTTCAATGGAAGTTGCAAGGTGTTGGAAGTTGGAGGCAATAGAGTCGTGAAGTTCATCGCTAGCCCACATGGGAAAGACCAATAAGCTTATGAAAACGCATACGGCAAAACCCATAACAATGGTTGAGAGTCGTTCACGGGCTAATTTCATCACCTCCTCAGCACGTAAACCTGACACGACTACCAGATTGAAGGTGAGGATGAATATCATCGCTCCGTAGTCATATTTTTTCTTTATGCTTGGCACCATTCTTGAGTATGTTGCAGCAGCACCTGATCCATATATCAATTTTTTATTTTTTTTTTAAGGAAAAAGAAAAAGATTTCATTAAAGTAGTGGACCGTGTTAGGTAGAAATTAATCATGGTTTTGTGGACTTGGGTTTTTTCTTATTATGTACTTGCAAAACCATATACTCCAATCTAACAATTAATTAATTACCCATTTTCTAGAAGTTACCTATATAATTAATTCTAGTGTATATGCTTTTTTACACATAAATTGATAAATTTCAATATCTTTAACCATTACAAAACTGAGTCTAGTAAGGCTATGTACGTGGTATGTGCCCTTTTTTAATTAGCTTATATATCAAGGGAATAATAATTAATAAAAATTTCCTAATTAATTTATACCAACAGAAAGAAAAATATAACTAGAAATTTGTTTTCTAGCCAATAATTATAATAAAAACTAGAGGTTTTTTTTTAGGAGAGAACTTGTAGAACTAACTAGAAATTTGTTAATGAGAAAACTTGTAGAAATGGACCGCACACAAAGTTTTATTATATTGTTGAAGAAAATTGAACTATGTAGCTACAACTTACCAAAGACAAATACAAAGACGGAAACGATTATGGAGTTGCCGATCCCACCAACTTGTTGTGCTAAAGATGCAGCTAAACACCCAAGCCCTCCTCCTAAAATAGTACCCATTCCTCGGTTCAAGCCCTTCCTCAGTGTAGCTCCTGAGGTATACGTATACATATATATATGTATGTATATATTAGGAAATTCACAACCCCAAACAAGAAATATATACATATAGATGCAGCAGAAAGATGAGAACTATAGTAATAATGCATAGCAACAAACCTGCGAAAAACTCAAAAACGACCACGACGGTCATTATCGCCCACATAGCATTATCTCCAACGTGTTCATAAAGAGGATTAAGGAGATAGAGAAGAGACACTAAAACCAGGGCTATTCCAACCTTGACGCTGTGGATCAGCTTTCTCGTGTCCTGCTTGGAACTTCTCTTCTCCTTGATATAGGAAACAATGGGACTCGTAGAAAGCTTCAATTTCTTCTTCTCTTTACTTGGAGGACCAGAAACTTGCGCCTCTGCAGCTGGAATAGCTATTATAATTGAATCCATTATTAAAGGGCTTCTTTCTGTCCCTTAATTTCTCTTCTGCTTCTTTGCCTTAATAATATTGGAAGTAAGGCTATATATGTGTGTGTGTGTGTGAGCTAGAGAAAGTATACCCCTTATATATACATATAGAAAGTTATACAAACGCCCGATCTAGATGTCAAAAGTGGGGATTGAAGATGTATAGCAGTAATTATAAGTCTAAGCTCGGTCCAAAGTGGAGAGAGTTGCCCTTTGCACTTCTAGCCAAAGGTTATGGGCCTAAAAAAAATTAAACACGATAAGCACCATGTTGTGTATATATATGGGCATTTATATATAACTATATATATATATATATATTTATATTACATACATATATGGGCATTTATATCTAACTATATTATATATATATATATATATGTATGCATTAGAGTGAAGTTAGAGACTAGTGGAACACACGGTTGCATGGTACCTTACCATGACCTAAATCTTTTGCTACAAAATAACGTGGAGAATGGTCTTTTCGCAACAATTTATTAATATCTTGTGTGTGTGTGCCCAAATGCTTCAATACCTTAGAATATCACACATTCATTGCGAGCTGATGTACAATCTGCCGGGTCAGTAGTAGTACTTCATGTAGTGTTTTGCATAATATCTAGTCTCCATGTGTAAATAATAGCCAATGTAATCTATCTTCCTAGCTTGCTTGCCACTGCAGACTACAAATGCCTATCTCCCTAACACAACTTGGCAAAAATTCACCAAGCTTTTTGATTAGTTCGTCTTGCTATAGTGGTCACAAGCATGGTGTTAATGTCATGTCATGCACGGTTCAACACCTGATCATTTCTTTATGACCAATACCGTAACATCCTTGCCAGTTTACTTAGTTTTATTCATGTTAATAACATTAATAATCCATCGTTTGCATGTTTGAGGCATGTGTACATGTAGAAAACTATGCATAGATATGGTGAAATTATACACATACATATATATATATATATATATGCATGTAGAGCTTAAATATATGATATGTATGTGATGATGTATACATTAGCTTAATTATATTATATATCTGCCATATACTGGGAAGTAAAACAAAAGGCTTTTACTTAATAAAAAGTGCAGGGAAGCTAGAAAATTAGTCAAAGAAGAAATTTAAGTGGAATATAATAAAGATAAAAGAGGTTTGAATTAAACTAAGGAGCCCTAGTGATGATTAAGTAGAAAATGAAGTGCACGATCACCTTATATATATATATATATATACATACATACACACCGTAGTACTAATCTTAGTGGACATGTCAGACTGTGCCACTTTCTGTTGTCTCTTCTCGTTACATTGGCTCTGTATACCCTTTTTATTGTCCCTATTACGTGATCGTGTTGGCTATTTCTTATAAATGGTTCTAATGTTTGAATTTAAGATATATATATATATATATATCTTATTGCCGTTGATGGTTATTAATGGAGATTAGGAAGAATGATTCGTGCAATGTGATAGACTTGCTGAAAGGCCATAATGCATATCATCTTTTTTTTGATAAAACATATATATATATATATATATATATATATATATATATATATAATGAACACTGCCACAGTAGAATTAATGGTCCATGATCTATATCGTGCAAGCCATTGCTCAAAAGCATTCCTTCAGAAGGACAAATTAAATGTTAATAAAATCCTTCCTTAATTATTAATTACAACGGTGAAAATTTTGAAAAGACATCATTTGGCCGCAGTTGGTGTGCTTGGAACAGCTCCAATTAATATATTGGCCGTGAGAGGAATAAATTAATTATGCATTCTACAATATAAATTCATTAAAAATATATAAAAAGATATATATAAAAAAAACCTAACTTTAGTTAGATATATATAGCATTTACTCGACCAACTTTGGTTTTTGTGACAAAACTATTGAAATATGTGATACAATTTGGTCACGCATGCATAGACTAAATTTGGCTATCTTATTATTTTTGAGTGGATATGAATATATTTACCCTAAAACATCATAAAAACCAAATTTTAATTTTTTTAAAACGGTCTTTGTTAAATGCATCTATCGCTTAACTAATGCCGTGTGCATTTATAGTTCCTTCACCGCAACTTCCTCCCCATCAGCATCTGTAACGAATCTACACACACCTTTATACCTATATCTACGTTAATTAATTAGAAAAATAAGATTTTTAATTCTCTTTTTTCCTGCCTATTCAATAGCAAATAAATCCATCAACGGTACCTGTGGTGTGACATACTATATTATTCTATAAGGCCGGCAATAACAAAAGCTTTGGTTATTATTGTCAAGGCACGTGGAATGCATATTGGTGATTTGAGTTTTTTAGTTTGTACATAATTATTCAAAATGTACTGCTTTCTTTTATACTGTACAAAAGTTGTACACTCTCTCCTTTTGCGACAATCAAAATCCCACGCGTTTTCTAGTGGTTGCTGCGAAAAGATGATCAGCTTATATATTCATTGAAAAACAAAATGTGCATTGTTCATTAATATATATATATATATATATATATATATATATAACACATTGATAGTGATTTAATTAAGTTGAGAAAAAACCCATTTGAGCGGTTTGATCTGTTTGCTGTACTTTTCAAAATTAGGGTCTAAGATGAAATTGACAAAAACCAGGCGTTGTCTAGAATTAGAGAGAGGGGGACATAATCTTTAATTTTATTTGGTTTATTACTTAAAGTCAAATCTCTTTTTCTCCTTTTGATTTCATAAGGAAGTGGGTTGTACATTAATTTTAGAGGCTGCTTTGCTAGCCCCTCTTCTCATTTCAAGGCTAATATTGAGTCATGTGTATTGGGTGTAATGATTTATCAAGAAATTCAAACTATTCCACACACATCCACAGCCACATAATGCTTCAACCCCTAATTTTGTGACCGTAATGCTAGGAGTATAAAGATAATATAAACTCCTCAATTTTATTTCTCATGGCATTATATCATTGTCTAACATATTAGCATAATCTAATAAAAAATAAGTGAACCCCTAAATATAAGTTACTAACAAATTGCTACAGGTAATGTCATATAAGTTGAAAAATAAATTGAAAAGCTTTTATTGTATTTGCATTTTTAATTGAATAAGAATTTATCAATGAAGATGATTAGTCAATGAAATACATCATAATCAATAATAAATGACCTCAGGGTTTAAGGATCATATTATGAATTAAAAACTATGTATTATACCATATTTATATCTAATAGAAGATAAATAAATAAATAAAAATTTATTAATTTTTTTTTAATGAAGAGTTTTAACCTATTCAAAATATCAAATATCATATCGAATTCATATAGTGGTAGAAAAACTTATTAATTAACTAGCAATGCTTTGTCATTATTATTTATGTCAAGGAATTATTATTATTATTCAAGGGATATTAATACCTTAATGGAATTTTTTGGCTTCATACAAATCATAAATAAACATTAACATAAAAAAAAAATTCGATTGTGTTTTGGGGTTCGGTGTGGGTAGGAGATTAGTGGAGAGATGCGGTGGAGAAATTACATGAAAACGTGTTAAGAGAAAAGCGGCCACCTATTTATGAGAATGAGTGACGTCAGGCGTGTTCAAGCCTGTACCTAAAATTGGAGAAAGGTGGGACCCCCGGACCTACTCCGAAATATTTCCGTGGCACGGAAAAGAGCATCCGTACACTGTGCTGACTTGAGTTTTACGGAGTCCTCAACAGGCGTGTCGCTGTCGCTGTCGTTTTTTAAAAAATTTTTTATTGAGGTGGACATTCGCTGTTGGATCCACTGCCGTCCAATCAGTTTTAGTTGATGCATCGTCAGCCACTCGATCCCCGCAGTTCCGGAGTACTCCAAACTCACAATTTTATAAATAAATACATTTTCAATTTCAGCTTCAGCTTCAACGTCCTTTCATCATTACCATTCTTCCATCCTAATTCTCAGCCATTTTCATTAACTAACACAAAAAAAAAAAAAACTATAATTATAATGATTAGAGTGATAGAACAGCATGGATTAGTACTGAATAGAAAAAAAAAAAAAAAAAAAACACAAATTAAGTTAATGGGGGATTCTACACATATGAATCTGCTCTACGGTTCATCTCTCTAACTCCTATGTATATAAATATATATTAGTTAGTGCTCAATTTGGTGCCTAGCTTAGAGATTATCAACGGCATTATATATATATATATATATATATATATATACATTTCTATAAGGTCCATCCAATGTGTGCGACGCACTAGCTACTTGGTCAGTTTCATGGACAAGTAATTCATCATTTTGATTAGACCATCTCACATTTCTTATGACCATCTCCACGTCTACACATTATTTCCCTCAAGTTTTTGGCCTACACTTAAAACGCACACGTACTTATAAATTACTAACATTAATTGATTTTCGCATATGCAATATTTTGTAGTTTAATTAATCATTTTGTAATCTCCAAAAGTTTTCATTTCGAAAAAATAAAAATTAAGCTTTTGGAATTTTCACTTCTAAAATGGATAAAGAATTGGGAAATTAAGCTCCTTGAAATGGAACATATTGCATATTCACTTCTAAAATGGGTGGGTGAAGAACCCTAAGGAGATGACTATAATGGAATGGGCGGTGTAAATTAGTAAACAAATAGCGCATGCATTCCATAACATTTTTGCTGTGGAATTCAAAAACCAAATTATTAAAGTGTAAGAAAGAATTATACAACAATATGGAAAATTTCAATTCAATGTCGCCACTGTAAGATTGAAAAAAAAAAAAGAGGAGGATATTTAAAGTATAGTAACTATATTACAAATTCACCACACAAAAAAAAAAAAACTATACTATTAAAAAATACTGATATATAGTAGTGTTACATGCATCTCCCATTTTCAATAATGCTTAGATTACTGGATAAGAGAAATATTTGACATCTACAAGAACATGATCGAATATCTCATTGTGCTTTCTGACCAAAATAAGCAAAAAAAGAAACCCCAGAGATTCCTAACTAATGGGGAAATAAAGCAATATGGCCATGGCAGCCCCCAAAGAAAAGCTCAGTATGTGGTAGAAGACGTGATGTGAGTAAACTATACTGTTTAATAAATGATAAAGTGGGCAGTCCACTACTATCATGCATTTGCTAATTGCTGCCACGTGAAATATTGGATTATTAATAATGGTTGTCTTTTTTCACTAAACAATACGCCATATATGCTTTTTTAACCTACTTTTGTTGGAACTTGAAGGAACGGATGAAGGAAAAACCACATTAACTAGTCTGGAAAGTGGAAGGAACATATATAATTCATCAATGTGTATACATATGTACATATAATTACAATCGCAGGGTATGCAGCCAATTTAATATTCAGAACTGCACCTCTCTAAGAACCCATTAACCAAAGGAAAAAGGTCCAAGCCCAACTGTCTAAAATAGCCCAACGTGAATATCTTGGCATTTCTTTCCCTTGTTCCTTTTCTTTTTTTCATTTTTTTTTTTTTTTTGGTTTTTTGCACCAAGACAATGGCTTTTTTTCATTTCACTTATGTACTGAATTTCATAGGTGTTTAACCATGGTTCACGGATCGTATTGTAATTTTTTGAAAGAAAAAAAAAATAAAAATGGAAATGCTTGTCTCCTCTTATATAACTATTTATTTGTTCATTAAAAAATGAAATTTTTATGAGTACGTAGCTCGTGGTTAATCAATGAATATGCATTATATATGAAAAAATAATAAACTTTACGAGTGATATTTGAATGGGTGTATAAAGACAAATTTTGGTTTTTTTTGTTTTGTTTTTGTTTTTTTTTAGTAGTTTCATTTAAGAGCAAACTTATAATAAAAAAGATATAATATATAAAGCAAATGTACTTAAAGAAAGTTGGTATGCGTTATTAGCTAGCTATCGGTGATGGTCCTGGTGGACTTGACCTCTATTGTCAGGTTGAACCCATCTATTGTTATGTTTTGGAAGTATTATAATGTGTGGGAGTTGATGCAAAAGTTAGCTGAGGCCTGAGAAATCAGATATCAGAATGGCTGGTGAGAATGTTAGGACGGTACATACAAAAGAAACCATATATATATATATGTATGACGACCACATTATTAGGACCAATTGATTTTAATCTTAAAAAGCTCAGCTGCGGTTGTGTTCAATGTGACCAACACAATAAAGTAAAGAGGGTGCAAAAACATTTCACCTACAATGATTAGCTTCTGTATGTAAATTGGGAACAAAACGTCAATAAAATTTGGAATTTTACTTATTACGAATTTTAACTTCTGTATGCATGTAATGTCAAAGTTGAAAATATTAATTAGATGAATTTAAATGTTAATAAATTTTGGATATCAAAGTTAGTACATACATATCAATCTACACATACACAAATAAGTAAGAACCCATACATATACTACAAACAAATTGTACTCATATGCACGTAATGCTTATAATTCGAAATTCTTAAACACATTTGTGTCAAAATTATAATCCAATTCTTATTCGTAATGCTTTTAGAAATTCTTATATGTAATTATAATCTATTACTATTATTATTAATATTTCATCAAGAACGTTGAAGGGGAGGCTTGGATCAGCCCCATGATTGTGTCATGTTTGTTAATCCAGCAGGTGAGGTTGGTGGATAGTCATTAGTCAAATTGATTGGTTCCGTCACTTGATGTGATTTTCAACTTTAGAACCAAAGATGTGGTAGATCGAAATTGGAGGTCTGTTTTATAAAGTAGGGCTAAAAAACTACTTGGCTTTTGGCATTCAAACCAAAAAATTATTATTTCATTTAGCTTTATGGAGACTACTTTACAGGCCTATATATGCAAAAGCCTGTTAGTAGTAATTAGGCCCACTCTCCCACTCAGTTTTCACTATTTTTTATTTATTTATTTATGTAATAAGCAGAATAGGAGATCATGATTCCCATCTCACTTCCTCTTCCAAAATAATAATTTCGTTTAAATTGACAATATAAATGAATCACCTAATTAGTTAATATAAAAAATTAAACAACATATTGCTTGCTGGTACTGTATCATGCAAATTATAACATTTGCAAAAATATACATATATATATATATATATATTAATTTGCAAATCGAAATAATTAACTTATCAAAATTTATAAACTTAAAAGTATTAGGCGATCAAAAATATAATATCCCTTACACACAAATGTAAAAATAGAGGAGAAGAGTGGGACGAAAGAGGATTTTGATTTTTTGGTGGAATAAAAAATATTTCGAAAGCTATCAATTTAAAAATCTATTAAGAATTAAGATTTAATATGATATATAATTCTTATAATTTCGGAATGTCAAATAGTAAATTTATAGTTTTAATATTTCCACCAATAATTGACAGATTAAATTGAAATACAAATGAAATTTGGTAAATCTCCAACCTACAACTTTCACACTTACAAAATAAGGTACCAACGGTGGCTTCGTGGGATGGAGGGGCATTAAATGTGTACATGGAATAGCATGTTTGAATATAAAAAAAAAAAATGTGATGGAGGGACATGGTTCGGCGGTGTTTGGTAGGCACGACATATGAAATTCGTGGAGAGAGGTTTTGTTTGACAAGTGGATGTTGAATTTTTGGTCGCCTCCACGACTACGACCCAATAAAAATATATAAACAAACATGTATTTGTCAATCTCCAATTCCAACGCCCAGTCGTAGCCACCTAATCCCTTTTTGCATTTTTTCTGTCACTCTCCGTGTTCCCATTTCAATTATTCAATGTTGACAATCCACGCGCTCGCTCAAGGAGACACTGCGAACTGTCTGGTAGACCGACCAGTCAAAAAGCCCCGCCCGTACAAACCAGAGACAGTGTCCAAAACCCTAACTACTCTCTCTCTCTCTGTAGAATTGTAAGCAAAAGCTAACGACCTTTCAATTCAATTTTGCTGCCTAGGATCGTCTTCTAATTACAAAGCTGGCATATAACTTCTTGGGCACCGCACGTATCTTCCTCAAAGTCATCTACCTTTTTTAATATTTGGTTCTCTCTCTGTGTCCCTCTCCACCTGCAGGTCTGATCGCTTTTAATCTTACCTTCTCTTCTCTCCGATTTACCTCTCTTACCCTTCTTTTTTCCAGTCCGCTGGCACGATTACGAAGTGACTGATTATTAGCTGATGATCAGATGATGATATCTTCTTTTCAAACTCTTTTTTGAAACCCAAAAGTGATTTTCTTTTCCCTTGCATAATTATATTTCTAGATGAAATATAATTAGTTTGGTAGTGATCGATCCGAGTTGGCAGTTTAAGTTGCATTGATATTAATGGAAGCGCCGCCAAATGACAGCCAGTTTCAAAGCATGTTGCAGCGGGCGGTGCAATCAGTTCAATGGACTTACAGTCTCTTCTGGCAGATGTGTCCTCAACAAGGGTATGTTATATCTGATGCTCATCGTGTCCCTTCAATTTTAAGCCTCTCCATCGGTCAATAATGCTCATGTGTGTTAAATCCTTATTAATTACGGTTGTTTCAGGATCTTAGTTTGGGCAGATGGCTATTACAATGGAGCAATCAAGACCCGGAAGACAGTGCAACCCATGGAAGTTAGTTCCGAGGAGGCCTCCCTTCAGAGAAGCCAGCAGCTTAGAGAGCTCTACGAGTCTCTGTCTGCCGGGGAGACAAACCAACCGGCAAGACGACCTTGTGCGGCCTTGTCTCCCGAGGACTTAACGGAATCCGAGTGGTTCTATTTGATGTGCGTCTCTTTCTCTTTCCCTCCCGGACTGGGGTAAGTTGTACTCAATTTGCTTTCTAGCTCTGGTAAAAGACGATTATGACTATCCATTTCTATGCCTAAGATTTCTAAATCTACTAAAAGACGATTATAGCTATCCATTTCTATGCCTAAGATTCTTCTGTTTTCATCAATTACAAATATTCCTTTTCCACGTTAAGTTTTTTGGACCGATCTGCAAGCAATTAAAAAGCGCAGAAAACTTAAAAATTGATGGTGAATGAACACTTTAATTTACACATGCAGTTTGTCACACACATATATATATACTTAGACATTTATGATATGCTGAACACAATTAAATTTCTTCCTATAAGAAGACACCAAATTAAATACGACTGTAGAATGCCTCTCTTTCTCAGTCAGTGTATATATAAGAAATGATGAAACGGGGGCAGTTGCATTGGTGTAAATGCTTAGTGTGAGGAAAACAAGCACATAAGAATTTTTGAAATCAAAATTAGTCTTTTTAGTTCCTTTTTCTTTTTTTAATTTATTATTATTTGTTTGTCTTAATTTGAAAGTATCTATATGTTATGATCAGCTAGATTCTGATCACGATGATATTTTTATTGACTTATTAGGATAATTAGGTGAGAGTGTTAGTATATTTGTTCTTACTCTTTTTTTTCTTCTAGAATTCTAGTTGATGACATGAGAATATAAAATGGAAAAAGGTTTCTGCTTGGTTAAGTAGATGGATTTTCTTTTGACTTTGAGAGAGCTGCTTAATTTAGAGACTGTTGGCGAATATATATATATTCCAGGAACTTCCAAAAGGACATTATTAGTTGAGTGAGGGAGGTCAAAATTATTAGTAATGTTGATATACTATTTTGGTAAGTGTAAATTTGCCAACTGCCATTGAAGCTATACTTCTCTTGGAATAGAGACAACCACATCTATTTGCCTGCACAGTCGTAACTAAATTAAGTTTCAATTCGTAAACCTCTCATATAGCTTAGCTACTTTATGGAGATCCATTAATCTTCTACTCAGCACAGTAATCCGCATCATTTAAGATAAGCAACTTAATTAGCTTTAAGCGCTAGAGTTAGCTTTGATATATATAT
The DNA here is from genome assembly GCA_007844105.2 of Rhamnella rubrinervis. Lineage (NCBI taxonomy): Eukaryota > Viridiplantae > Streptophyta > Magnoliopsida > Rosales > Rhamnaceae > Rhamnella > Rhamnella rubrinervis. Next base: position 15,399,768 of record CM017575.2, on the reverse strand, counting down.
ATATATATATATATATAGAGAGAGAGAGAGAGAGAAGCTTTAATTTGTAAGCTATAGATTTCGTAACGTCCTTTTGGCAATATTCATCATCGTCAGAGTACCTGGATGCATGGATACATCGCTCTAAATTTAAATATACTCTAATATTAGATGCAGAAGATCTACTATTCTTATATTCTCTTTATTATAATTTGAAATCCAAGTTTGGATTGGTTATAAAGCAGTACATTAATCTTTGAAAACAGTATACAATGAAAACACATTATTTAATATTTATTATGGTCTATCTGATGCAGAAAGTCAAGTAGTAGGCATTTTATCCAACACTAAAAATCTGCATCAATTTATATATATATATATATATATGAAATCAACTCTTATATTTTTAAAGCAAAACATAACTTATATATGTAGGCATTTATGTGCGTATACATTTAACAGGTTGCCAGGAAAAGCATATACAAAGAGACAGCATTTATGGCTTACTGGTGCTAACGAGGTCGACAGTAAAACCTTTACTAGAGCCATTCTAGCCAAGGTACGTACCCATCACCATTTCTCTACGTTATTTTCAATTTTAGTAAATATCAGCAATCTACCCTCTCTTTTTTTTTGCTTCTAAGAAAGATCTGAATCCTAATTAACTTCAGTATAATTTATGTTTTTTCTTTCAAATGTGAAAGGATCTAACTTAATTTAAAGGAAAAATATCCGAGCAAATTGAGCTGTAATTATTATTTGACTTTATTGATATATATTAAATGTTGAATTGGTTGACGTAGTCAAGCTGTGGTAGCTAACAATCACATACGCTCCATCTAACCATAAGTCAAAGTTACGTACGCTTCAAGAAAATACTTAATTTCCTATCTAGCTTGTCTTTTTCTCTGTAGTATTAGTCTTACAACCTATTCAAGAGAAAAATTATTAATAAAATATTCCATATGCATAGATATTTCAAAGTATTATTTATATCTCATTTTCTGTTTCCAAGTATTATTATATCTCAGTTAATTCCAATATATATATATATATATATATATATAATTATGTAATCATGCATGCACGTCCTTATTAATTGTGTTTGCTTTTGCTTCTTCACATGTGGGCTTGTGTCGACGTTGATCCACCAGAGTGCTCGTATTCAGGCATGTATTGCACTTCAATCTGATGCAATAATATATATAATCTTTCTCTGTGTGTTTTTATTTATTTATTTAAATTTATTTTTTTCTAATTCTCTGAAATAATTTGCAGACAGTGGTGTGCATTCCTCTACCAGACGGCGTCGTTGAATTTGGCACAACGGATAAGGTACTAATAAAATTATTTTGTTTTCTTTTTTACAAGAATTTAGAAGCCATGATCAATAGCGCTAACAATATTAAGTATTTAGGTTCCAGAGGACCTTGGTTTAATCCAACACCTGAAGACCTTCTTCGTAGACCATCAACAACACCTTCCCCCACCAAAACCAGCACTCTCCGAACACTCCACCTCCAATCCCGATGGCTCCTCCAACCACCCCCGCTTCCAGTCTCCTCCAATCCCCGACATCTACACCTCCGCTGACCCACCGGAAAACCCCAACCAAGAAGACGAGGACGGTATTGAAGAAGATGAAGACGATGAGGAAGTTGATGAGTCGGAATCCGAGGAGGCCGAGACTGGACGCAATATTCATGCCCAGACAGTCCCGGCACAGAACCCTACCGGTGTGGCAGCCGCAGCGGAGCCCAGCGAGTTAATGCAGCTTGAGATGTCGGAGGATATCCGGCTGGGTTCGCCAGACGACGCGTCTAATAATTTGGATTCAAATTTTCATTTGCTAGCAGTTAGCCAGTCCGGGAACCCAACTGATAATGAGAGGCGAGATGACTCGTATAGGGCCGAGTCGACTCGGCGGTGGCCTATTGTAGCAGACCCAATGGAAAGTACTGGACTACTTCAAACATTGCCTTCAGGTACTAAACCCTTCGAATTGACCCAACCTATATATATATATATATATGTATATATATATATATATATATACACACACTCGTAAGAACTTGAATGTAAAGAATTAACATTCAGAGGAGCATGTGTTTTTATGGTGGCGGTCGCCTCATGCAGGCCATGCACATTTTCATTCACTGAGCATACGATTATATTCTCTGGGCGTAATAAAAAATAGAATAATAGTAATTAAAGAAAAATGGGTGCTCGATTGAACGACACGTACGGTTCATTTCACTAGATAGACTAGGCTAGTGGTCCAGCGTGTGAACCAAAATCCTGCCCCTTAGACAAAGTCAAATTTATTTATTTATTTATTTTTTTTTTAAAAAAAGAAAAACCAAATAGAAGTTACAGAATTTCTAACTCATTTTATAATTAACTAATCAAATTGTGGTTCGACTAATCTTTTATAAAATGTACAGAAGCAGGAGAAGGAACTCCCTCACAACGCCATGAAATAGCAATACAAGGAGGAGGAGGAGAAGGAGAGGGAGAAGAAGAAGTAGAAGTAGAAGATACTCACTACTCTCAAACCGTATCCACCATCCTCCACAACCACCCCACCCGCTGGGCTGACTCCTCTACCTCCGCCATGTTCACTTACGTCGACACCTACCCCTCCCAATCCGCCTTTTCCAAGTGGAATCCTTTCCGTGCAGACCACCATGCTTCTGCGGTGGATCAAGTCACGACGTCGTCTCAATGGCTCCTCAAGTACATATTGTTCAGCGTGCCCTTCCTCCACACCAAGTACAGGGACGAAAACTCTCCCAAGTCCTCCAGGGACGCCGACTCCTCCACCGCTTCTCGCTTCCGCAAACCCACACCTCAAGACGAGCTCAGCGCCAACCACGTCTTGGCCGAACGACGCCGTCGTGAGAAGCTCAACGAGAGGTTCATCATGCTCAGGTCACTCGTACCCTTCGTCACCAAAATGGACAAGGCCTCCATTTTAGGCGACACCATCGAGTACGTGAAGCAACTGCGCAAGAAGATTCAGGACCTCGAGTCCCGTAACCGTCAGATGGAGACTGATCAACGGACCACAACCACCAGTGGCAGTTCAAAAGAGCAGCAGCAGAGTGGGGTCACCGCCGTCGATCGTACACGCGTCAGCCTACCGGGCTCGGATAAGAGGAAGTTGAGGATCGTGGAGGGGAGTGGAGGCGCTGCAAAACCCAAGACGGTGGAGCCGGCTTCACCACCGCCGCCATTGTCGCCGCCATCAACAACGGGACTTCCGTAGAGGTATCGATCATAGAGAGCGAGGGGTTGTTGGAGCTGCAGTGCCCTTATAGAGAAGGGTTATTACTTGATGTGATGCAGTTGCTTAGGGAGCTCCGGATTGAAACCACCACGGCACAGTCATCGTTGAATAATGGCATCTTTGGAGCTGAACTGAGGGCCAAGGTAATCATATATTAAATTAATCTAACTGTGGACTCCTTTTTATCCTCATTCTCAGCGTGCATGCATTGGAAACTATACATAAAATATTTTGATGCATGGAATTTGGAAATATATTATATATTTGGGTTCTGTTTTACAGGTCAAGGACAATGTAAATGGGAAGAAAAGAAGCATTGTGGAGGTGAAGAGAGCAATTAATCAAATCATACCCCATTCCGACACTTGAGATGATTCATTCCACAATGAATTTTTTTTCTTTTCTTTTTTTTTTTTTTGGAGTTTAGGTTAGGGGGGAGATTCCATTTCATATAAATGTAATATATATGACTAATAATTGAGAAACTAACTGACTGATGGATCTTAGAAATGTAGCAGTGTATACAAATTGTAATGGGTGGTGTTCTGATTATGGTTCTAACAAGGTATATGACAACTTGACATTTCAGTATAAAAAGTATACTATTAACAAAATATTCCAACATCCCGTGGTGGCCATCACCCTGTTATGCTCCAACATCTCATGGCCTTCACCCTCTTATTTATTATTTTTTTTTTCTCGTCCAGTCTTTTTTAGGTTACTGATTTTGAGGGGTTAATTGTTAGGTTAGATATTCATATACTTGATTTAATTGTTACATGCCCCTTGTATCAATCCAATCATTTGTTTTTTATTTTTCTATTATTATTATTATTATTATTATTATTATTATTATTATTATTCGATCAGACAGTATGCATCACTAATCATATGCACCGTTTCTTTTCTAACAATTTCAATTACTCGTATAAGCAAACCACAAATACGAAATTTAGTTATCATTGGAGTTATGTATTAACCAGCCTTTAATTAAAAAAAAAAAAAAAAAAAATACAAAACTTGAGCATTAATATCTACGACATAAATCTGTTAGGAAAATATCAGCGTCACGACCCTTCTTAATTCCATGACCGTGAGGGCGTAGACCCAAAAAGAAAGACAAATGATAAAAAGAAACAAATAACTGTAGAAAAACATGGATCCACACAAATTCTCCGAAGTAGGTGTGCGGAAAATTTGCTGTGGGAAGTACAAATTCTTTAATACAGCATTTCATCAGCGGGAAATTTGCTGTGGGAAGTACAAATTCCTTAATACAACATTTCATCAACAATTCGATCACCCAACTTCTCCACGTCTTCCTGGGATAACAGGGTTTTCCGACCATTGCCACCAGCCTTGTCATAAGGTTGAGCCATCTTCCTTAGAAACTGCAGTGACAGATAAAAGAATAACACTACAATGTTACACTTGGATTCACATGCAAATCACCTATTCCATTGAATTGAGAAGCCACAAATACAATTCATATACTTTACAATTGTTTGGAATAATACTCAAACCGGTTGCCCATATATACACAAAGAACAGCCAAAAAGCAAGGGATGAGAAAAAAAACATATGAAACCCAAAAGACAATGCATAGTTGTAAATAGATTACCCTAATAACTTCAGTTAATTTGTATATTTATTAGGTAAAATATCAAGATATTAAAAACATGCTATAGCAACAAAGGACAACCTCCCGTGCAATATGCAGAGCCATGTCTGTGCTCAAATTCAGGTGTGCATCACGTAAATGAGACAGTATCCATCCAGGCAATTTAGAGCGTTTGTCATGACGGCTATACCTGAAAAAACCAAAAAATAAAATAAATAAATAAATAAAAGTAAAGGGTAAAAGTCCAACAACGTGTCATATAAGATCTACCACCCACCCTAAACTAAGATGTAGATTACTTTAACTTCTAGCTAGCTCTTAAAAGCCCTTTCTGGACCATTGTATAGTTAAATTGCTTGATAGAATAAACTACTGAATCTGAACTATAGATTATTATTTACTTGAAATTTCTAGTATCGGAGAAACCAGCAGCTATTAAGTGTTTGGTTTAAAAAAATTTCCAAAGTTCCAAATTTTGTAGGCTATCAAACCACCGGATTTGAGATTTCAAGAAACAGTACAATGACACAATAACACCAACCTTTTGTCAGCGAAAATCATCATACCATAGTCAGCCTTTGACCGGATAACTCGGCCAACACACTGAGCAGCTTGTCTCTGCTCCAAAAAACCACATATTATATAAAACATGTGAACAACACTGAAAGAAACAAATTAAACTTGTTTAAAAGGTAATAGACTCGTACCAAAGCATCAAAAGTTAGAAAATCCCCTTCTTTTATCTGAAAGGTATCCCGCAAGTATTCCAACCGTGCAAGCAAAATCCTGCAAAGCAACATTCTCCATATGTTAAGCAGTAGATGCTATAATTTTTATTAATTTGATAAGGGAAGACTACCGTCTCTCCAACAGAAGGTAAAAGGTGAAGAAAATTAATGTTTTTGAAAGTCTACTGAAATGTTATACAGTGGTGCTTACTTGCTTAATGTGTACTGAAAAGGAACACCAAACATGATCACCAGTCGCCCATAATGTCGATCAAAGTCTATTCCTTCAGCTACTTTTCCCCTGTGACAGTGCAGTTATCTTGTCATCATCCTAGAACCATTTACTAGTCAGTAAAGTTTCTCCAAGCTCACATGTTTCTCTAATCAATACTAGCATTCTAGTCCAGATAATTTAACCATGGACTGGAATAATATTAACTGATACCATGTAACACCTTACGAACTTTGGATTTGACAACAATTTAGTTAAAAAATATGAAGATGTGGAGTACAAATTTTGAACATTTTCAAGATGATTGACAAGATACCTGGCAACAGAAAAGAAGACAGCCCCTCTACCACAATCACAAGCTTTGCGATAGTTGTCAAGTGCCAGAGTAGTTTCCACCACATCTTGGGTCTCAATGAAGACAAGCTTATGCTGCATTATATCCTGCGCAAAACAAAAAATTAAGCACAAAACTGGGAGAAGAAAAGAAAGGAAATCAAATATAGCAACCAAAATAGAACATATAACCTAGGAGACATGTTTAGTGGAGACACCTTTAGAATTCCATTTTCATTCCAAGTATTGACTATTCCATCCATATAAGAGTAGCTGACAAAAAAGCAAACAATTCCATCTGGTACAACAGATACCATCTCTAGCAAGAGCCTCCCATAATTCCTTACCACACCAAGGTCACTTCTCATATCGAATTTTGTACTCACTGGAAGCTGATCACTGATAAACATACCTTGCCTTAGTATTCAGTAAACAGTACAAACCAAAACGATAAATAGCTGAATGGTTTTCATTTTTAACAAAGAGAGAACTACTAAGAAAGACTGATTGTAGAACAGCTAATCATTATAGGCACATTAAGAAGTAAGACAATATATTACCTTATGTCACTTCTAATATCGAATTTTGTACTTGATCTTACCATCAATGATAAACATAACTTACCTTAGTATTCAGTAAACAGTACAACCACAATGATAAATAGCTGAGTTGTTTTATGATAAATAGCTGAGTTGTTTTCATTTTTAACAAAGATAAAACTAATAAGAAAGACTGATGGTAAAACAACTAAGTGTAGACAATATATTTATAACTAAGTGTAGTTAAACTAAACGATGTTTTATTTATCTTATACCTTCCCCGAGTGAGAACCATTGGGCATATGCAATCTCTTGTCAAAGACATTGTAAAACTTCGACTGACAACTGGATTGAAATTGAGAAGACGGGGGTAGAGATCAATTGGGCTAAGAGTTCCAGAAGTAATCACTACTGATTGAAATCGCTCAAATACAGGCTTTATTGCAAGAGAAGCATCATGGCAGCTAAGCTGGAATGTTAAATATGAAAAGAAAACATAATAAATACATGTAGAAGCATTAAAAAAACCACTAGTATGAGTAGAATAGATTACTGCTCAAATCTAAGTTCACCATTCACTTCCATGGCCAAATAATTATGTCTGGCATTAGCAAAATAGTAGATGGGACACATCCTACTTACCAATCCCTGAGAAATTGATACTTCAACGGGGAAAGATGAAGATATACAGATCAGAAACATCAAACCATATCTCCTTACATTGAACTCCAGGAAAAGTGTCTCAAAAAGTAAAAGGAAAAATAGAGTTGAAAAGAGCATATCATATTTCAGATCAAATATTATAGGACTTTCAGATAAGGCATGCAAAGCTCCATTAATCAAACTACAGATTTTCCATTTTTTATAAAACTGAAACTTAGCATAATATATCTAAAGGAAAAGCGATTTGGAAAAATGAAAAAAACAAAGAAAAAAGAAAAACTAAAATGAACCTGCAAAACAGGGTCAGGAATATGGGGCATTCTCTCATCAAAAGGTTCAATGATGATAGAAAATCCACGAGCATATGTCCCCACAAGCGTTGCAAAATCACATATTGTTTGGATGTGTAAGAATTCATCTGTATCAGTAATTTCCAGTGTCATCATTAGCGAGTGTAGGCGATCATAACAGAACTTCAGGGTTTTCTGGTCTATTCCAGCATGTGAATTAATAGAGGCAACAAAACCAACAGGGGCTTCTTTCTCAACATTCTCCGTCTCCAGACGCCCTTCCAAATATTGGACCAGTCTACGCAGGACATGCACAAAATGCTCTGCTTTGCGAATATTTCCAGGCACAGCCTCCTTCAGGATATCATCAGGCAGAGCAGGATTTGAAAGCCAAGCGTCTCCAACTGCATGAGAAAAAGATACCGCACCTTATGAAGTTACCGAATCATCAAACGAAAGTTTTTTAGAAAATGAGCATCCAACATACCAGGTAGGTCTCCTCTCTGTGCTAAACCCTCAACCAAGCGGTTGTATTCTGCACGCAATCTACCAGCATCGGTGGCCTTGAACCTACCTACCATGTCAAGCAAATGAAAGAAATTTGAAGTCAAGGATCAGTTCATGGGTGTCTAAAAACTAGATCCAACTAATGATGAAAAAATACAGCCTTTATAATGAATCATGTTTAAAAACTAATACACAGACACGTGATGCAATGCAATGGGCCATGAAATTTTCCTCACACGAGCTTGCAAATCCCTTACGTTATGATTCAAGATGAGATCAATATAGAAAATCCCAAATTGAGTACATAAATTTGGATCTGCATGTAAGGGCATGTAAAGAGAAATATAAATTTAACAAAAAAAAGAGAGAGAGAGAAATATAAATTAGGCACAATTCACTCAACAACCGCAAGCTACAAAAAGGAAACTCAAGAGAAACAATGAAGAAATTAAAAATTGCACCTACCTGTCAATCTCCTGACGCATCTTATTGAGATTTCTCCTGGCCCCTTCTAGTGTCTGCCTTCTCACGCTAACGCTAAGTGCTTCAATACACACATTATCAATGTTGTGAGCCTCATCAAACACCACAACGGACTCCTTCTGCATTTCCTTGGATATAATCCCTGCCACTTTCGGGTCGAGCAAATACTGATAACTATAGACAACCACATTAGCAAACTGCACCATATGACGTGCCAAGAAGTATGGACACCATCCTTTCTCCTTTCCAAACGCCCTCAAATCCTAATTATCCAAGAGCATAAAAATGTCATTCAGAAACCAGAATCAACCAAATCCCAGATCCCATTCCCATAGTATATCCGAGTTCCAGGCTTCCCATTCAAGTAAAGAAAAGAAATCCCCCAAATTAAAGATGAAAACCCAAAAAGGAATGCTTGAATAACCATATTCAACATGAAAATATCTTTAAAGAATCGAATTCATTCAGTACCTGCAAGGTATAAACCCCAGGTGGCAAGACGGCACCAGAGCCGGCCTTCTCGTATTGCTCAAAGAACTCGCACGTGGGGACATCAGAGTTCTCGGCTGCCATGGCCCGTACCCAGCTAGCCGTCAACTTCCTACAGGCGGCGTCAACAGAGTCGCGATTCTCGGCAGCAAGGACACGGGGATTGACGCAGAGGTTCTTGCGGGAGGAGAGGCCGAGGGCGAGGATCCGGGCTTGGGGACCGAGGTGCTGGAGCTGGTAGCTGTGGAGGAGCTTGAGCTCAGCGAGTGTCTTCTCCATCTCGTGGACAGTACGGGTGCAGTAGATGAGCTTCAGGGGATTATTGGGCTTGGAGAGAGTGTAGCTGGTGATGAGGGAGAGGAGAGCGATGGTCTTACCGGTGCCGGTGGGCATTTCCAGGAGGCAATGGCCCTTGGCATCCAAGGCTCGCTTCAGCTCGAGCATGTATGCGTACTGTTCTGGGTATATGTGGTCATATGGGAAATACACCGTCACGTCCTCAATTTGGAATTTCATGCTTCCCTCTTCTCTCTGGTTTCAGGCTTCTTCGGGGTTTTAGGTGGTTGGGGTGAGAGGGAATCAATGAGAGCTGGTCTGGTGGGATCTTTCCCTCCTGTTTTTCCTTCCAAAGGCCTACATTCTACACTTGTATTATATAGCCTACTATTTTCGCCATTGAAGCACCCAGAATTTTCTTGTTTGTTTATATATTTTATTTCGTTTTTTATATTTTTCTGGCGTTTACCAAGCGGTGAGTGCACCGTACATGAATCCTAGGCCCAAGAAACTAGGCCAATATATGGGCCTACACGTAAACAGGCCACACTTTTAGGGCTTTGAGGCCCAGTTAGAGTTTACTGCGGTTTCTCAAATCATTTTTTTTTTATTTTTAATTTGATATCATCTTTACATGTTACGATACATGCAAGCAAATAACGTTAAGTTATACTAAACTTGTGAAGAAACAAAAGCGTTGCAATATCAAATAACAAGGATTGTTTGGACAAAAAGAAAGACAGAGCAAATTGTAACCGAAAATTACTAAGAATTTGGCTGATAATAGTATTTTTACAATCGTAAAATGTGCTTTTCATGTATTTATAGTGTATTAAGCTGCAATGAGAGACGATTTACTTAACTTCATGAACGATTTCACCCCTATTCACCATGGTGAGCCGGGCGCTACTGTCATTCTTCTGTTTCTGTGTTGAATGCTAGGCCCTTAATAACATGCCGACACTGGAACCTGCAATAAAGCCAGATATCAAGGTCTGAGAAAGCCAAACAAACCAACATTGACCCAAAGTTAACTATTGGAAGTCGTGGAATAGTGGAATAGAGATTGAGAAAAATTTGAAAACGTTGTTTTAATGTGTTATACTATCTGGCATGTGTTTTTGTTAGCAAAACCCAGCTACTGATCATGGCTTGTGAATTATCATGATCGAAATTATGAGTTTAAATATTTTTTATTCACAAGCAATGGTTACAAATTAGTTTTAAGCATTTTCCTAGGCTATTTCATATCTGCCAATGAATTGCCATAGTTCAGGAATTATATAGAGCAAGAGACTGCCGTAAGATGTACATTAAGTTTCTCTGCAACAAAACATCAATAACATGGAACAGTACGTTGGGGAAACTTAGGTAGAAACAAGAGATGATCAAAAAACTTTTTTCCCAAGTTATATGGCATTCAGAGTTTCTTACCAGATGGAGTCATTTCGTGTAGACTCTATTAAATCAATGGAGCTGCCAGCGTGAGACGCAAGTTCAACAGCCTCTACTTCCAGACCGGCTTGGGTTCTGCACTTGAACTGTACTCTAAAAGGCATAATCTGCAAGACTGCATTTTGTCAGTTCAGTCTTACTGATGTGTATAGTATAACTGTCCACATAATCAAAAAGCTCCTGTAATTCACAAAGACCTTAAACAGACATTGTCTGTGAAACCGTGAATGGAAAATACATAATGTAAGTAAATGAAATGTGAAAAGATAGATCCAATGCATACACATCATTATATAGTTAAAATTCAGTATGCTGAAAAAGATAATTTTGCTCTGTTGCTGTAAGGGTGCGTGTGCATGCTTGTTACACTACACAGATCCAATTAAAGGACACACTAAATTCATTTCTAAATTCGTTTATTTCTTCTTAACATGCACTATCAACTATATGATAAATTCAACAACCATATAAGTTACAAATCCATAGACAAATTCAATAAGTATACATGTAATAAATCTAACTCCTCTAAACAATATGCAATTGGGCTGCATAAAGTAGCTATAATCTATGGTAATTAATAGAATGAAGCGGGTTCTATGATGGAAGTCCATGTTTGTATAGTTCATTCTTTCCAAGACACAACATAATTTCATGAGGTTCAAAAGTAAAGAACGATAACTAGATTTAGAGAGTGTAATTCCACTTATTAAATGAGGACTCTCCCTAAATTTCCATGTCTACGAGCATGCAAACAGAACCTAATGCTAACCAGAACAGGTACATCTTACTTGAGACAGTGACTAACGCAGGGCATATTATTTGTGTAAGTTTTGTGCTCACCTTTTTGCTGTATCTGAAATCACGTTTGGGGAGAAAATGAAGGGGCAGACTGAATGAGGAAGGAGCTTTAACCAACAGAAACAATTTAGAAATTCCTATGAAAGTTCAAAAAAAAAAAAAAGTAAAAAATAAATGACTCCACTATTTTTCAAGGTACATGAGAAGCAAAAATTACTTTGATAATGGAGGAAATCAACTCTTAAACCAAATCAATATAACGGAGGAAAGCATGGTCAACTGCCTACCAGGATAAGAACCAGACCCAGCACCCTTTGAGATCAATGCTCGAATAGCCTGTGAAAGAAAACTGTAAATGTATAAGACATAAGACTGTGAATTAAGAAGCAGAATAGATGAGAGAAACCTTTCTTGAAAGCACTTCTGCTGCTCTGGTTTTGGTGAAATCATGTGCAACGCTGGACGCAGACTCGCCGTGCGAAAAGCACAATTCGTAAACGTGCTGAGGTCGCAGTGGACTTGCTCCCAGAACCAAAATGGCTCCTTGGACGTTAGGGACCTCACTGATCATCAGCTTAATTGCATTTTGGAAATCAGAAACCACACGCATCAACTTCTCTAGTCTTCTAATTCCCTGCTTGACTTCTCTCATTTCGCTAGCTTGCTTTCTTCGCAACGATGCCTTCCCCTGGGTTTCTATACGACCCATTTCCTAAAACTTGAAATTCTTTAGTGAAAAGGAAAAAAGTAAAATCTAAGAGAAACAATGTCTGGTATTTCTAACATACCAACTCCTTGTAATCGGTACACAGAGTTTCAAATTCGAAACTGATATCCTGCAACATGCTGTGTGGAAGTAAGTGAAATTAGATTACAAATAAGCGAAGCTCACAGAAATTGACAGGGAAAAAAAAACAAAGATTCCTTTTTGTTTTGTGAATTTGAGGTTGAGAATAGGGAAAATTGGTCGAGAAAGGCCGGAAATGTTTCCTACGCAGATAGAACCCATTTTATGATAGTATTTTCCCGCACTTTCCGAGGAACCAAACGGGAAGAAATTTTTAAAAAATAGTTAAGGGGGTTAAACTTACGAAGGGATTTGCTGGTGCATGTAAAGTACAAATCCAGAAATGTCATTGATGGCATGGAAGATCACAGAGCCATCCAAAGAATCTGCGGCGGACTCAATCACCGTGCAATCCGTCTCCGAGCTTCCTTGCACCTCCTCCTCCATTGATTTCATTTCGCATTACTCTCAGAAAGAGCGCGAGGGTGATTTAAATTAAAATTAAAATGAGGTTCGGTGACAGAATAATGGTATTGGGCTGCACCGCAACCGGCCCTAACTCCTAAGTATAAGTAATTGCATTGTGGCCCATTGGGCCGGTAATTAGGAAGTGGGAAGACCCAAATTGATGGCTATTGTTACATTTACTCCACCCCACCCTGATTACTTTTTGATTAACAAACTGTCAAGATTTTAAATGAGTAATTACCATTTTCAAGGGCAGCAAATTCATTACGTGTTGTAGACCAAGCAAAATATTCAGTTTATTTTCTATTTTGAATTATATTTGTCACAACGTAATTACCAAGAGAAAACTGGGTATATTTATTTTACTAGTAGCTACTGAAGTGCAATAATGAAAATCAGACAAACTTTAGACTGTTTTAAGGGCACAAACAACAAAGAATCCTACTCGAATCCCATCCATCTTGATCCTATAATGCCCAAAAACCGTGCCCCGTAAATTTCATTTAGCATTACAATTACATTTACATAAATCTCAATATCTTATCCAAATGCCTAACCTCCAAATCAGCATTCACTCCTCCACAAGTCCATTGAATCCCTTGTAGCTCCTATTCATAAACAAAATCGTATATTTGGACAGATATTGCCAGACAGGCTTTGGAAGTATTCTCATCAACTGTCATTCTACAGGTAATCCCTGCAATGGAAGGAGGACCAGAAAAAGACAGAAATACACTTACTACAAGATTCCAACGCTACAAAAGCAAAATTTCATTCAGGTTTTAAGGTTAAAACAAACCTTCTATGAAAGTGCCGTCTCTTCAGAAGTTAGACACCATACCGTCTTAGAGCTTTGCTTAAACTTGGCATTACATTGTATGCTTGATATGATCTTCTAAGTTCAATAATGGAACCCACCTGGACAAAAGAATGGTCAGAACCCACCAAGTAACTTGGGGAATTCATCAAATGGCCGCTACCTAATAAAAGCATTGCAGAAGATGCAAGTGTGTAACCTTTATGATCCATATTTTGAAGTAAGGAAGACTTCTATCAGTTCTCTCATTATCTTTACACTGCATTTATCAGTCTATTGTTGTGTTCCAACATTTTCGACCCAAAAGAATGTGCTAAAATTGAAGTTGGATTTCTAGAGTTTAAGAAGTTCAAAGCAAGAAAATAAGCTTAGTCAAAGGCTAAGAATGGGGAATTTAGCATCATCAGGTAGTTCAGTACTTACAATGATTAAGACAGATGTAAACCCAATTGCAAATCCTGCATTAATGCGGCGTAAATAATGATCGAGTACGGTAGATGTTGTTGCCAAAATACTTAACAATAGGCCCCCTGCAGAATTTCAACCACCTTAGAGTCAACAGCCAATAACAACACAAATCATAAAAAAATTTCACGAGGGGGGAAGGGGGGAACTGTACCCCAGAAACGAGTTGATGCCTGAATCTTAGTGAGGTATTCAATGGTGGCCTTCCCAGGTTTGATGTTTGGTATCCTGGCACCCATCTTATTTAAGTAATCAGCAATTTCCTTTGGCAAGTTGGCCTGGACAAGAATTACAGATTAAAAAACTTGCAAAGAGAAAAAACAGATCACTCATTTGACAGCGTAAGAACATGTGGAAATGAATTTCATGCTTAAAATAAATGCTACATACATGTAAGCAGCAGTTGCAAAACAAGAATAATCATATATGAAGTTGGAACTTACAATGTCAAATATATTGAACAAAAACACAAAGAATGCATATATCAAATAATACACCCAAGGTTCTGCACCAATAGATGTTTCAGGATTCAATATCTCCTTTACATGCTCCCAAAACGGCGAACCTAGGATACTGCCAACAAACACTGTATCAGAATGTTGCAATGGTAAAATCTTAAAATCTTATAAAACATTTTCATCTATGAACTCAGAAAAAGGAAGCTTCAACTTTTCCAAATTCATAGACAAGAACTCTCATTTTAAAAGTGGAAAAGCACAAAATAATATAAAAATTAGTATCTAAATTAATAGTCGTTGATAACCTTGCAAGAATGCTAGGAAATGCCAAGAGATAAGTAGTAGTAAGAACAGGCTGCATTCCAGCTGGATTAATATTAAAAGGGATATAGGGCTCAACCTCAGTAATTGGGGAATCATCTCTGTCCAAAACAACAAAAGCCAATAACTTGTTTCAGTGGACATGACTATCTAGAATAATAAAAGCCGTAGTATATACGACAAAAACTGCACAAACTGTTAGTTAAGGCCCAATATTTGTTATCAGCTAAACCTGTAAAGGCTTAGTTGCTAAACTGATATAACGTTGTAGAACAGTCAATCTCCATAGTAAGCTTATAGTGAGGATATGCTTTATATATAGTTTTATGACATACAGTATCTTTTAAGAAAGGATGAATATACACCCAAGCAGCAGAAAAATACATTACCTTGCAGCAGAAGCCAGTTTAAAACCATAGTATTGCAGTTTAATTTTCCTGCAACCTTCAGTTACCACAACTGCCCACATAGTTACTATAGTAAAAACGCCTAGTACTGCAAGTACATAGGGAAACCAACTAATAAAACCTCCTGCAGCATATATTAAAAGTCTGAAGTCAGTATACATATGTGTGTGTGTGTGTGTGCATGAAGGTTACTAAAAGTAATTTAAAGGAAAAAAAAAAAAAGAAAAAAGAAAAATACATATTTAATCAGACTGCAGTCTTAAAGCTATGGTTAGTAAAGACATTCACAAGAAGAACACTTGTCTAATACAGTCCAACATTCTCATCCTATCTAGTGCAGCATGCCAAACACAACCTCAGATTTCAAATGCAAACATGTACTTCTAGCATTTTCCTAAAGCACTAGCCACTAGCCACAATAATCATTGGCAGGTTTGTTAAAGATTGAAAAGGTGCATTATGTTTGTACTTTATATTCATGTGTGGTAACAAGTGATGTTGATAAATCACTATCTTAAGAAATTCTCCCTTTGATTTTTTGTGCTAACAAGTGCTAAGTATAGTGTATAGAGGAAAAGGCAAAGCTAAAAATTTTTACAGCATGAAGTTCTCTGCATTACATACCTGAGAGTCGAGACAGCATATTGTATAACGTTTCTGTGTATCCCGTCAATATTCCCACACATATAATTAGGGATGAACCTTGACCTGAAATATCCATATGAATCAGATTAAAGAATAAGACAGCATTCCAAATGATAAAGTAAAACTATGAGAATTAGCAAGAATACAAAGTTGAAAGTACCAAATCCAGATTCTGAGATGGTATCACAGATCCACGTAATTGTCATAGCACCACATACCAATAAAAGACTAGTCACAATCACATGCTTAACCCTGCAAGATAGAAAACCCCCTAAAACCCCCTCCAAAAGATAAATCATCTAGGCAAAAATAGCTACTCACAAGCTCACCTTCATGGACACACAAACCAACAGATTAACCAATAATTACAGTTGCATATTTGTACTCATAAAGCATAGCATTTATGATAACCTACTTTTAAAATGAACACTATAATTTCAAATATTAATTGGAAAAAATGGTCCTTCATAAGTGCACCAGCAGAAGAAATGACCCAAACATCATTATACAGAATGTTTCATTTTCAAACTGTCACATGAAATTAAATTATCACCTTCAAGATGAACAACTTAGCCATTTGTTCCCAATATAATGTTTTGATTTCAAATTGGCATACAAATGTAGTTTTCAAATTGAGAGTAATAATAAAAATTCAAAGGTTGTTACGTAAACAGTAACCTTTGCAACATTACCTGTGACTAGCCACATAGATTGAATATGGAAGCGAATAACAAGCAACTATTAGAGCCTCCAATATTGCAAAGCCAAGTGACATCCACCATCTAGAACAGATAAAAAGAAATAAAGGAGTTATGCTTTCAAGATAACATCAGTAAAGAAAATATAATTCATTACGAAATTATGTAGCAAGAACTTCGCTCACTGCTTGAGATGAAAAACTAGACACACATATAACTCTTAATCTTCTCATGCCCATCTAATCCTTCTTTACGCAGCTTTACTAATGAGGGAATAACATGACAAAGCACCTGTTCATCAAGTACGTGGAGTTAGCAAATACAAACCATCTAGCAAGACTGATGCTTCTTTGAGTCTTCGCAACATGGGCATATGGGGGAAGAACTTATGCCCTTATTTAGGGCATAAGAGCTTGATCTCTCAAACATACAAATTTATACAAATATTTCTTTTCTGTTCGCTCAAAATTTGTGTCTTGCAGAAAAAGGAATTGGCTGAAAGAAAAGCAGTAAACCTGCATAATAATTGATGCTATAATCTGAGGACTGATACCAAGCTGGAAAAGGGAAAGTTTAAGCTCTGCTCCAAAATCGCCAAGTTCATCTGCCAGAAACAATATGAATGACTACAGAGATGGTAATCATCAAAACAGAATAACAAATAACTTATAACTACACATATTTTTATGAATTATAACTACACACATGAAGCTACATAAGAATGATGACCCTGAACCACACCCCTACATCTCCTTATATTTCCAAATTTCTACTCTTTAACGGGCTGAGCCCCATCCTTCCCCTTTGAAGGGGCAAGATACAACTTGGTTAGAAAGGCATATATATGTTCAGATTTTAAAACTTTTGATAAAAAATTAAAACAATAATACGGATATAGGGGCATGAACTTCATATGTATTTATGGATATTTTATATCACCAACTTACCTACGGATCCAGAGGCAAAGCTGAGGTAATCTTGAGGTATCAACCTTCTATCAAATCCAGGGAGAGGAATGAAATATCCAACTCGACTAATTACAATTAGTACTGCTGTCACAAACAACCTCCGTCGAATCTCACTCTTGAAAAACGATTCAGCAGCATTATTTAGGACAGAACCCAGTTTAACAAAATTCAGAAACCTATTCCTAAACATTTTAGGTCTGGATTGCAGAGTCTCAAAATTATTATTTTCATGTGAACTGAGGATATCTGTCCCATCATTTGGCCTTGTTGAAATAACTTCAATATTTGAAGATTGTGCAGATATACCCCCAGCATTCTTGTAGTCTCCATGGAACTGATTAGAGAAACTAGTCGAGAATCTTTCACTCGCTCTTTTAAAAAGGGGACTAAACAGACACATGGAATATCTTCTGCTAGGTCGTATGAGATCCATCTTAACGCCAAGACAACATCCAGCAAAACCTGGACGGTAAAATTGGAATTCAGAACCTGCAAGTCAACTTGTAAGTTAGATAAACTGGTAAATGCATGCATTGAGTAAGTAAATAGCACATAAAACTTCTCCAGTAAATGAAAGGACAAGTTAGAAGTTAGGACAAATCTAGTTCTCTCTAAAAATATAAAAAATATAAATATAAAAAAATCTACTTTGCTTCTCATGAATGTCGATGGGCCATTTTCACACTTTGATAGCTCACTGACCAAATAGAGCTGTTTTTTGTTCATCCATTTTATCAACTAGCACACTCAGATAAACCAAGACCAATTAAGAATCCCATGACCAACAGTTAAAATTCGTTAAAGTATCAACCAGTCTAACACTGAAATATACATGCAGGGATTCTTATTTTATTTATTCAGCACTCAACAACGAATCCAGATTTCAAAAATAAAAATAATAATCTCTGATGAATTAAATAATTAAAAAAAAAAAGGAAAGGAATTCATAATTTTTGTTTCTTTAATTTTATTTTTCCCTTTTTGGGTGGGTTTCCAGGATACCATACAGAATGGAAAACTGACCTTTGATCTTCTTTGGCTTTGGGGGCATGAGTTGTGGAAGGAAGCTATTCGAGCTGAGAATAGCGGCTTCCATGGCGGGACTTGGAGGGAAACACAGTAAGTATCTCCACTCTTCTCTGTCTTCTTTTAAAGCTTTAGGGAAAAAAATTCCCAGGCTCATCTTTAACGGTTGGAATCGTCTTTTTGCTTCGAGTCTGCGTACGCTTTTCTGAACCGCCATTTTCAGAAGGCTAAACGCAGCGTCTCGTTTAATCGTGCGTAATTTGGAAGCGTGGTGTTCTTAAAACGACTTGTCGCATCTTGGAAAACCTTATATAACATTATAAAACTGTCTTTTAATATTTAAAGTTCACTACATACTACATAGTTCATGATAACTAAAAGTTAATTTTTTTTTTACGATAGAAAAGCGATGAAAAATGTGAAGGGAAATTATTTATTTCATCCTTGGTATTATTTGATACGGATAAATGAGAAATTAAAAAAAAAGAGTAAATAGGCATATTCTTACATATAAGATGTAATTAATATATATATATTGGGCCATCATCGTTTCACTGTATACAAATTGCAATTTTATTAATATAGAATTTAATAAACATAATAAATAAATAAACACGATCATATACAATAGATTTTTCAATCCATTAATGACTATTAATTTTGATAACTTTGGAATGATCATAAATGAAACAACATCCTCTAACTATCAATCATCCCCTCCCTCCCTCTCCAACAGTTCAATTTAGGTGCTGGAATGG
Organism: Rhamnella rubrinervis; assembly: GCA_007844105.2. Taxonomy (NCBI): domain Eukaryota; kingdom Viridiplantae; phylum Streptophyta; class Magnoliopsida; order Rosales; family Rhamnaceae; genus Rhamnella; species Rhamnella rubrinervis. Next base: position 15,380,268 of record CM017575.2, on the reverse strand, counting down.
CTGCATGGCCCTAGAAATAAATTTAACAGGCAAAGTAATATAAGAAAGGAGTTTATTTTTTTTTTTTTTCCCGTGTAACATTAAAAGGGAGATTATACTATTATTCAGAATTACAATACATGATGGAGCTCAATTAATCACAGGAATTATTGATTTTGTGTACGTGCATATACATATATATATACATATATATACATATATATATATATACATATATATATATATATATATATATATATATATATATATATATATTCTTCTTCAGAGGACTAATAGGTCCATTCTTTTGGAAGAAATAACTCAGGGGAGGAACTTGGATTTTGGCAAACGACGTAGCATTGTGATGAAGGCACGTCCTTCCCTTTTCTATTCTTCACAAGTGAAATACTATCTCCACCTTTTCGGTTGATTCTAGGATCTGCATACAACCGAATAAAAAATTTAAAAAAAAAAAAAAAAAAAAGGACATGTTGGTTAGGATATATATGAGAAAGCGACATTAATTAGAAGATGATGCAAAAGACGTCGTAACAACCTTTTCGAGGTGAAAGTTGGAGGCCCAATTCATGCACGTTAAGGTTGAGAGCTCGAACCACGCGGTTTGGGAGCAGAACAGGAGCACAACCTGCACATAGATGCACGTACAGTGGTACATACGTAGGTGATGATCCATAATTAGAAAAATGCAGTGGCACACAACATAGGCTTCTAATGGTTGCAGATTTGGTATCCAAAGGATTAGAGATAATGTATTGTTGTATAATTAGAAAAATGCAGTGGCACATAACATAGTATTCTAATGGTTGCAGATTTGGTGAGCAGAGGATTAGAGATAGTATATTGTTACGTACTTACCAGTCCTCTTGGTTTGAGGGAAGTTGGTGCCTGCGCTCTGTGGAAGAAAAACCCTGTGCCACATGATTTTCGGCCCGAATCTAGAAATATTGCTTGCATTCCTTGTCCTCCTGATGCCCAGTTTTGGGCCATTTGCGGTCTCTGTTGTATCCTCGAATATTTTGAGTGCTACTCACACATTTCCAATCAAATTAATATATATTAATTAATGACATTAAACTAAACATATAATATTTATAGGAAAACGAAGAGTATAAATAGATCATTCATTCTCATATTTAAAAATTGAATTATTAATACAAAGCCCCTTAAATTTTATGTCAGTTGTCCTTTAAAATTTAAAATTATATCAATATCTCTAAATTTTAAAAATAATTAAAAATTATCAAATAAACATGTATATTTTTAACTGTTTTGATATATTTTATATGTTAAGGGTTAAAATATAGGTAAAAAATAAATTAGTTTAAATTATTTATGTAAAAAAATTATCTATTTAAAAAATATTATATTTAAGATTAAAATAACAGTATTTATGAATTAAAATGTAATTTATAACTGTTTTTAAAATTAAAAAGATATTTGTATCAATTTTAAAATTTAAGAATCAATTCATTATTTTATGTAAAGTTCAGATAACGATAACCTTTAAAAATTATTGATAACACTTTTAAGATGTGATATATTATTCAAATATAAGATCCAGTTTAACATACACTACCTATATATATATATATATATATATATATATTAAATATACAAGATAAACGTTCCACCAATTGAAAGCCTCTTAACCAACGACATTTTTCTTCCTTTTTCTTATTATTTTGGTACAAGGCTAGCCAATACTTCAATTTCTTGGCACCTAAACCCTTAAATTATTTTTATAAGCAATTACAATATTTCTCAAATGATATGTTACTTATGTTTCTAGTTTTAATACTACTTTAAACAAGTCACTAAAATATATATGTCGTAATTATTAATTTCCACTTATTTTATACAAACCAATTCATCAAGTTAGTAATCACACCCAGAAACGGGTATCTAACAATTAATTTATTTTCAGGTATACAACAACAGCAGTGATGATTTTGAACCCCATATATATATATATATATATATATATATATATCATCTTGTTAATTTTAGGCTTGTGAAAATCAAAATTCTAAATAAATAGCTAATAATACCCAGTCACACAGATCACAGATTAAATGAACGTATTGAAATATTATTGAATACGTAAATGTCACCAATGCTAAAATGTCGCATCAGGGATCACGACTATTTTCCTTTACTGGTATTAAAGCCAAATGTATATTACCGTAACGCAATATTTACATAATACATATATTTGAAAACATCATGTACCTTTAGTTAGAGTATAAGACAAGTAAATTAATTTGTTATTTCGTGAAGGATTTTTTTTAACTGCCTCATCTGTGTATGTCATTTAAAATTACAAACCTTAGCACCTAACAAATATATGAAATTTCTGGATAACAGCAAATTTTCTAGGGATGAAAACAACCAATATTGTACTAAAAACCCAGTAACTTATTAATTGAAAATGATTTCTATATATATATATGTATACTTAATTTCTCTTGAAATTGGAAAAAGCATAGTAATAAACTAATTAAAACTTCAATAACTTGAATCACAAGTTAATCATTTTCTTTCATACCAAATTGTACCAAATTATTCCCAGAATAGATGGACAGCCAAATGATGGTGAAAATCAGAAATTAGCATGACGTTTAAATAGGATAATACCTCCTTAAATAACATATATACATCGCATTAAGTAACCTAAACACTCAGTTGTATATATAATACACTATATTATAAAAACGTGTACGTACGGATGAACGTGAACGACTGAACCAATCTTTCATGTAACCAAATCCTACCGGTACTAAAATTAATTACCATAATTAGCATAACCAAAAGCATAAAAGAAATTTAAGTGCCGGTACCGGAAATGATTCGGGTGGCAATCTAACACGGTGATGAGCGTAGTGGCGGTGCTTCTGGAACGACCTCAAATGTGCCTGAAACAAATAAAATTTTAAACTGCAAAATTTTGAATTATATAAAGAAAATGAGACGACTGAGATTACCATTAATACTCTTAAATTATAAACTGAGTTTTGTACACTGCGTAGCTAGCGAGAGAGAGAGAGAGAGGTGTGAGAAGAAGAGGACCTTTGCAACGTGTGGCTGGTCTAGAACTTGAGAGGGAAGCCACAACCTTCCTTCTTCAAAACCAAAGACTCCTTCCTGATCATCAGCTGCCATGAGAGAGCACAGAGCGCTTTTTAATTTCACTTGCTTTTGTAGTTCTGCAGCAGAGACGGAGAGAGAGAGAGAGAGGGGCTTGCGAGCTCCAACTTCTGAACTGCAACACAACTAAATAGTTATGAAAAAAAATAAGCGTTTGGTCCAAATTGGCCTTACTACCTTGCAATATTTACAAATTTACCTTTTTTTTGGCTTTTTGACCTTTGCAGGTGTTTCCCAATTTACTTGCTGTTTGACCTTGCAGTGTTTTTCCCAATTTACCCTCTTTTTTTTATTTGACTTTCCTATATTCCCCAAATTTACATCTGCGAGCTGACATTGCAATAATTCCCAATTTGCTGCCAACTTTAATTTCACAATAAACGAATTGCGATTGTTTAGTTTTGGCAATTGTACGTTGATAATTTGAAATTTATTATTGATTTAGAGAGTTTAAAAATTTTAAAAATCTTATTAGCATTCAATAGCCAGCTGCTGCGACCGATCACTTGCCAATTTTGAATGCATACGTATTAGTAATCAGAAAGATGAAAATAAAACAATTTGCAATAATTTTTACGTTGTTTGGGGTCTTAAGAACCTTTATACCAATCAATCCCTTGTACATTTTTGTAAGCAAAAATGTAGGGATATAACAGTCATTTTAGAATATGTACGGAAGTCATGTGGACGTGGGTTGGGTTGGGGTGGGGTGGGTTCGGTAAACCTCTCTTTGGCTTTGGTTGTTGCAGTTATTCACGTAACGCTCTGATGCGGTCATGCGAGCTCCATTATATTTAACCTGTCTCTTTTATTTTATTTTTATTTTCTTGATTTATTAAGGATTTTTTTTTTTAATTGTATACATATTTATTAATTTTGGGTCCGAAATTTTTAATTGCCATAAAAAGTGTACGACTAAGCCATGTGTATGTATGCAGCGGCTAGTCCCTCTTCTTCTTCTTCTTAACTACCATACCAACCCTCCCCATCACCTTGACATGTTTGGTTTAGGGAAGTGGGGTCCTATCGATATCAATGTATATCTAGTAAATAAAATTTAAAATACATTAGAGCCGTGGATTTTGGATGTCTCTGCTATTTTATCAGGAGGGTTTTCGGTTCAGGTACTAAAATGTTGGATGGGATGTTGATTGTATAGATTGGTTTGAGGTACTCATCTAATCTTATTTGTAATTTTTTTAATTTCCTTTTTCTATTGGGGTTTGACACTCAATCAACATTGAATATGCGTTCAATCTCATAAAGCGAGCCTCTATTCTTGCTGGTGTGCCTGTATCCTAGCAGTAAATCTTGTAAGCTAATCTACCAGTCATACCCAATTTTTCCATTTTTAATATTTCCGTTTGAAAACTTTCTAAAATTGTCCATCCACCTTATGGTAGGTAAAACTCCAAACAAGAAAGATAGTATAAAATATATTTTTTTTCCGAGTTCTTTAGAAATTGCTTTGAAATGAATGGAGGTACTTTCACTGTACGCAAAATACAATCAATTTAGGCCACCTAAACCGCCAATTAAAATGGGTTGGCACTTAGCAAAGGCTCTGGTGAAGTCATTGACTCTCAATTAACCTGCTCGTCCGCAATTCAACAATAATAGCATGCTATGGTTACCATATTCATCTACACAAGAAGAAGCAGCAGATTGCTTTACAAAATATTCTTAAAACAGGCACATGTATGCTTTTAAGTTTTTACTCTCTGTAATTTGCAAAAGCTTTAAAAATTCTTAAGGCTGCAACTTCATTAGTTTTTGAATTCAGATAGCTTTCCAAGAAAAGTAAAGAATATCATTAATATCAAAATCTCAGTCCCTACTAAAGCATTTAAGAAAAGGTACACGGCACTTCACTTACACACATTTTGCTAGTTATCTTTATTAGCTTGCGGGTCTCTTCATCCAACTCTACATTGTCCTTCTCCATACGCTCTGCAACTATGAGTGGCATTTTACCAGCCTTTGCATAAGTTCGTAGGAGGGAATTATATATTTCGGTCTTCAAATGACCAACATTCCGAAGAGCAACCAATAGTTGCTCTGCCACTTCCACATTGCCTTGCTCCTCTAGTCTCTTGAATACTTCTCTGACCAACTTTTCATCAGGATCCCATTTTTTCACACTACCTACAGCTTTCTTAAAATAATCAAGCACCTTTTCCATATGCTTTTCTTTCAGATAGCCCCATGTGAGAAGCTCCCAAGTAGTGTAACAAGGACTGATACCTTTCTGAACCATACGATTGTAAAACGTTTCAGCCATTTCCATTTGGTTTTTGTTGATGTAAGCTGCAAGGAGTATATTTGGAACCCTGGCATCACCAGTCCCAGAAACTGACTCCCACTCATTATAAAGGTCCTCACCTTCCTTGAACTCCTCTAGTTTCACTAGAGAAGATATCATGCAAGTATACTCGGCATCGTTCATTTTGCGAAAGCACGATTTCATTTTCTTCCAGATTCTATGAACTCCATCCTTATCTCCCATGTTCGTATGCAAACTGAGGAGAGATGAATATGCAACTCGATTTTTCTTGGACATCATTTTCTCCATCTCCTTCAAAGTAGATGCCGCTTTCTCAGTGAGAGCATTTTTTATGTACAAGTTGGTTAAGGCACTAAATGTCACCCAGTCAGGATTGATCTTTGATTTCCTTAGCTCAAGAAGAATATTTTCTGCTCTTTCAACATCGTTTTGTGAAGCGCAAACAGTAAGCATTAGATTGTAACTAACAACATCTGGTGATGTATTCTTCCTTAGTTCTTGAATTACTTTTGGAACCTTCTCTAGTTGCCCGCTGGAGACGTACAGAGATATCATGTGGTTATAAGGAAGAGGATTCTTCAAAAAACCACATTCTGACATTTTAGCCATTAGAGCTTCGGCTTTGGAAGACAAGTTGTTCTGGGCATAGGTGTGAAGTAAAGCTGTACAGGTAGCCTGTCCGGTCATCTTTTCAGGAAGATCTTCAAAAAACTTTTCTGCACTATTCATTCCACGAACTTTAGCAATCAAGTCCAAGTGAACAGCATAGTCACCAGGTAGCAACACAATATCTTTCTGCAAGGTCATCCACTCACATATCTGCTTAATAATCAAGTCAAGATGATAAATAAGAGGATAGTGGGTGAGGAAACAATATTCTCACAAAGGTCAAAATCATGAAAGACATTCAAAATGGAAACATGAATCACAACAACTTTCAAACCAAGATAGCCAGGGAATGATATGAAATGCTTCAGCCTATTTCTTTATAAGCAACTTCAAAGAACACATTTCAATTGACCATACCATTTAAGATATGTTTACTCACGTGTAAATTGAATACTAAAAAACCCAAATACATCTTGATTTACAAAAAGGTTTAGGTTGTCTTAGAGGTTGCATAGAAGCATTCTTTTTAAGTTAAGGGATTGAAGAATACAATATCAGAATATGATGAACGAGTAATGAAAACACAAAAGACCAAAGTAAAATTTCTACTTCCCCTAAATTCTGCCTAACATTTAGTTTTAACCTGCTCTTGAAATGCCAACTCCAAAATGTCACTTACAATTACAGCCCCAAAAGTTTTTCAATTCTCCTAAGCTGTACTAACTAGTAACTATTCAGCAAGTCAACGGTACTTACTAGAAACTAAGTCAGAGCAGCAGATGTACACTCTGGTCTCTGAATATGCCATGGAATTGCCACTTAAAAATCAAAGCTTTGCAAATATATTTTCTCGGCCAAATTAATATTTCTGGTATTAGACATTGGATTGTATAAACATTAAATTCTTCAAAAACAAAAGAGGAAGTTTCGGATATTAGAACTGAAAAAAAAATAAAAAAATTCATCATCGATTTCTGAAACTTCCAATATGTCAAACCAACAACCATAAAACAGAAACATTTCTACCCGGAAACAAAACTCTCATAAACAATGAAAAAAGCACCAAACCTCAATCAAATATTACAGAATTGACTTAAACAACAGAAAATGCGGTCACTAAGAGGAGTAAAGGAAAAGAAGCAACCTCGAGGGCGTGTTTGTAACGCTTAAGCTTGCGGAGCTCTCGAACTATACGATTGAGCTCGTATTTGCGAACCGAGTGACCTTGTTCTTTCCATTTGTTGATAGCAATTACGGCACTGCGTTTTGGGTACACCAAGCTCATAAGTCTCTTGCCCAGAGTGTCTCGGCCTCCTCCGCTCCCAGTGCTTTTGTTGACGGCACATGTCAGCGAAGCTTTCTCCGTCACCGATGCTCCAGCCGAGAAGTGTCTGGCGGCGGAAAGGTAAGTGCGGATGGAGCGGACTAACATGCCTACTCTCTCTATCTAAAGGTGAAGCCTTTCAGCCTTCTTGAGCTTCTTCCCACCGTCTGCGACTTCTGCATCAAACTAGGCTCCACAACGGTGCCCGAACAACGCGTTAATCGGGTTTGGGTTTGGAGATATTTCAACCCACGAGCTCGTTAATAGGCCTCTTATTTCGGGCTTGAGGAGCCCTGGAAATTTGTGGTCCAGATCGCTTTGACCGTACAGCTGTACCGTGAATTTCGTGAATAATAATAATAATAATAAAATAACAGGCTCGTTTACTCCAAAAGGAAATTAAAAGATCAAATAAAATAAATATTGTATAATCGACAAAAGCGAGTTCAGTTACGTTACGTGCACCTTCCTCCTGATGAAACCATGCCCCACCCTCCTCAGTCCAACCAATGACCCAGTAACATACAAAGACCGTAAACCAATCCTGAGCGTCAAATTGACCTCATTACACTTCCACTCCTCCTCACTCTTCGCGCTCTCTCTTCGCCAATTTCATTTCGATGCCAGGTGTCTCCGCCGGATATTCCAGCTCCGGTCACCGGACCGGCATTCGCGTTGTCGTCGCCGGTGATCGAGGCACCGGAAAGTCGAGCTTGATCGCTGCTGCCGCCACAGATTCGTTTCCCGATAACGTTGCTCCCGTGCTTCCCACCACTCGCCTCCCGGCGGATTTCTTTCCCGATCTTGTCCCCGTCACCATCATCGACACTTCATCCAGGTATGTCTGTGTCCGGAATGGATATACATGCATGGTTGCATACTAAGTACATAGATAGGCGCATGTGTATAAGCATATGGCTGAATTTCATAATGACTGATTCAGTATCCAACTTAACGAATTACTTGCGATCATTCTTTATCTCACTGATTATATTTTTATGTTTTCCAAAAATCTACAAATTTACGGCGGTCGTTATCTTTCTTTGAAGGTCATCCATTTATTGATTACGGTTCAGCTCGATTCCGTAGTTACCGTAGGCTTGTGTGAGTTCGAGTTTCGTTTTGACAAAATTTACGTATTTCCCTTTTATTTTTCATCTTGCCTCAATGATCTCAAATGGTGAATTGATGTCATTTTAGCAATTGGTTTAATGTTCTCATTGATGCGATATTCTTATTAATGCTGTGTGAAGAGTTCTGTTTATTTATGGCTTGAAAAACGACAATCAAAGATTTAATTGGCCATACATTACAAATACATAATTGGCCAACCATAAAATAAATTCGACAATTGATACTTCTCTGGTGCTGTATGTGATATTAGCTTGGAGAGTAGAAGTAAGCGCAATGAAGAATTGAAGCGAGCTGATGCTGTTGTGTTAACTTACGCATGTGATCAACCTATGACTCTTACTCGTCTGTGCACTTACTGGCTCCCGGAACTTCGTCAGTTAGAGGTTTGTGATTCACGTATTCTATTAACGTTGGTATATTTGTATTAGTTATAAAAAAAATTCGGAAATAAACCACTGTTGTTTGCTTCGATTTCTAATGGATAGGTGAAGGTACCAGTTATTTTAGTTGGCTGCAAGTTAGATTTGCGAGACGAGCACCAGCCAATGAGCATGGAGCAGGTTATGTCTCCAATTATGCAACAATTCAGGGAAATCGAAACTTGCATAGAATGTTCTGCAGCTACCTTAATTCAGGTGTAGCAAGATACCTAAGCCTTTTGTTAAATGACCTTTTTCCTTAAAAAAATGGTGATATCTCATTAAACACACGTTTATGGTGATATCTCATTGGCCATTTTGTGATAGTAAGCTCGCTTCTTTCTTCTTCTTTTTTTGAGTGTTATAGCTAATGTTATTTTGTACTTGAGTTTGTGGTTTTTAACTAAGAGGTCAATGTCAATGGTATGCTCATTAATTGTAGGTCCCTGAAGTTTTCTATTATGCTCAAAAAGCCGTACTTCATCCAACAGCACCATTGTTTGATCAAGAAAGACAGAGTTTGCAACCCCGTTGCATTAGTGCATTGAGAAGGATATTTATCCTTTGTGATCATGACATGGATGGTGCCCTTAGTGATGCAGAGCTAAATGAATTTCAGGTTTCTTCTTTTCCCTTATTTGTTTTGTAGTGGTTTCATTTTATTTTTTCTGGAAATGACCTTTTTATATTGTAAGCAGGTTAAATGTTTTAGTGCTCCATTACAGCCTGATGAAGTTGTGGGAGTTAAAAGGGTTGTACAAGAGAAACTACCTGATGGAGTCAACCAGCATGGTCTTACCCTCACAGGGTTCCTTTTTCTTAATGCTCTTTTCATAGAGAAAGGGCGTCTTGAGACAACTTGGGCTGTCCTAAGGAAATTTGGATATAATGATGATTTAAAACTCAGGGATGATTTTCTGCCTGTTCCATCTAAGCGTGCTCCCAATCAGGTGTGTTTATAATGTTTGAAATTTTGAAGTTTTCTTCTGTGGCTGCCTTGTTTTTGTACTGAGATCAGAGAACTTGCAAGTGGCAATCAAAACTTTTATATTTATTAAATATTATTTTTATCTACTGCCAAGCCAATATGGTGGTCCCTTCAATGTTCTCTTAATATTATGATTTTGAGAGTTGATTTGGTTTTATCAATTTGTTTGTTTGCATCATATATGTCCTGCAATTTCAACTATCTGTTTTGGGTCATTTCTGATGGTAATTGAATGATCCTTGTGGGTGTTCCTACCATCATTCTATTCTAATGCATGGAAAATGGAGCTTCTAATATATACTATTTTACTTTTCATATATATGTATGTATGTATGTATATATTTCTTTGTTGGTCTCAAAACACTTTCCTTCAAATGTCATATTGTAGAGTGTGGAGCTAACAAATGAAGCTGTGGAGTTCCTGAGGGGGATTTTCAGATTACTTGACACTGATAATGTATGATCTAATATCTATCACATTCTTATTTCATGCGTATATTCTGTCACAATGCAATTTATATTTCATACTTAAACTTTGTTTTCTGCCACCAATACACTGTCACTGTATCTCTGAATTCTCCTTTGCATTGTTTAGGATGGAGCTTTGCAACCTTCTGAGCTTGAGAAACTGTTTAGTACTGCTCCAGAAAGGTGATATAAGTTGTTAGGGTATATTTCTTAAATTTATTTATTTTTAGTGTGTTTAACAGCATCCCTAGTTATATATGGTCATTAACTGCTAGTTCAGTTGTCATTATAACTCAGTGGATTTATTACTTTGGTAGTGGCTTGTGAGTGATGCTGCCTCTGTTTTTTCCAAGTATTTTGTTCATCTATGTTGTTGCCCTTTTACTGTTTGAATAATTTTCTTATTTGTAGTATTCATGTTTAAATTTCAGTCCTTGGAGTGAGGCTCCTTATGACACTGCTGCAGAGAGAACGGGTCTGGGTTATTTGTCTCTCAATGGGTTTCTATCTGAGGTCCATATGCCTACTGTTTGTTTGATTCTCTTAATGGTTTCTATCTGGGTTTCTAATGCATGTGGATTAATATGTGGTTGCAGTGGGCCCTTATGACACGATTAGATCCATCACGAAGCTTGGCTAATCTGATATACATTGGATACAGTGGTGATCCTGCTTCTGCGCTCCGTGTTACTCGGAGAAGATCAGTTGATCGTAAGAAGCAAAGGACAGAGAGAAATGTTTTTCAGTGCTTTGTTTTTGGTCCTAAAAATTCTGGGAAATCTTCTCTTTTAAGTTCATTAATAGGAAGGTATTGCTTATGTAACAAGTTACTATCAATTATTCTTCGTCAGTAGGTATATATGCTTATAGTTTCAGCTGTCAGCTTTCTGTTTCACCCTGCTTTTTCATTTGCATATACAAAGATTATTGTGAATTATTATTCTTTCTTCTTCTAAGAAATATTGATCTTGTGTATTTCAAATCTTACGTACAGGCCTTTCTCAAAGAGTCATAATACTTCAACAACTGGTGAGCGTTTTTCAGTGAATGTTGTGAACCAGATTGGGGTGAGTATCATCAGTATAAACAGTGTGCCATGGCAATTACATGTAATTTTTAAAATCCCCTTTGCCTGAACCTCTTTCATGGACATGATGGAACTGTTATATATGAGAACAAAGTGACTTTAATGGATGTTGTAAAAGTGAAAAGATTTTTCTTTAAACTTCTAGAATACAAGGTCTTAAACTTTTAATCTATTTCCAGTTTAATATATTTGAGATAATATATCTGTAACATGATTTGTTGATGTGGTCATGTTTGTGGTGTAATGCCCTTTCAGGGGAATAAGAAGACTCTCATATTAAGGGAGATACCAGAAGATGAAGTTAAAAAGTCTCTGTCTAGTAAGGAATTTCTGGCAGCTTGTGATGTTGCTGTGTTTCTCTATGACAGGTAAGTTTAATGTATTTTTTACATGTAGGAACTCAATTATTATAGTAACCTATCCAGAAAGATTGGTAATAATATTTATATGTTTTCATTCTCGAGATCATTGCTTTATGTCAATATAGTCAACTTTCTTCATCTGGCATCCTAGTTGATCTAGATCTTCCCTGCTCTCTCCTCCTCCTTTTTGTGCAAGTGCATTCAAATGAAGTGCACATGCTCAAGAGTGCTCTTATGCCTCGAAAGGCTATAGGTCTTAATTTAATTGGTTCCACACAGTGCATAGAACCCTTTTATGTCTATTTATGGAATAGTAGAATTGTTATTTCTAGTTGCAGGTTCAACTTAGTTTGTTCGAATTGGACATAAACCACAATCAATCCTCTAGATATCAACTGGAAAATCCATTAAATTTTTGGTTCGATGTTGGTTGGTTCAGCAGTCATGAAATCATTTTTGCAAATTGTTTTTGTCATATTTTGATTATAAGCTCGTTCTGTGTTACGTAGATATCATGTTGTGACACTGTTTTTCTTCTTCCAGATCAGATGAATATTCATGGAAGAGATCAAGGGAACTGCTTTTGGAGGTTGCTAGGAAAGGAGAAGAAACTGGCTATGGTGTACCTTGCCTCCTAATTGCTGCTAAGGAAGATCGGGATCCATATCCAATGGCAGTTCAAGATTCAATGGGCGTATACATTTTTTCATGCTTACCTTGTTCTCATATCTATACATAAAAATATTCTTGATAAAGCGATCAAAATTACTGCAAAGTTTGTGATTTAACTTCATTTTGAGGGCTATAAAACATACTGATAATTTTGATTTCAACTTTTATATTATAGGTTTGCAAGGAACTGGGAATAGAGGCACCTATTCCTCTGAGCGTGAAGTTAAGTGATTTGAATAACGTATTTGGTAGAATTGTAACTGTGGCAGAGCGTCCTCACATAAGTATTCCTGAAACTGAGTCTGGGAGGAACCGCAAGCACTATCGACAGCTAATGAACCGCTCTCTTATGTGTGTCTCAGGTACTCACTCTCTCTGTGTGTTGTGGGGGAGTTAATATATTTGTGTATCTGCGCATGCATTCGTGACTGGTTCTTACTACAAAATTATAGTTGGGGCAGCAACTGCTGCTGTTGGAATTGCAGCTTACCGTGTCTACGCAGCAAGGAGGAACTCTTCCAGTTAGACACAAGGATGTAGTCAATAAACACCGCTGCTGCCTACTTTAGCAATTCTAGTTACGTGGTTGCTTAATTTTCCTTTGATTTCGCTACTTCTTGCGCAATAACCCTGCTCTGGGCATTTTGACACATAGCATGTATATACACCTTCTAACATTATTTTCTGTGGGAATGTTTTCCGTTTTAATGTATTCGAACTCTTTTTCAAAGTTCCAATTGTAATGTTTTCTTTAATACACTTGAGACCTTTAAATATTTATTTCCATAACCTTATGGCTCTTGGTCAAAAATGTCATTAATTAGAATCACAGGTTCGCAAGAATTTTTTTTCTTTTTTCTTTTCTCACCAAGTTGACGATCCAGTAGAGACATATATTTATGGATTTAATATGATTTAGAATTCTAATCTTTTCTTCCTGTGCGCGTGTTCTCTCGTGAATGTTCTTTCCTCTTCCTTAAATTCGTTTTGCATTATATTTTACAACTATAGCGAGAGACTCACCACTACTGGACTAGGATACGAGTTCCTTAGCTGCTCTTTCATTTAAACGACCTTGATGTTTTTGTAATTAAAAAAAAAAAAGTTGTTAGGATTTATTCCTTTAAAAATAGTGAAATTTGCATTATCGTAATGTCAATTCAGTATGCTGTGTGTAATTTCGTTATACAGTTTCCATACTTCCATTTAATCAACTACGAAGGGGCATTGATTCTGGGAATTTTGTAAAAGGAACTTTATGTATAGGGATTAAATTAATGAGATTCCGTTATAGGCACATTCTAAATAAATCAACCTCTTTTTTCTTTTTTTTGGCTTCCATAAGCATACGTACGTGTTCATTGAATTTAGGGTCAGTGGGACGACTAATACGTACCAATTCAATTGTTGTTTGGTCAAAGGAACATACTTTTTCTATGTTAATTTGTTGTTGCTGCTTGGTCGTGATCATATAGAAATATACCAACATATTATTTTTGTTTTTGGTAAAAATACACCAACATATTATTACCCGTTTGAATTGATGTATATGGTATATACATGATCTAAGGATCTATTGCTTTCTTTTTTATAATTAATTTCTAGAATATATATGAAGAACCAATAAGCAATTGCTTTCTGAATTGACTACTCATCGTACATTTTTTTTTTTTCTGGTGGAGTTGGTGCATAACTCCTTAATTAACAAAATCTCGGGAGTTTAGTCCACTTGTAACGCACAGGACACACCTATAAACTCCTCCTCTGTTTTCCACTTTGTTTTGTTTAACTCTTGGTTTGGGGGACAAGACACTAATGCTGATCCTTGAGGTCATGATTGAATTGTCTAGCTCTTTGAAACAAAATCTTGTCCACTCAAACATTTCAGTTGTATCTGTGAAATACATTATTATGTATTGGTAGAAAAAAAAATAGTAATGTTGGGAAAAAAAAAAAGAAAGAAAAAAAAAAGGTACTAAGCTAGGTTTTTAGCTGAAAGAGATCAACAATGGAATCGGAAGTTCGTCATCAGAGGGTTAGTTTTAAGGGCCTGCCTTTAACCCCGCCGGATGTTCCCTCTTTGATTGAACCTGTCCACCACAAAATATATATTGATATTTAAATATCTCCGTGTGCTGCAAGTAGCTCTACCCCAGTGCGGTTGGTATCAATATCCTATGTACCAAATCTAGCATTATGCATTCTCACTTGTGTTTGTAGGTTGAAAAAGCCAAAAGAAATAATTCAAAAGGCACAAGAAACAGATTTTGCTTCTCATGAATAATAATAATAATTCATACGTATACAAAACACTATTTTATGATTGAAAACTATTATATATGTGTAAATATTTCTTCTTATTATTGTCGTGGAAAGTAGGCTGCCTGTGTTGATGTGAAAGGGTTGCGATTGTGGGGAGATGAGGAGGGGGTGAAGATAGAGTTAAAACAAGATCTCGTAATCCATTGATTTCCATCACTCCCAAGAAGAACCTCTTCATGGTCAGGTCTCTCTCTCAAACAGACACAGCAAGTAAATAATAATGTCGGGACAGAGATATCTCAGCCTTGATGCATGGAGGAAACAATTTCAAAAGTATATGTGCAGCTGTGGGAAAGTGGCATGAGATCTTGTATATGGAATAAAGTTAAAAGCTCAAAATAAAGCTCTCTCATATGTCAGAGACACTACCACATACGCGACGACATACACATACTCACACAGAGAGAGAGGATCGGCTCCATATCATTGACTGTTTAAACCCTCATCACGAGTTTAATAGTACTGTACGCAAGCACGCAGGGACAACTTTTTTGAAAAAAAATGTATGTGCGATGAAGTCTTATTTTTACATTTTACATGCATGCAACACTTACCTAAATTCTCTCAATCTAGAGAGGTCATTCGGTTAGTCTCTTTTTTCAAATCATGATGGTCATGACTATATATATATATATATATATATATATATATATATATCACATAATTTTCTGATATTTTCATTAATATTTGATTACAATATTTATTTGGGTGTGATTGTTCGATCCTCTTTCAGAAATTAAAGGGAATTAAATATACAGTTTCTAATCTTGGGATATCCAAACTGATGATGATAACCCCAGGCAATGTCGTGTAAATTATTTGCATACATATTCTAATCAAATCCTTTAATAATTTGAATAATCAATATCTGGGTTCTACTGACCAATATCAAATTAATATTTGTATTGCCGGTGGCTAGGAAACATGGACGGCTAGGATTTTCTATAAACATGATTATTGATCATACAAGTTGATGTACGACTAACTATGATGATCAACTTGTCTATGAGAGTAGGCCAGGCTTAATATTATTATTATTATTATTATACATTAATATATATATATATAATTTTTTTGATGAATCACATATATATATATATATATATATGTGTGTGTGTGTGTGTGTGTGTTAATATTAGAAGGGGAGACAAAAAGAAATGTTATATACATATATATTGAGGGAATAAATAATTGCAAGAAGACAAAGAAACCTTCATGATTCCCAACAGCATAGTCTAAGATATCCAGTATCCAAACTTATAGCATTGTGGGTCCTCCTTTGATACCCTCATGGATCCTCTGAATCCCATATCATCATTAATTATTTGTCAACCATATATGACATATAAGAACCCACTTGGTCAGCCTCTAGTAGCTTTAGTTATTTTCAGTATTAGATCTATTATCCAATAAATACATATATACACGTACGTACATACATATATCCACGTACCAAAAATACACCATCCATATTATATTATTCATCGATATATATATACACGTTAATCCACACTAACAACACTTTTAGATAATGCAAGTCACATTCTCGTTATATATTACTCATTACGTTAGTCTCTTAATTTTTCTCAATCCTACTTTGTGCATGCATGCATGGCGTTTCCAAAATCCAGCATAAACTAAAATGTGAATGATATTAATTTCTCCTTGAGAAGTATGTACATGACAGAGATCAATATGTTTCGTGTCTTTGAGAAGCAATATGGTCGACGATCATGACTACCTGCTTCGCCACTACCATGAATCATACTGGTGGCCTTGGTTGGAAGTCACTTATGGGAGCTTAAACTAACGTCTAAATAACTCATGGTCCTTATCTGCTACCTTTTTTCTTTTCATGACTAAGAAATCCTAAAATATATAATGTAGAAGTTGAGAGGATTATATAAAAGAAAATTACATCGATCATACGTGGGACAAATTAATATAACTAATGGAAACCCTCGACCTATCTGAAATGAATGGATGGCCTTCAGGAACATTAAAATAAAAGGTGGAAAGAGAAAGTGGATTGGGTTGATGACATGGATGTCCAACAACTATATATATATGGAAAGAAGGCAGCTGAGCTAGAAAAAGAAATGAAGAAGTGAGAAAATATGCATAGTGGGATACATGTGGAGAGCAATGAAGTGGAACACGTAGGAGGGAAGAGGGTGACATGAGTGGAAGACCACATATATAAAATTATAATGTTTGGCGTTGTTATGGCGCCCTATATAAAATATGCCTGGTCCTCCTTGAGACCAGAGATATGTGTGTTTTATGTGGTGCAATTCTCAGGGTGCAACGTCGGCTTGTGATCCACACAAGGACAGCGACAACTCCAAGTTTAGCTATATATATATATATCTCACCATCCATCGACAAGTCAAATTTATAATTGAATTGAAAATGAATTGTTTGTTTGTTCTATTTATGTCCATGGTTGGGTGGACAGAGTATGGTGGGGTTGCGTACGTTGATTAATATTGGAAAGGCTTTAATTTGGTGCTTTTTTAACCCAACCAGCTATATAAATCTATAATCTTATTTCGTACATATATATATATATATATATATGTGTGTATACATATATGTAATTAAATGACCTAATCAAGGATCACCTTAATTATTTACCACCTCTTCTCCTGTATTTTTGGAGAAGTATATCTATATGTCTCTCACGAGTCAACCACCACCACACGTACTATACGTTAAAACATCTCATGTGTAAACAAATGAATGCAAGAGAGAGCTTCGTTCCTTCATCCACAAGTACTACTGGAGCTTCACTTTGATTTGTTTTAAAACTCGCTAGGTAATGATAATTTTATCAAACTATAACTTATATATATATATATATATATATATATATATATATATTCATGTATGCTTGCTGGATTATCTGACAACCTTATGCTTTATATATATTATTTGTTTTTGGACGATGACTGAAAATATATATATATGGATAAATACGAGGAAA
This sequence comes from Rhamnella rubrinervis, assembly GCA_007844105.2. Classification (NCBI taxonomy): domain Eukaryota; kingdom Viridiplantae; phylum Streptophyta; class Magnoliopsida; order Rosales; family Rhamnaceae; genus Rhamnella; species Rhamnella rubrinervis. The sequence goes on along the minus strand of CM017575.2, from coordinate 15,362,469 downwards.
CATATTGCAAGCACTCCCTGGGAGATTTAGTAGTTTTAAAAAGAATGTTCAGTCTTAAAAACTCATTCATGACACGTACGGAAAGATCAATGAAGAAAGTCACTAATATATATCTGGCTGATAACCTTCTAATTAAGGAGCTGTGTATCCAATCCCATGAGTCATGACGATGCATGAGAGCTTGCAGTACTTATACAGCAGTAGTACGCGAGTACTGGCCGTATGAGGTTGAGGGTACGTACATAATAATACAACCAGCTAGCTACGTGCGCCAAACACCAAAAAAATACATTGTATATATGTAATTCGCACAAAGCCACGCCTGAGGTCGATGCATTCATGCAGTTAACAAACATTTTACCGAATCTTAGATCGATTTACATTTACCTTTTCTCCCACATGAATAATTGCAAGTCTCCCGCACATGTATATTGCTTGCAGAGGGTGGTGAAACCAGTCCCTATCTCCCTGCTGTTGCTTTCTTACTGTTCCTTTTTTCCCAAACTTTATTCTCCACTTGCTACAACTCACAATCTCTTCCTTTGGACGATTCTATCGCTTCCACTAGCTGACACTGCTGGTCTTAATCACTCCAACTATAAAACTACCACGCTTTTAGAAAATAATAATAATATATATGGTATCCGTGATACTCTCTCTTACATATATGTAATATATTAGATATGTGTATGTGTGACTGGCTAATGCAGATTTTTATTCACATAAATTACGATTAGAGTGATCATATATTGCGATATTTTACTGAGAAGCTAAGCTAGATGTATAGCACATGATGTTAGAGAGACAGTCATTAATGCAAATGATGTGCATGTGCATGTTGACGAATATGAGTCACTATCCAACCACTCCTAAAATTACCTTAACGTATGGATACCCAGACTCCACGACTGGACTGTGCCCTTCTCTTTTAAGGATCTTACACACCCCTGTCCCACACTTTCTCTCCTCGATCGTCATCAACTGCCCTTTCCCTTCCCTTCTAACCAATCAAAAATTCACTTATTTATCCAAAAAAAAAACCAACCAAATTCAAAATATTTATTTTTTTTAGTTGAATATGAAACAAAGGTACAACATCATTAATAAAATTTTAAAATTAAAGAGTGAGAATCGGACTACAAGAGGGCAAAAGGAAATTTTAGTGTAATTATGTACTCAACGTACAAAAAATATTTTTTTAAAAAAAATTTCAAAATATAGGAGGTGTTAGTGTGATTTTTTTCAATTAATAGCTTATTTTGTCCCGTCAGTGTCAACCTGGTACTTTACCAAGTAGAAATAAGTGGGGGGAGTGTGTGAGGTCGCTTTTACAATTTAATAAAAAGGTTGGGGCCGTTTCGGAAAAATCATTAATAACATGATGGAGTTGGAACAGAGAGGAAAAAGCGAGCACATGGATGAGCACCATTCATGAGGTCAGTTCATGTTCCTCTCTTTGGGCCCTACTCTTTACCTGCTGCTGACTTCGTACTCTGGTCTTCCACCGCAACTTGCAATGTCTTTTGCCCCTCCAACTCCACCGTAATTTCTAGATATGCCACCCTTCAACTTGGGTGCAGTAATTTGAGTGAGCCAGGCATATCAAAGAGCACCCATTTCATATTATCAAAAAAAAAGAGCACCCATTTCTTTAATTAGTGTTTTCTGTAACATATACTATATGAAGAAGAGCATATAATTTGTTTTAAGTATGTTGATGGAAAGCATCTGGACCTTAAATTCTTCAGCACAAAGATTGCACTTTTTAAAGATGGTCCTAACTCCGGAGTGCACGCCACAGATATAAAGAATGGCAAAGCCAATTAAATAAGAGAGTCCCTTGTTTGGGACCAGCCCATGCTTTCTCAAATTCCTTTTGCGGCAGTAATTGATAAAGAGCGGTGCCATTTATTTGAATAATAAGCTTTTTACAAGGAGGGTGTTTTGGGGAAACACTAGCATGTAAATGATAATACATTTTAAAACAGGAGGGACATCGGTCCCAAGTGAGAGGAATGTCCCAATAACGATAATAACTACCATTAGCATGTTATGAATTTCCATGGTACGGAAAGTTCAAATTACAAGGACTACAATCTAAACCCAAAAAAAAAGAAAAAAAGAAAAAGAAGAAGAAGCTAAAATGATAATAATGGGTTAAATAATAATTTCAGATAGAAAAAGGCTGTTCAAGTAGCCACGCAAAATGGCTCCCAGTTCATCAATCTCTTCTTCCCACACCCACCATCTTTGCACCTGCTTGGCCTTGAAAGCTTCTCCATACCCATTTCACCCCTAACATTCCCACTATTTCCTTCCATCTCACCCCAGCAACCCTCCCCTATTTCTTCTTCTTCTTCTTCTTCTCCATGGCAAACTTCATTATTTTCATTTTCAGCTGATTCATTCTCATCAACTCCCTCTGCTTCGACCACTTGTTCCTCATCAGCTCCAATAGACATTCCCATTTCTTCTTCTTTCTCTTCCTCTTCCTCTTCAACTTCTTGGTTTTCTGCGTCGTCATTGTCATAATTTGGAGGGAAATTGTTCACTAATCGTAGCCTGAGCCTGCCATCTGCACGCTCTGCATGAAAATAAGTCCTACAAGAAGAAACAGTGACGGCTTCTAAAACTAGACGGCCTTCCTCTCGGTGAGGCCTAACTTGAAGACCCACCGATCCGCTAATAGAAGTCAGAGGAGGTGGAAAACTAGTACTGCGATTCAGTCTCTTCTTTGGTGGTGGTGGTGACCAAACTTCACGCAATCTTGAACTCTGCCTTGTTGTTGTTGTGGGAAATTTCTCATTCTCCACCGAAAGTAAGGCAATCTCAGAATTATAGCTGCTTTCGCTAACATCACTGCCTGTCTCACTCCCCAAACTCTCAGTGCACATTTCCAAGCTCTCTTTGCTAAGCAAGGAAGATGAGCGCTTAACAAGAGGGTGGACATAGACTTTCTCTGTTTTACCACTCTCACTTGTATTGCTGAGAGCTTGGAGGAAGCTCCAGCCACCATTGTTAGCATCTAATTTATTAGAGGAAGAAGTGTTCTTTAATTCGTTTTGGGATTCTTCAAGAGGATCGAAGTTAGAAACAAAAGGCTTACTGCTATTCGATGATTTCAATTTGGTTGGAGGTGGAGCCAATCTTAGTTTCAAAACACGAGGTTCCACAAGACGAGGCTCTAGACATGATTGTAACCCTTGACAAACACTACTTGACGACATTGTTTTCTTTCTTTCTTTCTTTTAAACCAAAATAATGAAAACAGAGGATAGAACAGAACAGAGGAGGAACAGGGGACTTGAAAATGAAATGACAAACAAAGGTTTTGCAATGAAAAACCCAAGTTTTGTTTTGGTGAAAATGGAGATGGATGGCTTTAGGAGGGGGTTGGAAAAGAGATAAAGAGGGGTGAGAATGAAAGAGAAGGGATGGGTGTGAATTTATAGTGAAATGTCGAGAGGGGTTTGTAGCCCCTATGGCTTAGCTAGCAGAGAATTAAAAACAACTTTTTATTGCCCAATATCATACAAATTTTACTCTACCACACAAAATTTATTTCTCTTTTGTGAGGAAAGCAAAATATGGTGGAAATGAAAACAGAACAAACCGTCTCTCTTTGATATGCATGGTGGGCGGCAAGATTTTTTCTTTTTCTTTTTAAAAAAAAAATTAATAACAATTTGTAGGAATTGAATTAGTCCTTAAATTAAGCTGACACTAAGCATATCAAGCTTCGTAAACCATTTACAATTTTGCTGCCAAAAGAAAACAAAACAAAGAAAGCAGAACCCAAGGATTCTCTCATTTTATGTTTGACTCAAATTTGCTCGATTGCGTTAGTTATTCTCTCATTTTATGCTGTACTCATTAATTTAATTGGTGTGTCTTAAGGTCAAAACCTAAGTTGATGATGTCTCCGCCTAGAGAATAATGACTCAGCAGTTGGGCGAGAAAAATCCAACATAAAATATTCATTCACCGGCCACCCCACTTTGACATTCATTTACTATTAAGCAAACACATAGGGGGTAAAAATAACCTGGGCTGTGGTTGATATGTTATAGTACAGTAATTAATAAGCATAATGAAAGCCATTGAAATACTTTAGAATATGATTTATATTACTGAAAGTCAAATAGGAAAGCACTGAATTTACTTAACTAATACTTTGAAGGTGATGATGCATGCAGGCTTCCACCACTAATTGTAACAAAAAGTTGAGCACTCAAAGGGACCAATGGTCTTCTTGGCTTTCAGAGTCTGACAAGTGAAATCTGCACAGAAAATATTTAATTATAACCGACCAAATGGAACGTACTCATTGACGGGCACTTAAATTAATGCGTAAACCTGGCTTTAATGTCTTCTAAGGCAAGGGGTGCTCTACCTTTCTCTTTGGAATAATTATGCTGAAACTTGTTAATCACTCCTTAAAATCCCATTAATTTTGCAATAGGTTGTCCCTAGCCAGAGCGATGGAAAGCAAATTTCTCCTTTCTTGCTTTTTCAGCACCTGGTTTGCTCCTGACCAAACCTTTTTTTCCCATTAAATAAATTGCCAAAACTGTACGGACATGTTTGCTAGCGTTAAAAGCGTTCAAGTTCTGTCTTGGGAAATTTGTACTCGAGCCTTTTTTTGTAAAAAAAAAAGAAAAACATGGACTCTGTATGCTTGTTTTGTTAATTAACTGCCGACTTTTCACACAAAACCGCGTGGGAGAGAGACACGCAGATAGAGATTTTTTTTTTTGGTAGTAAAAACATAAAAAGGAAGAGATTGATATTATGAAGCTAAGATTGCAGAAACGTAGCTCGTTTTTTGTCAGCTAACGTGCCAATTGGGCAACTATCATGCACATGCAGCAACAAGTGCAAAAATTAGGCTGTGAAAAAATTTCGGCATTGGTTGTCATTTCCTACAGTACTGTTTGTTTTAATATCTTCTTTTTTTCTTTTCAGGACCATCAAAAAAAAAAAATGTACCCGGGTTATGTTATGGTAGTAAATTGTTCATTTACCCCTCAAAAAAGTTCACATTTTCCATACAGCCCCCATGGATACAATGCATTGTAGAGGTGTAGATAATAGAGCTTTTATTGGAAATCCAAGTGAATTAGAAGCCTGGTTTGTACGTATATGTATAATATGCCTTTTTACTTTTAAAAGACATACTTTCCTAATAATATGTAGGCAATCCTTTTTCTTATCTTTTTTGTGCTTGCTCTTTAATATATTTTCCCACCAAAAACAACATAGTTATATTGTTTTTTTGCAAACACCAATTCACTTATTAAGCTGTACTTCCTAATTACCTGGTCGACTCTTATAAGTTCAGAGCACTACAGCAGCTTATATGGTAATGTCCTTGAGAAAATAATTTCTTATTTGGATCATCATGTACCATCTTTTATAGTAACCTCAAAACTTGTGTTTAATTGATGCATTAAGTAGCTAGCTAGCTGAGAATAGAAATATATGTACTTTTTATATATAATACACACACACACACACATAACTTATCAACTTATTAATTAATACGTAACTAAGTTGGTCTTTGAAAAATTTTAATAATCCTTTCTCATACAACAAAGGATATGTATTGTATTTGAGATGAGAGAAAATGAAAAAGTTTTATACACAAGAGAAAAAAAAAATTGGTTTCATGTTTATGAAGGTTTTATGAATCAAAGAAGGAATAAAATGAATTTTTAGTTTTATATAAGGAGGGTACAAGAATATGTGCCTTTAGCGTACACAATGAAGCCCTCACCATCAAATTTGCTTTCGCAGTCCTGTCTTTTGCTGATCATTTATTTGCTTTTGTTTATAGATTGCCCAACGAAGGAAAAAAAATAGACCCTTACGGACCAAGGTAAAGGGTTTCAGGGTTTGCTGGTATCATTATATAAAATGTCTCCTCTCTGGGCCATGCCACTAAGTTGAAACCTCATGAAATTAGGTCTCATTATATATACATGTTTTTTCTTCTTTGTGATGTTTACCAAGAAAGTTTTGTGGAATCAAATTCATGGTTTCCACAAATATGTCACCCAGGCGCACTCTCTCTTACACCTTTTTAACCATGTTTATCTTGATACATACGTACGCAACCTTTCCACTTTTTTTTTTTCTTTTTTTTTAAAAAAAAGGACTGCAAGGGTGTTGATACCCGTTGTATTATTCAATATCATCTCATTATAGAATTAATCACATGCAATAATTACGTTTTGGACGACACAAATATTTATATCCAAGCAACCCCCACTGAATGCAGTTTGTATCTTTTTATCCGTCTTCGTATGGCTTTCCTCATATAGTATCTACAAGTATATCGAATGTTGATACAAATGGCAAAATCTAATATTAACCACAATTGAGTGAATAATAATAAAAGATAAAAATAAGGTCCGTCCAACTAAAGAAGACAGAAAGAATAAGCTTTTAATGAATTCTCATTCCAATCTCACAGTTGTACACTACTAGCCAATTTCTTCAACTACACTACAAAATCTATCAACTGGTGTCATGAAACATGAAGATTTTGAATATCAACTTGTAGTGTTTGAAGCCCTTTCTCAACATTTGATAATTCATTCTGGATCCCTCGTAGTTTCTCTAATTTATGCTGTGCCACTTCTTGGTACGGCTCGGCAACAATGTCTACGAATTTTTCCATATTCTCAATAGCTTCCAAGAGATCCTTCTGCATGGCCTCCTCAAGTTCGCGTGCCAATCCATCCGCAGTCCGTTTCACCTTCTCCATCATGTCTTTCCTACGAGCTGGAAAGTTTGAAATGGCTATAAACCTATATAACATAAACAAAATTTTTTATTAAAGGTGTTATAAAGAAATTATGTGAATGATTCTTGAGGTATTAGAATAGAATATGTCCAAACGTCTTTGCACAATATATGTCTGAGACAGACGGTAATAGGAAATTGCAAGTACACATTCATCATCAAGAATAAAGTTACATAGAAAAACAAAATGAAAGCCAAATGGAAGAAGCCACATCACCCGCCAGCAGAACATAGACCAAGGGCAAGAAGATCTTCTAATGTGGTAGGCAAGACAGATGTCAAGAGTGAAGCAGATAAACCAGCAGCTCCAAGTCCACCGAAAGTCCCCAGAAACTAAAATCAAAGGAAACATACTGAATAAGAAACAAAATAATGTTCTCCACCTAATCTCCCCGTTGATGTTATGGTGAAAACATATGGCATCCCCTCTCAAGGATGCCCTTCCCTTGACTAAAAGTACCCATTCAAGGCGTAGCTTAATTAGAAGGTGTAAATTATCGTAAAAGATTTAGGACTCACCACTTCTCGTATTTCTTGATCAAATAACTTGGTCGCAGCAGTGCCACTGAAGTCTTGTATCACTCCCAAGCTGTGTTCATTCACCTTTTTTAATGATTCAAGTGTCTCCAAATGCAACTGACTGTTTGGATAGACAAAGGAAGGCCAACGTTTTTCAAATGATTCCTTGTAGAGCATCCCTTCACGAACGTTGCTTGATTGTAACCATGTCACATATTCCCCAAGTAGTTTCTATATGCCCAAGAAGATTTACATTATAAATCAAGAGAACTCCAACTAACTTTGGAGAAAAATAGTGGAGAAACATGTTAGTACAGCAAATTAAGCTTTAATATACTCTAAAATGCATGTATAACCCAAATGCAAATTCTTATTCCATGCATTCTCAGACCAAGGAGTAAGGCATCGGCCTTGCATGTTTATAATAATAATACTCAATTATTATTTTTAATATTAGGGATAGAATCTCAAAGTTGCTAACTTACTTGTGCATCTAAAAGAGCAGGACCAATTATGTCATTTTGAACCCTTGAGGTGGCTGGTATTGTGGCAGACTTTCCCCCTTTGAAAACAGATGAAGCAACAAGATCAAGATTTGATAATTGTAGAGTAGCTTCTACGAGATCCATAACACGTGATTTCGTAGTATCAATCTGCAGTTTTATGCACAGGTGTTATTTGTGAAAATCTAAAGGAAAAGATACCATCAATGTTCTTCAGATCATATGATTATACAAAGTTCAACATACATACCAATGATAAAGCTTTTCTTCTCCAAGATATGCTCTCAGTTTCAATTTTTGATGCATAATCTTTCACACTACCAACTATATCATTTATTGAGGCCAAGTCCTGTTTGGCAAATCGACAGTCTTGTCTCACAAGAATTTCACAAGAAGAAAGTAATCTTTCTGCAATTCCAACTGGTGTTCCAAGTTTAAGTTTCATCCTCTCCATTCCGGTACTTGTTGACCCATCTAGAAAACTATACAAGAACGTTTCAAATTCATAAAAGCTACTAATTTTCCACTCAGAATCCTTTCCATAGACTGAGGAAGAAGAAAGTTTTGCTTCAAGAGCAGATCGTGCAGACACAGGATATAATTTTACATCTTCTGTATTCAGCATCTTTCGAGTGTTCTCCTTGATGAATGATATGGCTTCCTCAAGCTGCATAAATCATGAAATATATAGACTAACAGAAAATTTTAAAATGCAACAGCAAGTATAAATATCAATATGTATCATATGCATCAACAAACCTCATGAGCGTTCTGATAGAGGTCAGATTTGTTTAAGATGAAAACCACTTTCTTTTTCCACTGCTGTGTATAATGAAGAAAAGAAACCTGAAAAAGTTGTACCAGTGGTGAAATCAAAACAGCTAAGATGATAGTCTTATAATTCTGCTACCAAAGTGCTGGCATTGATATAAAAAGCAAGATATTCAAAACAATGAAATTGGGAGCTTGTATAGGTGGTATAAAATATTCAATATAAGAATTACCAAATTAAAATTTTTCATGCAAAGATTATGATTAAATTATTATTAACTTGTTAAGACCTACATCAATGCCTTCATCAACTTTATGCCTCAGCTTCTTGACCTTTTAAATGTTGTCTATTTAATATATCTATAAAAACAAGCAAATACACCTCTACAACTGATAAATTCCTTCAAAGTCTGTTGTGGCCAATGGGTAACTGTAATACTAACAGAAAAATCTCATACTGTGAAAGTACAACAGATCATGGATGGAGAAAGTCCTGAACGTAAATTTTACAGGTTTTCCCATTATGGTCTTTATTTGTGTGTGAGTGGGTGTGTGAATAGACACACACACACACACACATATAACTTCCTTATTAAAAAAAGAATAAGATGTGTAATGATAAAGTGATGTAAGCCACAGCTTCAGACATTCTTTATGTATTCTCATTATCATAGAAACATTATGCAACATCATATTATCTATTAACAAATCAAATAATCATACCTCACTCTCAGTTAAAGGTCGATCTGCCGATATAACAAAAAGAAGCAAATCGGCACGGGGTACAAATTCCTCAGTAAGCTGTTGTTGCCTCTGAAGAATCACATTTGTTCCGGGTGTATCAACAATGTTCATCTGCTTTCATAGCAATTATTATGAATTAGCCCCACTGTTATCAATGCAGTTCTTACTATAAACCAACACTGAGATTTAAATCTAAGTTAAATATACTAAGGAAGAAATGCAAAATATATTCTTAAAGATTTATATTCAATGACTTCTTGATCTATATTGTGAGAATGTGTCAATATTCTTCTCCTACAGGTTCTTCATCAGTGATCAATGGGTTCAAGATCAGAAAATTTATTCTTTCTTTTGTTGATTATTAATTTATTTACCATCTAGTGTTTCAGCATCCAAAATAGATTGCACAAGAAACTCAACATACAGATGCTCATAGAGCTTTAATAATTGCTACTTAGTATAAGAAAACTATTATATTCTATATGCATTCAGATGATCAACCAGAAATATATATGTACGTAAGTGTGTAGCATTCAGATGTCCTATTACTGTTGACACTTGACAGTCACCATCCAAAGGCCCAAAGTAAATAGTGATGTAAGCACAAAAGATGCATTTAAATCCTTGACAATTTTTCAAAAATAATAAAAGCACAGTAAATAAGCATATTGCATCACAAGGTATTATCAACATATCAGAGTAACAATTACAATCAAACTGGCAATCAGTACTCACTTTATAGTCATGCACCAAGACCAATGCCTGTATGTGTTTGTGTCTAAGTACATATATCAACAAGAGAATCATTGCCATAAAACTGTAAGTAATCAATTTTACAAAAACAAAGAAGGAAATGGGACATCCCTTTACTGAATCTTAAGAGTATAACAAAGACCAAAGAAAGCCGACTCACATCCTTAAGAATAGGAGCAGGAAGGTAGCATATATATTGTCCATCTGGATGTCTTTCACAGCGTTGTTCCTCACCAGAACTCAATTTAGAGTAGCGCAAGAAAGTAATCTCATTAGTTGTAGGAACAACCCCCTCTTTGAGATATCTTCTTCCAAGTAGTGCATTGATAACAGTTGACTTGCCAGAGTTAAATTCACCCTGGTGTTATCAAGACAAGTAAACAAATATTAGGTGAACTTAAAACCTCTTGCAAAATGCTGAAAAGTGTCCTAAAAAGCAGCTCAATTTCTTCATCATGGAAACAACTGGTTTTTAATCGTTTAAGGATGAACTTCATTACAAAAATAGAAAAAGGAAAAAGCATAAAAGTTGAAGGTTTAGATTACAAAGACTGTTTAAATCTGAATGTCAGTGTCTTCAACATGAAACATGGAAATTTTTAATACTAGTAAGAGCCGATAGTAGAAGTCAGTCATTTCACCTCCTAAAGCAGTAAGTGGGAGAAGTATAGGACAGGGACCACGCTTATGAAGGACCACAATTTTTTGAGAAAAAAGAATAAAAAATAATAATAGAGAAGATACAGATGGCTATTTATTTGATCAGAGATGCTGTTCCTAGGCAGATAGGTAACATAAAATTTGAAGTAGATCCCTGGTTATAGTCAGGTTAAACCTCCCAAATAACCAAGTTGTGCCTGGCATTTCTATAGACAGAAAATAATTAACATTTTCCTGTGTCCCTTTAGCGGCTTCAGTAACAAGCCAAATAAGCGAGATATAAGCAAAAGCGTATAAACATTTATGAAATTTAAAGGTACATAGTTATAAACCACGTTACTTTTCTGTCAAATGTTTCACTAATCAACCTTGGATGAAGAATATCAAGGGCCACCTTGCTTCTAAATTCGTTCAAGTAAAAAAAATGATTCATATGAAATCAAGAGCTAATACCAATGTATATTCCTGGAACCAGAATTTGTTGAAGTTCAGCACACAATTACCACTATAGCCAGTAAAAATGGCTCATCAATTTGAGAAACTGCATCAGTGAGAAGCGAAACCTCCTCCATCTGTCATTCAAAACAATATTCCAGGATTCACCATAAACCAGACAATCTAACAAGGTTGATAAGAAACCATAAGAAAATCAACTTCAACTACCGAATATTGTAATTAAAAGATCACCAGTGGAGCAGCTTTCTGAATAACGTCTATTGCTTCAAGCAATACCAATCTCTCTTTGTCGATGAACTGTTTTTCTCTATCCTCTAACTTGATAAAGCCAGCAACACCTTTTTTATCACTTGCATTGTTATCCACATCCAACAATTCAAGATTACTAAAAGTATCAAGCTCATCTGGAGTCCTCATATTCAGGGTGTATACATCGGCAAACAATTTGCTCAAAGCATCATCGCTATACATCTTGAAACCATTCAAAGTTGAAACTAATCCACTAGCACCCAATTTCAGAAATTTTGATGCCTCCGTGAGTAATGTGTCCTCTTCAAACGAAGTAAACATGACAAAAATGGGTATCTTCACATTTTGAAATACAGAGTTGGCCACAACATCAACATTTTTGTCTTCACCACCAATACTGTATATGAGAAAATCCGCTCCTTCTGAACTAGATGCATTTAAAGCAGCATCCAACGTTTGCACTATCCTCGCGACCAAAGGAAGGACTACTGAATCAGACTTGGAATCCATCATTGTACTTCTTGCTACAATGGCGGGAAGACCTGAAGATAAAAAAGGAAAGCACTTTATTTCCCTAAAGGCTAGACATGAGCTTTTGAATAAACAAATATAGATAATGAATTGAAATAGACTTAAAAAGGACCAAAACCCACGTATTGAAATCGAAAAAAGATATACTGAAGGAAACGAAGAACCTTGATCAGAAAGAACCACTCCACTAGCATTAGCTGCAGCGGCAATATCGACTCGCTCCGAGACCAGCAAATAAGCTCGGTCCCTAACCACCGACTTCAACTTACAAGCTGCTTGGTAGACCTTCCCGCCAGTCGCGTCGCCACCATTGAGCACGACGATCCCAACCCACTTGGATACAGCCCTGTCAATCAACTCCAATGCATCATCACCAGCCAAGACATCTTGGGGTTCCAAATGTAGCACAAAGCTTGGAACTTTGATCTCCGGACGCTTGTAACCGCCAGGGAACAGAGTCCTTGGAGGCTGCTCTCTTCGTGGGTCGCGTCGGTTTTGACTGGTAAAGTAGTATGGATTTTGGGAAACTGAGGAAATGGGAAAGTGGGTTCGGCGAGGATGAGTAATGAAGCGAGGGAGGTGCGTGTGAAAGGGAGGGATTGGGGTTGGGGTGCATAAGAGAGGGTGTGACGTGGAGGTCTGCAGATGGAGGAGTACCATGGGAGAGCCGGGAATGATAGGACTCAGGCTTGTGTGTAAGAAAGACACAGAAAATGGTGTGTAAGAAAGACACAGAAAATGGTGTGTAACAGTGAATGTAATGTAAGAGTGTGAGAGAGAGAGAGAGATGGAGGGGGAGAAGAGGCTTATCGGCAAAACGAAACAGTGTCTGGATCTGGTAGACCCCCCTAGTTATCTTCGTATCCTTCAGTCCAATAAAATCCCACACCGCCTTCCCACTTTGATAATCATATCTTTTTACTTTCAATTTCTGCATTTGACTTCAGACGTTCCTTTGCATTTTTTATTTCTCATCTGATTTTACTTTTTCTTCTCGTTGTCCAAACAATCACTACGCAAGCAATTTAAAAACTTTGAAAAAGAATAATAATAATAATCAAGTAGCAAATTTTCCAGCCATCACGAGGATTAAAGAGTGATGGGACATGCACAGACCCGCAATCTTTGAAGAAAATTTATTTATATTATGGATAAAGACTGTGCAACTGAATAATGATCTTATAATGAATCAACCGTAAACTATGAAATTCCAAAAATATAAAATTGATTTCACAAAAGCAAATGAAAACCAAACAGCAGCCTGAATTTATTACTCAATTTAAATGATTATATTTTAATTAAGTAGTCAAATGCAGCCCTTTATTTGGGGAGGAAATTCTACATAATTACAAAATAAACAAACCAAAATCAAATAAAATAAGCACAACTCCATCACATTGTACACGCTGCTTTTCAAGAAACGAGAGCCGTGAGCCGCCCCTGATTCTGATCCTGATCCTGATCCTGGGAGAATAAATAAATGCCGATTTTCCATTCGAATAAAATGGTAAAAAATTATGTGTGTGTGTGTGATTTCGCTTTCATTATTTATTTAGTCTTTGCTTTTGAAGTTGCAGCATGAGTTCTACTCCTTGCTTTCCACAGGCTGCTCTGAACTCCTTCGCATCGTTTATAGGAAGCAAGGAAACGAAAACACATATACGTGAGAAGCACAAACTTGGAACGCGGCCCAAGTCTCGGCCCACACTGTATCTGATTCTGAAGTGGATGCTTTTGGGCCTCCACCAACTTTATTGGGCTCATTTTGAATTTCGTCATCCAAACCGAGCCCAAAATCTTGGTCAGGTCACTAAAACCTAGGGCGAGGATTTCACGATTACAAGCCGCAACATTTGAACGCCCCAGATTGGAGGAGTTGATCGGCCACTCTCATTTTTTATTATTTTTCTTTTGCTTTTTTTTTTTGGGACAATCCAGGTGACTAATTAAATTTACATAACTACCCCTGGCTGTAGTTTCCTCTTCCAGTCCACCATTAGGTAGATAGTACGCGGAACCTTTTTTTAATGATCGAAAGAGAATTGTTAATAGCTGCATCTGATAGATAAAGAAGAGAAATGGGTAGAAAGGAAGTTGTTTCAAAGAAGAAAGAAAAGGTTCACTTTGACACTGTAATTTTTCTTCATATTATACTTTTCTCTTACAAATCTTTCCCAAAATTGTTTTTTTTTTTTCTTCCCCACTTTTATTTTTTGTCACATTTTCGTTATTATTTGTATTTCTATTTATTTCATTATTGCATAATGTTTCCCTGAAAAGTTTTGTTGTTTTCTGTGGTGTCGCATGCCTTTAATCTTTGTTTAAGAAATTTAGAAATTGTGTGTGTATGATTATGTTACTGATAATATTATAATTGCTATCATTGAGGTGAAAGAGGAGTGGGGGGTGGAGGAGGAGAGTGTAAATGTAGGTCTTTCGGAAGTTTAAAAGAAGTGAGCTTTTGAAGTTTCCTTATCTATGCATATGTAAAACATGTTTTTTTGTTTGTAAAGTTTGAATTTTTCTTCTTTTTTTTTTTGTCATGGGTGTTCTAGATAAATGCATTACATGCACAAGTCATGAGTAGCCTCAAGTAGGTTTCTTAGTTGCCTTTTAATTGCCATCGTTATCATATTTTATAACTCCTCTCGTCTGTTTGATGGCTTCAATTTTCAGTTGTATAAATAAAAATTGAGTTTTTCTTTAAGCTATGCTTATTTAAAGGGCAATTAGACTGCAGAGTGTAATTTGAGAAGGCAAATGGGCTGCCCTTTTTTTTTTTTTCCTTTTCTTTTTTTTGGTTCCTATAAAAAAGGAAAAACCAGTTTTTCTTGTGGGTCTTTCTAGATGATCAATGATACTCTTTTAATGTCTCGTATTGTAGTAAACATGATGAATGCTTCTGTTTAAACAGCAGAAATTGTGAGCAGTGATTAGATTGTGACAAGGAGTTTAAAAGTCTTTTGCATGTTTTGGTTGTGGTAATTCTTTCTATCTCTAAATATTTGCTACATTTGCAGTTTATATACGCTGTGTCAATTTTGTTCATTGATGCTGTTACCTCTAATTGAAGTGGGTAGAGTGAAATATTTTGTTGAACTTAATTCATTTACTAAATAGTGGTACCGTTATCCCGATGAAAGCCTGCAGGCACAAATTCTAACCTAGAGGGGGTACTTGAGCCTTTGGCAAGAGATGAGCATCCCCAAGCTGCAAACACTTGTATGGAGAAAGTGAACCCCGATTCTAGTAAAGGAGCAAAGTCTGCAAATTCATCTTCTAAAAGGAAAAAGGCAAAATACCAAACTGCTGTTGTTAGACGATCTGACCGATTACAAAACATAATAAGGCCTGCTAGCAAACAGGACGTAGAACCAGTGATTGAAGATATAACTCTTAGTGACAGTGATCAAGAAGATGACCAAGAAGGTGTTCGGGAAGAAGATCAAGAGGATGAGCAGCATGCTCATATGCAGGAAGAACTACCAGAGCCAATCTTGTGCGAGAAAAACATGGAAGAAAAAATAGATTATATTGTAGAATTGTTGGAATCCATAGAAAATTCTATAGAGACATTGAACTTCAAGGTAATCATTCCCCATAATTTTACAAGCTGCATGTAATTTCCTTACCTTCCTTATCTGATAAGCTCTTTTCATTTCTAATATCTATCTGGTAAGCTGACTTTCTTTTAATTTATGTGGACATTAAACGTGTTGAAGAACAAAAACTCCTTCTTAAGTGGCATACCTAATATGAGATACAAAAGCTTGTATGTAGACTCGCAGAAGAAGGTAATTTGATTTATTGTTAGGTACCTCGTATTCATCTTTTTAATCTTGAAATGTTATCTTTATCTTTTTCCTTCCCTGTTTTCTCCCTCGTGCAGAATGAGTCTTTGACAGAAGAAAATCATCAGCTTTCTAAGCAGTTGGAAGTCGCTCGTGCAAAACTTGAAGTAGTATGTCAGCAATATTTTGTGATGTCAATTTCAATATTTCTGTCATTTGGCTTGAACGGACTGATGTTTAATATTATTCATCTATTTTTGGTTGTAGTACGAGAAAGGACCTTTTTGGTTTTCTGAACTAATGGAGAAGTTAAAGGATGCTATCGTTGTGGGAAATTTGACGAGAGCTACTGAAACAGTAGTCAACATATTATCTGGAGTAGGACACAATGCTCTTCCTTCTCAGGATGTTGTTCGAGAACCTGGAACTGCAGCTAAGAGAAAAAGAGGAAAGCAAAGGAAAATATAGTTCACCAGAGAGTCAAAGTGGTTGGCCTATTGGTTTTGAGAAAAATGAAACATGTTCGGTCTTAAATGTTAGAATGTTAGGATGTTTTTCTTTTCTAGTCTTTGCTTCTATGTTCTTTAACAATGAGTTGCAATTGAACAAAATGGGTTGGTGTTTTTAAGTGTGTTAAAAACATATGGAATGAGATGGGAGATTTATTCGTTGGTCAGTAATTTTGCCACCGAGCCTTCTACAATTACTTTTCCTCGCTTGTGCAAGTTTCTTCTTTTCACTAAGTCTAGTATTTCAAGCCTTCCAGCATCCACAATCCTACTTTCCTTGCCATGTAATGATCAACCCAGGATTAATTGGTTAACTTTTCATCGGCATTTGTCAATAACTTGTCAAATAGTAGTCGATAGATACTCTTAGGGTCCTTATAGTTTAGATGGAACAGAATCATAAAAACGGAATATTCTTGCCAAATGCTTCAATTGCTTGTAAAATATTTTCATGATCTCACTTGTTGACAATGGTATGTGCCAGCCATCATAAACACAAGCAAACCATAGATTTTTGTAACAAGGACGTGACTAATTTATTGTCATACAACTTTTATTGTTTATTTCAAAACCTAATTGAGATGTGTGCCATAACGGCTACATTTAACAACTCAAATGTTGGCCTACTGCTACTATTCGTGGTGGTGACTCATTATGAGAGTCGGACAAGCCAAAAAGACTAATTCGAGGTGTTTGAGGACATTCAGTATCAGCTTCCTCTTCTGGTATGGGCGGTGGTGGAGACGAGAAGTCTAAGCACATTCCTTGTATAACTTGTTCATACGAAGCAGATAAATCTTGGGAGGTGAGTTGATGGTACTCCACAAGTTGGTGGAGGCATTGGTTTTCCCTAATCAGATTTGCATTTTCATTTGCTAACCTGGATTTCTCAGCCAGCAGTGCCTCTAATTGAAGTCTCACCTGCCCACGCCAGACCATAATTCTCAAGATTAATATGGAAAACAAAACATAAATCAGAAATGAAGCAAATGACTCTTACCAGATCATCTTCCTCAGGCCTAATTCCTTTAACAAATCCATCTCGAAGCCTTCTATTCTCCTCATCTAACAAAGCACATCTCTCTTGCATAAAACATAAATCCGACTTTATCAACTTCAGTTCCCTTGCAAGTGAAGTTGCTTTTGCTGCCATGGAAACTGCAAGCTGTAGAAAGCATGGCAAACAAGTCAGCAACCATTCAAACTAAGTTGGGCTTACTACTCATGAAGGAATGACACTGAAAAGAAGGAGATACAAACATTTTTGGCTCTCTTCAGCTTTCCATTTTCTAAATCTTGCTCATTCTCCATTTTTGACTCCTCTCCTTGATCTTCTGAGCAGTGACTGCTATCAAACTTCCTTTTCAATACTTTGTTGGGCTCTTCTGCAATTTGTTGTTTCCCTGATTCATCATCTTTACTCTCTGAGTTCTTCAGGCTGCTATGGTATATTTCTGTTAATGTGGGCGGTTTAGCTAGCTCGTGAGCTCCCTATAGAAAGAGGAAAAACAGACCTTATAAGTAAAAAACCCATCTGGGCTTTTTATTGTTCACTGTTCAGGCACGTTAAAAAATTAGCCTCGTATGAAGAAATGGACGCTAAAACCATAGTATTAAACTAGATATTCACAGAATTTAATATTTGGCTGGCACATCTGACATATCAAGCCACTTATCTTGGACCCATAATATCAACTATAAACCCAGAATGGTATGGTACGCATGTAGAAATGTTTATAAAAAAAAAAATTATTTTGGTGAAGTAACAACTTAAAACCACTACCTGAAGAGCATTGTCCAAATTGTTAGACAGCTGAGACAGGGTGTGGGCAATGGAGTCAAACCCTCTAATCAAAAGCAACGAATCTTCCTTCAATCGCTTAGCTTGTTTCGATTCTCCTGCATTCTAAGGAAAGAATAGATAGGGAAAGAGTCAAAATCCCAGTAACCTATCAGCTCCCATCATCTTCAATTTTGATAAAGATCAAAACTTGACACAGATTATCCAAACAGAAAATAATTAAGCTCAGTTACTCACCGATTGAGTAGGCGATGAGGGATTTAGATTTGGGGAACATTTCATAGTTGGGATTTTAGAGCAGTGGTCCTCGAGAAGCTTGTCAATGCGGCTGCGGAGAGTGCTCCAGAATCGCTTATCAGAGGATGGACTGAACAGAGGAGAATCCATGAAGAAGTTCGTCGATCCCTGTAAATACATCAAAGAAATGCATGAGGAAAAAATGCACCAGCAAGTTGTTAGAGGAAGAGAAGTAGAAGAAAACGATGATGAAGTAACCTCGTTGACGTGGGCAGGTGACGGTGTCTCCACTGAAGCAGCCATAAGAGGGAGAGAGAGAGAGAGAGAGAGGGAAGTGTAACGGCTAGTTCTCAGAGAACTAATGGGATTGGGGAATTTAAATAGACGCGCGGATTCAAGCCAACGTTCTAAAATCTAATCTGAGAGCTGATCTGCTCCACTCCTTTCTAGGATTGTGATTAATAAAGTGACGTTGCTTTCTAGATTCGGCGACCTACTTTGTTGTTTGGATCTTACGGCTGCAGTTCAGTTCTCCAAGGACCATCAACGGCCTTTGTTAATTAATAGTGATAATTTGGATCCATGCATATTTAAATTTTTAATACAGTAAGCCCAGTTATTGGTTTGGCTTGGATAAGGCGACGCAGTTGTCTCTATTTTCCAACCACTTTAATTATTAGACAATTTGATTTTCTTTTTTAATATAGAAAAATTTACTACACTAATCTAATCTAATATAAAAAAAGAAAAAATTAAAAATTTTGATCGAATACAAAATATTATATTGCGAACTCAGTAACAATTGTCAATGAGCCAGTCAACACCCGCAAATATTTTGATTCGTTACAAAAATAAATCGATCAAAATTTATGTACTTTTTTTTTAATTTCAAATTCATTTTTAAAATGAAAAACACAAATTTTTGCATGTAATTTTGTTCCTTTTTTTAACGTTTTTTGGTCCCCAAGGACCGACCCAGGTTTATCTTGTACAAGAAATTCCTGGTTCTCATCTCATGCAATTAGGCTCAGAAAAGCAGTAGTCAATGGCCAGTCTCGCGTCCTCATCCTCTGCGCTCTTCTCTTCTCCATCAGCCAACTTCCATCAGCCTTCTCTCTCTCCTCCTTCTCCACGCCTGTCTCTCTCTTCTTTCTCTCATTTCTCTGCTCTCTCTTCCTCTGTCTCTATTGCTCCTTCTTTTGTCACCTATCCCTTTAGTCCCAGGCGCTTTAATCCATGTTCCTTGAGCGTCAAGGCCATTGCTGCAGGGAAGAAAAATGTGCTGATAGTGAATACCAACAGTGGTGGGCACGCAGTAATTGGATTTTACTTTGCAAAAGAGCTTCTGGGTTCTGGCCATGAGGTCACTGTACTGACTGTTGGTGATGAGAGCTCGGACAAGATGAAGAAGCCCCCATTTAGTAGATTCTCAGTTAAGATTTTCACAGTTTCATCGTTATATTGAATGTCCCGTGCCGTTGTGAATTAGAAAGAACATTTTGGTGACAATAGTCTTTGTGTATTAATTTCTTAGGAACTTGTGAGTGCTGGAGGCCGAACTGTGTGGGGAGATCCTGCGGATGTTGGGAAGGCTGTAGGAGGATCAGCATTTGATGTGGTGTTGGATAACAATGGCAAGGATTTGGACACTGTAAAGTAATGATGCTTTAATTATTGCAACCATACTTGTAGTTTTCCGTATTATGCTTTTTTTTTTTGTAATTAACATGATTGTGTTCACTGCTTTCCATACATGGCTTGTAGATACTGGGACTGAGTTTGAATCCTTTTAGTAGTTAACGGACCTTTAAAAATGATCAGGGGCTTTGGCTTTGTGGACCTTAAAGGTCCCACAGCTAGCTAGTACGTTGAACTTCTAGCTCTGGGAATGATTTCTTTGGATATTTCATTGATAACGCTTGACTTTTGAAGCTCATGATGTGTCTTAACATAATTCTATAGTGACTCTTGAAGTAGATTACTGTGATTTGATCCTATGAATAACACCCTTGCAAAATGAGTCACTAATATTATTATAATGAGAAGCACTGTATTGCCTCAAAACTGTTCCTTTGATGCCCCCCATTTTCCTTATCAGATGAGAACAATTCATTGTAATAGTCATCTTCACACGCAGGCCCGTGGCGGACTGGGCAAAGAGCTCCGGTATAAAGCAATTCTTGTACATCAGCAGCGCTGGTATTTATAAGCCAACTGACGAGCCTCCTCATGTTGAAGGGGTATGATATTTCGTTTACAATTAGTCAGAGCTATTGATTTGAAGGCTGGACTGCTTATGCTAAACTGAAATACTGTAATACCAACGCATGCTGCAGGATGTTGTGAAGGCCGATGCAAGTCATGTTGGAGCGGAGAAATATATTGCAGAGATATTCAGTTCATGGGCAGTGTTTCGTCCCCAATACATGATAGGATCTGGCAACAACAAAGATTGCGAGGAGTGGTTCTTTGATCGTAAGTAGAAAATCTTTCTCAGCTACTAATCTTTGTGTTAAGTTATATAAAGCCTCAAGCTAGCTACCTTGCACACTCAGAGATTGGCATATTATTTATAAGTCAGTCTGATTAGTTTTTCTATGTATTTTCCTACTGGTTTACTCTGACCAGGAATTGTTAGGGACAGGCCAGTTCCAATCCCTGGTTCTGGAATGCAGCTCACAAACATCGCTCATGTTAGGGACCTGTCCTCCGCACTTACTCTTGCAGTGGAGAACCCAGACGCTGCAAGCGCCAACATTTTCAACATTGTAAGCGACAGAGCTGTGACTTTGGATGGAATGGCCAAGCTTTGTGCTCAAGCTGCTGGTCGCCCTACTAACATCGTGCATTATGATCCAAAAGCAATTGGAGTCGATGCAAAGAAAGCTTTTCCTTTCCGCAACATGGTAATCAAAACTATATTGCAAATTAAGTCATTTCATATAATAACCATAAGCTCACCTTGCGCACATTCATATAATGAAGGCTTTGAAGCCACTTGGGACATCTCTTAGACCAAAGCTATTGGGATGAGATGATAGGATCTTTCGGTATCAGAATCATCCTGTTGGGTCGAACCCATTAAGCCCAAGAGGGTCTTCCTGCTGGATTCAATCCACCGGGTTGTGATTGTTGGCTAGTAGAGGCTGTCATTTACTAATTTAAAGTTTTGTTTCATTCACGTTTGATATTATTGTGAGATTATTAATTCATTTGGTGTACCCAACAGCATTTCTATGCAGAACCAAGAGCTGCCAAGGATATTTTGGGATGGCAAGGTACCACAAATCTCCCTGAAGATCTCAAGGAGAGATTTGAAGAGTACGTAAAGATTGGCAGAGACAAGAAACCTATTAAATTTGACCTGGATGACAAGATACTAGAGTTCCTTAAAGTTCCAGTAGCTGCGTGATCAATCAAAAACCCAGAGACCTTTTAATATACATCTCCATTGCACGTGACTATGAGCTGCAGATTCTTCTTTTTCTACTTTGTTTTTCCTGTCAGTTATATCTTCAGTACTTATTTAGTTTTGGCGTACTTCGACGTATTAAATTTTAACAATAACACTTTAAAACAAGAAAAGAAATGAAGATATAAATTAAAGTTATTAGATCTCTTTCCATAGGCCTATTCTAGTCTGCATTCATCAGCATAGTAAGAGCTTAACTTGGGACAGTCAAATTCAGCAATCTACTTGACCCAACTTTATCAGGGATTTAAAATAATAGCACGACCTACAATTTTTTTCCGATAATGTCCATGAAGAATTTAAAGTGCTATAAGACGATTTTGCAGTCACAATTGTTAAGCAAACATAAAATGAAAAAAGATGAGTGCTTACGAGCAATTAAAGGAAACAGGTATAACAGAGCATATAACTAGATTCTAGTTCACATAAAGGTTATCAATACAGAGCCTGATCTACAAGAAAGGATCTTGAAACTTACCTAAATGCAGCCGGAGATACTTATACAGGAACAATATTATTATCCAAAAATCGAACTCCATTTAAGTAATTAGTAGAGAAAGACAGCAGACTGTGTGTTAGGAGCCCTACCCTTCTAGCTTGATGTCAAGTCCCTTGAGTCTTGATTCTAATTCATCCTCGTTGTCAGCACCCTCCTCTTCAGCATCCTCATCAAGATCTTCTCCTTCAGGGTCATTCTCATCCAACGGCCCAAGCAGACCAGGTGAATTCTTAAACATATCCTTCACCTCATCAATCCCCTCATCGGAAATGTAATTACCATTAATATTTAGCAACTTGAATCCAGGTTTACGAACAACAACTTGAGCCAAAAGCCTTGCCCCAGCCCTTCTAATTAAATTTGTGCTCAGATCAACCTCATGCAGTTGTCCATGACCCTCTTCTAATGCTTTGCCGATGAGAATTGCACCTTCATCTTTCAGTTCATTCTCAGCCAAATTTAACCTCATAAGGAATTGTTTTGCAGCTATACAGGCTGCTAAGGAAGCAGCAGATTTGGCTGTAATGTCATTGCCAGCAATATCCAAAACTTCAAGTGAAGGTGCAGACTCCTTGAGAACATTGGCAAGAGCTTCTGCACCTTCATCCTCTAAGTTAAGATAGCTAAGGTAAATTTCAGTAAGATCTGCAAAGACAGAAAGAGTTTTACTCAGAGCCATTCCAGCTTCTACACCAAACATATTGTCACGCAAATCAAGCTTCTTCAAACAGGTACAGGTTCTTAGTGCTTCAGCTAGTGCTATGCCCCCTTCTGAGCCCACCCTAGTAGAAGAACAGCGGAAATCCTCCAAAACAGGTGACCGTTTCACAATCTCTGAAATAGCAACCGCCCCTTCATCTCCTGTCATGTTATTGTAAAAATGAATGACCCTTAGCTTTTCAGACGATGGAATTAACTCAGAAACAGCTCTTGCAGCTTCCTCTGAGATACCATCATTCATCAAATAGAGCTCCTCCAAACTCTTCTGTGATCTCAAGAGTGATCCAAATGCTCTAACTCCCTTCTCACCCATGGCATTATTTGAAAGGTTCAGATACCTCAAAGTACATCCTTCCAGGGCAGAAGAAAATATACTCATGACTTCAAGAGCTTCTGCTTCTGGCCTTCCTGCAACAAAATCTGATAGGTCCACTTCAGTCAACTGATCTTTTAAGGATAATAAGATAGGCAGTGCAACACGGGCTGCATCCAAACCAAAGCTTTTATTGCTGAAGCATATCTTAGTATATGAATTTCCGTGCTCTCTTAGTGGTTTCAAAAGCTCCTCAGCCTCCCCTGCTTCAATAAAGGACCGGTGACCACAAGATAAATCAAAGACAGTGCCAGTAGTGAGCTTCTCAGATGTCACCTCTCTATCCTCCCTAGTCCTGGGGCCCCTTTTTAGAACTTCCAGCATAAGCCTACTTGATTCTTTGGCATATATTTGCACTGCAGAACCTCCATCACCATCTGGTTCCTTTTCAAAGTGTTGGTTTGCATTTGCAAAAGCAATTTCTTCTATTTGCTTAGCATCCTCCTCAGCATCTTCTTTACTAAGCAGGCCATACTTCCTAGAGAAAATGGATGGAGTTATGAGATTCCTGGTCATTCTATCTACAAGCTGTAGCCTGGTACCCTGACTAGGGGGCCATAATTTGACTGATGTCAGGCGGTGGCTGAATGTTTGTGTCACAGAATCCATGCCTATGTGACCTGAACCAAGTATATAACATTAAAAACCTCTAACAATACCAAAATCCAACAGATTGTTACTTAATCATCATAATCGAACTGTTTACAACTATGTAATAGAAAATGTAGTATTTAAACAGGAATATCCAAAACTACTAAAAACGTGGTAAGCTACTTTCACATGTCTACATAAAACTGAAACCAACTTAGCAAACAAGCTACTGAACCACAAACTTGAACAAAGACATTTACAGTTAGGGTACATCAGATAGCAATAAATATTCAGCCATTGATTACAAAACTAAAACATACCAGAAAAATAAAAGGAATTGAAAGAAAGAAATGAAAGAAAAATAACACATCCATGCATTAGAAAAATGAAAAGAATAGTGAATCAATAAACTTACTGTGCATCTACTACTTATTATCAAAAGATACAAAATATAATCAAATTAGCACCAGAACAGTTGAGACAGGCAAACCATACAAACTTTGCTCCAGGGAGGTGATGCTAGCAGCAACATGAGAAGGCAACGGTGCAGTCACCAAAAGGACATCCAAAGTTCATTACCAAAGAAGATTATATGCTTATAATATAAAAGAATAATTCAAAGTTTGTTACCAAAGATGTATATATGCTTATAATAGCGTAAGTACATCTTAGAGGGCTTAAAAATGCACAAAAAGAACTTTTTTTTTTTCACTAGTGTTTCTGTGTGTTGAAAAGAGAGAAATTTGTAACTGCCTTAACTATATTTTACAAACGCGTTCTTTTCTTATCTGACGGATAAATGAATATAAAATCCTAAATCCAAATTCTTCAATCCAAGAATACAAACATTCAAAATGGAAAACAATTCCTTATAACTACTAAAGGGAAGCTAGGGTTTTATAGATCCAGACAACTACTAGTAACAGGATAAATCACATAGATCTAAACTTCGATTAGCCCTACAATCTGAGAATACGCTAGCATACAGAAAAGGAAATGACAAAATTACATAACTAACTCCTCCCTTCCTAAAAACTATTAAAGAAATAACAACTAAAACTGGAAAAAAAATCTCAGAATACTACCAAATCTATACTCCAATCTACCATAGATTAGGTTATATTTCTACAATTTCTCAGTCACCAATAGAGCAGCAACAAGTAAAGCAAAAAAGAAAAACACCATACAAACATATTCAGTGCCTAAAATGAAATGGAAAAAGTATTCGAAACCCTAGATTTTCGCGGGAAGCAAACAGTGAAGTGAAAAACCCTAGAAAATTAAAATAGTAATGGAAGGATAAGAGACGGCACAGCAACTTTTACCTTTCGTTTTCACAAAACAAAAAACGAAGAAGAAGAAGAAGGAGTTTCTGGGAATCAGTGGGTTTTATTGATGAAAAAAAAAAAATCAAAATTAAAAAACAAAAAGAAGAGTGCGGGAGCAGGCGGTTATTGGAGGGAAATCATGAAACTCTGAAATCTTAAAACTTAAAATATTGGGAGCCAACCAAGGCGTTACGTTTACGTTCTTCTCTCTTCTATAATGACGACATTACCCCCCAAGTTTTCCATTATTCACGTCGCAGCCTCAGTGGGCCTGGAGCGGATTGGGCCGTAATTTGAACTTGGGCTACGCAATTGCGCTGACCCATAAAGGCCCATTAGATATGATTAATTATTTAATTTTTTTTGTATTAATTTTATGAATAATAAACTTTAATCAATGCTGCGGGAACCGACATTAGGCCAGCTGTCGTATACGCAAAGGATGGGTGGCTGTATTTGCAATGGACGACATGGTAGCAATGCTAATGAATTTGTAGTTTCAGTTTGTCTCCTTTTACCAATCCAATATTCTATTATTATAAGCTTCCAAATAAATGTATACATAATTTTATTACGACACCTCATGTGCAGCCTACGCATGAGACATGCAATGAACCTTAAAATTTGTCATTGGACCCACCAACAAGTGCTATTTTTCTGCTCTGTAATTAATATCATCATCCGTACGCTGACTTGCCAAGCTTATTTTTTATTCATAAAATTATATTTACTTTCCAATTTTTATTCCTAATGCTATCTTGCTCCTGTGAATACAATAAAACTAATACAAGATTCATCGTGTTCTTATTGAATGGTAAAAGCTGAAAAAGCATTTGGTAATGACGCTGACTCACACACTTCCATTCCTGTCAATTTTGGTAAGACACCAATCAGATTAATAGTGAATGATATTAAATTAAAGCTCTATTTATTGCATGGCAATAGAAACAACACTCGTAAAATTAGTTAAAGATAGTTCTTAGCCAAGCAAAATGGCTGCTGGTTCATTTTTGGGGAAAAAAATAATAATAATAACTTTAATATGAATGAAATTGGTTGGTGGGGTCCAATCAGGCAGTAGATGGGAAAGCAAAACAGCCACTAACAGTGCTTCACAAAAGCAAAGCAATTTGGAATTTAATAATTAGGACTTGGAAATAAAGGCCCGTCGTAGATCGCTCTCATTACAAGTGACCCACCTGGGTCACCACCGATGCACGCTGGCTTATCTTGCGGCGTAATTTATTTCATTTATATTTTTCTTATTATATTTTAAAAAATTTGGCAAAGAATCTCGTTATAATTTTGAAAAAAAATAAAAATTATTGATGGATAAATACCGAACAACTGTTAATGCAAATCATTAAACCGTAATTTTCAAACTCCAAAAAGATCATGACTCGAAATAAAATTAATTAAAATAAAATAAAATAATAAAAGCCTAAATTCAATAGAGAACAACTCAGTGTTTGGGTCCCGCTAAGATGGCAAGAATGAGAAGTCATGGCCACCACCCAAATAGACAATGGTAGAATGGAATGCACTACCGACACTATCTTCAATGCGAAGAGACAAAGAAGTTGTGTGTGGCTGTTGGTCTGTTGCTTGAAAAGAAACGAGAGCTTCCATGTGAAGAGGGAAGGCAAGAGAGATAAATAAATAAAGAGAAAAGCACCGCACCTATGACTGCGAGAATAATTAAATATTAAAAGGGAAAGCAAGTTTCTTTTCGCTGCCAAAACTGTGCATAGATGAGATATGGCAGAGGGAGAGAGAGAGAGAATGCCAAGCTTCCCATTAGAATAACATGGTGATGTCTTTGTGTCCGGTGTATCTTCTTCGTGCCTTTCGCTTATTTTTATGCTGAAAAACCAACCCAGTACGGAAAATTTAGACATCTCATAAGAACACAAGTAAGTTTATCTTCTATTTTTTCTTTCTCTATAGTCTTATTTATGTGCGTGTTAGCTTTGTTGTTTATACTTGTATCGCCGCCGCTGGCTCTATGACATTGTTCCCGTCTATTACTTTGGGCTTCAATTTAGATCTTGCATCCTTCGTGTTGGGATTTGATAGAAAATGTATCCTTTTATATTTTTATATGGAATTTGATAGGTGGGCTTTCCTTGTTTTGCTAATTTCTTGATTCTTTTTTCTGGGATTTCATGCTTTTGAAGTTTGCTAGCAAAACTTGGTGTATTTGTGCGTTGGTAAGACGGAAAGTTTACATTTTTATGGGTTTTTGTATGCCTTTTATGGAACATTTAAGAAATTGGGAACAGTTTTAATAGTTGGACGGTTCATTCGCCTCCTCTACTTTCAGAAGGTTACTGTTAATCTTCCATGTTTACAAAAAGGTGAAGTGGGTTAGTTGGGGTCATTATAGTCTATGAGTTTGAGATCAGAGCTTTTGTGGTAGAAAGAAGAATAGTTTGAGATCAGAGCTTCTGAGTTAGAAAGAAGAATGTTGTAGAATGCAGTAAAAGGATAGCAGGGTTCCGTTCCCAAATTGTGTCGTTACAGTTGAAGCAGATTACCTCTTAATCTTGGAACCATGTAAAATCAACTAAATTTATGGTCTTAAGTTGGTTGGTGTTAGTATACCAGTTTGAGAAGAGATGGAATGGAATACTTATGTTTGATCATGCTAAATGCCCAATTTTCAGTGTTGGTTTGATTTTATGAAACCCAGAATCTGTGATGTAAAACAAATAATAAAAAAAAAATGTGACTAGAGAATTTGGTTTAACAAATGGGTAGCCTCAGTGAGTAAGAAATATTTTGGATGAATATGCATGAAAAAAATTGTTTGTAAAGACTAGATTCCTGAGTAATGCATAATTAGACCAACTTCTTGTTAAATTACCACCATTTCCAAAAACTTATACTGTTAGGAGATGGGTTTAATATGTATATCAAGTCATGATATATGTAATCCATGGAAAGATATTGATTTTTGTATTACATTGCAGATTTGACATGGGAACTCTGGGAGTTGACACAGAGGCTGTAGGATCAGATGTTTACCATTCTTTGGGGCTTAAAGGACTAGGCAAAGGAGTTGCGAAAGTTCCTCGGGTTCTGTCTCTTGTGTCTTCACTATTTGATAAATCTGTCCAAAGAAATGAGATGCTATTGGAGGCAACGCAGATTAAAGATGCTGTTACGATATTTCATGGTTTAAGAGCTCCTACTTTAGGCATTCGGCAATATATAGATCGCATTTTCAAGTACTCCGGCTGCAGCCCTTCCTGCTTCATTGTTGCAAACATCTATGTGGATAGATTTCTTCAATGCACTGAGCTTCATTTAACTTCTCTTAATGTCCATCGGCTTCTAATTACAACAGTGATGCTAGCGGCGAAGTTTAATGATGACGCGTAAGTTCTAGTCTGTGAACCAGATTTATGTGATCTACCTATTAGTTTTTTTGAGTTATCACACATCAAGTAAATTGTTTATGGAATCACCATAAGGGCGGCTATCTGTCTTTCTTGAGACCCATACTTGGCATGTTTTTATGAACTGAGCATTCAACCAGGTATTCCCCCCCACAACATCATAAAATGAAAATAAAATAAAATAATTCAAAATAAAATACACAAAATGGAAAATAGATAAAATAACAAAAAAGAAAAGAAAACGGACAAATTATTATGAGCATAAAACTTTTTTGTCTTTCATACTGTATCTGTTAATGAGCTTTGCAAGCCATTGGGTTAACACAATTCATCCATGAGCATACTCTGTAAATAATGATCTTGATAAAGAGGGCAATCTTGTTTTGGTGTTTTTGATTACTTTGATATGAATTCCTGACACTAATTTTGTAACATGGTTTTGCAGATTCTTCAACAATGCATACTATGCCAAAGTGGGAGGAGTAAGCACAGCAGAGTTGAACAGATTGGAGATGAAGTTTTTGTTTGCAATTGATTTCAGACTTCAGGTTAGCGTAGAGACATTTGGGAGGTACTGTTTGCACTTAGAGAAAGAATCTGCGGAAGGACAACAAATAGAACGGCCAATCCAAGCTTGTGGAATTAAAGAGGGTTGGTCGAACAAGGATGAATCAACTTGTGCTCCCACCATTGCCAGATGAAGCTGCACAAGTGCAGACTGGAAACTTGTGGAATGTATCATCCACTCAGTTTTCCAGATACGTTTTAGTTAGGAACAATTCATTCGTTTGAACCATATCCCACGTGGGCACTTCGACGAAAAATCATTGTACCAACAGCGTGTTTATGTAGAAAATTGATTTGCTGCATATCATTTTCATTTTGTGATTTTTTTTTCTCAGGATACCCATTTCCTTCATACTGTGTCTTACTCTGTACTCAGATTAAGATGTGATTATTAACAGTGATTTCCAGTTTCAAATTAGCAGCCACTAACAAAGTTTTTCATCCCCTCTCCTTTTAGCTGTACTAATCGTAATCGACAGTGTACATTGCTTCTGAGAATGACAATGGAGATCACAATTAACAAGCACTTAAGGAAAGAACCCTGACTATTTCATAAATATTTGCTGTATATGATTTAATGGTACAAATTTTGAGACTTACTGTTTAGCTTTGTCCAGTGGCTGGATGGCACATCCGGAGACAAACCCTCCTTTCTCCTAGACACCTCCGTTTGACATTGTATACTTGTAAGAGACTTGCTACAATATCATCCTCCTCATCCTTGGTGAAAAGAACAATCCAACATGATTTCACACTTCGTAAAGCAAGTCAGCGTTGTTCCCAGCCTGGGATTTTCAAAACTTTCCAAGCTATTTCCATTTCCGATGCCATTACCATAATAAGAAGCTTAAGCAGACTCCATAGGGATTTGCATGTACTTGTACATCCATAAGCTATTAGCATCCTTCAGAGAAATATCAACGGGAGCTTGAACAACTTAAAAAGGCCTAGCATTGACTACCCAATAAGTATTGAACATGGAGGCCTCTCCAGAGCAATCCAACCAAACTTGCCTTTACGAAAATCTGATAAGATGCGAAAAGCTGCTTGATTACTGTCTCCATTGAACAAGTGAATTGCAAGCTTCTGAACAAATCTGCAACAGCAACACCTTTAAATCAAGCTTTCGAAAGTGAAAATTGCAGATCCACTTAAGATGGATAATTCTATACATTTTACGTCAGCCTAACTCAAAAGCAAAACTTAGACCTCTGAATTTCCATGTGAAAACATAATTACATCAATATAACATGTACGTTTTACCACAATGACCATCCACATCAATCTTGTAGCGGTTGTTAAGAGCCTTTATACCTGACAATGACGTAAAATGAAAGATTAAATGCTTGGTACTACGCAAAAATAAGTATTAATTGCTTGAACAGTAAGTGCCATTTCAATTTCGAATATATAGCAGAATTAGTTAAGAGTCAGACATGTCATTTACCAACAGATGGAAGTTTTGTCAGCATCTGTACAAGAACTGCAGCAACATCAGCAAAATCATAGGATCTCTCTCCAATGTCGTCACACATAGCAAGCTTTATTGCAGCAGACTGATCGCTAATCCTCATTGGGATTATACCAGGAGAGTCTAGCAACTCGAGGTCTTTTCCAAATCGAACCCACCTTTTTCCAGGCACAATAAAAGGGGATAGACAACAAAACAAACATATTAAAAGAGCCATTTTTGAACTACACGTTAATGTGCATGTCTGAAGAACAGCATATGTATCAATAATCTTAATTTTCATTGGCTGTGATTAAATGCAGGAATTATAGAATTTATAATCTTTAAAGGGTGTCACATTTTCTCTTCCATGGATATCTACGTAACCAAAAAGCAGAAATGCATACTTCAATTCTCTTGTAACACCCGGTCTTGGAGCGGCTGCACACATCGTCGCTTCAACAAACGGTTTATCAATGATGATTTACCAACATTTGGATACCCAACTATTCCAGCTCGAACCTGTTCGTATAAAGAATTATTGCCAATGATCTTAAAAGTTTCATCTAAAGCATCAAACTGTGATATCTTCTAAATTAAATAGCCAATATCACTCATAAAATAGTCATTTGAGGAAGCATTCAAATGCAGTTTTGTTGGTAAATATGCAAAAAAACAGGTCTTAATGTATGGGTTACAGAAAGAAAAAATAGATATTACCATACAACAATTATATTGGAACCTACCGGACGAGGAAGCAGTCCTTTGGCTCTGCGTTTGACATTGACATCTGCTGCTAATGACTTGGCTAACCGACCTAGTTTCATAGTTCCCTGCACTTGCCAAGTGAAAGCAATTATATCCTGCTATGATGTTCAAAATTCAGAAAAGAAGAAAGAGGTTTCTCTTTGTCATATACCATTCCAACTTGGCCATTGGAAAAGACAGCCCTTGTTCCTTGCCTTGCAAAATAAGATGCCCAAGCATTTCTGTCTGCCGTGGATATCATATCTTCTCTGTTCAAGACCAAAATTCTTTTCCTATTACCAAGCCATGAATCCATCTGTTCAAAAAAAGCTAAAAATCTCAGTCTAAAAGGTGGTGTCTAATTGGAGCACTAAAAAGCATCTAGTGGTCGATGTAAATTTGTGACATTGATCGAATCAATTCTTTCTAATTCTGGAATTTAGACACAATGGTTTCCATGAGAAGGTTAATTACTGGACTGGGTTTTAATCATAACTGATGGTTCTAAGATTAGTATAATTTAGTAAATAACAAATTGCGAAGCTCACTAACCTTTGGATGACTAGTGGACAAAGGAATTCTAGCATCTCGAACCTCTATCACCACGTCCATCAACCTGAGTTGTTCTTTAAGTTCTTTTTCTGTTTTTGCTATATGACCAGGATACCACTGTCCAATTTCCAGCACCCAATAAGCATATTGGAAAGAAATTATCAGCTCCAAATACTGAAGGTTCTATCTACCAACCTTAAATTTAAATACAATTTCCATAATAACAGCTAATTCGCACCTGAACAGGACGCAGTGCCTTAGTCCAGTGATAAAGATCAGTATCCAGATCAACCCAATCATTGTCAACTTGGCAGCCAAAGGAACTGGCACTCTCATTTTCATAGTACTTTAGGTTTGTCCCGCCAACAATCTGCAGCATATTCCATAAAAATTAAGAGCATGACAACATCACTCAAAGAACTTTAATTATTCATATCAAACTCAGCACGCAATATCACAATTAAAGAGCAGAAACATGTGATTTTACACCACCAAGCGTCCATTTAATCCCAAATGAACATTTGGATTGACTGAAAAATAAATAAATAAATCAAATGCAAAGTGCACCCACTGATTTAACTAAAGCCACCATTTTTATCAATGTATTCATTCAAGTTTTGAAAAAGGAAAAACCGTTTGTAGATTACAATTTAAATTAAAGGCTAAGAACACGAAAGGAAAAGGGAAAAAACTGCATTTTTAAACCGGAGCTATGGCTTCTAGCTAGCTTTTAACTCGTATACAGAAAACTAAAAAACTATGATTAAATTTAAGGAAAAACTGCAAATTATGAGTGATAAATATAGAATGAATAACTGAATTAAATACTACAGCAAATATACGTATAGGTCGGTGATTATTGCCTGTATAGTAGGAGGAGGCCATGACAGAGGACCAGTAGCAGAGAGAGCTGTACTAGAAAGTGATTTGCTTCGGCACTGAGATGAGTTCCCCGGGAGCGAGGGACGGTTTGGCATCCAAAGGCCTGAGAGTTGAACAGCCATAGCTGCTTCGTGGAATTTTAGCGCTCCCTCTGCCTCGGATAATTAGATTTACGAAAACAAAAATAAATAAATAACATTTATAAGAACAAGTAGACGACAGGTCGAGTCTCGCAAACAACATGTCGTTTACTATGAAGCACGACGAGCATGGCAAGGGTGGAAGTTGATCCGTGACGTGTCCAAAATTTCATCATCCAAAACGATTCGTTGGAACAAAACGACTTATGTATGCTACATGTCGTACTCGACTTGGTTATTATTGGATTTAACATTTTTAAAAAATTTCTACAAGAGTTTAGACATGAAGCCCATAAATTCCATCATCAAAAACTCTTTATTTGTATTTAAGTTTACTCAATTACATTTTGATAATATTACCATATTATATCTCCACTTTTTTGTTTTTTGGCAAATATTACAATAAAATCACCTTTTTACTTTAAAGTTGATTTTTCTTAATCAAGATCAATTTTCTATCTAGAAAATCAATTTTACTACATTTCAGTTTTTCCTTAATAAAAAAACATTTTTTTCTGTAAGTTGCAACATGAGTATAAATTCCAATCATTAAAACACCAAAGTCGTTAAAATAGTTCAACTCTCATTTGTATTTTACTTTACTCAATTACATTCTGATAATATTACCATATTATATATCCAAATTACTTATTATCCAAGCTGAAATTTAAATCTAAATCATTAATTTAAGTAAACTCAAGTTTCCATTTAACAAGAGAGTTGGATTAGATAACAATAATCGATCCAACGGAAATCTAAAGCACATAAAATGAATCTAAAAAATAAAAAGATCCAATGAATGGCCCAAGAACAAATAAAAGACATAATTATAAAAATCTTGAGTTCCGATAAACACTATTAAGCCGATTACACGTTACGACTCGCCAGGTGAGGTGAACACCAAAAGGACCAAGCAATATTTTATGCACACGTCAACTTGGCATTCCCTTGCTCTTCCAAGTGGCTCGTGGGAAAAAAACATCCAATGAAATTACAAAAGATGTACAAAAATAAAAGCTACAGAGTATCCATACATTCACTCTGAGTGAAGAATCAAAACTTTGGTGTTATACCGCATCTATGCCTGCGACAAATCTTCATACCGGATAGCCTTTGCAAGCGATTTAGCAAAGCAACTGTGTATCTCGGGTATGATGTGTTGAATCAGTCGGGAGTACCTGAAAATTTTTCATCAAAAACAATATTTTCTCTCATTTCATATACAGAGGGAGAGACAGCTACAGCAGAATTTCGAGAGCTTGGTGTGAGACACTGGAAGTCTTAAAAACTATTTTGAGCTTAAATTGTGAGTTGGTTTATTCCCAACATGCTAGTTCTTCTACTCAAAAACTAATTAGATTTTTAAGCAATCTATAATAAAACGTACAAAACGGATATACCTATAGATGCTTCAAGCACGTGAGTTTATGAGAATGCATTCACGTCCAAAAATAGAAATGGGAAGAAGAAAGTTTAAACATTACATACCATGGTTTGATACTCAATTTGTCAAATTGCTCCAGTATGAATAGGATGCAAGCTTGCCTTAATGACATGGCATTATAAGCCTCTGATAACTCGTAGAGGACGGAAACATTTTCTGCAGAAATATTCTTGAGATAGAAAATAAGAAGCCGTCATGCAACTAGTAAAACGGATTATGAAAGAGCTATTATTTACTAAAAAACAAAAAAAAAACTCATCTCACTGCTCACCTGTGCAATGGCATGCTCACAGAGACGCTTAAGACCCTCTAAAAGATACTGATCAGCAGCCATGAGTAGATCCTGAGCTATATCTATATCGACACCTATGGAACCCGTGTATATGAATCTAGAAACACAGAGAATATCAGGTAAGTAACCAGGGAAGAAACTGAACACTCATACTTTCTTAATGAAACCAGGACAGTAACGCTCCACCTCATCATCAACATAAAAACATCCCATCTGATATTTGGGATCTTTATGTCTTGAGCATCCCTCTCCTGCAAAATACATATTAAAGAAGTTAACAGATCTGTATATGTAATATCTACTTGTACGTATATATATGTATATGTATATAAGATGAGTACGAAATTTGAAGATAAATCTCTTACATTTTTGTATAACAAGAAATAGCAGGTCAGCAAGTTTTTATAAGCCAATAGGGAAATAAATAGAGTTTAAGGAAGTCACCCGGTAACCACCATCAAACATTGCTCGAAATGCATCAGATGAAGCAAGCAGACAAAGTCTGTGAGCATAAAACCGTTTACCTGATGAAGAAAAACATATACAAACAGAAGTAAGTTGCATTCAACAGAATTTATAATAAATTAGATTCATAAAAATGTGATAGAACATTCCCACCTTCAATTATGAAGGTGACGTCAGAAAGGGTAGAATTGTTTACATATTGCTCACCTAGATACACCTGAGAAAAAGATTGTGTGAATGGCAGGAACCATATATTTGAACCAACATGAAGTCACTTATTTGTTTATATTCCGGATGTCCATGCCTACAAGTTATAATTAACAGACACCAAAAATAACAGAGAAACAATTTTAAACTTATCCATAACCTAAACAAACTTGGGATTATGTTTATGAGAAAAGAATGCAAAACACTACAGCATTATTTTAATCTAAAATAATTATAGTTAAAGCATTAGAAAAGATGAGTGACGAGACAATGCAAAACACTACAGCATGAAGTGATATTAACAAGCTAAGTAAATATCATGTCAAGGAATTATGTTCAACTTTAGTGCATGATTGTATCCCCATAACAAGTCCCCCAAAGGCATAGTCAAATCCTCATGCAATAAACCAATGAGATATCTGAAGAAAACCTGTGGAGTTGGGGATGGGGGAGCTGTGTCCATTGGAGAGAGTGAAGTAGCTTTTGTAGCCAACTTGTGCAAGGCCAAAGAACCATCTCGTTGTTGCTTTGAGACTGTGGACTCGAGAAGCCCTAACAGCAACTCTAATCCTGAGGGAAGAAACTGAGTATCCTTCAAAATATTAAACTTGTAAAACTCTGCAGACTTTGCAATGGACATAGCAACAAGTCTAAGCTTAAAACAACAATTTATGGTTAACTTGATTGATTAAAAAATGTCTTCATTTTTAAATAAGAAAAGAGAAGAAGGGAGAGGAAAATACAATCACATTATACCAACCCATATGATTAAAAATACTTAAATCATACATACAGTGAGAATGAACAAAAACATATCACATAGATAAATAAAGCTTATATATTATATTGGATTCTATGCTCTACAAATTTCCAAGATTTAATTTTGACTTAGTGCTTGCTATGAATGTTAACAAAATAAAAGAAAATAGATAAATTACCTTCTAGTTTTATGCTTAATCTTGGCTTGAACTTACTACATTAGTTTTTCAGTTTTATTCAATCCATTTGCATTTGTTTGATCAAGGATCCCAGGTTGATAAGACACATTCTTTTTGGACTTTAGTTTGGTTCAGTGTTCAACTATTTAATTGTAACTGACATGTATACATCTATCTCCAAAAATCAAACCACTAAAGTAACCTTAACACAAGAAAGCAAACACCAATTTATAAATCTATAATACCTACCATTATTATCTATGAAAATGGTCTTCCGATCACTAGGGTTACAAAGATGTGCAAGAGCCAGAGCCACTCGTCCTTTAACTGTTATATCGCCAACCCGCATCAGATATAACAGATGGTTTAGTACCTGAAAAAGAAAACAACAAATTGAATCCTGATACAACAATTATGCTTGGATAATAAACCTATACATAGGAAAAATACCTGACACTATTTTTAAATAAAAGCTAAAGGCACATTTACAAATTCAAATAGAAAAACAAGACAGCCGAAATAGTCAATGACATGTGAGAAAACTCACTCTCCCATGAATCTTCTCCTCTATCCTTTTCAATGTCTTTGCCACACAATCTTTAGTAGGCTGCAAGTATCACATATTGAATATAATAAGATGAGAAAGCTATAGTGGAATATAGAAGAGTGGATAAGAATAATCCAGCATCTGTATACATCATAACAAATAATATACAAAACCGTTAGAGATAAATACTTGAGCTAAGAATTCTCCATCGTGAAGTATTTGAACACCTCCATCCTTGATAAGATCCGCAACATTATCCTAAAGATAAATTTCAAATAAATTCCAACAGATTAATAGCACTAAATGATTGATAAGGTCAACAGACTGCAATCTGATAAGCAATGAAATAACAAACAGCTCACCTCATTATCTGCAAGACCATATAGAGCAAAAGTAGCATTATGTTGCAGAGATGCATTTTTTGAATCAATAAGCTTGAGTAGAGGCAATATACCACCACTATGCGCAATGCCAGCTTGGTTGTGTGTTTCCTAAAATATGAATTATTCAGCAAGCCAGAAATAATACATTCCTTGCCTAGATTGCTACCTGTATCTACTTTAAAAACTTATCACACAAATTAATGAAAACACTTGGAGTGGTTAGAATCCAAAGAACAGCTATAATAATTAAATGTGTCCCATCCAAATTAATGAATTAGCAAGAAGTTAAGAGTTCAACTTATAACAGCAAGAAGCCAATTTCTACAGCAATGAAGGAATTTCAAAGTATGTTCGGGGACAGTTTCAACCAACCACTAATGTAATAGCAAAGGCTATCTACACTTTTTATAATGATATTGTACAAAAATCTATATTTGCTTCTCTGTATAAATTCATTAGGAAAGAAGAGGACTACATAAGTAAACCTGCGCTAGCCTCCCAAGTGCAAAGGCTGACATCTCCCTAAGCTGTGCATCTGGAGATTGAAGCATTTTAATCAATGGCTGTACAGCTCCCCTCTGAACAATATGCACCTGTTTATGAGGAATCAAAAGATTATATATTATGAAACAACAATTAGAGGATGGAAAAAGAAGATTGAGAACTCAACAATGGTTGCTTATTCCACCTTGCAATCTGAATCAGCAGCAGCGAATTGACCAAGTAATAAAGCTGCTTCTCTTTGGCTTTCCAAACAACAAGAACTATATCACAAATTAACAGCAATAAGCAAACGATTAAGTTTACTCGAAAAAGTAAGAAGCTAAAATAAAATTTACACGAAATTGCAGCAGTCTCATTTTTAAAAAATTGGGACATATTTATTAACAAAATTATCCCAAGTAAAGTTAATGCTGCAAGATTAAGAAAATGCAAAATTCATCATTGCCTCAGTAGTTCAATAACAGGTTGTAAAGCACCAGCAAGGAGAACTTCTTGCTTAATGTTTGGGGATGAGTGGACAAGATTACCCATTACACCAACCTGTTATAACACAAATGTTTAGTGATGCTAACAAAGGAGCTGGAGGATCTTCAGACAAATAATATGTAGAAAATAGATCAGAGCAAACCGCTTCATGATGTATAGCAGAATTCTCAGATTGAAGCATTAATACAAGGGTTGGTAAGGCGTTGCATTCTACAATCTGCAGTTTTGCAATTCAAGTCAACAACAGTAATGCAAATGATAAATACAATACCACATGAACTAGGAAACCTAAAAACTCGTCTCAAAAAACTTCTTTTTTTAAACGCAAATAATAGTATCACTTTAATATAATAAATTATTTTATCAGATAATCATCAACTTTTTTTTTACAACAATTTTTAACACCTGGTCAAACAAGGATTAATCACCTGATTTTTATTTTCATCATTTTTAAATGCGAGGGTTCGCAAGGCCCCAGCAGCTGCTCTCTGTACCTTTGCATCAGAGAACTCAAGTAGTTCAACTAGAGGAGGGATACCACCTTCCGTCCTGAATGTGCAGTCAAAGATATAAACATGCACTGATTTAGAATTAGACCTTATAAACTCATGCAAAGAGAGCAAACCTGACTTGGGCTTTGATTCTGCTATTTTCATGAGCAAGATTAGTGATTGCATCAGCTGCTCTCCTGATTACACCAGTGATAGCTCGAGAGTTGCAACTATAACCATTCTTATGCCTCTTTAGCAGGTCCACGAGATGTGATAAAGCTCCCGCATCAACTATCAGTTGTTGAAGCTCTGGCTGTTAATAAAGAATAGACAGAGAAAGTATAAATAAATAAAAAATACAGCATGAGCCAAAAACCAGGCCTTTAAGTCATAACATAAAAGAGCTACCTGTCAAGAAATAAAAGAACTTCACACCCAATCATGTTAATACCATCCATGACCACATCTCCACAACAATCTCAACATTGGAAATGAGAAAATATACATATATTCACTGGTTACACACTACCTTTCCAAGATGAGGAAAACAAAGAACACTCCTAGCCATATTAACACAAGTACACAACCAAATACTATAGAAACCTGCCTAAACAGAACCCGAATCTCCGAACACGAGATCAGGCTCCAGCCATGTAGCCGCTCGAATAATCAGACTTTGACCTACCCTAGCCAAACTACACCAATCACAGCCCTGTTGGCAGAAGCATGCAGTTCTTACGAAAATGATAAAAGTTCAATTTCCATTTCCATCTTGCAGGAAGAGAGAAAATTCAATTTTTTAATCACACAAATTACTAATTACAGCTTATAAAAATAATTTATAATTACAGCTTGGATCTTACAATATAGCTTCTCCAATTAACTACTGATCTTCTCTTTCTCTAACAAAATTAACTAAGAAATAGAACATTTGAATAACCAATAACGATCAATAATGATGACACCTCCAATAAGAATGTAGACACAAAATTATATGCGGAATGAACGTAACGCAAATAAAAGCATAAAAGACGACCTGAACAATGTCTATAAGTAGTAATAGTAAGCATTAAATGGAAAGCAGGCGTAGTATTAAATTACTTTTACAGCAAGCAGGCCAAGTGCGAAAGCACTTCCTTTCTCCACCTCATGCTCGTACGGCAGTAAACCACCGCCACAATCCCTTGCCAGTACCGGTGCCTGTAGATGTCTAACAAGAGATGGAACTGCTCCACAGTCCACAATCACACTCACAATATCCTCTGCACAAAACAAGTACCGAAAATCACAATAACGCCAAAAACCCTAAAACCCAAAAGTATCACAATCATGCACGCTCACACACAGAATCACGTAAAAATCTAAGAAAAACACAAATAATTAACAGGTGCGTAGTATTTGCATTGACGTTGAGTTCAATACCATCCTTGGCGAGTTCGGACAGAGCGTGAGCAGAGCTCTTGGCAGCGGCACGATCGGCTTCGGAGGAAGAGAAGATGGACTCGAGGATTTGCACGCAAGCGCGAACCTCACGGATCAGATCTTGGTGAGAGTTCTCAGTCTCGACGAACGAGATCTTGCGATCTGATCTTTGTTCTTGTTCGTGTTCGTGTTGTTCAAATTCTTGTTCCAGTTTCCGCTTCAAGCTTCTTCTTCCGGAGGTGTTGTGGTCCGGGCGGTGATCCATGAACACGGCAGAAATGTTAGATACAGAGAGAGGGGATGGGCGTAGTCTAGTCTGGGGATGAAATGCTAGTTTTCGGATCTTCTTGCCGGCGCATTTGGAAAACAAGAAACGAAGGCGCAAAGTATGTTTTAATACCGATGGCATTTGAACGCCCCGCCAATTCACTTTCCGAAACGCGGCTCCCGCCTTTCGGAATTTAGTAAATCAAATTGCTAAAACGCGCGCATTATCTTCTTCTTTCTTTTTTCTTTTTCTTTTCTTTTTATTGGAATATGAAAAATAATAACTAATAATAAAATTTAAAATGAGTGATTAAGATTGTATTTGATAATATAGTTATTTTTTTTTTTTTAATTTGATTAATTTAGAGGTTGATTGGAGTTTATTAAATGTTAATTATATTACTTAATTAAGTAAAAATATAAAATAAAATAGAAAATTAAAACAACTTAAAAGTGTTTTCATTTTCTTTTATATTTTTAGTCTAACTAATATTTATCAAACTCTATCCAAAAGATAAACTAATCAAATTACACATAATGTAAGAGAAAATAACTAAAAATAAAAACAATTGTGCTACCAAATAAACCGTAAATGATAAATTTGGCTTCTCTATCTTTTTATTTTTTTAGAGGGAAATTTATCATTGATCATATGTGTTATAAAAATGTTAACACTTTTTTCCTTTTCTAATTTATAAGAAAACAATTTTAAATTTTTTCTATACACTCGTGATTTCAAATAAATCATAATATAAGACATTCATCTTATTTTTTGTTGCGCAAGCCTAACTAGTCCAGTCCAATTTTATTTTATCCAGCAACCAAACGAGCCTAAATCATATAACAATATCTATATTCATGTCAAAGGGTGATAAACTATACCTGTATTATTAGGGAACAAATTAAGCAACAATGCTACATTACCACTAAATATGCAAATGGAGTTAATAAAAGAGAAGAATATATGGAAAAATAAATGAGAGAAAAGTATGGCAGTCCGGGGTCTTCAGCGAGAGCTTATAGATCGTTCTAATGGACTTGGGACTCAAGCTTAAATATAACAGGTGAAAATAAACAATGCTTGGCAATTGAACAAGCAAATCCCAGTTTGGGTAAATATTTTACTTACTGTTTTCTTCAGTAAGTCACTCATCAGAAAGGTGGACCTTAAAGAAGCACAAGACTATTGGGCCACACCCCACCACATACAAATGATCAGCGATATTGAAGGCCAAGAGACAGCCCAATAGGCTGCGGAGGGAGTTTTGGGCTGAGCTTCAATTATTTTAGCTGTCGAAATAAAAATAAAAATAAAAATAATAATAATAATAATAAAAGTAAATAAAAAATGGAAAAAAAAAATGAAAAGGACAGGTGGCAGTAGAGTGAAAGAGGGGTTGTCGGCGGAGACAGTAAAACAAAAATATATATTGAGTGAAGAAGCTTCGCGTGGGGTTCCCAACTCATAGATTGAAGATTCCCCTCTCTCTCTCTCTCTCCCTCTTTCTCTCTCCAGCCATAATTTTTTAACCGTTCAGCTCAAGCTGCTCTTGTCCTTTTAACTTCTCTCTTAAAAGAAAAACACATGAACTGACAAAACAACTCCCGCCAAGTATTTTCTTTTCAATTGACAACAATAATAAAATATTAATAAAAAGGAATCCACCCTCCAGCTCAACAACTTGCCACGTGACCCATGGAGTAGCCTAATCAAACTACTACTGTACAGTACCACCACTGTACCCGCCCCTTGCACTTTCGCTTCCATTTGGATCCTGCGCTGCACTGCACTGCTAGCGTACTCGTTAGGAGGAGCACTCTGATCCTATTTCCACGGCACCCAAATTCCAAATCCAGCATGCATATTTCACCATCCTCAACCAATAATATAATATAATACGACAAAATGTAGGATGCCATTTGTTTCTACACAAAATAAATCGTCACCATGTGTCTGTACATATATCATCGAATCTAAAATTTATCTTTTTATATATATTTTTTTATAATGATTTGATCTGTGAAGTGGGAAAAAAATATTATATTATAAATCTATATCATATATATATATATATATATATATACATAGTATGGGATCCTAAAGACTGATGGGTTGACTTGTTTCGCGGCTGTTATATTGCTGGATCACGAGTATTATTGAAGAAATATTAATACTAATTTTTATATATTAGCAATGCATTAATTAGTTTCAAAACCCAGATTAATGTTTTGAATCAATATCAAAATATATATTAGATACTTCCTACCTAGTTAGCTACTCACTCTACTGTACTTCCGACTCTATATACCACTTGCATTGGCAATTCGCATATATGTGTGAGTAGGATCGATCACATGCATCAACATTGATACATCGATCTTCAAGTCAAAGTATTATAACTACCATTTCATAATTAAAATTATAAATAATTATTAGTCTTACCAACATATATATACATACTGCCAATTAATTGATTGAAATCTGGTTCAGCAAGAAGAATAAGAGATTGTTAAGTATTATACTTTTAATATTAATATTCAAGTAAGATAATGCGTCGATGAATATATAAATCTTGGATACTGCAGTGTAAAGGTTAATTTACAGTCCCCGAAACTAAACCTGCACGCATGCATGTGTGTCACGTGTCTGCATTCATCGGACAGCACAGCCACAGGGTCCAAGCATCAAATTCAGCTCCACTAAAGAGTGAGCGTCTGCAGAGCACTATATGTAATTTCGACCAGTTTAATTTCTTCATCAATTTCAAGATCGATTCCCATGCACAGAATAATCAAACATCGACCGGCCGGCCAGGTCCTGTAACCCGTATTAATATTCTTGAGAGACACCTTGGCCCTAACTCTGAGGTCGCAACCGTAACTCTCCGTTGACACCAACATTGAGTGAACCCATGTATTCGTTGTAACTGCGAACTTGTTTGATTACCCTAAGGGTGATTTTTAACTTAATTAATCTCCAGGTCTTTCTTTAGTATTATTAATTAATACCATAATGGACGTCGATGTTAGTTTCTTCAATTGTGAAAGATGAAGGGCTTTTACCCATGTACATTATAATTACATATATATATATATATATATATGTGTATATATCATTTATTTTCCTTTTGGGTGACAAGCACGTAAATTGTCTGCAGTGGTAGCTAGCTCTTTCCACTGGGGTCAAGTTGCAAAAAAGAATTATGGTGAGTAGTCCATTTTATTGTCAGTTTTTGACCTTATAAAAGTAAAGAAGAGCTAGCTAGCTAGATATAGCTTCACAAAATAGTATAACTAATTAAGAT
Organism: Rhamnella rubrinervis; assembly: GCA_007844105.2. NCBI lineage: Eukaryota > Viridiplantae > Streptophyta > Magnoliopsida > Rosales > Rhamnaceae > Rhamnella > Rhamnella rubrinervis. The sequence continues at coordinate 15,318,665 of CM017575.2, read as the reverse complement.
CCATCAGTTATACTCCCCACATCTTTCTTCATATATATATATATATATATATATATCAAATAAAAGCGAAGCAAAGAGAGCGCGAGTGAATTAATCAGGGACATTTATTAAATGAACATCAACAACTACGTACCAGGTGGTGGATGAATATTCATGGACGGTATGGAATGGTTAATTAGGTCGTCATTATTTCATATATAATTATATAAACATACATGCACTGAAATGCGAGCGACCTAGGCTAGCTAATATGTTCCCCTGTGGACCTGTGGGCTGTGTCACGTACGTATGTAGTAAAATCAATGAAAAAGAAAGGATCGGAGGAAACCAAATATTGAAGTGAATGTGAAGAGAAGGATGGAGACACTTTCGTCGTGTTATTGTGGAGTAAGAAGAGGACGAATAAGATATAGAAATGAGAGGGCTAATCACTACAAGCCCCAACCAGACAAGATCTTATCATAAATCTAAATCTACGATTCTGTATAATCAACACGCACACTGTATATATATATATATATATATATATATATGTGTGTGCGCTCGCGCGCGCACGTGTGCATGAGAGACCGGAAACATAACGGAATGGGTGTGATAAGTGATGTAGATTTGATGCTTAAATATTGTTGGGTCAGGATCTACGTACGCTTAGTCAAGTCCTATACATAAAAACTCATATCTTCTTGATTTTTTTATTTTCTTTTTATTAATTGAATTTTGTTTGTTTGCATGTGTATTTTTTTGTACACGTAATATATATGTGTATATATATATATATATATATATATAGAAGCAAGATCAAAACCGTGGGCGACTATTAACCGGCGCCTCCAACATTAATTTGGCTTAACTTTGAAGGAGTAGCTATAGGAAGCACCAATGATTCATATACATTTATATACTTGATCCTTTTTTCTACTTTGTAATTGAGATCTTGGGCTCGAGATTCTCTTAATTAATTTCCAGTTAATTTAATACTGTAGTAATAAGAGTAGATAGCCATTATAATAATAATTTGGTAAATAAGCAAATTAAAGTAAGGAATTGCAAATCTATATTCATTAGACTCCAAATGAAAAGGTTAGGGATTCTTCTTGAACCTAATTATGATTTGGAATATTAACTTCCAAGTTAGGGTTCAGGACTCAAATTGGTTGAATATATTAATCACATTCAGTACATGCTTCGTGTCATTAAATATAAGAAACAGGTTTGATATACATTAATTATGTCCTACTCAATTATGGTGAAGAAATCTATTCCTCATAAGTCACAATAACTAACAAATTAATGATCATTAATGTCCCCCACCTGCAGTAAAAGCAAACTAATTATTTACATTCCATAACAAGAAAAAGAACAAATTAATAGGAAAAAACAAGTGAAACAAAAGTGAATTTACACTGCCTTGAGTTTTTCATCTAATAAAGGAAAGTATTGCCAAACAGAGTTAGAAGCAATTTAATGCGAGCAATTACAATAGCAATAGTTACTTAGAACCAGAAGTTCAAGAATGGTTATGTCAGAATAAGAGGGAATGGAAGGGTTATCCATATATTGGGTGTCCTTTAGCCTCTTTCATTTGCTCAGATGCTACTTAATTTGTAGGCTAAGAGCTCGGATACTTGTCATTTATATATAATATGAAGTTACATACTGAGAGCCAGCTCTTATTTAATGATTTTTTTGCTTTTGGTACAAGCTGAGACATATATAATGGAAGATGCTAGCTATATGTACTTGATCAGCATTAATACGACCAGAAGTTAATTAGTAAATAATCAATGACCCATGTTGTTTTTCATTCCAAGATTAATGAACACTTGAACAAGTATAAATATGGATGCGTCACTTGATGAGGTCTCTCATTTAAATAATTGAGAGGGATCAAAAATTTTCTTTCGTTGTCCCTCCTTATTTTTCAATCCTTTCGTGAAACGCCACAATCTATATTAATCAAAGTATTCTATCAGATTATGGTATTATATACACACAGCATACATATATTGCATATTATATAGTTTGTTCATAGTAAGTTTTCATGCATATGACAATGCGCTGTTAGTTACGGGGTGTAATTGAAGAGAGGATTTCTATAAAAATCCCAATTATAATTTAGCTCCTGCTTTACGCGACCAATGTAATTATAACCTGCTTAATTAAATTAAGTAGTCCAGTATGTACGTGTGTCAACCAAACCAAACTTCCAAGCAACTTTTGCGAATTAGCTTTATTTATTAATATTTAAATTTATTGATCAGACAAGGTGTAAATATATATAAGGTGGCGGCGGATATATGGCAAATATATAAATTTGTGTACATAAAAAATATACCCAGTGCAGCTCTTTTGGACGCATGAATGCTTTAAAAGTGTATTCGTCAGCTTCTAATTGGCGAAAGCACTAGATTCAATTAATTGCTCCGAACATTATGCTTAATAAAAAAATACTTGGTTAATAGCTTAAGGAATGACAAAAAGCACTTTAAAATTACATATATAAAAAAAGAGTAAAGGGGTCTCCACCGGTTAATTACGTGGAAACCCAGCACAAATTTATTCTCTTTTTTTCGGTGGTAAAAGCACAAATTTATTATAACTTAGGTCCTAATCAAAATGAAGTTCTTAAATTCTGCTTCATATATATATATATATATATATATATACACGCGCCCGTATATGTGTCATTTGAATTTTATTCTCATTTCCAATAGAATCTTTAATTTAAATCAAATTAATTAACAACTGCTCTAAAATTATGTGGTTATCATCAAAACGAATAAGATAGCTAACCAAACTCACTTTTAAATTCAATTCATTAAATAAAAAAATACACTTTAAATTCATACTCATTATGCTCTATATATCTTTAATTAATTATTTTATATTATATATATATTAATGCAACTTTGGTAAGATAATGAATAAAGTGTTTTAAATATGGCAAACCAACCACTTGAAGACACACTCTCTATCTCTCATATGTATGTTTTGAGGACCTTATTCAAATAGCTTAATGAATACCCAACTACCCACTAAAATTCTCTCTATGTTTCTCTCATCCTTCATATATAATCATTTCGAACATATTTTTTTTCTTTAATGGAAGTCTACTAAATTATATTAACCTCCTAGAATATGCTTTTCTAAAAGAAGAAACAAGCTCTTCTTTAAATAAGCGTTGATAAGAAACCAATAACGGAGAGAAAAGCCTACACTTAAGAAAGGGAAAAGGAGATACTACCAAAAATAATTAATTAAATTATTTTGCTTTTTCTTTTTTAGTTTTTAATCATGATTTTTACGGTGAAAAAGGAAGCGAAAAAAACACATGTAAAAGTTAATGGAGGTAGAATCCAACTACATATAGGTAGCTTTATCACATAGTGGAGCTGCAGGGATTTTCATCTGCACATGATATAAGATTTAATAATGGAACTACCTCACACTGGTGTGCTTTACATCTTCTTGGTGAAAGATGACTGGGTTTTGTAGTGGAGGCCCCCTGAATATGCATTTCTTTAATTCTAAGCTAAAAAAATAAAAAGTAAAATAAGAGCCGAATCTAACAAAAGTATTTTCTGCTTTTGTCACGGAGGAACTACTGTATATAAATATTCACCACGAATGGATTAATTGGACTCCAAAATATGATCTGAGTGACATTTTTATGGACCAAACTTTATAGAGACGTGAAGAAAATACTAAAACTTAACGTGGAAGGTTGCAGACAATCAAATAGAGCCAAGAAGGGAAGGTTTTTAATTTATTTCGTCATATTAAATTATTTTTTGTTCCATGCATGATTAATAATACAGAAAGAAAGAAACATGGGGTAGCCTCAGCTCTAGTGGCCTGACTGGCAATGTTATATTAATATGTTATATTAGCTAGTAGCCCAGTACAAAAAGAGACCTATACGCACATCTTAAAAATTGAATTCGATGTGTGTGGCTGTGACACTGTCTAGATAAGCATTGAGCCACGTACAGGTAAATTTCAATTTGTTTGGTCCGCAAAGCTTAAATAACTCTTAAAAAAACCTAACCAAAAGGGTTTTTTTATATTTAAATAGGGGTGGGCCCAAAAGCCCAGGAATCAGCCCCTGAGGTTTGACCCACTTACCAATCTTGTCGGGTTCAGGTGATTTCAGGAAAAAAAAAAGTAAAATAAATAAGTAAATGGATAGCACACAGCGCCACGCTAAACAAGTTGCAAATATCACACCCGCACTCCAGTAAAGCTAATTTGAAGCCGCCGACAATTGGAGCGGTTTCTATTCTTTCTTTGCGCCCAAGCAGCGCATGCCGAAGCAAAAATCTTCCCTTTAGTTTTTTCCAATCAACCTTCCTTTAATATATATTCTCCATTTTTTACAGGAAAAAGTTTGTTGCTCTTAGAGTAATTTTTAATTCAGTTACTACTTTTAACCGATCAGTAACCTTTGTTCGAAATTTACATTCCACCAATTAAAAATATAAAAGAATTCATAAATATCTATAAGTTTACTTTATGTATGTAAAAAGTTTGACCATTTATAAAAACAAAACTCGTTTTGGAATATTTATATATTCCATTAAAAATTATATATTTTTAAAAAATTCCATATAAAAATCAATAATACTGATACACTTAATTACAAATAAAACTTATCGAATCTTAATTTTTATAAATAAATAAGTGTAAAATTCAGTTAACTTTTTTTTTACCGTACAGACTCTTTCATGAATTAAAATGAGCCAAGCTCAATGTATGATTAGTAAAACATGGGGACATTCACTTTGTTGTGATGGCTGAATATCTTCCACATAAATACATTTGGTAATTAAATTAAAGAAAGAATGAGGTACCCAAACCCCACTTCACCTCTCCGTCCCAGTTAGCATGGAAGCCAGAATGGATGCTTGTTTTTATATAAATAATTTCCATACTTGAAGGAGGCCTAGTAATAGAGTCCGCATCAACCAGGTTGGCTGACATGGGCATTTGAAAGCAACCATATGTTTAAACCCCTAAATATTGTCCTACTTAGTGTCATTATCATTTAAATAAAATAAATTATGCTTCACAGAAAGTATTATGCTACCTAACTACGTTAAACTATCTTATAAATTTCACCAATGCCCTTTTAGATAATAATAATAACACATAGATACTGACACCAAAGCAAAGATATATTACTGACCATTTAATGCAGCTCCGTAGGAGCAAAGTAGTGGTTTTGTGCCTCTTTGTACAGGGCCAATACTCGTGGAGATGTACCATATATATGCACCCGTTTTATCCACCAAACTGACCTAACAAAAGCAGAGGAGGAAAATTCCTGAGAAGCATACAATAAATGACAACGAAACACAAAGACGGGCTTCTTTTTTTTTTTTGAGAGGAGATTGAGAAATTAGAACAAAAAAAAAGTGAAAAAATATTGAAAAGAAAGATGGTTTGTATTTTTTTATATTCGAAAAGGGTGTTTGTTACATTATGATAACTATCTCACACCTAAAAACAGGGTATGCTTTTTTTTCCCTGTAAAGGTTACTGTTCATGCATGCACTGCTACAAATTTTGGCAAAAGGGATTGCAGGGCTTACCACATGTATATATATATATATATATATATTTATATATTACATGCAGGTTCTTTTTTTCAACTGTGTTCTCTTTTTTTCGTAAATTTTTTCAACGGGGTTCGGACTTCTGTGTCAATAATTTTGTGGACAAACCTTGAGGATAAGTGGGGCCCCATTTTTTAAACCATTGCTCTGTGATTTATTACTATTCTGAATCTACACAGCATTTAATATATATACATGTATATTTATTTGAAAACAAAAAATGGTTATGTTACGTTAACGAGTTAGTACTGTTTAGAGAAGCGATACTTTTTTTTTTCTTTTTTTTTGGTAATTAGTGAGACTTTTTTCACTGTATAATAATGTGTAGATTCAGAGCTTTTGGTAACTTGGGTACATTCGCATCGACGCTTTTGGTAACTTGGGTACATTCACAGTTCGTTGGTGCAATATTGGGCATATGAATGCTTTGGAAATTTAATGTACCAGTTTATTCATGATTTAGGAAAATTGAAAAACATATATCATGTGCCAAATGTACGACATAAATTCCCATTTGCATGTAAAGGATTACCATATAATTACGCACGTCTATCATATGTGATGTTACTCATTTTTGTACATGCTATTTCTACTATGCATATAAATTATAGATAAGGCTATATATCATAGTTCATAGTTATCAATATTTGAAAGATCATAGTTAGGTAAGCCATTAAGTTTTCAATATTTGAAAGACAGTTAATTAGTCTATGTATCACAGTTCATTTCATCCTATTTATCCATGTAACTGTCCAAAAAAACAAATCATTCGTGGATATTATTTTTTGTTAATAAAAATAATTAAATTACGCACAGTGACAGTGAGAGATTTTTTTTTGGTAAATAGTGGATGGATAAAGAGAGAAGGAGACCAGCAAGTTATTATTAAAAAGCTATTTTAACTCGGAAACAGAGATGGTTAAAAGCAAACCTGAGGTTGGTTACAAGGTTACAAAAATTATATATATAAAAAAAAAAAATTGTGAAACAAGCTAACGGCCGTTAGGGAGTGGGCTAACGGCAGATTCCTTGCGGGGACTGGATGGCAGACTGGTCTTTCCTGAAGCCACAAGGCGTTGCGCGAAACACTCGATTCTCTGGCCGTTAGTCTCCGTCAGCAACCGCTTCCCGCCAAACGGTAACGACTCCACGCCTATCTCTTTCAGCACATCCACCTCATCCTCCTTTTTTCTCGGCCCCACCACCCCCTCACTACCCAATCCGTTCGCCTGCACATTTTGGAACTCCGTTATTCACTCCGTCACTGACTCGCAGCATGAATTGAAAAAAGAAAAAAAAGCTAACAACGGACCACTGTAATCTCCCTTCTTTAATTTTCTCACATTTTCTATGCAACCAAACAGGCACCTACCTGAATTGAAGCAAATGCAAATAAAATAGTACAAAAAAGTCTACCTGAATTCTAACGTAGTCCGTACGGTTCCAGCAGAAAGCGTTCCCCAACATCTGGTCAATGGTCTCCGAGACTCCATCAAGCACAATGTCAACAATCGAAGACGTGGAGCACTCTCCGTCATGACGGACTTTCCTTCCAGTTCCACTCAGCGGCCCGTTTCCCAATGAGAGAACCAACAGATCCTCAACGCCGTTAACTGACGGGAAGTCGCGCTTGTTGTGGAGCACATGCGTCACCGCCGCAGCCGTCGGGTTATTCATCACCAGGCCACCGTCGACGGCGATGCACGATGTCTTTCCGTTCACGGAGCTCAGGTTAAAAGGCTTGAAGAGGCTCGGCGTAGCTGAAGTGGCTCGGCAGACTTTCCACAGGTCGAAGTCGAAGCTCGGAGACTCGGATATTGCGTCGGCTCTGGAGAACACGAACGGAGCTGAGCTTTTTAGGTCGAAGCAGGGGACCAAAAAGGGCTTACACGTGTCCTTGAGCGTCAAGACCTTCCCGTCCTCTCTCATGAACAACTCTTTCAGTACCTCTTCCATACTCTTGCCGGAGTATCTCCGTCGCCGGCGCAGCACTCCGCCGAACTTTACCTTGAATAAGTCTGAGTTTTTCTCGGTGAGAACGTTGACAGCGTCTCTGGCGGTGAATAGAGGACGGCCAGAGGCGTCAGCGGCGATAAGCATGCAAGCCAGGATAGCTCCAATACCGGTGCCGGTAATGAGGTCGAAGAAATCAGCGATTTGGGCGTGAGGATCGCCGGTCTTGAGGCGGATCTGGTCCTCGAGGTGGACTAGTGCGGCGCCGGCGACAATGCCGGAGGTTCCACCGCCGTCAATGCTAAGAATCCGAGTCTTCTTGGTTGTTTCACAATGCGAGAGCCATTTCTGCTCCAGTTTGGTGAAGATCTCAAGAGTGACCTTACTCAGCTCCATATCACTGTCACTCTGTTTCTTCTTCTCGCTGTGATTGCACGTAAGCTATTTATGTATAGTTTCAGAAGGAGATATTAAAGACGAAACGTGGATTGAAATTCTGTTTGTGATTGCATGAATACGGTTTGCTGCTCAGAGTGAGCGATGGAGTGTGTTTGTGTGTGTGTGAGAGAGATCGAAACGTGAAAAAGCAGAGTCTTCACGCTTTGTTGCCGAGAGGCATTAATTAATGGATGGAAATTGAAATGCTACACGCTCTGGTTCTGTCTCTCACCCTAAAAAAATGACTTTCTCTCTCTAAAAAAACGTACTTTTTTTCTTCTTTCCTTTGGCATTGTGTCTCTGCGTGCTCTGAGTAGTTGAGACTTAAAAACTGCACTGCGGGACTGGATTGAAAGGGTGTGCTTGCGACGGATGGGATTATATACTCCCCTCCACTTGTCGCCTCCGGTTATTTATTTATTATTGATTTTTAACTGTTTTAATTTTACACACGTAGACTGTCCTTGCACGTGCAACTGCGCGTGTTGTTTTCGGGTTACGGGAAGCGCTAATCTCGGCTCTTTAGCCGGCTCGGCTGGCGCTCATTTACTCACCGCCTCACTAGTCTACTGCTGCTGCTAATACTACTAATAATAATAATATTATTATTATTATTAATTAATCACATTGCTCATTCGGTAACAGTGTAGGAAGGTGACTGGAAAATGGAAATTAAAAAACCTGAAACCACGTGGAAGAAGCCCACTAGTATTTTCCATTCAGCCGCCTGAAATTGTAGTATGTATTTAGTTTAGGACCTCGTATGATCTCTAAATATTTTCTACAGTACACATTTAGTATGTAATATTATATATATATATATATATAGAAAATATTAGAGGGAATAGTAATTAGTGTGCATAGTAATTTGAGCAGAGGAGGACAAATGGAAAGGGATAGAAGTACATCTGGCGATGTTTATTTTGGTAAGGAGGGCAAAGTCAGTATACGTGGGACAGGAATTTGTACATTGTGGTTGTGAATAATTCTATTCGTCACGTCACCCGTAAATTTTACGACCTGTGACATGTAGCAGTGTTGTTTTGGTTATACATCTTTGTCAATTAATGTTTAGAATAACTTGTGACAAAAAATGTGCAAATCTAGCTACGGCTTTCGAATCTGCAGGAGTAGAAATAGGCTAATGATCTCCCCTCCAGATATTTGATCTTTAAGAGTGTCTGGTACCTTGATTCTTATTCTTATGATATATATATATGTATATTTTTATTATTATTACCATTGATGTGCAACATGCAGAGTATCAGGTAGTTAATTCCAGAACTGATTGGTAATTATCAAATGAAAAGGTAAAAAGAGTTCAAACGTAACAAAGTTTGATGCACAAGAACTGTGGGAACGGAAACCAATTGCTAAGAATTAAGGACGTGCAGTAGCAGTGGTGGTACTAATGAGATTAAATTTAGAAAGTAATGATCCATCAAACAAACAAAAAATGACAACTGGGTATGATGTCAAAATTGAAAGCTAGGGGGAAGAGGATGGGCAACATGTATACGATCCTATATCAATATCAGCCAAGATCCTCCATTATTATTAGCCTTTCAAAGAATACGTACACCACAATTCTGGATGCACAACTTTATACATGGTACACTTTTGTCTGCGCACGTTTCAATTTTCGAGCAAGACCACTTATATGCATATGTTCATAAGCAATAATAAGTATATACATGTGCCTCTCCATCCTATTCAATATATGTATTATTATGGAGCTGTGTTTTTATCGATCAAAACCTTGGATTCTCTCATCGAATATTGCTTCGGTCAATATAATCTTAGACGCAAAATAATGGGGTTCGTCCCCATTTCCTGATCATTAAACAACAAAAATCATGATCAGAGTCTCATGCAAATTACCATGTGGAAGATTCGCTTCATGTATAGAGAGTGAAGTTCTAGGATCAAACTTAACAAAAAAAAAAGCAAATTTATGGTGAATTTATTATTGTTGGGTTATCATACGCATTATAGCTGCCTGTCGACAAGATTTTTATTTTTATTTTTTACTATAGTATTTGCATAACAATAGAGAGAGTGAAGAAAAGATAAGGACAAGTACAAAATCTTAGAGCTGCAGAAACAGAGTATCTTAACTCAGATATGACAGATAGTTTGGAAATCTCATGATCTCTTTTTCACAGTTTTGCAGTATACTTTTTATTGGGGTTGAGTCGTGCTTCTTTCTGTTCATTTAAGTTATATATATCCCACCTTATTAAAAAAAAAAGAAAAAAAAAAAGTGTGCTTTGATGAGCTATGGAAACAACCTAAAGCTTTGAGGTGAGCATGAACACGATCACCCCCACAAAATTCCTTATCGAAATGTCCGTTCATTATCCAAAATACCAACTCAAAACACTCTGTCAGCATCACAAGGTATACATGATATGATTTAAACTGCAACAAAATTTTCTATATTAAAGTCCCTGCTCTGCTCGCTACTTTGTTGCATACATGATTTGATAGAAATCAGCTCGCATTCATGTCCAAATCCGAAGGTGGCTATGTGATTTTCTATCATTTCACAATTTTACCAATAATAATAATAACAATAATAATTTTCCAATAGAATCTCCATGGGTTTTCTGTTGGGCCATCTTGATGGGCTGAAATTAGTAAATTACTGTGCTTGTCAAAGTTTTGGGTTCAAGTTTCTAAACTTGGGCTGGGCCAAGTATAAACCAAATCCCAATTTGTAATTTTCTAATATTGCATATGTATCAAAATGGTACTAAAAAATAGGTGCTTTTCCAAAGGAAAATAATGATCAACAAAAGCACATTATATAATAATAAAACAGGCTCAATATTTCTTATTACCCTTAAAGTTTATAAAAAAGCATATAATAATAAAAGGATAATTATAAGTAATATCTTGGTATTAAGAAGTATAATGAAAATAAACTAAAACAAGCGAGGAGGATGGAGCATACATAAAAGCAAGCAGAGTAATTAAAAAGCTAAAAATGCAAGAATTGCCATGGCCAGAAGAAGCTGAGAGTCGACGAGGTGGAGCTTGGAAGAGTGAAGGGACGGAGCATTGCTCGGAGATGGAGATGGAGATGGAGTCGAAGCTGGTGGGGACGTGTATGGCGGATGAGCATTGCTCTGATCAGATTTAGGAGGAATAGCAGTGGGGCTTGGAGCTGGAGCAGCTTCTTCGGAGCCGACCCTGATATCGACCTTCATACCAGCCAGGCAATGACCTGGGACGCCGCAGATGAAGTAATAGTGGCCTGCCTTAACAATAGTCATCTGGTCGCTGCCTGTGTCGGTTATGGAGATTGGATCCGTTGCGTTGCATGACTGGAACTCTCTGTGTTTCACTCGTACCACATTGTGATATTTTGCATTGTACTCAAATTCTGCCACACACACACACACATATATATGTATATCAATGTATTAATTTCTAGTCTACATGAGCTCCGTACAAAATATACTTGCCAAAAAAAAAAAAAAGTATAATATAAAAAAAATTCCTAAATTTTCATATACTAATATACATGATAATAGTAATTGTCGCATGCAGTTGTGATAATATTAAGATTTGAATGTACACAAATCTTTGCATATTTACTTTTACTTTCTAATGAAAAGTCGAACAAATTATACAAAATATAAAACATTAACAGCGAACTGGGAAAAAAAAGAGAGAGAGAGAGAGAAGGAAAGCTGACGGATAACGTCGCCGACATGGAAGCTCTTAGTAGAAGCCCAGGAGTTGTAATCAACACCTTTGGTCCAACCTTGAGAGTCACCCACCTTGTAAACGGCACCAAAACATAACCCACAAAATCCCACTACCAACATCAACACCAAAATCGTTGAACCCCTCTTAGCAAAACCCATGACTAACGCAGTGAAAAATAATAATTTAGAATAATTAGCAAATACCAAATTGAATAATTAAAGTTTGTGGCAACAAAAACCCTACAATATGCATGCATATATATATAGTACACAGCCCAGATGTTTACTTGCTGGAAAATTTGCACTTTCCTGAATTACTTTTTTTTTGGTAAAAACTTTCCTGAATTACTTGGACCTCGAGGGGGCTGCAAATATTAATTTTTATTTATTTGGTAATCTTTTTAATTGCAAATAAGCAATCTTTGACCGTTGTTCAGGATTAACGTCAGCAAAGTGATCAGATTATCACTTGTTTTGGTAGTCACATAATTGATCAAATCCAAACAAATCTGAGAGGAGAACCAAATTGAGAAGGAAAAAAGCTGTATTATTAATCTTTACTAATAAAAAATCTCTATAATTAATTATTAGGTAATTAGGCTTGCAAATATGTGGTAGGTACGTAGTCGGTGGGATACCGCGTACGTAACTCCATCAATTTGGGTCCCAATAGTATATATCCAAGAGTTCTTTAAATTTGCATAGTTATTTTTTTTATTTTTTTTAAAAAAAGAGATTTGGTGTGCTTTATAAGATTGTAAAAGTTAAGTTTTTGGTATAATATGTGAAAATGGATTTTCCAAAATTCAAACTTTAATTTTTTATAAATAAAAATTTGGTCATTTTTTATTTCAGCTGTACACACCCTCAAATGCTGTGGTAGAAATTATTTATATGAAAAAAATTATAGAGTCAATTTTCGGATTACTGTCTCAATGTGGATAGCTCATTCACTGAAAAAGTAAATTAATAAATAAAAAATAATAATAATTTCGGATAAGTTTATGGTGGTAGCTAAACAAAGAAACAGTAAAGTAATAGGTCGAACATTTGGTTTGTTTCGCGTTTTGGTGCGAGAGGTCGGAATTCGATTGTCATGCTTCTAATTTTATTTATTAAGTTTTATAAAAAAGAAAAGTTTAATTAAATTGAGATGATACTTGTATATGATTTTGTAATTACTCCTATATCTGTACTTTTCAAAATCAATTCGTATCCAGAAACAGCATTCATATGCTTGATGAAACTCCTCTCCATGTGGTAAGTTTGTATTTTCCTTAAAAAATATATTTTATTTTATTTGCTTATGATTATATATATATATATATCATAGCATGAAATTATATTAGAAAAGCACAAATCAGTACGTGCGTATACATGTATACAACATTCCACTCTTATATGATTATATATATACATTATTTTATGCACGATGTCACCCATATAGTCTTTTAAAAATGCATAACGCCCCATCCATCACTTATTATATATATATATATATATATACACGCATATATATATATATATATATATATAATATGTTCGTTTGCCAAATTAACAATATAATTAATTAAACTACGTGATCTTAATTAAAAGAAACCTCCAAAACAAATGCAACAAGGGCTGCAGTAGTAGTCAGACTCAACCAAAAGTTCGAGAAGTACGTGGAGAGCCGATGAGGATTCACTAGTGGGATCAGTGGTCGGAGCCGGAGCTAGGGCTGGACTTCTGAGCAGTTCTTCATCATAATCTGGTGCGTTAGGTTTGGGATGACCCTAATGTCAACCTTCTGTCCTGCTTGGCAGTGCCCTGGAGAACCGCAGATGAAGAACAAGTGGCCGGGCCTCTTGACGGTGATGGAGTCAGAGCCGGAGTGGTAGGTCACTATCGGAGACGTCGCATTGCATGATTGGAAGTCTTTACGAGTAACTTGCATCACGTTGTGGTACTCAGTGTTGTACTCAAAAACTGCATGCATGGATTGGGATGGTATATGTAAACGTGTTACATTCATGATCATCAGTCAAGTTCAATTAATTCAGTAATTAATCATAAAAAATAGAAAGAAAAAACAAAAAGTGTTAGATTTGAAGATCAAAATGAGAGAGTTTGATTATTACCGAGAATATCCCCGGCATGGAAACTTTTTGTTGAAGCCCAGAGCTTGTAATCCACGGAGCCAAGAGAAGTCCACCCATTGGAATCGCCAACCTTGTAAACAGCCCCGCAACAGACACCCCAAAGAGCCAACAGCGTTGCAAAGAAAATCAGTGTATTATTAGCCACAACCATGTCCTAACAGAGACCTAGACAACAAGAGAATGAAAACAAAAACAAAATGAAACAAAGTTTGTGTGAAACAAGAAAGAAGGAGTGCGCAAAATTTAGCGTGAGAAAGAGTTGTTTATGCATAGAAATAGTGTGAGCTATTAAATATTATAAATTGTTGACTTACACGTACGTACGTACTGCTGAAAGTTTATGGCAAATCCGAAATGTTTTCCTTAATGATAAATTCACTGTTGAATTATAATATCAAAGTTTCTTCTTGCATAATACAAAATTTCAAAATAAGAAAATACAAATAAAAAATTTTGTATATATAACCTGGTTATCTCTCTCGTGCATGGAATAAGTGTGTGTAATTAATTTATTGCTAGAAATAAGTCTCCAACGGGGATTATTAGCATTTATAGTGTTTATGTTTAGTTTAAGTTTTTTTTTTTTTTTACTCCTGTATATTCATATATATATATATATATATATTGGTAATTAAAATGGCCGTATTCATATAAAATTGGTAATGGAGGGAAGTAATATTGAGATTGTAGAAGTCAATCGACTCAAGCCTGAATATCAAAGGGTCCAATATACACATATATAAATCATAGTTTATGAAGATATTTGTATATGATGAAATTACTATATATATATATATATATATATATATATATATATATTAACACACGAAACTTAGCGGTGCGTTATCACTCACAGATGAAAAGTTAATTTCAATCATCGCAAACAACGACACAATTTATTTAATACACGATACACATCCACATCTTTAGAATGCTATATCAAATATATATTTTTTTGTGATTGGTCCCACATTCTTTGTATATAAAAAAATATTTGTTATTATATATAATGCAAATCTCATGTTATTTTAATAAATAGAGATATCCACATTCTTTGTGAGTATTGTATAAAATCCTTATCAAATTTATCATTGTTGATATAAATAGGAGACTTTTTATAAATAAAATTTATTTTATAGGTAGTATGAGATATTTAATAGAGATATAGTAGGTTATAAAATTTACACCAAATTAAATTAAGCTGAATGGGAGGTATTAATTAGCTGCTATTATTATTGGATTACAATATTAAAACAGCTGACGACATTCGCATTGAAATATTTTTTCATTCACAAAATAAAAAAAAAAGGCACATATCTATTTGAAAATTATATATATACATGCATATTAAACAATACATAATTTATCAAATACACGATTATATATATATATACACACACTTTTCATTATTAGTTTTATACTACATTTTGAAATTTTAAGTAGGAGATTTAATGGGCTGTTTAACAGAAAAAATATTTAACCTACCTTTCAAGAAAATCAAAGAAAAAATTGCACCCATAAAGGTAAATGATGAATTCATATACGAAACGTGGTAAGTAGTTACTCTATTCCTGCGCTTGCTTAGAATACGTATACAGCCAGTGTTTGGAATAGTAAAGTTGACGGACACAAACAGACGGATTGATGAATTCTTATCCACACAAACTCACTCCATTGTTTTCCCTCCGTATTCCCACACAGGCCTCGTCGACAGGCCCAGGCCTTCACTTGGATACTCACAGTCTCGAGCTTGAGCAGCTCTCATGGCGACCTCCTTCTCCCCTGCGACCCCTCTACGGTCCATTCTGCAACCCAAGCAAAACGCTCTGCAATCTGTCTTCTCCTTTCGAGGTGAATATTCATTTACGAATTGCCCTTCGATATGTTACCTTCTAATTAAATCTCTGAATAAAATTCTTGCTGTAAGAAGTTGCTTACTCGAAAATTTTGAATTTTTTATTGAAGTTAAGGAGCGGATTGTTCAATTTCTCATTGTGAATAGTGATGTGCTTGAGTTATAATCTGTTTCAGCTTTCATGGTATCTCTGTAACATTACAATTTCGCAGAATCATATGGTGGAGGACCGGTTTGTGCGAAATGTCAGCCGAATAGGGTTAATGTGTGCTCATGGGGCTCATCTGCTAGCTATGTGAGTCTTCAGGATGGTACCGCTAAGCTTTCTGGAACGCGTGTTCTTCCGATGCCTTCGTTGCAAAAGAGGCAAGTTGATTTACCAAGTATTTTTTCATTTTCGTATATATACTAGTGCCTAAAATTAAGTATCCTATGTACAATTTCGTCTAATTCAAACGCTATACTTAAGTGGCTGTATTGCCTTGAACCCATACCATTGATGTGGCGTTGGCGTTGAAGCTAATTGTATAATGATGGTATACTAGTAGTTATTTTCTGAAATTGTAGGCCATTTCTGGCGGGAAGTTAGATTTATAGATTACCATCATGCTCGATACATTCAGACTGACTTTGTGGTGGGTTTTTAGCATCCTATTTACGTGTTTGCACGTCTTTATTCTTTTTCTAAAAATATTCAGAGGCAGAATTGTAAGGGCGGCTACTATTGAAGAAATAGAAGCAGAGAAATCTTTGATTGAAAAAGATGTTGTAAGTTTGTTTCATATGGTTTGATTATATTTAGTATGTGCAGCTTAAGTACATTTTAAGGCCTTTTAACTGTCATAGTGTGTTAAACATGATATTAGCAAGACTATAAATTTTCAGAAAGCAAGGATGGAAAAGACTATTGGAACTGTGCTCTCCAATTTCAATTCCATTAGGACAGGGAGGTCAAACCCAGCAATGCTTGACAAGATTGAGGTAGGATTATTAACTTACAGGTTTTCTTAGATAGTTTTAATATATACGGGTCTATTTAGCATATGGAGGAAAGTCTTTTTGGCTAACTAATCTGTATTGCATTCTATGGTGAATTTTCAATTGTTATATTATGAGGAGGAGAAGGGTATATTTTCAAGCTTAGTTTAGTTTAGAAATCATTTGTATTTCATTTAGCTTTTTGTTTCTTTCGAATGCATTTATAACTAGTGATTTTTAGGATCTTCCAGTTCCAGATAACAGGTAGTTTGAGAGACTCATCTATTAACTTGAGATTTTTGGCAAATAATATCCTTCTTTGCAATGTAATTCTGGCAATGATGGGGTGCCTCCTGCTTTCGTCATTATGTTGCTATCATAATGTTATTATTAGTGACGTAACATCAATTTAAGGTATTGATAGATATTACATAATGCTTTTCTAGGTGGAATATTATGGAAGTCCAGTTAGCTTGAAGAGCATTGCTCAAATCAGTACTCCTGATGCAAGTTCTCTCTTGGTCCAGCCATATGACAAGTCCAGGTATGCAATAGAGTAATGATGCTGAAAAAAATGGAAGAACAGTGCATCATTCTGCATTCTGTCTTTTACAATACACACACACACACAAACATATGCATGGTAGAGAGTGAGCACTAAATTTATCTTTCTACAATGAATAGAGACTGAAGATATTAGTTCTTGAATAGGTAATGATCCTTCCTTGACCTCTAACTTCCCTTCTGTTTGATCACTAAAACTGTACTGAGCCATAGAATGTATCTTGCATTGGAAGAGTAACTTGGCATTATTTTGTTTTTATAATCCTTGTTCCTTTATGACACGTATTTGTTCATTGACATTTTAGCTTAAAAGCTATAGAGAAGGCCATAGTCAGTTCTGATCTTGGTTTGACTCCCAATAATGATGGAGATGTTATAAGGTTGAATGTCCCTCAACTGACATCAGAGAGGAAGAAGGTACTTTATTTTTTGTCCTGAATATCATTAACTCTTCATGTTGTGCTTCTTTATTTTTTGATCCATTAACAATGTGGATTGTAATTATCACACCTGCATAAAGTCTAATAGATGATTGATTGTCTCTCTCTTAACAATGTGGATTGATTATCTACACCTGCATAAACTCTAAGAGATTAGTTTACATGAAGTAACTGAAAATTGTAGTTTTTATTTATCTACTTTTTTACAGGAATTGACAAAAGTTGTGGCCAAACAAGCTGAAGATGGAAAGGTACGGTTTTATACTTTATGGACAGTTTTAGAAATCTCTCCTGCTTTATTTGTAGTGATGTTCATATAATAGGGTCTCTCAAGGCTTTTAAGTTGAGGTGTAGGGTTGTTGCATTGAAACAGATTTATAAAGTTGCTAAACTGTGACTTGTAACTGCCTACCCTCTTCTTGGTTCTGTGCTGCAGTAGTACCTTGGTCTAAAATTCATAATTAAGCTCGAGGAGTCAGTAGTTAGTGACTTGCAAATATGTTGGAATGAATGGAAAGAATGCCAATTGTGTCAATTGTCATGACTGTATATTTCTAAATGCTTACATTGTAAATATACACATGTGACATGTTAATTAATCTTAAAAAATAGGTTCATGTTAATTTCCTTTCTAATAAAAATGCTTGCAGGTAGCATTGCGGAATATAAGAAGAGATGCTTTAAAAGCCTATGAAAAACTTGAGAAGGTTTGAATCTAAAACTATCCACCTTTTTGTTTATCTTTCTCATTCTCTGATTATTTTTACCTTTCTTCTTTTCAACAGTTTAACTTTCATAGCCCTTGTTACATTTGTTGTAGGACAAAAAGCTCTCTGAAGATAATGTGAAGGACTTGTCAAGTGATTTGCAGGTATCCGGACTCTCTTGGATAGTAGTCTTGTTCCAATAGATACCCTTAGCCATGGGGGTTATCTAGTTATTTTAGTAGAATTAGGATCTCTTTTGTTTGTTTTTGAAATCGACTTCCAATTATTTTCTTTTTTTGGCTGGCATTTGAGCGTCATCAATACACTGTTTCCTCCTGTAGAAATTGACAGATGAGTATATAAAGAAGATTGAAGCTGTTCTCAAACAGAAAGAGAAGGTATTGTATCACATGCATTAATTACAATGGGAATGTGGTTAGATTTTCCAGTCTGGATATCATGCACAAATTCTATCTTCTACTCAATAATTTTGACATCATCTTTGTCTTTCAGGAGCTGCTGAAGGTTTAGTGATTGGGTTGAATATGTAAATGGTTGAACTTACCCTCCAGCAAACCCACAATTGGCCCGTCTTTTTTTGTGAGTAACTTGTAATTTCACATTTGTCCACAAACGTACACTTCGCGCGAGTTAATAGAGAAGTTTTCATTTCAAAGAAAGGTGAGCAATGTTTTTTTTGTAATGCTCTCATTAGTTGCCAAGATTTGTTCTTCTTTGTGGTATCTACAAGAATATTAAAATTATCTATTAAATTGGTCCTACTCCCCTCATAAAATCATTAGAAGAAAAGAAAAGAAAATAGAAGAAAATTCACATCCTATGCCATTATTATGCGGGGGGCCCATTTTTATCTTCTATTTTCCATATGAACCAGATTCTAAATTCCTATATTGTTTTTGTGGAATTTACTGCATGGTCTCCCTTGTCTGAATCTTTAGTAAAGCCCTGGACCACATTATCGAGTCCAAATAGAAAGAATAACAGCTTCGGCAGCTCTTACTTGGCCAGGACTAGACCTGGAAAAACATTAGTGTACATATACATAGTTGGATTATGCGACTGTAGACTGCAGCGACACGTGTCTGTGTTGTATCTATGATGCAAAATATGTTTTCTGCCATTTGATTTCATATACTATATTCTTTAAAAAGAAAGCCCCATATGCATATGCATGATGCATTATGCATTTTTGCATATAGAATCTGCTACCACTGTTAAAGAATTAGACAATGGATTTACCAAAAAAGGAATTAGACAATGGTTAAATTGAAGTTGCATAGTCACAGGTTTTTGGAAATTTTCATCTAGTAATGCAATGCAAATTTTCTCACAAATGGTTTTAAAAGTTTCCCTCTGATTTAAACCAATTCCTTTTGAGTCAAGTTTGTTGTCTGAATGAATGGGCTTTTGCTTCGCTTTTCAGTGAAACTTTGCTTTCTTCTATCTGACAAGTATATTTCAGTCTGGAGCCCTCACTCAAGCGGCTTGGAGTTCCTCTCATGTGAAACTTGAGTACATGCAAGAAGATAATAATAATAATAATAATAAAGCAAAATGGTTCTGGTCCCTACTCTCCACACAGAGATACCATTTTATGGTTCACCAAAAAAAAAAAAAACAAAAACAAAAAAAACATTTTACGCATCAGAGAGAAGATACACACTGTGATGTAAAAAATAAGAAATAGTACTAAAACTATTCCATCAGGGCCTCCTGAGCATGCTCTTTGCCTGGTGCCATGACTTAAGAACTATTCTTCGACGACCCCGCCATTTACTTCTTCGCACTGGTTGGCCACGGGTGGATGTAAATAAAGAGAAAAAGCCAATGTCATGCCCATCACAGCAGATATATATATTATTATCTAAAAGGATCTAAAACTAAAAGGAAACAACTTTATTCTACGGCCCTCAAACCTTCTGACTAGCCAAACAATTTTTTTATTTTTTTTTCTTAGGGGTCAAACCCAAAAATATCAAGTTAAGAAAAAAACAAAAAGAGTCATATTGAGTTTTGAAAATGAGTCCGCAAATCATGGGTCACAGTGACCCAGAAAACACTAGTTCTTCAAAGTCATGAGATTATAATAAATTTTTTTTGTCAGAATTTTAAAAGAATGGATGTGATAATTATTAATTTAAAAATTAAACTCTTTCAATTTAATACAGTAAGACTGAATATAATATATCCGAGATATTAAATAAATTTATTAAAATTCATACTTTAATATTTTCTTGAATCTCAACCTCAACAAATATATTTGAAAATTCTATTTATTTTCTTGTACTGTACCGTGTAATGATATTATGATCTCCAAAACTAAGCATTGAAATGAGTTTTCCACTTCCGGCATAATAAGCCTCTGTGGTACGTGGAACACCAAATGCTCTCCACATTGCTAATCCATTGAGATAAAAATACGCTACTTTTGTCTATTAGGACCAGTTGAATTTAATAATTTAAATTATATATTTCTTTAATAATTCTTTATATTTAGTTGATGAGTGGCATGCATGAGCTTCGCTTTGCGTTAGCCCACCCACATGGTATTTTCTAATAATAATATTTTATGTGTTTGTCGTCGGAGGAAGCCTAATTATTAGGTCAAATTACAATAAAGCCCACCTTCATGAGGCTGGAAGTCATTACACGCACATACAAATAACATTATCGTTTAATTATTGATTTAGCAAACTTATTTTGGACCTGCATTGCCACTTGGTTCCTGAACTAATTTTTTATTTCTTAAAAACTTAAAGATGTTGCGTATAAGATTTATTAGAATCAATATTGGAAAAAAGGTCGTTTTATTTAGGAATAAAATACCAAGTTAAGCATATATAGCGTAAACTCATTGTGTTTATTGGTCTTGGCAAGTGGAATTAAGAATATGAGTTCGTTTTCTAGTGCTTCATGCTCCACATCGATTTAAAACGTCGCAGAGGGTATGTCGCCTCCTTTTTTATTATTATTATTATATTTAATTTAATAAATTTGTAACATTTTATATTATCATTGATAAATACAAAGGGCATATTGAATTTGTATATGATTAGAGAAAATAATCAATAGTATATATTGCATGCACAGATTACACGTTGAATGTCTAATTAACAAATCCATTTTCTACTTTAAATAATAAATATTACTTTAGAGTTTGATAAATACAAAGGGCATTGAACTTGAATCTACCAAGGCATGCGTGCGTGTATATGTGCTTGCACACAATATGATGTACATTTTTCTGAATGCATAGAGCTTATATTGTAAAAATAAAAAATATATTTAAGAAAGAGAACACAGGTAATGGCAGGCCAAGAAAAAAAATATATATATATATATATGTATAAAAGAGGTGCACGTGACTGGGAGCAGTTTAAATCTGAGAGCGGCTGCGCCCGAACCGACGGTCGTGATTCCCGCCTTGGAACATGGTGGTCTGCAGGTTCTATTATCGTAGGAGTGCCCACATATTAGATTCTCTTCCCCTCATGTCAGACACGTGAGCAAGACCCCAATCTCTTCCTTCCCCGAGGGACAACCTCCCTGACGACGTCACTCATTTCAGCCACGTCGGCCTTCCCGCTCTTCATTGCCAACCGATTCTATGGGGTCCACCAGTTCCTCGCAACTTCCAGGACCGCGACTCCCCAGCACGCTCTGCTGTCCAACGACCAACGATCGTCCGATTCGGCCTGATACGGACGGCAGTGATGTGGAGGGGCTTGCCACACGAGACGACCTTTTATGACCCTATCAGGTCTCTGATCTATGTGTGGAGGATTGGGTTTCGTGGTCCGCCATAGCTAAGATAGATAAGCCACGTCGGATTCCAATCCAACGAC
This sequence comes from Rhamnella rubrinervis, assembly GCA_007844105.2. Taxonomy (NCBI): domain Eukaryota; kingdom Viridiplantae; phylum Streptophyta; class Magnoliopsida; order Rosales; family Rhamnaceae; genus Rhamnella; species Rhamnella rubrinervis. The sequence goes on along the minus strand of CM017575.2, from coordinate 15,296,392 downwards.
TGAATATGGCTTCTGAACGTAAGACAAAACATCTCCACCGTCGTTTTCGTGGTTTTCAACGCGATTTATCTCTTGGGGCTACAATATAAATGGGTCCCGCCAATTTTTAATTTATTTTTTTTAAAAGAGGGACCCCCAAGAAAATGTAAAGCCCACCAAATAATAACTAAAATTTTAAAATTTGACCGGCTAGAGGGGTCATTTCGGACCCCTTGTCCCACGTGATAATTCTTTGCATCCCTGATTTTTGTATAAATCCCACTTTTGAACGCATACGGGCAAGGCAACCGGCTCCGCTTGGATGGAAAGATATTTCGTTTTTTTTTTTAAGTTTTCTGCAAGCCAACCAGATACCGACAAGTGGTGTTCCTAGGTGGGACCCTTGATGAACTCTAAAATGTGAACCTACTTCGCTGGCTTTGAGTGATTGTGGTCCCACGCTCTCTCAGCGAGTGAGCGAGATGTGGATTCGGATAAAAAGGATACAAAATTTAAAGTGCCACTTGGCTCTTTAGTGCGCATGGGCTATATTCCATCTAGGATGGCTTCTCTGCCATGTTGGCATCGACCAATCACAACCGTTAGATTAGCGGCAAGGGTCACTTCTGACACGTTATCATGAATCTGAGCCGTTCCCTGGATTTGTACTACATACAAAAGAAGGCCGATGCGATCATAAAGCACCGAAAAGAACAAACCAGGTGAGAAAGCGAAGCAAACAGAGGGAGAAAGAGAGAGAGAGAGAGAGAATTTGTATTTCCCTGAAATAGTGGAAATCTGGGTCTTTCAGTTGGTTGTGACCATCATTCATGGTGGAATTCCGTCTAGGTGGTGGTCGTTTTTTTTAATTTTGCAGAATTTGGAGATTGGTTGGTGGTGGCCTAGAGTGAGTTTGAATTCATGAGCCAACAGCGAAGCTCATGGACAGAAGCAGAGAAGCAAGAAGAGCAAGCATGACGGTCACCAATGGATTGGTCAGACGGAGACAGAGAACCGCTGCTTTCCGAGAATCACCAGGTCCTCACACGACCCATCTCTTTTCTTTCCATACGGAGAACTTTTAAGCATTTGTTTTTAAATTTTCTTGGTTTTGATTTGGTGGTGGTTGTTTTCAGAGGATGAGCAGATGGAGTTGCAGGATACGGTGAGGCTACGTGAACGGCCGACTAAGAGGAATAGGGACCGAGGAGATATGTTGAATAGGAACAAGAGGAGGAGAGGGAGCTTTAATAAAGACGACGGGAAGGAGAGCACGGAAGAGAGTGTGGAAAACGACGAAGAAGATTACGAGGTTGATGATGCTGGACTCACTAATCGGATGCTTTCTCCGACCACTGCAGGATCGCCATCGTCGCCTTTAAATTATTCCGGTCACGGGAGGAATTATTTGCCTATGAGAGTTGCAAACCAGGCGATGTCCCTGAAGGTTTTCGACGAGATGATCGGCGTTGCTGTGCCTCGTAAAGCTCGCTCAGGTACAGTGATGTAGTTTTTTTTTCTTTTTTTGTCAGTTGAAATCTTCATTGGGGGCATTGGTTCTAAATTACTTCTCTATTTTTCGTGTTTTTGCAGCTTCTGCGAAACGGTCCTATGATAATGGGTCTTCCGCCGGCGGCGGCGGCGTAGTCGGGGAAGACAAGAGTTATCGTCAGAGGTCGAATTCGCCGGCGAAGTTGAGCGTCGAAGTTGCATTACCATCTTCATCGAATTTTTCCGTTGGGAAAAAGATGGTTAACTCTTGCTTTGAAGTCCCTAGTATTTTACAACTTTTTTAAAATTTCATTAGTATAATCTTTGAGTGTTTGGGTTTGTGTCCCTGCAGAAACCAGGACCCAAGACCCGGCTTCCGAAGGTGTCTAAGACCTCTGGTTCAGCACAGGACGATATTGAGATCGAGATCGCCGAGGTTCTGTACGGGCTAATGAAGCAATCTCAGAGCTCCAAGCACCAAGATTGTAAAAACCAGTCAAAGCACGACGACGAAGACACAGATGGTACCAGCAATCATTTCAAGACTTGGGTTTCACCTCGAGTCGCAGTCCCTACACACTCTCAGAGCTCGTTTTGCCCAAAGCACCGTGACCATGCCTCTGATCTCGTGCTTGGTGGGCATACTGAGCTTTTTGATTCGGAGTTCAGACTTTGTAAAATTTGAATTTTTATGCGATGAATTTATGCCTTTTGTTTGGATGGTTTATGGCTTCTTTGTTATACTTCTACAGGCGCGAAGGAGAAGAAATCTATGATGGCATTTCCAGTCGCAAAGGAAAAGAGAATGAAGGCTGCGGATTCATCAACCACCATTGAGAATAGCTCAAGCGCAGAACCAATTAAAATGGAAAGTGATCAACCAGCAAAAATGGAAGTTTCTTCACCAAAGTTGGAAAACAAATCAAGATCCAATGCGTATTTAAGCGATGCTGGTGTCCCTGAAGTTGCAAGTGGATCGATGGAGATGCAGGAGAAGATAGTGAAACAGGAGGATTCGAAACCTCTGATGGAAGAACCGAGTGACCTAGATGGGGTTGAAAAACCAATCTCACTGAAAGCCCAATCGTCATCGTCCCCTGAGCTGGATTTTGATATCCAGGATTCTGTAGCGACAAAAGGGTGAGCATCAAAGAATTTTTGCTCTTTCTTTTATTTCAATTGGTTCTATCACTATTCACTGATACATCTGCCTTTTATTTACTTTATTTTCTATTGGTGTGGGATATTTCCAGCACTTCAACTGCCTTCGTGGTCGATAGCCAACGAGAGGAGAAGTTGAAGATTGATCTGACGGTGAGGATCAAAACCTCCTTTTCGCATTCTGATTCGATTTCCGTTGGTATTTTCCTGTCTATTTTCTGAAGCAAAGTAATTTTCAAACAGGCTGCTGCTCCTGCTCCTGTGTCATCATCATCATCTTTGGAAAGGGAAGGGGTGTCTGCATTGATATCCAAACCTCTCATCAACGATGTGGATATGGTGAGCGGACACAACCTTTAATACTTCACACAAATTCTGCATTCCGATTTCATATTTTTGACTTGAATTTTTTTATCCTTCTTCTGCTGCTGAAGCCTGAAACTATGACCAAAGATGAAGAGAGAGTGGAAAGATCTGTGAAGAAGGAAGCAGCAATATATAGGCAAAAGAAGGTGGAGACAACTATGGAAAAGCAAGAAATGCAAAAGCTTGATTCGGAGAAGCCGTTTCAAGATAATGAGAGTAAACTAAACCAGCAGGGTCACAAAACGCAGCCTAGAGCTACCGTTTCTAAAATGGAAAAAACCGGTAAACTTTTTATTTTGCTAAGAAATCTGAAATATTTTGGGCTTGACGTGGGGCTACGAAAATAGTTATTTCTGAACTGGTTTTGTTCTTTTTTAGCCTGTTCTAGCTCAGTGCCCCTGCCAATCGCTGTAGCTGGCTGGTCAAGTGGTCTTCCTCCTCTGGGGTGCGATATTGATATTAAAGCTTTCCAATTTGTGTGTATGTCTGTATTTATATCTATCCCTGTAGTAGATATTGTTTCATAATTAATAAGCAACATATTTTTGTGAGCAGGTACATGCCCCCTTTTCAGACAGTTGTACCTATGGGTTCATCGACCACATTACAGGTTTCATACATATATTCTCATTCCTGTGCCTATATTCTCTTCTTGTTTTTGTTTTGGATATGATTTTGACTTTTCCATTACATAATATAAAACTTGCAGTCTCCAAAACCCCTTCTATCTCAACCTATACGAAAGAGATGTGCGACTCACCATCACATTGCTTGCAACATTTACTTGCATCAGCAACTTACAAAGATGAACCAATTCTGTCCGGCTGGAGCTGGTTCTACTCCTCTTTGTCGGACCAAGCCCAACAATCTTGATGTCATGCCTCCTGCAGAGAACTTGGTAATGGGAAGCTCTTTACTAGGAAACTTTCCAGGTAGGAAGTTAAGCCATTCACATGAAAAAGGGCAAGATGTAGGAAACTTTCCAGGTCACAGTGGGAAAGATAAAAGTTCTGGGCCTGCCAATTTGATGGAAACTTCTCAGAGAAAGCAGATTGTGCTTCCACAAGCTCCTCAGCCAGCATCTGCTAATAATCTAATGGTATGGCTTTGTCATGTACTTTTTTTCTTTGAAATTTGGTTGGTTGGTTCTTTGGATCTTGTCCTCTATTGCATTTGAGCAGTTCGAGACTCCTCCAATGCCTCTATTCACCTGGGACTGTGAAGGTTCATGGCTCAGGATGAACAACCTTTTTGTTTTCATTTATCTTGTTGTGGTTCTACAAGTATGGTTTTAGAAGTTTATTTGTCGTCTTCTTTCTTAATTGTAGCATGCCCCTGCTTTTATATTCCCTTTGAGCCAGCATCAATCACCAATTACGGCAACACCTCATCACTCCAGGTCTTCAAAATCTGCCAAATCAGCAAACAATGCATCAGTGTCCAGTAACTCAGCTGTTGGAGCTATGGGGGTCTCTTCAGCGTTGCCTTCTGTAGCCACAGCAGTGAGCTTTAATTACCAGAATTTGGCATCCAAGGAAGTCCCGTACTTGGCATTACTGCAGAACAATGGGTACCCTTTCCCTATTTCAACTCCCATTGGAACAACACCAGCCATTGGAGGAGGAACCCATGCTCAAGCAATGCCTTTCTTTAATGGGCCGTTCTATTCATCTCAGATGTTAAATCCATCTCAGCTTCAACAACAGCAGCCTCACCCACAAATTCCAGTTCTTCCAACTCATCAGAATACTAGCACATCAAGTGGCTCAGCATTGTCTCACAAGAAATCAGAGTCTCGGCAGCTGCAAGGAACACAAGTTAGTGGCAACAATTTCTTCACCTCAGCTAATATGCAGTTACAGCAGCCACAGAAACATTATGTTCCAGTATCCCACCAGTCACGCAAGCTCGAGGCTGAGGTGAGTGTGGAGAATTCCCCATCTACTGCTGATACTTATGCTTCTCAGGCCCAAAAAAGTGCTTCTTGTCAGAATTTTGCATTTCAGTTTCAGCCACTGAACTATACCTTGATGCCTTCTGCAACAATGGTAGGTCAAGGAGGTGGAAATTGGGGTGAGAAATCACAGCAACAAGGTTTAAAAGGGGGAGTTGAGCTCATCCCTCAAGAATTCGCCATGTCATTAACCTCCTTCACGGGAAATGTTACAGCATCCAGCCTTAACTTCTCTTCAATGCCACAAAATCCAGCAATATTCCAGAGCCTCCCAGATATGATCCGGCAAGGGTTTCAGGCACCAGCACCTCAAGCTATGCATCACAAAAATAACAAAGTACCAGAGGGTAAGACTGGAGGTGCTTCAAGCAATTCTGATGATGGGATAAAAGCTGCCACAGGAAAGTATTCCTCAACCATGGGTCAGACCCTTGCTTTTGATAATTCAGTAAGAACTCTTAATTTTATGTCATCTCCTGTCACTGGAAATTGGACTTCACGTCCAATCTCCTCAACTTCTATTAGTACAAGTATACCTGCTACTGGTAATATTCCTTCAAGCTCTCAACAGCAGCATCTGTTTCAGCTTCAGCTTCAGAACCAGCATATGTTGTTGCAACAGCAGAAGCATGCAGTGGCAGCTCGAAGTAAAACACCCAGTACTAACAGCCTTCCTTCCTCATCTGTTGCTGGCAAGTTTGCAAACAATGGCCCTGTTTCCTCACAAGCTCTAATCCAATGCAATGTTTCTGTCCAATCTGGTCAGTCAAAAAACTCGGGAAGAACTATTGCTTCCCAAGTCCCTAATTCATCTCTTATATCGTCAAATACCTCAACCCTCAAGAATGTTTCCCAACAAGGAAGAGCTTCACCAGGTCATACTCAGATATCTTTTGGTGGAAACTCTGGCCCAGCACCAGAAGGGCAACAAACACCCAACAACAAGTCTTCATTCAGTTTTGGTTCCGGATCTCCTTCTAAAGATGGCAGCTTAAGAACGAATACAACTGGTGGCAAAGCTTGTTCATCAACGTCAGCACCACAACCACAACAAACTGAGAATTCTACAATTGGGAATGGCCAGAAATCCTCTCCGGTTTGTGGGAGGAATGTGCCTTCAATCTTGAGCGCATGCCCAGAACTCAAGTATTAGAATTAGGTTGGCACCAACAATGCAGAATCAGTGCACGCACCAGTTCGAACTAGTTTATAATGTCTGCTAGATTGAGCATGGTGGTGGTGATTACCAATTTAGTGCTGATGAAGGAATATCAGGAGAGGAGCTGACATTTGGTTGAGAGATATAAATATTGGTGGAAATTTTAGGAAACAGGGACAACCAAGTGAAAGCGAGGACCCAATCCAAATGTACGATGGTTTTTGCTAAACTACGTGGCAGCGGCAGGATAGGATCTATGATTGGAAGTGATTATAAAAGGGAAGGGTGGTGGGTTTCCTTTTCATCAGGTTGTTAGGTTTATAAAAGGGTTTTTTTGAGTCCATCCCATGGGCTCAACTCTAACTAATATGATGCTGATGTGTAAATGTGATAGCGTTTCTGCCTATAAAATCAGCTACTCAAAATTTTTTTTTTTTTCATCTGTAACACATTGATCAATGATCAGGAACGCAATTTTCCTTTTTTGGTTATTGAATGTAATTGAGTACCACAGGACCATGGTTTTTGGAAGTCGAAAAGAAGCCAGAAAAATACAACAGAAATCTTGGTGATCCAAGTTCTGCTTTTCGGTCCTTTAAAAAAGAAAAACAAAAAGGTTGTCCTGTTTTAATTGGCTATTTCTGTATTATTTACTCTCTTGCATGCCTCTTCCTTTTGCAGTTTCAATAACTTGGTCATCATGTCTTAAGTAACCTTTATTTTAAATCCGTCAGAAAGAAAAAAGTAAACTAAAACTAAATTACCTTGTGTTATTTGTGTATTTGTCTATGACGATTTTGAAACTAAAAACAAAAAGTTTTACTTGTACTCCAAAATATATGTCCGAAGAAGATTTATATTAATTGAAAGTTTTATTAAAAGAATTTGAATCCTGATCTAAGCACTTCCTAACCATAATCTTCAGATACGTGAAAAAGTAAATATCAAAGATTTTGTATTGAATTTTTCTCAGTTGCTTAACATCAAAATCACGAACCAGTAGGCAACATAGCATCTCAGCACTAATGTTGCAAACCTCGAGCTTACATCTATATGATAGATATAGCGCAGGGTTTCATTACCCAATTCCAAAAATACAACAAAACATGAAAGATTTCAACATGTCATGAAATTTTCATGGCCTAGCGCCTAATTGTGAAGAAGAGAGGCCACATTGAGCTTGACATCCTCTTTAGCTTGTGCATCAAATGGTTCCTCACCGATGTATAGATCCAGAAGTGATCGGCAGAGGAGTTTGCTCTGTATACTTCCCACCTCCTTTCCATCAACTACAGTAATTTAACCATTATCAGGATTAAACAGTGTGTTGATTATATTTAAGGAGCAAAAATCAAGCTCTGAAAGCTAACAACTTTCATTTAACCAAGTAGGTTTTACCTGCTTAAGAACTAAACATTTCTACATGCAAGTAATAATGATAAAAAAAGAAGTAATCTACTATCTCTCCTAGATTTACACAGTTTTAAACCCTTTTGCTTTGACCCATATATTTGATGCATGAGTCACTTGTACAGATTCATTGATAATTGAGCAGGAACACCTTCTTCATCCGGACACTGGAAATCCTAAGACATGTATCAACCTCATTCTCATACTGCATTATAGGCCCTTATGCAACTATGTAGACATATTCGGTAACCAGGATACTGAAGAATAAATCATCAATTCGATTGCATCAGAAGAGACTAAACCTTAAAGACTTATCTCACTCTAATTCAAGAATAAATCAAGATGACAAAGATATAATAGGTTTCCCAAGGTATTTGTTCCTCATTAGTGCTGTTTTTATAGATTGAAATTCATGACAACCACAAATAATTACAAAATATTTGTTATTCTAGGAGAGATTACTGCAAGTAATGTCACTACACTCAGCAATATAACAAGCAGTTTTTCCTGGAGCATGATAGAAATTGAAATATTCTGATGTTACATTGAAGAAAAGAGAACACAAACAAAACAAAATCTTACTTGTTGTGCGAAGTACATGACCCCGCTCCCTTGAAAGACCTATAACAGATCCCCGTGGTATTTTATATTCATCTTTGAACTGGGAAGTAAACCTGCATTTTCTTTTGGTTATCAAGTTAAAGAAACTATATACTAACTCACATGTGACATTTTCTAAATAAAGGCTATTGATCAGCTGCAAATATAAGAGCAAGCAGAGATGGGGGCCAATAGAAGTAGTGAAGATGGGGGGCAGATATTTGTGCAACCTTAGATGAATGAGAAACCAGTTACAGGAATATTAATTTTTTTTTTATAGTTTTTGACATGTAAACAAGTAGATCACTAAAGTGGCCTAAGTTATACGATAGTTTGAAGTTGTTAAACATTTGAAATTGAAATAGAGGTTGAAAAATGATTCACCTTTGAAGCAGTTCTCCGTTACTTGATCCCCCAAATTTTTGTAGTCTTCTTCCTACTGACTCCTCAAACGCACTACGCACAGAACGAATACTCAATTTGCTGTAGACTATTTGAAGTCTAACAGTCATGCTTATATCACTTTCCAGAAGATCATCATTGAACTCTTTGTTTTCCACAAGTTGAGAACTTGATAGTTTCTCATATTTATCACCAAGCAATTTCTTTACGTCATTGTGATCAGCATAAACACCTGTTCAAAGGCATAACTCCATTTAAATAGAGAATAAGACCAAGGTTGTGTGAATAGATGCGCGCGCACACACACACACACAAAAGTACAATAAACTAAAAAAGATAAAGAGAAAGAGCTAACACATTATGTAGAAGATAGTGATTGACAGAGCTAGAAAGAAAAAAAGTTAAAGAAAAGGGGGACGTTGTTCAATCCTGCCGTATAGAAATCCAGAAAATGAAAAGCAACACGAATTTGACAGAGTAAAATGCCTTGCCTACTATAATACGCAACTTTTTGAGTGTTGCCCATTCTTTTACATGTACAAGATACAGTGTATATGATACTAACAACGTAAGCTTTCAACATATAAAGTCTAATTAAAATAAAAAATAAAAAACCATCATAGCTGTTGGTAACAAATGTAAGCTTACTTGCTAGACAATACTCAATCTAACAGATAAAAAAGCTTCTTTATTATTATTTTTTAATGAAGCAGAAAACGAATGTGATACCAAATGCGTAGACATCGATGTTCTTCAACCCCAAAATGCTCTTTTTCCTTATCCCAATCCCAAGAAGTCGCTGAGAATCCGTCAGAACAGAAGGAAAAGAAACCCCGGTCCTGGAATCAAGCACCGAGTTTGAAGAGTCGGCCAGCGAGAGTGAGGCCCAAAGGGGTAGGGAACGATTAGCAAAGAAGAAATTCAGGGCGTTTTGGAAAACTGGGCGTTTTGGGTCCTGGGAAGAGGCTGCGACTCCGGCCACAGCGGCGGCTCCGGCGGCAGCAGCAATGGTGAAGGCGGAGGAGGCAACATTGAAGGGACGTGAACTGGTTGCAGAGGCGGGAACGTGGGTTTGCTTGGCGGGCTGAGAAAACGAGAATGGGAATCGAAGGGAGACCATGGCGTCAATTTCTGAGCACCGTCTCTGACAAAGATGGTCATGGAAAATGGAAGAAAACTGATTTTGAGTATGGGCTTGGATTTTGCATTACTGGACTTGGGTTTGGGTCCAAAATTTTTATGGGTTTTTCAAATTGGCCCGTTTCTTTTTTTTGCCCCAGCCCGTTACTTTTCTGGCTTCAACTGAAGCACCATTTAGTACACAACGTTAAATTACCCCAAAAAAAAAAATTTTTCTTTGCGACGTTCTATTTGTTCCCAAAGAATAGTCATTAAATAAAAGAACTATGTATTACTTTTCATCAGTTTATTTATTCAAAGACCCTATGCAATCGTACATATAATTGGGCAGAGACAATGTCCGCATGCTTGGCCATTGACATTGAAATTTATATATCAATTTTTTTCTTTTCTTTTTTGATGAATTTGAAATTTATATATCATTGGTACGACATAAAGACCTTACCACTCTATGAGTTATTTAAAGTTTTTAGCTTCTCAACTACCCAAATTAATTTAAAATTTAAACTTTGACGATCATGATTTAGCAAGTGACACTGATGTAATTAGATCATATAAATCCATTTTTACGACTTTTCTTAAATTATAGATATTAGTTTAGTTACAACTCATCTATCCCAGGACTGTAGTGTCTGTCTTTTCTATTGTTAGAAGTGCAAACAACATTGTTAATTGGATATATTACCAAAAAAAAAAAAAAACATTGTTAATTGGATAGCGATTAATCTAATACAGCTGGGACGTAATTTTCCTAAAATGTGAAAAAATAAAATAAAATAATGATAAATAAATCATAAGGATTTGTTAAAAAAGAAAAAGAAAAAAAGGGAGAGAATTCTCCAATGTCATTTGTAATATTGCTTTTACCTCCTAATAACTCGGGAATTAAAAGTTAGAAGAAAAGCTAAAGGATTTTATTTGACAAATAAAATTAAATAATAAAAAAAGTCAAAACAAATTTATATATATTTCAAAATATATTCTTAATCAAGAGAATGCGTACATTTATTTATTCTTTTCCCATTTACTATTTCCAAATTCTACGCGTTGGGATTAAACAAAAATTGATATATTGATTTTTTTCTTCTTCTCTAGCTTGTTGGATACCTAATTGACATTGCAAGTTGCAATTAAGAGTACAAATTCATTCGTGAGAATATATATATATATATATATATATATATTTTACTGAATCTTGATGATCATTGTATGAGTTTAGGATATGGTACATTACTATGATCATTTGATGAATTGGGTGGGAAAAAAGGCACCGAGGTCACACAGATATATAGATGATTTGTCATTTCATCAAAATTATTTACAACATTAAAAGATCTCGCTAATATCTTGATGATATTTACTTATCTAATAACTACATTATTATAGTAAACGTTGACGTACAATTTTTCAATTTAGATCACTCTAACTTAATTTCTTTCTTAAGACACATATCATGAATATTAAGTTGATAATTAAAGGAGGTTGGCTTAATAGTATACTCTTTATAAGACATACACAACTTTTAAGACCATAAATTTGAATCATATTCTCTATTTTTCTAATTAAAAATATTGTAATCATGATAAACAATCAAAATATTATAAGAAAAGTAGAAATGATCAAAGGCAATGATGAAAATTGCCCAAAAATATATAAGCAAAAAAAAAAAAAGAAGAAGAAGAGGAATTAAGGATACATATTTTTGGTTATCTTAGCAATTTGGAACGTAGTGAAGGAATCATTGTGAGTAAGGAGAGTAAGATTCCACACTGGAAACAAACAACGGGATTAATACTTTATAATATAATTGCTTACTTGCTGGCTAGCTTAGCTAATTTCAATTCCAAGTTTTCGGATTTTGTTGGTTTATTGGGTGTCTTTAACGAAACTTGTACTGTTGTATGCATTAATTTAAACAAACCTTGATTTATTCGGTTACTGATTGTGTAAGTTTTATCAGCCTTATTGGGTATTAGATAATTTAGTCTTGTTCTGATTTTTTTTCTTATACATTTTATTTTTAGTCATACAAGATGACCTAGAAAGAAGAAAATTGTTACTTAGGACTTTATGTCCGTAAATAAATATTTATGTTGCATGTTTTCTTTGAAGATTCAACTCTTTACTGCTATGAGCTACAAACATGACAAAGTCCAACTCGTGAGCATCTACTAGCATTTGAAACAAGAAAATCAAAAGAGCATAGCTAGGAACAAGACAAGCTTAATGTAAGTGATTTAGAGTTGAGACTAAATTAATAATTATAATTTTGAAAACGGTAAGAACATAAATTTATATTACAGAATATAAAAGTTAATTAGAGCCGATGATTTACAATTACAATGCAGAATGATAAAATACATTATTTATTTTCTAAAATAACTACAGTTCTTTAATAATTTATATTAAAATATAAATAATGTGTTAAATTTTTATTAGTTGAAAGCTAACACTATTTCATGATCAATAAAAATTTTAACATATCATTTGTATTTTCAATACTCATTATATAAAAAAACTTTATTATTATAAGTCCACGTCCCATCCTCCATTATACATATGATGAAGATGGTTTGTAGTTAATCCATTCCGGGGTGTGATAAGGCACCTGATCAGAGTGAATTAAAGGTGGACCGGGAGAGGGAAAAGTAGTGCTTGCTAATACTAATCAACAGTGATGCCCAGGAATAGGGAGGTGCGGTGTCATTTTTTCTTGACAATGAAATGTGCCAATCATTAATTATCAGCTAATAGGGTGGTTGTTTTGGGGTGCCACTAAAAAACCATTTAACACTAGCCAGAAATTAAGGACTTCAACCCCTCGTTTTTAGGTATAATACCCATTTCAAAAAATACATATAAAAAAAGCTAGAAATGGTAGGTGGTTAATGTTTATCATGAATAAGATCATGATGAGCAAACTATATATATGCTGCTCTCTTCCACATTAGTTGGATTTGTTACAATCCAAAGCTTTCGTTTGTTATAATTTTTAGACCTAACCTATCATCTCCTATGGAAAAAATATTCTCACCTATAGAAAAAAATACTCTCACGTTATAAGAAAAAATCTCACTCTACAAAAAAAAAACCCTTATCCATTAAAAAAAAAGAGCTAAAAAGAAGAAAACAGACATCACCCTAAAAAAAAAAATACCCCACTCTACAGAAAAAAATTTCACCCTATAGAAAAAAAATTTCACCCTAAAGTAAAATAAAATAAAAAATACCCTCACATTAAAAAGAAGAAAACCTCAACCTATATATATATATATATTAAAAAAAATCTCAACCTACAAAAAGAAAAAAAAAACCTTTACTCTATAAAAAAAAAAAAAATTCCCTCACCATACTATAAAAAATACCCTCATCCTAAAAAAAAGAAAGAAAGAAAACTCTCATCCTTAAAAAAAAATTATCCTCATCCTACAAAAAAGCTTCCCCACCCTACAAAATAATACCATCATCCTAAAAAAAAAGTCTTACTCCATAAAAAAATCCCTCACCCTCTGCAAAAAAAACCCTCAACCTACATAACAAAGAGAAAAAAGTCTCACTCTACAAAAAAAATACCCTTACCCTGTAAAAAAAAAAATCCTCACCCTACAGAAAAAAAAAAAACCCTCGTACTACCAAAAAATAAAAAGAAAATACCCCTTAATCCAAAAAAAAAAATAAAAAAAATCACCCTATAAAAAGGGAAATGCCCTCACGCCGCTGCGAAGATAAAACTTGTTGATGTGAAGTGCGAATGCAATGTTTAAAATATTACTTATATATATATATATATATATATATATTAATTGGTTCCTTCCTAAATGAAAGTCATCCCTACGTATTCATTATGAAGTAGGCAAACACAAAACCAAATATGACTATTATTCCCAACCAGTACAGCGATGGACCCTTTTTAAAACATCATCCGTGAAAGATCTCCTTAAAAAAAAAAGAGTAAAGAAAGTATTACAAACACCGAATATCTCAACCCACCTGTTTGAGTTATTAAAATAATACTAACAATACCCAAAAACTGGGGTATTTCACCTGAATTACACAATAAACAATTATTGCAGACATTGAAAACTAAATACCTCCCACCCCTTTATGCCACTCGGCGAGTGCCAAGTGGTTAAAAGCCTGATGCGACAAATTGCCTCTCCTACGACCATACACACATGCACCATCCACCTGTACACTTTTGTTAGCTTTTCCTCCGGGTTACCATCTCTCAAAGAGACTTAGGCCCACTATTCAATGGGCCCAAACCAATTTCATCTCTCTCCCCTTTTTTATTAATGATTTTTTATTTTAATTTTTAACCATGCTAATAGAATTCAACAATCATAGTACAATTATAAATTACCCGGATTTTAAATATTATTATCTCGTACATTAAACCTCTCAAAATACATAAGTTATATAAGGAATCTATCTACCAACATTGTATCATGTTTTTTAATTCTTGAATCTATAGTGTAATGTGTCCAAATATATATATGAATCTATGGTGCAGTCTACATTAATTGTTCCACAAAACACTTAATTCAGCTTGTACTTAACATGGAAAGCAAATATTAATACGACACATGCACGTCCATATTAAATTTATGGTCAAAGCTTACCAATGAAGACTAATATAGAAAGTACATCTCCTATGCATTTTCATATTTGTACTCCAATCAGATAAGTACAGCCAAGTTTTAATAAAAATTTAAGTAGTTACTAGCAGTGTCAAATTCATGCATCCAACTACTATGGGAGTAAATGGTCTGCCAAGTACATCTTAAAAATGGAAAAAAAAAACATTTAGGGTGTCATGCATGCATGATGAAAACCATTTTGGATTAGTACGGTAAATGTGCGATGAATTTTTATTTTTAGACAGACAAATAAGGAAAATAAATTACTTGCAGAAACATCAATTAACAGGAAAAGGAAAGAAAATTAGAAGAGAGAGAGAGAGAGAGAGAGAGAGAGAGAGAGAGGGGACAGAGAGGAAAAGGACAGGAGTGCCCTCAATTCTATAATTTTGGGATGATCCCATGCATCCTATTAGCAGGAATCTATTGGGAAGTCGATTCTGTCCGCTTGCCAGTGACTCTTTTTTTATTTATTTTTTTCCTTTTAAATAAGGCTTTTGGCCTTTGGCAGTTTGGCTTAATACTACCTTCATAGCAAGCTAATTAGCCTACTTCTTATATATAACGCACCTTAAACAAAACGATCACCACCACCACCACCATGTCTTCTCATTCTACGCACCTTCTCAACCTCCTCCAAACTCTCTCTTCCACCTCTTCTACTTCTCTCTCTAATAATAATCTACCTAAACTTTTTTCCGGTAAGTTATAAATTCCTCTCTCTCTCTCTCTCTCTCTCTCTCACATGTTAATTTGATGTTTCACACCCCCACCTCACTTTGTCTCTCTCTTAAATTTTGATGTACTGTTTTACGTCTTAATATTGATGTGGGTATCAACCGGCTTCTTCGCCGCAACTTTACCAAGATTGTTGATTTTTTTCTTTGTTTTTTGATTAATTTCAGTGAGATTAATGCATGTGGCCTATACATATATATATATGTATCATCATGTTTGGAAAAAAAAAGGAATTGTAAGGAGATGAAATGAATACTCAACATGGGTTTGAGTCGATTCCTTTCTCTTATGATTGGTTATCAGCCTACGATTGTTCATGGATGATTTTCTTTCTGATTACCACCCCGCAGGGTATCTCTGTGTCTATATATCTAGTGTATATATGCGCATTCACTGCTCAATTAATACTTTAATTTGTGCTCATCAACTTTCTTTTCAGAAGTGCTCATCAACTTTCTTTTCAGGAACAAAAATATCCTCTCTTTTTTTAATCCGTAATATATATTTAAGTGCTTTTCCCGTAAATGAGGTTTTCAAATATTTAAGGAATATTTGCTTGAGTAGGGTTCTACAAAATACAAGTACCGTTTATCTCTTTGTGGAGGAAGCAGTATATATGTACAGCATAATTGAATATGGACGAAATTGCCCTTTTGGATATTTATTTATGATTATGTTTTTAATTGAAATTAAATATGATATTATATATTGCCAGTATGATTGATTGGTTTAAACCGGCACTATCGTTTCGTATAGGTGTCTGGTTGTTTGGGCCTAAAGACAAACGAGTTAAGTTTGATTTCCAAACAAAATGCAGCGCCATATCCAAACCTCGCACTCAAGGTAAGCCTTTATTTATATATTTAGAAAAAAAGAAAAAGAAAAAAGTAAATTCACTAAATATATATATATATATATATGTATGGTCTGTCAATTTGCGTTGGAAAGAGTTGCAAAACGACACACAAAAAATATATCTACCTTCCATGTACTATGTAAAAAGCCATTATATCCTATATCCAGAATACGCAAGTGTGCTTCAAAATGGTCTGCCAGTGATAAAGTGGCCAGAGATTGTGGAGGATGACATAGACGGGAAAGCTAGTAAGGTGTTTGAACAAAATTCAACTTTTCTTTATTTATTCTTCTCTTTTCTTTTTTTTCTTTTACGAAAAATATAAAGAAAAAAAATATAAAAATTTATGGCATAAAATTAGGAGATTAAGGAACGCGTGGAATCCATAAAAACAAAGTTGGAAAGCATGGAAGATGGAGAGATAAGCATATCAGCATATGACACAGCGTGGGTAGCTCTAGTAGAAGATGTAGTTCATGAAAGTGGTCTTCCTCAGTTTCCATCCAGTCTTCAATGGATTGCAAATAATCAACTACCAGATGGTTCTTGGGGTGATAGTCAAATCTTGTCTGCTCATGATCGTATTATCAACACGTTAGCTTGTGTTATTGCTTTGAAAACTTGGAATATTCATCCTGATAAATGCCACAAAGGTAACCTTAATTTTTTATTTTATTTTATTTTATTGGAAACCAACCAACCGCACTTTTCTTTTCTTTTCCAATAGAAATATTGACATATCTACCATGTGCTGACCTTTTTATCATGTACATATATATTATCTGCAGGAATGAATTTTTTCAAGGAAAATATAAGTAGGCTGGAAAATGAGAACGCCGAACACATGCCTATCGGCTTCGAAGTGGCTTTCCCTTCTTTACTTGAAATCGCTAGGAAAATAAACCTTCAAGTGCCTCATGATTCTCCTGTCTTGCAAGACATTTATGCCAGGAGGGATATAAAGCTCACGAGGTAGTCTCAGTCACAACTCTCAAACTAATTCATTACTAGTCATCATGATGTTAATTTTATGCTTTCCACAATTTATATATATATTTAAAATACAAAAAAAAAGTAATCTCATCCAATATATCTATCTTTAACGTGTATATGTAATAATTTTGTGGATAGGATACCGAGGGACATAATGCACAGAGTGCCCACGACACTACTCCATAGCTTGGAAGGAATGCCAGGTCTAGACTGGGAAAAGCTTTTAAAATTACAGTCCCAAGATGGGTCATTCTTGTTCTCTCCATCCTCCACTGCCTTTGCACTCATGGAGACCAAAGATCATAATTGCTTGAAATATTTAACTAATGTGGTTCGGAGGTTCAATGGGGGAGGTATATAAAGTTCATATGCCTTTTCTAACACATCCAATATTTGAAGACGTACCCGTTTCGTTCTCTAACTTTACTTATGAATTAATTTTATATAATTTGTCATGGTTTTAGTACCAAACGTGTACCCGGTTGACTTGTTCGAACGCATTTGGGCTGTTGATCGGTTGCAGCGCCTGGGAATATCTAGATTCTTTGAGCCACAGATTAAGGAATGTATGGATTATGTTTACAGGTGCGTACGTGCGTACTATATATTTATTTCTTAAATATAACTTTGAAAATAAAAGTGTTACTAAGAATATATATATATATTGTTTCGAATGATCAATTTTCAGATACTGGACCGATAAAGGAATTTGCTGGGCAAGGAATTCGGAGGTTCAGGATATTGATGACACAGCCATGGCATTTAGGCTACTAAGACTGCATGGTCATGAAGTCAATGCTGGTAATGAATTATGTAATTAGTTTTAACTAATAATAAGGAGAGACTATTAAAATAATCTATTAAATGCAAATAGATTACATGCATGGATGACAATATAGCACTAGTAATAGTGATGAGATACAATATATTATTGGATTATTGAATTGTATTTGTTAAATAAATGAGTACAGATGTGTTTGAAAATTTTAAGAAAGGTGGCGAGTTTTTCTGCTTCGTGGGACAGTCAACACAGGCGGTGACCGGAATGTATAATCTATACAGAGCTTCTCAGGTGGTGTTTCCAGGAGAGAAGGTCCTTGAGGAAGCCAAGGACTTCTCCTCCAAATTCCTTAGACAAAAACAAGCCTCTAATGAGTTGCTGGATAAATGGATCATTACCAAGGATTTGCCCGGCGAGGTAATATCATATCAATTAATTATATTCATGCTTGTGTTTATAACATACGTAATGTGGCTACGTGTTATTGGATTGTTTTTTTACGCGAACAAAAGAGAAAAAGAAGCTTTTTTTTATTTTTTAAAGGTTCCACTGCATGGTTTACACGGTCAATATTTTATATTCTTACACCTTTTACCTCAAAAAGTGTACTATATATAATGTTTGGTGTTGGTTTCCCAGTGAGTTTGCCACCCCAGCACTTCTCTAAATTAATGTTATTATTTTTTTATTTATTAAAACACTGTGAGCATATTTAGGCTTAATGCAACCGCACTGCATGGCTCTGGTGGCTCTGGCTGATCATTTATGTTACATAATTAAAAATTCAATCCAATAACGTGGAGTACGTGTTAGGTTTGTATTAATTTATCGAAAAAGTTGTTTTAGTTAATATTATATGGTTTTCATATATTAATACAAGAATGTTAGTGATTAGAGTAGACGACAATTTGCCACGTCATGGAGAAGAGGACGTCAAATATGCCTTTTTCCACATACATATCGATCCTGGAGATCATAAAGAAATTCGAAATAATGAAAAATTGCATGAGAGACAAGAGAGTGAAGTGGAAAAAATCATCCTCGTCATTTAATAACTATATAATATAATGATATTAATTATGGGTTGTTTGTGTATACATATATAAGTTTCTAAGACAAGAAAGGCCAATATATGATGATTGACCAAATAAGCAGGTGGGGTATGCGCTGGATGTTCCATGGTATGCGAGCTTGCCTAGAGTGGAAACCAGATTCTACATCGACCAATATGGTGGCCCCAATGACGTTTGGATTGGCAAGACTCTCTATAGGTTTATTTCTTCTCAAGTATTCATATATATATATATATATATGCACTAGCACTTGTCTTTTAAATAAATTTTATTTAAAAATAATAATTTCAAAACTGGCATGTCTAAATTATTTAATTAATAGTGTGTTTATATTGAATTATCAGGATGTCAAATGTGAACAATAACGAATACCTGGAGCTCGCCAAGTTAGACTACAACAATTGTCAGGAATTGCATCGGATTGAGTGGGACAACATGCAGAAGTAGAATATTATATATCCTATACATATATATATATATATATATATATATATATATATATATATAACTCCTTGATCATTTATTTCTTTATTAATCTATATTAAAGTGGTATATATAAATTTATATATGCAGGTGGTACAGAGAGTGTAGACTAGAAGAGTATGGATTAAGCAGAAGAAGCCTACTGTTGGCCTACTTTCTTGCAACAGCCAACATATTTGAAGCAGAAATGGGAATTGAGAGATTTGCATGGGCTAAAACCACTGCCTTAATTCACACCATAGCTTCTCATTTCCACAACGAAGATACTAGCGTCGAGCACAGGACTGCCTTCGTTAATCAATTCACAAACACTAACAATATGCATGACTTTGTCATTGCCAGGTATACATTAAACTCACCCTCATTCTTTTACTTTCATTTTTCTTTTAATAAATAATTTATAATGCAACTACTATTCCATTATTTAATTTAACTCCGCCTCGGACCCATTTATTATTACTATTATTGTTATTTCGTTTTCGTGTTTATGGAAGAATTAAGATTCCTATTGAACTACGTCCAAACATTGTTCGAGAAAGTTGTTTGTTTGCTTTTGCTGAATGTCTTACATGCATGTCAGCTTCTTTAAATAATTTTGCCTGCTGTATCTTTCTTACTTTGGAGTGGTTATCTATGGAGACGGCTAAATTAATATTATTTTTCTTTTGGTGAATGACGACTAAATTAATATTGATCTGGCTGAACGATGCAGTGTCAATGTAACCTAGTCTATGAGGTTTTTAGTCCCCGATAAATAATATACCACTGATCCCACATGGATATAGGCGTTAATTAATAAGATTTTGTACGCAGAACGTGTGAACTAGTAGTATATCTTAAGTATAAATACGAAAATATATAACAAAATTGACAAATATGTAAATGTATATAATGCAGGAGGTCGAATATAAGCAAGACTGTCGGACATGGACTTGTAGCGGCCTTGCTGGGAACCCTGAACCACCTTTCATTGGACACACTGGTCGCACACGGTCGAGACATTAGCCACCATCTTCGTCAAGCAGTGAGTTTATTAGACCTTAATTATTGATTAATTAATGGAATATGTTACCTGAAGTTGGTACGAGTATGATTATCAATGCTATAAACAAACTACTAGTAGGTGCTAATTCCTATTTGGTATTTTCCACTTTCTTTTTTAAAATAATAATTGAAAAAATAGTGGGAAAAGTGGCTGCTAAAGTGGCAAGAGGAAGGGGATTGCCATCAAGGAGAAGCAGAGCTATTGGTGCAAACACTAAATCTTAGCGCAGGCCGTACGCTTATGAAGGGGCAGTTGCCAAGAAATTCTCAATATGAACGACTCTTAAACATCACCAATAGAGTCTGCAGTGCACTTCGTGATTATCAAAATCAAAAGCACCAGGTTTAATCAATACCATTATTAATCAAATTTTTGGTCTAATGTTGATCTCTTTTTCTTTATAACATGATTTATGGAACGTCCTCTGTCTTCGTGTGTACCAGGAGTACGAAAATGGAAGCTACAGTACAAACAGTACTGAGGGCACAACGACCCCAGAAATAGAATCAGACATGCAAGAGCTTGCAGAGTTGGTGCTCCGAGACTCCACGGATGGAACCGATTCAAAAGTGAAGCAAACATTTCTAACAGTGGCCAAGACACTTTATTATGGTGCTTGCTGTGATGCTGGGACCATCAACTACCACATTGGCAAGGTACTCTTTGATAGAGTAGACTGATCTCTCTCTCTCTCTCTCTCTCTCTCTCTGCGTTTGTGTCACCATTCACTAGACGCATTCTTTTCAATTGACAATGGAAAAATAAAAGAAAATAAAAGCAGAGCATGTAAAAAGTTCCAATGTTATATATTCAATTTCCATTGCTCTTCTTAAGCGATATTACCCATCTCAAGTACCTCTCATTAATCAAAGTCATACAGTATTAGTACATCAGAAGTACAAAAGATATAAAGCACACAAGTATACAACCACAAAACACAAAAGGTGCGACACTTTAAAGAAGAAATGGTTGTACCGCCCAATTACTACACCATCCTTCGCACGCCTGAGCCAAATGTTAAGAAAATAGTGTTGGTTTAAAAAAAAAAGAAAGAAAGAGAAAATATACAAGGAAAAGTCAGCGCAAATTAACTGAGATTATTAATCCCTTCAAACATAAATAAATTGTTCCAAAAAAGTCAAGGTTCTAGAACATGAAAATACTGGTAGACCTCTCAGAACCTCCCACTTAAAAGTAGATAAAAATACAGCTGTGAGTGTCTTAGAAAAATTCCTGCAACATAAAAAAGATCCTGAAAAAATCTACAACCTCCATTGGAGTTGGAACAGGAACCATAAGTAATAGGTAGACATGAAAGTGGTTAGCTAGTAGCATTACTAGGAGTAAAGGATGTCTAATCTGAATAAGGATGAGATAGAGTGGGTTTACACAGTTTAAGGCAGTGGTGATGCATATAGTAAACCACCTCACCAACTTTTTTTTAAAAGGTTGTGGCTCTCTTTTGATGCTGTTGGAGTAAATGTTATGCAATAAATTTAACAATGGCAGACAGTGTCACATTTCTACATGTGACAAAGTTGAAATTCCTGTCTTGTACATCAAGTGGAGGGGTTCGCAAAATCCATCACCTTGAGATTTTGTGTCCCATATTCTAATTACTCGTAATAATTTCATTCCTGGCCATGGCAAAAATGCTCTTTCTATATCTTATGTACGTCTATTGCAGTGGCTGACTCTGTTATGTATGAGCTAACTCAAGTGGCTAAGCATTGATGCCATGATTGTGGCAAACTTTAACTTCCAATTCCAAAGAATATTACAGAAAAAAAGGAAGAGAAAGGCTTAGGAGACAGAAATGGTCAAATGGATTCGCCATCGCCATGGCTTTCCATGACAAGAGCGTACAAAGAGATAACGAAAGGACAGCACGAACAGAGGGAGGGAGAGACAGAGAATCGTGGATTTAAAACACTCGAGTAATTAGATGATCGATCCACAAGACATGAAAAGATGTGTCATCGAGCATTGACCAATTCAGTTGAATGGATTAGTATTACGTAATAAAAAATGCTAAATAGAAAAAACAACATGGAATTATAGAAGAGGAGTTGGAGTTGGGTCCATCAAGTAGTCCCATATTGATCAGCTAGCGGAGTGGCAAACCATCAGGCATGCGACTCCATGTGGATGTGGCAGGCATATTATAGGTTTAGGTTTAGCCATATCGAACACTTAGGCCCTCCTTTTCTCAAGAAAAAAAAGAAAAAGAAGAAAAACGAGTCCGAATTTATAAAGGCAAAAACCAAACAAAACCCATCATGACCCTTGTGCCTCTGCATGGTTTTACCAACCTTTAGAAATCATTAAAGAAGAGAAAAGCAAATATTTGTGATAAATATGGAATGGGATTAGAGGTGGAGGAGATGAGATCTCATTCATGGCCATGGCATAACGCGGAAGAAGACGAAGAAGATCTTCAATCTTTCAAGTAAAGAAAAAGCAGAGAGAGACAGAGTAGAGGAAAAAAAAAAAAGGCCAAAAAAGAAATGACCGTGTTTGGAAAAAGAATGGGAGCGACCCCATTTTGGCAAAAAGCAGCTACGATTTCCATCAATGCTTTTGTGGGTTTGCTGCAGGTGTTGGTGTTGGGGTTCATTTTTGGAATGTGGAGGAGAGGGTGGCACGTGAGGTGGGTATTCGTCCTTCTCTTGATTCTTTGTTGTGCGAACATGCACAGATGTTAAAGGGACCCACCTTAAATCCAAAATGGTGGTCCCTACAATGAAATTCATGGAGACTTTTAGATCATGAACTGAAGTGATCAAGTATTACCTTTCTGACCAAAGTGTTGTTCCATGGGCATGCGATCAGTCCAGGTTTCAAAAGGACCACTTCCACTCTGCCATATCAGTACGGCGTGCCTGATTCTGTGTATGATGATGCACCCGACCCTCGAGATTGCATATCTAAATTCCATGAGTACTGCGCATCTACTGCTATCCATCACGATTCGTGATGGGATCATTATTCCAATGTATAACGGAATATGAATTAATTCCATAAAAGAGAAAAAAAAAGCTGTCATTTTCTCGCAAACTGAAAAAGTACAAAAGAGTACGGAGAAAATGTCAAGAGTGGAAGCAAAATTTCTCTTCGTATTCAACACTGGCTTTCATAGACCCAGATCCATTGCCTTACCCGCAACCTTCTATTCAACTAGACTCTGCCAATTTGGGCCGACTTGGGTCGTGCAGTAAAGCCCAAACTCACGTTCACGTTGGCAATATCTCGGTAGCATCTGATTCCCTTGGTTGCTTTAGTTTACATTGGACCTACGTAGTGACTTCCCTTTAAAGTTTGAGATTTATGAATACGCTATCCTAAATTATATGAACCAATCTAAAAAACTGACATCAGTGTGAAGATAGATTTCAATTTCACATCAAACTTTGACATGCCTAGAGTTGTTCTCCCATGGCCCACCTAAGAGGAGGGAACTGAATGCAGTTTAAGCGGTTTAACATAAGGTAGTTTGTCGTTTGTGTTTAACTGTTAGAAGACCTACTGAAAAATGGTAAAAAACCGGGTTTTATGGAGCATCATGCAAAACCTTATTTACAACGTGATAATATGGAGATAGACTGCAAGAGATGCAAAGCTCTACTTGAAATCCGCTAAAGCACATCACAATTATTCATATTTTTAAGAATTACACAATCTTTCATATCAATCCTAATAGATAAGCATGATTAGATAACAAGATTCTAATGAGCAGCTCATCATGCCTAACTTCCCTAAGCCCAAAGTACATGCTAATGCATCATCATCAAACTTGGAAGGCATAGTATCTAATCATACTCTAATTCATCGGGGGTAACCGGCCGTTTAAGGGGGATGATCGACTTCTTTTCAACATCACGTGACAATGCTTTCCTCATATCTGAAAACACCTCAAATATATCATCAAAACGTGAGACCAATAAGAATTCGAATGGTAAACTACAAAGGTTATATTTTGATGTGGAAACTTACCCAATCCATCTTCTTCTCCAGAATAATATCGCAGCACCCGTCTATAAATCACATATCCAAGCTGAGGGGCCAAAAGGGATATTGAGTAAGCATAATCCTAGTCCATATGGTATAAAAACAAAGGTTCCACCTTTTAAATTACTTTTTTATGCTTGTATTTAATAATTCTAACATTTGACAAATATCTGATATATAAAATGTCATGCAAGTAAAACCACATCACTGTACAATATGTATCTTTTTTATTTGCATGAGATAATGGATCCATGAAATCTCAATATCACCAATAATCCAGTCTCTCAAAGGGTAAGAAATTATGACAAGCAAAATCTAGATCTACATGCAAATGGTTGCTCCCCAGCGCTATGCAAAGCAATATATTTGGCAAGTTAAAAAAACAAAATACAATGAACTACTGGAAAACAAAATACAATGAACTACTGGCTAGCTGATGAAAATACAACGCAAATGAAAAAATACATAGATGATTAATGAAAACATAGCAATAAATCTCATTTTCCAAAATATATATAAGAAATTCCTTGCTAAAAAGTAATGTAACGAAATATATCACCTTTTCATACATCTTTATGGCTGGAGTGTTTGATGCTCTTACAAAAAGATCCACAAAGTAAGCCTTATCACTGCCAAAAGAAACTCACTAATTACAGATCCATATAACATGACAAACTCAAGCATTACAAAATCTTCAAAGACATTAAATTGCTTTTACCATTAGTAAAACAGATAGATGCATCCCACTCCAAGTCTTTTCATGCAACATTAACTTAAAATGCAGATGAACATGAGATTTATGAATATGAGATTTTGAAAGATGAATAACTAAAATGCATAAACAGTTTCTGAGAAGCTAAGCCAAAGTAAAACGTCAAACTAACAATTGTTCAGCATTAATGAATACGAATTGACAATGCAAGAAATGTTTTCTGAAAAAGCTAAGCCTATGTCAAATTCAAACAATAATAGCAAAACACAATCTACGGTCTAAGCTGAATGACTACAAGCTGAAAGTGTATTTGTGCAGCACCTCAAAATCTGACAATTAAAAAAACATGAAAAAAGATGTAAAAGTTCTTAATTTTATAGCCATTACAGCAAAAAATGTTCCGTACTGAGAGGCTTATCTTAATCCATAGCTAATATGGGATAAGACCACAACATTTAAATTACTATAAGAAAATCTTGATACTTTCAAGTAAAGTGGTCATCTAAGCAAGGAAAATCTCATTGAAACAGAAGGAGAATCTTGTTTAAGCAATGTTAGTTAAGCTTCTACCACAAACAAATGTATTGAAGTGCATAGATGAAGTTCCATCATTAATCAATATATTCCCCGCTTACATCTTGTCACTGATGTCTTCAAGCAGGTTCATGAGTTTCTTGGCTAATTGTTGCCTGCGGTATTCAGGAGCAACAGTTACTGCGGTTACATGACCATGCCAAGATTCACCTTGCCCTTCAACTTTCCCCATAACTGCAATCAAAAAATAAGAGGTAATTTAATAATCATCTTTGAAACCAAAGATCAGACAAAAAGTGGTTGATACTTGGTACTGCAAAGAAGTCAAATTCATTTTTTTCCGTTCCACAAGAACCCCTGGTTGGTAATTTTCAGTCATTTCATAGAGATTCAGAACTGATGGATTAGGCTTTCGTAACTTTTATCTAAAATTTATTACTAATTATGTAACCGAAACAATGACCCCCCAATTAAGGCACATAACAGAAATCTGGAAATCAACTTACTCTTCACCCTCCATAGTAAATTACTCTCCAATCAATCTAAAAACTATTCGAGCAGAAAGAGCAAAGGATATAAACTCATTCAATCCCAGCTACACAAAAATGGGAGCATGTAATTTCCGACTGCTTAAACCAATACAAAAGCAATATCGCATTTGGAAGTTAAAGGAGGGAGACAAAAGCCTACTATAACCCATGATTCGGTTTCCAGGGCCTTCGGCGACATGAAAATAGTCGGGCCATCTTGCCAAATAAGTCATATAGAAGGACATGTTGAACTGTAATTTACAAATTATTCCACAAGTCAGAATCGAAAACCAAAATTTAAGGCTTTCTCTTTGATTTGCCAATAAAAACAAAGAACAAAGAGAAAAAATGAAGAAAAGTTAGCTTACAGTTTCTGTGAGATGGTCAAGATTGACAGAGGCGAAACGAAGAAGATCGTCGCAGCAAAATCTGCGAATCGTCGTCATCACCCTTGCTCTCTTGCTATCTGGCCCTCTTCTCTGACTGAGAGGTCCGTGCCAAAAAAAAAGGGAACAAAGGTAATTAATCGAGACCGGGCCGGGCGGGTCTCACCCGGTTTGAATAAGCTTCTATTTTTTTAAAATAGGTATTATTAATAAAAATGAAAAAAAAAATGTTTGACGTTAGAAAGGGAAAATAATTATATTTTTAGTTTTTATAATTATATTTTTCTCTTTTATTTTAACCGCGCCCGGCAAAATTAAGAATTTATCCCATAAAAAAAAAATTATGAAAGGCTTCTTTCTTCCCCAATTGAAAACTTAATACCAAATCCCAAACCCTAGCGATTCAGAGAAACCTAGATGGATCTCCTGAAGCAAGAGCTCCTCAAGAAGCGCCAAAACCTTGCCGAAGAAACTGGCGGCAGGCGAGTCTTCAAGCGCTCCGAGATCGAGCAGAAGCGAATCCAGAAGCTTCGCGAGGAAGAGAAGCGCGAACTGGAGGCCAAATCCCAGCGCCAAACCACCGCCTCTACCTCTACCGCTGACGCGACGACCACCAATTCAAATTCGTCCACAATCGCCACCACATCCACGACCGCGACATCGTCTACTGCAACTACATCCAAATCCCTAACCCATGAGCAAAATATCGACAACATGGTCCTACCAAAGCAAGAAGTCATACGCCGTCTCCGGTTCCTGAAGCAACCGATCACTCTGTTCGGCGAAGACGACGATTCTAGGCTCGAGCGATTGAAATACGTTTTGAAAGCTGGGTTATTCGAGGTCGATAGTGATATGACCGAGGGGCAGACCAACGATTTTCTAAGGGATATCGCGGAGCTCAGGAAGCGGCAGAAGACGGGTATGATGAGCGAGAGGAAGCGGCGGAAGACGGACGTTGATGGAGCGGCGGAGGATGGTGAAGGAGGGGGTGGTGAGGAGGAATTGAGCGGGGATGGGGGCTCCAGCGGGGTCGATACAGACAAGGATTTGAAGCGAATGAAGGCAAATTTTGACGAGCTGTGCGATGAAGACAAGATTTTGGTGTTTTTCAAGAGGCTTTTGAATGAGTGGAACCAGGAGTTGGATGAGATGCCTGAGGCTGAGAAGCGGACTGCTAAAGGAAAGTCTATGGTTGCTACCTTCAAGCAGTGTGCTCGGTACTTGACTCCACTCTTCAAGTTCTGCAGGAAGAAGGTAAAATATGCTGTTTTTAATGTTTTAACATGCTTTGTTCGAATATTGATTCAGATAAAAATCTAAACTTTGAATATTGATTCAGTTCAAATATCTAAACTTTGTGAGGATGAAGGTAAGATGTGCTGTTTTTAATGCTTTAACATGCTTTGTTTGACTCACATTTATGTTGGCTGAACTGTGGGAGGAAAATTGATTCAGTTCAAATATCTTTGGGAGGGTGTTTAGAATGCCTTAGAATTAGATTTGACTGTTAGATTGAGAAAGAGAGTAAATTGGGTAGTCTATACTGAATATCTTCTCAAATTAGGTTGCTGTCCGGAATCCTAAAAATAATAACTCTGATATATTTCATAACGAGTTCTTAACTCTCAAGGCACAGCATGAACTATGAAGACCATGTACGAGGAAATTGTATAAACGACCGATAGGATGATGCTGGTCTACTAGATATGAGTCGCTTGCTAGATAGATTTATACACCTATTTTTATCATGTAGCATGCTAGATAGATGTACACCAATTTTTAACTTTCTTTGATGTTTTTGACGGGTTTAATAACTTTAATTCACTTTAATTGAAATGTATGAAGTTCATTGTTACTAATTGGAGGGGAAAAGAAAGGAAATTTAAGGCCGCGACATAAATCTTCCTTTGTGCTTGGCAGCTTAAACATGTTAACATTGCGTATAATTCACGTTTTATCTTCTTTTTTCCTTTTTATCTTTTGGTTATCAAGTTACGACAGCTGGGTAACTGTAGTCTAGTAATGAACTTATGGTACTATAAAGCATACCACTCAAGTAGTTTTTATCTCTCGTATAGGTTCTTCCAGATGATATTCGACAAGCATTAATGGTGGTGGTCGAATGCTGCTTGAAGCGAGACTACCTAGCTGCAATGGACCAGTACATTAAGCTGGCTATTGGAAACGCACCCTGGCCTATTGGTGTTACTATGGTTGGTATCCATGAACGTTCAGCTCGTGAGAAGATCTACACCAACAGTGTGGCCCACATTATGAATGATGAGACAACTAGGAAATACTTGCAGTCAGTCAAGCGGTTGATGACCTTCTGCCAAAGACGCTACCCGACATTGCCATCTAAAGCAGTGGAATTTAACAGCCTTGCAAATGGCAGTGATTTGCAGTCTCTGCTAGCAGAAGAGAGGGTTTCTGGAGGTAATCAAGCATCAGAGGAAAGGCTTCGAATATTGCCGGCTCCAAATGAGAGTTAGGGTTGTATATGACTTGGTCGTTTATGAGACGATAGAATATTACCAACTGCGAAACTGAAAGGTTGTTCTGAATAAAGGAACAATTTGTCTCGTAATTTTTTTACCGCGTTAAGCCGTGAATTGAATGAGCTTAATTTATGTCTACTTAAAAGTAAATAGAACGTTTAACCTTTCGATGAAACGAATGTATCTGTCATTCTACATGTGTGCATAGATTTGCATACACAAACAATCATAATCAAGAATTTAACATTTTCATCAAAGAAATAAATAAATCTGTGTAACTGAAATTGCAGGGATTGCCTCCAAAGGAGGTAGAGATTAACAAAGAAATAGTTGCGTACCATTCCTTGGGACATACTACAGAGACTTGTACCTGGTCTTTTCACTCGTTTTTGGCTCTAAAATTATCCTGTTCTTTTATTAAGGTAGGAGTACCCTTTACCAAGATTGAAAAGAAGTGTTATTGAGGGGAAAAAATACGAAAAATAAAACAAAGAGGTGGAGCTTGGAAGAATGACCCCTAGGTGGTGTCCTTGTTTGCAAATTTTCAAGTCTTGCAACCATTATAGTTTTTGCTTTTGATTTCCTCTCATTGTAAGCTGGAATGATCTCATCCTACAGCTTACATTAACGATCTACTTTTGTTCTCTCCACCCACAACAATCTTTTTCTGGTCCATGTAGAACCCAAAAAATACTCAGTTTTCCTTGAAATCCATGTTAGAACCTTCTTTCCTTCCAATGTAATAATAAATTTTTACACTCTCACGTGTCCTCCTACAAAGGAGGTGTGAAAGAAAGAGACAGAGAACTAGAACATTCTATGTTTAGTCAAAATTATTGGCCCTTCTCCAAACCAAATGTGTCTTCGACGCCATTTGTTACCTTCCTCCTCCGCTCCGCAATCATTTCCTCATACGCCTAACAAAAACAAGGAGCTTATTATGTGTTTTACCTAACAATATACATGCAACTAGGATTCTTTTAATGAAGCATGAGCGCTCTTATACAATTCCAATTATCAAAAGTCCATTAGCATAACAACGTAAAAAGTTCCTTAGCTAGATATTCCTCTATAAAATAAGAATATAATTGGATCAAAATCCAAGGATTGGTGTGGGGGAATATAGAAAATCTTCTACACAAGTACAGGCAGCCGAAGATTTTCTAACATTTTTACAACTGCCATAATTGCAAGTACCTTGACATTTTATTGTGAGAAAACAAACTTACACCATGCAACGAAAGTTTTAATTTCAACTAATAAGTACCCAGTCATTGAATCTCCAGCAACAATATCATTATATGGTAATTTTCTGGTGCGTTTGATTCCTTTGAACATATGACCTTTCTCACCAAATCCATCATTTTACCACTTGATCCAAGGATTTATTCACCATTTACAAACTCTTCCCCTATCAACTTTAAATCCCCTCGGTCAAGAATGTATAAGACAAAATAAGAAATATAAAGAACAAGAAATAAGAAAGTAGATGATGCCCATACCTTCGGATAAGAATACAGAAATATGTACCACCATGTGCATATCAGTAATGATACAATTGTGGTGACAAGAACTGAGTGCATACTCAGCCAGCTAAAAGCAATTGCTGATACTCCAGTCAATGCAATTGTCCACGGTTGGCACCTACAAACAAACGGCATAAAAAAAATGAAAACAAACAGCACATACACTAGTTTTTCACATTGCATAACAAAGCTCTACATCCCCCTAAAGAATAACATTAACACCGTACAAAGGCAATTACTGCAATGCTCAAAGCAAAAGTGTTTTACTCAGTCATCTGCCACTGATTACCATTGCTTCTCGCCTAAAGATTAACCAAGCCAAGCATACTTAGTCAGAAAATTACCTATTCTTATGTAAACTGTGATTTCTCAATTAGAGAAAAGCTAAAAATAACCAAGAAGGAAATGGAAAAAAAAAATGATAAAAAATAATAAACATTTCATTTATAACTTAAGTTTCGACAAACCAGTACTACCCAAAAGAAAAAAAAGTTCAAACAAACCAGCAAGGTCACCACAAAAATCAGATTAATCGAGTTGCAGGGTATTGCAATTCCAATATCCGATCAAAAGCTCAAATAATTATGTCGAAAACGTTACAAAAATTTCACATAAAAAATAGAAAAAGAAAAAACAACTAAACGTGGACTGGGAGGAAACAAATTACTGTGAGAAGAAAAATTTAAGGATATTAAATACAAAAGGACAGTGAAAAATAGGAAAGACCCATGAAGAGAAAAGCTCACCAGGATGGTTTAGTGTCCCAAACAGAGTCATATTCAAGAGAAAGGTAGTTCAGATAGCCATCCATATCATCAACTACTCCATTTTCATCTAAGAACTGAGACTCCTTTGAGTCGCTTGAGTTACGTCTAACGACAATTTTGTTCTGAAATTTCTTTGACTTGAGAGCATTTGAAGAGATTTGTGGTGAGAAAATGGGATTAGATAGGTGGGATTGTGAAGAGGAGAGAAAGGGTCGCAGCGGAACAGAGAGAGTGAGAGAGAGGAGATTTAGAGTACCCATTTTATCTCTCTATCTACCACAAAAAATATCTGCTTCCTCAGTTCGTTTAAAGACTCAAAGTCACACGCAATAGAGCGTCTTTCGTGCGCCAAATTGTCTTTCAAAAGGATTATCTTTAATAAGGTCAGTCAAAATTATTAGAATTACAAGTTTACCGAGTCGATTGTATAATCTTTCGAGCTGAGCCGGGCTCTTTTGTCTCTTCGAATCCTCTAATTATTGTAAGTTTTTTTTTCCCCATTTTTTTATCCTCCAATTATTACTACCTATGTCGCTTTTAACTTCTTCTAAAACCAAATAAATTGAAACATCAAACATTAATTGAAGATTATACTTTCACATCTCAGATTTGTTATACTTTCAAACAAAACTGCGGAAACGATAGCATCCACTGATTTTGACGTTTGAGCCAATATGGGAAAGCAGCCAAACACAACTATCCTGCCAATCGAAGACTAATCACATTGCGAGGAAAGAAGCATATTGATACTCTACGCTCACCGACTTGAGTAGGAAGCAAAGCAGGATAAAAAAAAAAAAAACATTTTACAATTCTAAAGATTCTGGGAGCTTCAAGTTTGTGAAGAACTATAGAGATCTAAAATCTTTACAAATTTCATAATTCAAACGATAATAGAAGAAACAAGACTACTTCAGACAAAAAATTTATGTTAGAAACAATAGTTACAATGTCCATATTAATAGGGAAATGGTTCAAGCTACAATTTCTGTAATAATTAATCATGTGCATCTTGAACCCAAATTCTCACAGTTCTATCACCATCGAGGCTAGCAGAAGCAATCATGTTCACATTTGGGTGACAGGTAACAGAGATAACAGTGTCAGAATGGCCTTCAAGTTTTTGAACCATATTTTTCCCTTGGATATCCCATAAGTAAACACAGTGATCCTCCGAACCACTGACGATGTATTTACCATTCGTCACAGAAAATGTGGATGTTACGCAGTACACTCTGTTTACATGACCGATGTAACTCTTCAAGAACTTCCCAGTCGAGTAGTTCCATAGCTTCTGCACCCACAAATGGTGATAGTTAAGAAATAAACTAAAAGTCCATTACTTGGAACCTAAACAAGTACAAAATCCAGTTTTATAAATGACTCAATACATTCCATTCGATTGGCTGACAATCCAATGGAAAAAAAGAGACTGTATTACAGTGACTTAAGGAGATCCATATACAATCTTCAGCTCCAAAAAACAGTATTGCAGCTCCCAAAGGTTACACATATACTACTAATTCACAAATGTCCGATAGAACTACTACAAAATCAGAATTTGCAGACCCAGATATCAAATATCATAATCTAATCAACCACAAACGCTCAAACCACCCAATTGGGTTGGTGCCGACACATTGGACATAAATGAAATATGAATATTCACACGATCAAAACAATTAAAAAGTTCATAAACAAAGCTTACGAGGGTGTCATTGAGAGTAGCGACGAGTATGAATTTTCCGTTGGGGGAGAACTTAGCGAAGGACACAGCGGGGACCTTGTCTTCAATGAGAGTCTTCAAGCACGTACCTGAAGCAGCGTCCCATATCTTGCAAGTCCCATCGTGACTACCAGAGACGATGAGCGAGCCGTCACGGTTGAAGCTAACGGAAGTGACGGGCAGGGCGTGAGCCGGGATGGAGTGAAGGCACCTGCCAGTCTTGACCTCCCAAATACGAATCGTCTCGTCAAAGGAGCCGGAGACTATGAGGTTCGACTGCGGATTGAAATTCACACAGAACACGAAGTTGGAGTGACCACGGAGGGTCTTCACGCACTCGCCGGTGGGAGAGAGTGCGTCCCAGATGCGGAGTGTACGGTCATCCGAGGCCGAGCATATGTAGTGCGAATCGTAGGACCAGGCCACGTCGGAGACGCCCTCGGAGTGACCAACAAGCCGATGGAGGAGGGCAAAGTTTGCCGACGACCAGATGATGACGGTTTTGTCGAGGGAGGCCGATGCCAGAAGAGTGCCGTCGATGGAAAATTTGACGCACGAAACGGCGCGCTCGTGCGCGTTTAGGGTCTTCAGGTGCCGGTAAGGTTCGTACGGTGGTGGTTGGCTACCGCTGGACATATTTGCCATGTATTCGGTTCACTTGCTCCTCCTCCACCACAACTACTCTAGGCGGTTCTATTCTCTGTCTACAAGGAATTATAGTCTGCGAACCTGCGTTCTCTCTCGCTCTCTCCCCCTCTATACGTATACATATAATGGGAATACTTCTTTTTCTTTTATTTTCTTTCTTTTTTCGTTTTTCATTAAGGCTAAAATTGTTTAAGCTATATTTCAACTATAAGAATACATACAATGATTACTTACAAAAATTAAAAAATATTTATACAACTTCAAAAATAAGTGGATTAACATGCTCAAAAGAATTTTATTTATTTATTTTTTTTTTTGTGTACAAAGTGAATTTTAAAGAATTATTTTTAAGAAAAAGTTGTACTATTTAGTTTACTCGTTTTTATGGCAACATGATAACGACTGAATCTTAAATCCCACATCTTAACTGGATTTTTCCGCTTTCTGTACGAACACTCTCATGGATTGGTAACATATTAATAGATAATAATCTAATGTATAACTTCACATAAAAGTAATGAAAATAAATGCAAAACCGCGCACTCCCTCATATAAACTTCATTTATTAGATTGTTATTATTATTACTATAATTATTATTTGGGGGCCCCGTGATACCTGTGCGTGAGCTACAAATATAATGGATCGATACCCTCCCAACTGAAAATCAAATGAGGGAGCTGAAAAAAAAAATTCAATCAACCCCTTGATTTTACATGAATACAAAACTGCATTAGAGACGAGGTGGAAAGACAAAGAAGGGAAGGGTTAAAGGCCATCATCATTCGACTGACTCCAAACATATATTTGGCAAACAGTGGGAGAAAGGACGACTACCAAACTCATTAACCAACCTTGACAATACGTTTCTCCAGGCAAGCTCAGGCTTCAAAAAGTGTCAATGCAATCATCGGATAAAGATGGCACACAACAGTCCAGAGTCACTTGCTCAATCACAATTACAGAAGCTGCACTCCAGAAAAAGCCTTCCCCACCTTCTCTTTTTTAGTACCTACGACCACTCCGTCAGGGGTTTTCAGAAGGTTACATACATGATACATGTATGGCGTAAGAAACATATAACTAGAATTCCTCTATACAAGCTACAACATGCCAGAATTCCTTATTTTCCATATGAGAGAGAGACGGAGCCGTACCCAATCCATTTGCTTGACACAAATATGAACACTTGCTGTAGTCGGTGCTTATGTCACATGGCAAGAAAGTCCACTTCATCTGAACTTTCCTCATAAATTACATAACTGGCATCTCGGCCATCTTCATTGCCACTACCATGGTCACTATTGTAACTGCTCTCAGAAAAACTCATAAACAAAGAACCCTCTGATGTATGACTACTCAGTTGAGATGGCAGACTGATGTCACTATTTAACTCGCTGTCAAACATCTGATCAATCCCAATGTAACTGCCAAAATGATCCAAAAACCCATAGATTAGTTATAATATACCTCCAAGTTTAAAACAAAATTAAAACAAATAATTTTGCAGTTCCAGAAGGCATTGATCATAATTATTGAAGAACATGCCAACCTTCCATCTGATGGAAACTCAGCCAGCAAACAGATATCAGGTCTCTCTTCCAATACCTGCTTTATAGGAATTACACTGCAAAATATGCATAAGACTTGTTTCAATAGAATTAACTTATGGTGTGAATACTATAAACCAAAGATCAAATTCATTAAAGATGATGATTTAAGAGATGGGAAATATTAATCACCACTGTCTATATAAAGAACTAATTGGCTTTTCCAGTCTGAATGAGAGTAGTATAATCAATTAAGAGGAAATACCTAGAGCTGTAGCATCTGTCATACCAGTCACTCTCAGAAGCCAAACCTTCCCTATTGGATATGTCCTGTTTGGTGCAGTAATAAGATACCAATATTAGAAAGGAAAATCATGCATCAAGCTTGAACTTTAACTACAGGTTTAACAGGAGAATATAATCAAACCCCAAACACCTACAAGATGTCTAAGGAACTTGAAATCCCCAGCTAGAATTGTTGTCAAAAGTCGAGCAGCTTCCACCTGCAAAAGATTCACTAGAATTTCAGAGAAACAGAATTGGTTTGAGTAAAAATTAGATTACAATTTTATAGCCCTCACCTCTTTGAGATGCATGCAGTCCCTCAAAATCAACACTTCTAGCAGATTTCCTCCCATGTTGCTTCCAAGGTTCCTAAGAGTTCAGAATTCCACTCGCTTCATGAGATGGAACTTGTAAAGAATCTTCCAGATGTTGGAACAGTTAAAAGGATTTTCATGAGGTCTTATGGTAAGATTACTAACCTTAAAAATGTTCCAGTGATAGAGTAAGATGTTGAAAAATCAACGTATTTTAGTTTTCTAAATCCCTGCACAAGCACCCACAAAGATTTATTGCCACATTTTAACTGAAAGCAGTTCTCCTCACCAACTTAGAAGTTAGAACCAACCTTTGCATTCACATCATAAACCAAATAAATTACGTAGAGACTACAGAATATGACATGGTAACCAGATAAGAGCAATGGGATGTGAAATTTAAAATTTTGAACTCCATAGCATATTTTATTTTCATACATAAAATCAAAGTATGCCTCACTCTAACAAAGAGAGAAAAAAACATGTCATATTCTGTAGTCAATATGACAGGACAAACAGAGGGAAACAAATCCAGGAAACATGTTTTTCAATAAAAGAATACAAATCCTCGACGAGCCTTGGTTTTAATTATTGAAATTCCCAAAACATACCTTAACAAGTATGCGAACTTTATAATCATGCAGTTTAAATCCTCTGAGAGCCAATGAAGTTAGATGAGGACAATTATTTACAAAATCAACACAGGTTGGTGATTTCAAACTGTCATCTCTACCTGTCAATTAACACATACGTGAAGAGGAATAAATTTTGAGACCATAACTAGGTTCTAATAATCCAAGAAAGAATGGAAAACTAAAATAAACGATCCTGGGTTGAAAAGGATATGTTACCTGTTTTTGAAGATTCAAAGAACAATCGCTCTATCAAGTTACAGTTTGCGCTCACAGACATCAATGTTTGCCTTAGCTCAACATGACTAGTTATTGATTGGAGAAGAAAAAAGAAGGTTAATGATGAAAAAGTATGAAAAAATGACCACACAATTACTTTTAAGGGGAGGAGGGTACTAATTTTAATCACACAAAGAAAGCCCGTGAAAGTAAAAGAAAGCATCTGTGACTTAAGCAAACACCGTGATATATTATCCCATGTAAAAATGACTCAAAGACACTTACAGGCCAACAATTTCTAAATCAAGGAGAGATGGACAGGCTGATAATGCCCCACAAAGCGATGTGTTATCCATTCTTTCAATATTATAGAGATGCAACCTTCTCAAAAGGGTCCTTTCAACAACAACAACAAAATATGTTAAAACAGAATAAGTAACTTGTAGATACCATATTAACTAGTCTGATAATTCAACCATACCCTGGAGCACCACTGTCCCCAGCCAAAGGGCTTAAACAGGACCTTGTAAGAATGGATGACTCTTTCCCTTGTCTGGATCTTTTATCGTTCCATGAAAAGTTTGATACATCCACAGAATTCCTGATAGTATAAACCAATGGCTGACAGGATCCAGCTGACACACTTGGGCCTGGAAGTACACCAAGCTTAAGCGACCTGAGGACATATCCCAATCCATAATTAAAACATGAGTTAAACTTCTTGTTGGTCATAGAACAACTATTACCAAAAAGATTATTAGTAAATATCCAAGGAAAGCATAACTTGTAAGGAGTATGACTGTCAAGCACACAATTCATCGAGAAGATCGTAGAATGCTTTATTAGATTGGAAGTTTATTGTGTAAGAAATCTTACTGAAGAGCTTTCCCAGCTCGGTGGATCATTGTGGATACTACAGCATTATTAACTCTTGGGACAACTGTTGTCAAGTCAATAAAAGCGTAGCAAGAGGGATCCATGGCGCATTTATTAAACATAGAACAAGCAGCCGCTGCATGGCATAGGCTTTGAGTATCAAGCATGGAAAACACCTGCATATCATCACACGACCGCAAGTAATCAGGTGTGTCACTTCGTTACTGAATGTTCAGATGTGATGTCAAGTAGTTTATACAGAAATAAATAATAACTAAGACTAGCATACTGGAAAATGTATGACACAATAGTGAAGCATACTCATTCAAAAGTACAAGCTAAATTTGCAATGATCCATATATCATAAGGTTATAGAAAAAGCTGTTGCTTTGAAGCTGATTGGCCAGCGTAGGGTATAATCCCACCTTACCCATGCAAAACAACCATCAGGAAATTCCGTATCTACATGCATGAACGATTCTCACACCAACCGGAAATACATTCAAATCTAAAGAAACTGCAATCAAGCTAAAAGCAATCAAATGCAGCATTCATATCATCAAATTCACATTTTTAAAGTCCTATTCCTGAGTC
Source organism: Rhamnella rubrinervis (assembly GCA_007844105.2). Lineage (NCBI taxonomy): Eukaryota > Viridiplantae > Streptophyta > Magnoliopsida > Rosales > Rhamnaceae > Rhamnella > Rhamnella rubrinervis. The sequence goes on along the minus strand of CM017575.2, from coordinate 15,258,315 downwards.
GAAATCACAATCAACATAAGGAATTTCTCAATTTTTCCACAAACAAGGAAATGAAACTTACTTTGATGGTGAGGTCAGGAGGAAGAGCCCAAGCGAGTGAGTTGTGCTTGGACGCGCGCTTTCTGGCAGAACGCTTTCCAGCCTCGAGGAGAACGGAACCTAGTTTGAGAGCGCGATCGATGAGCACTGTCTGATCTGAGTCGGAAGCTGTGGAATCAAGTAGTCTCTCAAAGGAGAGATCGATGCAGAGAGAGGGAGACTCTGTGAGGCTTAAGAGTGTTCCTAAAAGCTGGTCCATGTTCATTTGATTGAGGTTTGGGAATCTAGGGTTTTGTGAAGGACAAGGTCGCTTGGCCATGGATGACGGGCTGTGGAGGAGGGTATCCATAGCGGGTGGATATCAGAGAGAGAGAGAGAGGGGGAGAGAGAGAGTTTGTGTTTCCTAAGGTTGAGATACGGACAAGTGGTTCTCTGCCACGTGTCCCTGGACGTGGTTGCATATAGTCTAAGGGCTTCCAGGCAGCTGTGCCACCGTTGGTAACTATACGACAGCTCTTCTGTTTATAAGCTTTTATTTTTCCCTTTTTTTTTTTTTTTTTTTCTGAGGCGACAAAATTTTATCAGGAAAAACCAACGACGACAAAATAAGGCTCATCTCCAAACAAAAAAAAAAAACCTCTATATACATATTTTATTTAAAAAATATAACAAAAATTATTAATAATTATGTAAGTTACTTAACTAAATTAAATACTCATCTGACTAGAGCAAACAGATTTTTAAAATCTAATCATAATGTCACAAATTACATGAAAACAGTTCAATGACCTATTTAAATTTGAAACTTCGTAGAATATATTAAAAATTTTGAAAAATGAAAAAAGAAGCATCTCTTATTCTCAGCAGAATAGGCAAAAGAGGTAAAATATGACAATTTTAAGATAATTAACCAATCGAAATTTAGTGTGACTGAAATATAGATTTTTTCTTCATTTGGATGACACTAAAATATAGATATTAAAAATCCATTTTAATATTTATAAATTAATAAAGTAACAAAGCCATGATAATCTAAGAGAACTTTTATTGTTTGATAGTTTTTTTTATTTGTATTTGTATATTAATTTTGAAATTATGATTTTAATATTATTGTTGTTGCGGATGGGGGACTTTTTTTTTTTTCTTTTTTTTTATGAATGAAAAAGGATCTCTATGAATCTCATCCGTCAGGATTTTATTAGTGGTTAGAGTTTTTGTTCTTCAAGTATTAGAACTTGTAAGAGTCAGAAGCGGTTGCACCATTTTTAATAAATCCTCCTCCACCTAGCAATTCAAAAAAGGTTAAGTATACCTGAGACAATAACGGAGTTTGCCAAAACTCGAACCACAACTCTCACAAACGAATATGATAAAATAGTTGGCTTCTTTTCCACTAGGTCATACCCCCAGATGCTTGTGGATTGGAGACTTGGAGTGCCATAAAGCGTCAAATTTCCACACTTGGAAACCCAAAAGCTAAAATATGATAAACAATCTGAATTTATATAACATGATTAAAATTGAAGGCAGCAATACCAGATGACAATCGGCAATATGCAATGCTGGGGGACTATTGTCTATAATAATATCATTGACAAACACAGTCCATGTGCATGTGGTTCTATTTTTCTCCATATCAGATATGTTGTTTTCTATATACAGGTTTCTCTGTTGCTTTTTTCTGTCTGAGAGCGATTAGCAAAGATTCAACCATACAACAAAACCCTTAATATTGTCTTCTTATTTTTTTAAAAAAATTGCCAACAAAAAAGGACATTGATTTGGCAGCAGAGCATAAATTTGGTCTTTGCCGGTTAGATAGTGCTGGTGGTAGAAAATAGTAAATTAAAGCAAAAACAAGTCGATGGGACTTGAAATTATTCGAAGGGGTTTCTCACTCCCTCTTTTTTTGGCTCATTTAGTTGGTTTTATTTTCCAAAGGCTTTTGTTGCCGTTTAAAAGGCATTTTTATAAGCTCCCAATCTACTTACTGGATTTTATTACCAAAAAAATAAATTATACTTACTGGATTTATGTTCGTATCTAAATAACATATGGTTTTGTGATGGGGAGGCATGGGGAAAAAGTTATGCTGCAACATGATTAAGAATGGGTGTATGAACTATCTGCTACAGCAACTTCAATATCCTGCAGTAATGATGCCCATGAACACCATAAATGGTACTACTTTACCAACCTGATCAAACACATTTCATATACATATGTTCCTTTGGCACTACTTGGGAAAATATAAGCCTCTAAACTGCCTTCAAAATACAGAACTTGCTAATTGTTCATCTGGAGACTTGGCTTCTGTCAAGTGTAGGAAGACTTCAGTGATTGAATTGGTAAGAATGGCTGATTTGTTGTGTAGGCAAATTCACGTCCTGTCTTCCTCGGCTATTTTTTTACATGCATGCATATATTGTCCCCTACCAAAGGATTAAAAATGAAGACAATGCTACAAGTTCGCAGTACGTATGGCCATCTTATTTTAGACTGCCATAGCTTGGAAACTGCAGGACTATAAAACCGGTCTCTCTCTCATAACCATACGCATAACATAATCATCATGGAGTTCTTAATTAGACAGCCGTAACAAGAGATTAAGTCCTATAGATTGTCCATATTTCTGTTATTCTCTCTTTTTCTGGTAACAAAGTTTCATATTTCTCAAAGACATATACTATATGAGAAAAATTTATGGGGTCCAATAAACAATCAAAGTTTTACCGACCCACCACCTGCAATTATTCTCCAAGAACAGGTCTGACAGAATTTTTTTTTAACAAAAATTCGTACTTGAAGGCTTGAATTATTCAAATAATAGCATAACTATGCAATTGAAGCTATATATGAATTTCTTTATATTGAAATGCAGAGAAAATTAACAGACAAGCTTTTCTAACTCGCATTTACTGTATTGATCAATCTTTTTTATCAAAAGCAAACAGTTTCCAAGTTTCTGTCTAACACTCAAAAAGAAAAAAATATTTATATATATATATCTATTCAGTCTTCCAAGCATACAATATCAGCGAGAAACCCAAACCTTGTAGTTGTGAATCTCTCAATTGCTGAGAGCAAGACCAACTGAATACAGAAGGATCAAATAAAGATTGACTGGTCCATAACTTCTCGGCAGAGAGACTAGTTTGGAACATGAAAACTGCATTGCCCATGGCATTACCAAAGAGCCAACTGTGAACATCCCAAAAGACTTCAACTGGAAGACCATCAACCAAAATGGTATTGTTGCCCCTGAACTTCCATTTCAGCCGCTTGACCTGCATCACAGTCTTACTATCGATGCGAATCACAAGGCTCGGGTCGTTGAGGCCAACAGTATCACACTCAATCACCACATCGTGTATCTGCCCCTTATCACAAAACTGAGTCTTCGCACCATAAAACTTCTTGCCAAAGATATGCTCCCTCTTTGCGATAAAAATGGCATTGGAACGAACAGGATCCAACAATTCAATCTTCTTATACGCCTCCTTTTTTAAGTCCCCAAGAAGAAGAATTACTTCTTGATTAAACATGACAGCCAAATAAAACCCCTCTAACGGCTCCGGGCCAGCGCCAAATTTAGCATTAGTTAAATCCCAGTAGATGTCAATTTTACTAGAATCCACCTCCAAGTTTTTGCACCCTTTTCTCTTAGAGAACAACCATGGCTTTATCTCAACTTTACAGAGGCATTGATTAGCTGAATCGTCAATTCCAATGCTAAGGCCTTGACCCATCAGAGTCTTGGTCCATGTAACAACAATCAAGCATAAACGGCCGCGTAATTTACACTGATAAACACAGGTAACCAAGTTTTGAGCATTTTTGCTGGTACTTGATGATGATGATGAAGAATCAGCAACTTGAATACCATTTTCACCAAAACAAGAAGGAAAGTCCCGCATGGTACCAATAAAAAAGTGATTTTTTCTTTTCTTTCTGATTCCTTCAAAGTTTATAAAAAGAAGAATGCAAAAGCAGTTCAAAAATTGACAGACAGAGAAGAACTTCTACCTCGTACAGTTGAAAACGAGTTCTACATCCATATGCAAATACTTCAAGATCAGCTTCTGGGTGCTTCCAATTTGCTCCTAGTGCCTGCTTTCTGAAGCACCTAGATGGATAAGAAGAGAACTAAGATTTGATCCACTGGCAATGTCTGTGCCAAGTACGAACCGAGGAATAACGCAAAAAAACGGTTTTTAAAGTGTAAAAAAAAAAACATGGGTAGACAAGGATGGGCAGGAAGAGTAGAGAGCATAAATCACATGGGGTGAGAGATGAAAGAGCTAAATATGAAAGAAACAGAAGGTCACAATTGGGTCCTAGCCAAGAAAAAAAAAAAAAAAGTCGCAGTTGGGTATTTGCTGGAAAAAGTTAGGTTTATTATACTACGTTTCAGAAAATAAAAAGCAAAGCTTATCTCTTTCTTCTTCTCCATAATTAAAAGGAATCATAATGGGCCTCCCTTTAACTGACATAACACATGCATTGGAGCTGAAAAAACTCAAAGCTTCAACTCTGAAAACGCCAACTTTTTCGAAAACTCTCTCCAAAATGGGAATTTTTTTTTTTTACTTAACTTTTTCACCGCTCTCTCACATCTTCTAGTGAGACAAATATAGCTTCATTCAGAGCAATATGACAACTTTTAGAGAGCAGATACTATTATTCATCTTTTACAAGAAAAAAAAAATACGGTTCGATATACATCTCAAACTGTGAAATTCACAGTCTGGAATTATATGTAATTATGTCTGATAAATGAGAATCCCATATCAGTATTTATTGTAGTATTTATTAGAGTTTGCAATTTCTTTTTCAACGAACACCTTGACGGTGAGGAAAGGGTTTCACGCAAAGCGGACTCTGCTTGATCGTAGCATTAAATTTGGGATGTAAACCTTGCTATCAACTTGTATTTGTAGCAACTTTGTTTGACTAATTCCATCTCACCTCCATAGCTTTCTTTTCCCTTTTCGTGTTTTTGGTTGGTGGGTGGTGGTGGTTTACTGTTTTAGAAGACTTCTTAATTCCTAATCAAGACAAAAATAAATTAATTAATTAAACAGTAAAAAAAGGTTAAGAAAGAGAGCTAAGTTTCTAACTTAGCGTCCATCTCTATAATTATCATACGGAACCCACGACTAATGCATATTAGGAACGTGATTGTCCTTTAAATAAGCTTAAACCTCCCACCTGGGGTATGACTTAGTGGAAAGAAAGCCAACAGTTCTATTATACTTGTTTACGAGAATTATAGTTTGAGTTGTGAACGTTATTCTTTAGATGTCTTCGAACTTTATTTGAATCGTAGGATGGAGGGATCTGTTAAAAATTTGAGTTAATTCTTTCTACTACTACGGATTATAAAATTTGAAGCGATAAAAAGCTCTATCCATATAAAATTGGAGCAGTAAGAAAACTCTATCCACTGATAAAATTCTGAACTGATAAGATCCACATCAAAATTCTTTTTTATTAGTAAAAAAAAAAAAAAAGCTTACATCTCACGGGATTAGTAAGGCCTATAAGTTTTTACATAGATAGGCTAAAAGGGCTTGAAAAAAAAAAAAAGGGGGTAAAAAGTACAAAGAGCCATGGAGACAAATTTTAATGCGTTAATTTTTTGTCGTGTATTTTGTGGTATTATTATTAATGGGTAACAAAAATTTACTGCTATAAAGGCTTTTGAATTGTCATGTCTCGAGGGCGGACACAATAACTTGGACCACATATGACAACTTTTGGGCCTTTACTTTAGTTTATTATATTTCTTACATTTAATATTTTTTTTAAAAAAAAATTTTGAAAAATCTTTTAGCAGCTAAAGTTTATTTATTTTTTTTTTATTTTATAAGTATACAGAAGTCCATAGCATGCACACCTTTAACAGTTACTCCGTAGGTCTACTCCTCCAAATCATTTCTCCTAAGATGTTTAACCCCCCGTTGTTTTTTCTCCATCTAAAAAAATTAAGTATACTTGACACGTGGCTTATTAAAATTTAAATTTAAATTTTTATAAATGAATAGAAGATTTGATCATCTTCTTATTTATTACACCACACCCTTATAATGTTTTTTTTTTATATTTAATACCTAAATAAATATTGAAGTTCCATTTGAATATTGATATTCTAAATTTAATTAATCAATATATGTAGAAGTATAACATCATATTTCCTAAACAATTTGGAGATGAGGGGAACCCCACTTTTCAACTACCAGTTAAATTGAATGAATCTACATTGGATTAGATTATGAATGGACCCTACCCATTTTTGTAGTTGTTATTGCTTAGATTTGAGAGTTGTTAGATCCTAACAACTATTTATTTATTTTATCAAAAGCAAACCAAATTATTATTATTTTGTGTAATTTTATTATGTCAGCAACTCATTTTCCATGTAATATTTTAAACGTCTTTTCCTATGTCAATTTGTTCCAAAAACACCTCTTGAGGTGTAATTAAATAAAAACATCATTCTATTGTTTTGCTAAGAGGGTGAGACTGGGACCAAAGGCCATGTTAGAGTCTTTGGAAAAAATTTATTGGGCGGGAATGAGGGGTTGGATTTCAAAAGGGTGTTCTTCCGAGGGTTAAAGATTGGTCAAATCAGATAGAATAAGAAAAATGCCTTGACAAATTGAGTTAAAGGCATTGGGTGCAATCATCAACTATATATAAGATTGGGCATCAAAATCAGAAGGCATTGAAAGATTTTTGAGTGTTCATCGTCTACTTTAACAGGAAGCTAAATATTACAATCTAAATGGCAAACAAAAACATCACCAACTAGGAACTTTTTATGGTGAGAGAAGCTGAAACTCTGAAACAATACTCAAATGTGCCTTGCCTTGTAGAAGAAATGTCATGACGTCATAATGATAGTTTAATCAGGTAATAGGACCCATCATCAACGTGTTGTCCTCTCTATGCTCAACTAATTAATCGTCTAAAATTCTGCCACAAACTCAAGCTTAGGGCCTAGAATCGTTGTTGATTAAAGCAATTGATTAATTTCTGCCTTGATATTGAAGGGAACTCTTTGTCTCCTCTCTCTAAATCATGGGTCATGAAAATAAATTTTATATGTAATGAAGACAAGTAACTTTATATGAACTTTTATGTTTGTTGGTTTGCCTCCCACTATGAGTATGCATCATAGCTTCACATTTCTGAACCAAGAAAAACCATGATTAACGAATCCAAACCCGCTTGGCTGGTTGAGAGTTTGAACTTGAAGCTCCAAAACCTTTCAACCCTGCTCAAACATCAAATGCATGTGCCCATGCATTAACATCAACATGGGCACATGGCATCTCCTTCTTTCTAACTAGTTTTCCCTAGTTTCATCTTTTATATGAATCAATTTCCTTTACTGTTTTGGTGGGTTTTTGTGTTTGATGGAGGATTATAACTTTCTGGTTGTGGTTTTTCAGTGATGTGCTTTTGTTGCTTTCTCTTAATTTTCTAGGACTATTGCTGGTTGTGATGCCCCGCAACAGACATCATTACATAGGGTACTCAATTGTATCAGATGGAGGTCAATGAGTTTGATTCCACATCCATCATAAAAGTTGGTAGACATCGAAAAGAAAATCACGGGAGTAAAAGACGACCACATGCCAATTCTTTCATATGGCTTTGCTTAATGAAACCTGAGCAACTATCCACTTTAACCAACATCAATAATACCCTGAATTTGCAATCTTACATGAAATTCTAGTAAAATATGTTGTGTTTGCTTGTTTTTAAGTTCCCATGCTCATATCTTTCTCAAGTCTCCGGCTAACCACATAAATCTTTAATAGCATAATACATTATATTCAGGATAATCATACGTATTTCTACTTAACAAATTTTTTTTTTTAATTAGATCTAAGAGACAAAACAAAAGGAAATATATAAAAAGAGAAGAAAAGGGAGTGAAAATTGTTTTTCAGTAGCAATAGTAAATGAAGGAGGCTCTTAAATTTTGTACAAGGCACTCCAAATCTCAGGGCCAGCCCTGGGTGAGCCCATGCTGTTTCAGAACTCAGAAATCACATATGTTTTCCCTAGTGTTAAAACGGCTTACAATTTTAATCTATTTCCTTTTGGATTAACAAACTGCGATGCCAAACATTCAAATTTAAAGGCAAATATCCAAAATATTGCTATAATGATGACAGTCGTGCAAATTCAAGAAGTACAAAAGATTGAGACTCTTATCTGAGATAAACACATTGCCTGGACCTTCCTAATCAAAATATGCTACAGCCACCACCTTCAGGAAAGAAATTTAAGGGTTTATATACGTGACTGGTCCACAAACAAAACCAATAATCAAAATACTGCCGTTTCTGATGTTTTTGTAAAGGTGGAAATGTTATTATCTAACCTCAAACCATGTACGTAATTCAAAAATCATCAATTGGGTTTAAATTGATAATGACGCTTCTATGCACGGAGAGTAGTACTTAGCGGCAACCTTGCACGAAGAGTAGAGACCGCAAATCAATCAACTAATTGAAAGAGAAGATGGCAACTCTTCAAGTGCCTCAATTCAGATTATAGGTTCCTTAATATTTGGGAATATATGGATACTAATGATAAATGCAAACGAAATTAAAAATAAAACTTCAAAAAGAAAATCTCTAACGAAGACTAGTTATAACTAAAAACACCAAGTCATCTTTGATCAGTATTCATTCCTCAACAGAGAGTCTATGTCCCATCACGGAACTCACTTGTTTAACATTCTCAAAGCCTTTCCAACCAATGCTTTAATGCTTATGCTTGTAGCAAACAAAACTCGACTACAATAGCGAAATTTCCATCTTTTAAATCCTCAGCAAATTCTAAGCTTCATATATATCTAACACATGCAACAAGTAAAGGCCAGAAACGTCCAATAAACCTTTCCAATGCAGTAACAGAATGAGACCATAAACACACAATTAGCATATCATTTTCATCGGAACACTTACAAAAAAAATTCCCAAACAGTGAAATAAAAACACACAATCTTCAAAACAAACTGAAAAGATCCATCAGGACCAGTTTTTTCTACTTTAGCATGTAACTTAACAATCCTACCAGTACCAAATTCTTAGTAACATACAACAACTAAATAATGTTAAAATTCCCACATACAAGAGATTAACAGTCTTCTCAAGACATAATCATATGTAGCTCTGTAGTTATGCAACGTTTGATAAACAGTTCGACCTCCCAATTCCTTACCCCAATTTATGATGAGTTCCTCTTTTGGCTAATTATCAGTGGAGCACTTTCTAAAATATCTCCATATTTATACTAACCTTACTTCCAGGCCCCTTCTTCATCGGGATTTGACTATCCATGTAAATGACTGGAAATGCTTCCTCAGAAGGAAGCAGAAGGAAAACATTGCCATAAGTGAATGCCAAACTTGGACCCTAAAGGAATATCTGAGGTGACCATGCACAATATTTCAGCAGAAAAATGGTTTATATTACATTAGTAAAGAGCAAGAGGTGGCATGTACACTAGTTTTCTTATTTCTCTAGCTCAACCTTCCCGCCTTCACATCTTGCCACAGAAACAGAGCAGATTATGTGCATTCGATTGCACAGTGAAAATTTTACTCCAAACGTCACCCAAGTTTGTGAGTTAGTAATTTTGAAACACATATATATTTATCTATGAATCAATGTGTTCACTGATTGAGTGGATACAAATTCTGCAATCTCTTAAGGTAACTAAAGTCGGATTCTTTAATCTTCTATGTTTTTGGCATAAGTTGATGACAAAATACAAACTTAATGATTAGTACAATGTAATAACTAATCCACTAGCTAGCTCATACCTTTATCCAATCATCAATGACAAGCATAAAAAACACTCAAAAAGATCAAATTTCAAATAGTATCAAATTCATTAGAATTCATTATGTATCACTAACATTCATGAAATTGAGAGGGCATACAGAAACATCAAAATTCAGATTACATACATGACTCTAAGTGTCAGCGTCATCGTCAGTGGTCTTCACAGCAAAAGGATCATGAGTAGGACCAACATCCTGCCCAATATGACGCTGGACTAAACGCTGCAAATCAGCCATGACCTTATGCTCACGTTTTGCCTTCTCCTCATAGTTGAACATCGCCAAAGCCCGCTTGTCCTCAGCACTGTAAACTTGGTTTTCCTTTCTAATACGAATTGCATTCATCCTCTGATGCCTACTGCCACTCATAACATATCCCAGTCCCTCAAACTTCTGAATTTCCTCCGCAGAAAGACCCACTTCACCTCTACGAGGAATACGCTTCCCTTGCTGAACATACTGCGCAATGGCATCACCTTCACCAGGCCTGAGCGCACCACCATAGCTAATATGCCCTTCAGCTCTTGGCAGTGGCTGCGGCCCGACAATGGGTTCGTTATCCAACGCCGGCTTCTTCTGAGCCTCAATCATCTCCTTGAACATCAAGGCCTCAGTATCACCTTCATCAACTTTCGCCTCTTCCAATTTTGCTTTACCATTGACATCAACTTCAGAATCCAAGTTCTCCTCCGAATTCGAAGTCCCACCCTCTGTCTCGGATCGTGTTTTCTTCTTATTCAGCTTGGACCATGTTGATCCTGACGATCGTTTTCGATTCTTCTTCGACTTCACACGGTCGCCCGAAGAACCACTTGCTTCAGAATCATTGCTTTCACTTCCTTCACTCTCCTCGGAATCGCTACGTCGCCTCTTCCTCCTACTCCTTTTCCTTCTACTACTTCTCCTGCTATTCTTACTTCGTCTACTTTTATTCCTCGACTTCTGACTCCGTCTACCATAGTCTTCCTCATCCGAATCACTCTCGTCTTCCGATTCACTCTCCGATTGGCTCTCACTATAGGATGATTTCCTACCTCTGCGTTTAGACCCAGAACTCTTCCTCCTCTTCCTCGATCGAGAGTCCTCCGATCCCTCAGATTCGTCCTCAGAATCAGACTCAGTATGCTTGGACTTGAATTCCAATTTCTCTTTCCCGTTTGCTTTCTCTTTCTCGATCAAAACGTTCTTTTCTTCATCACGCTTGTCGGAAATCTCATCAGCTTTGTCGTCCAATTCAAACTCGTCGTTCTCATATCTGGGCGGGCTTGGCGTGACATTCCAAATACAGTTCTTCAACATCTTCCTCATCTTCTGCCTCTTGAGCCTCCTATACTCTTCGTAGTTTAGCCCCTTCAGCTCCTCATCCGATTCCTCAGAGGTTCGGGCTCGGTGGTCACCACCGCGACCGAAACTTTTAGGCAACGCCTCCTGGCCCCCGTTGTACCTAGGGCTTCGCCTAGGTTTTCGGTACTCTGGAGAAATTGAACGGTCGCGGCGATAGTCGCGGCCGTCATATCTGTCATAACTAGGGCTGCGTCGGTGGCGCCGGTAGTCACCGGAGGAGTCGGAGTTGGGGGTGTAGCGGCCATTTTCACGGTCGGAACGGTCTCGCCGACCAGGAATCTCGATGGTTGACGATGGCCTGCCCATTGGCAAATTGCACGAAAACGCACATTCGCATCAAAGGCTATATTAGAGATAAGGTCGGTTGGCTGAAATTGGGCGATCCAATAAAACTTGGGCTGGGCTTATAATTTTAGGTCCCTTGCCCATTTGAATTTGGACTAAAGCCTCTTCGGGGTCCGCAAAAAGAAGGGCCATTTTCTTTTTATCTTAAAATAATTTAATATATATTAAAATCTTAAGATATATATTATTATTATTATTTTTTTATCATATACGAAAATTGAGAAATATTTTCGCGGAAAGACTCATTTGCCCTTCCCAAATCCCACGTGGTTCACATCCAGTCTCTAGAAAAGAACGGGAAGCTACCCATACGGAAAAGCATTGATGGCCCTTTCATTTAGATTTTAAATCTCATTCAGTGAAGAGTAGCTTTCTCTTTCAATCTTTAATGATCAGGACAGGTTAATTTCACTATTTACTTGTGCAGAATTTGTCTTTCTACTCATACTGAATTTACTCAATCGCTTAGCTACGTTGTTATACACAGATTTATCCCATCATTTTCCATGGTTTTAAAATCCAACAATTGTGGATTTGGCTTCTTTGTTGCATCAGAATTGGTGACAAGAATTAGTTAATACGTAAATATGTACTTTTCACATAGGTGATCACAATTCAGCTTATTGAAAACTAATCGTATTTTAATTACTTCATCTTTAATTTAATCGGGTTGTTTACGTCTGAGAAATTGAAACCAAATTGAACTCTCATTTTCTTACAGGTTGGACAGTACATCAAAAACAAATTGCCCATCTGCACACACCACTTGATCTCTAACCACTGCTAATTTTAAATAGCTTATATATTTTGCTAAATTTGCTTAGTTTATTTGAACCTTCAAGAAGAAGACTAATCCCATTTGGCTAGAGAGAATACTATTTTATCCAGAAGGTAAGAAGCAATCAAGTAAAATTTCGTAGAAACAAAGAACAAGTGAATAAAAGAAACTAGTGCTGGCTTCACACACAATATTGAGGTTAAAGAAATTCATTTTGATGTGAAAACTGAAAAGAGTGAGTGAGAAATGAAAGGGTTTAAAAGGATTGTTGTAGTGTGTCTTTGGGTTTAGCTCCTTCCACAAGACAAAAAAGTGTGAGACAAAGACTTGGCACCAAGACACCATGTTTTATTTGCATGATTGCCCTGACAAGAAATCTGAATGAATACACACACACACACACACACACACACACTAGAAATAGTAGCATACAAGTAACCCTTACACAAGCAAGCCCAGTGTTTTAAACCCCCTCTGATTTCCTTGCCAAATTTCCACCTACCATGAACCAAACTCACATCTGCTAAAATGGGGTGGCTTCACTCCCTTCTCTCCCCAGTCAAGAAGCTCTGGGATCGTCTGCACTCTGGCCACAGAAAACGTACGCAGTATATTCCCTACTCATTTCTTCTTTCTCTCTGTCAGTTACAATATTGTTCTTGTCACCAATTGCACTACTTAATCCTCTCCAAATTAAACTCATTCTTATATATATGTTATTTTCTTTCTTTTTACTTGTATCTGCCTCTTCTTTTGGCTGCAGGCAGAGGGATATATATATTGTACAAGGATGTGAAGTCATGCCCATGCGAAGATGTGCAAGTTCTATGGTCAATTCTAGTGGAGTCTGGCACAGCTCCTTTGCCATAAAAATGATGAAATTATCTCCTTGCATTAAGATGGCAACTTTATTTCAGTGTACATGAAAAATCACAACATATACATATATATATACGTATGATATGTATATATATAGTTCATACGCATGATAAATAATCCAACTTTGCTTTCCAGCTCTGTGTAACTTTATACATTGTATCATTGAAAGTTGTAATTTTGTTTTACTAGAGTAATAATTTGTGTTTTCTTTCTGCTTCTTTTGGTGGGAGATGGTGGGATTTGAGGAGATGTAGTCAGTTGGTATTGATGACCCATCAGAGTATAAATTGGAATTAAGACTTGGCGTCTAACGTCAACTCTCATTGATAATTAAATTAGTTCTGCAAGATAGACATCTTTCGTCCAAGACTAAATAAGAGATCCAATCAGATTTTACATTTAGTACTCTTGCTTTCTTTTATCATCTTTATCTCTCTCTCTCTCTCTCTCTATATATATATATATATAAGAAAATAAAATAAAGTAAAAACATAATATTTGAAAGAAGCGCATTATATATTCTTTAAGCTGAAATTACGTAAAAAGAAACCCAATTTAAATTTGGCACTTGATGCCTTGATTGTGTGAGCTCATGTTCTTCTTTGTCTTGTTGTTGCCGTTTTTATTTACCTTTTTCTTCATTTTTTTTTTCCTGGGTTGTGGTTGTGGGCCTGTTGAATGCGGGCTGATTTAGAATTTGGGGTTAATGGGCCGGGTCCTTAAAGCCCAATTTAAGAGGGGCGGGTTATAAATGTTCAATATGGTTCAGCCCAATCCTAATCCCGATCCCGAACCCTAAACCCCGTTGTCTGCATCATTCGCGAGCACACTTGCAGACGGTCTCAAGGAAAACGAGGAGGAGGCGCAGAAAGTGGGATTCGCAAGTTAGAGACGGTCGCAGACACAGCAGCCATGGCGGATAGCAAGGCCGTTACAATCCGTACGAGGAAGTTCATGACCAACCGTCTGTTGTCTAGGAAGCAATTCGTGAGTTCTTTTAACTGCGAGCTATATTTGGTTAACGAGAAAGCCTAGGGACAAAAAAAAAAAAAAAAAAAATTCAAACCCATCAGCTGTAGTAATGTAGTCTCGTAGTTTGAGGTTGTGGAAATCACAACTACAATTCAAACTCAACTGGGTCCAGTATACAATAGTAATGAGCATTGTTTTGTTGGTTAATTTGAAAAAGAATACCTGAGAATGTAAATTTGCTCATGGCTGTTCATATTTAACGTTGTATACTTCATGTTTTTAATGTAGGTGATCGACGTTCTGCATCCAGGAAGACCGAATGTTTCCAAGGTTTGGTCGTTGCCTTTCAGCTCTATCTCTCTCTCACGTGATTTTTGCTTTGCCTATTTGATTTTTTCGAATGTTTTTTCCTAATAGTGTTGCTCATAAAAAATACATTAGATGCCGACTGCAAGTTGGAATCATTTTCCAATTTGATCTTCTCAAGTTAAAGGGGTAGAACTTTTAATATCTGTTTGTCAAATTTGTAGCTTTTTCAGCTGTAGAAGACTGTAGTTTTGCTAGGAAGACAGTAGATATGTAGTTTGTGCAAGCTGTTTTCTTGTTTCTCGCTCTACTTGTGGTTTTTGAACTTTTGTCCGTCCAGTTATCTATTCTTCATTACTACGACTGTTTGTTTTATTTGATTAGGTGGTAGGCATATATTGTTAAATTAAACTCTTTTTCCTCTTCTTTTCCTTTTCTCTCATAATCAAGGCGGAGTTAAAGGAGAAATTGGCTAGAATGTATGACGTGAAGGATCAAAATTCCATCTTCGTATTCAAGTTTCGCACCCATTTTGGAGGGGGGAAATCTACCGGATTTGGTTTGGTTTACGATTCTTTGGAGAATGCAAAGAAATATGAGCCGAAGTACAGGCTGATCAGGGTATGCTTACTTTAGCTGCTCATTTCTTTATTTTTGTTATTTGTGTGGTTATTGTTTGTTAACGCTTTAGTTTTGATTATTGTTTACATGTTTGTTACAAAATCTTGTAAATTGATATTTTGATATTTTTGACCTTAAATTTGGTGATTGGGGATGTACACTAACTGGTTGTTATAGGTTGTGTCATTGGACATGAGTTTGGTGCAAAGGCCCTACAGCCTTACTGCTGATTGTGGAATATAAAAGAAGTGCATCTGTCAGTTTTAGTTTTGATTTCCCTTTTTATCACATTATTAAAGGGGAGAAGTTAAAGCATTTGAAAATTTATTGTGCTGCTTTTAATTGAATATAAGTCTTTGTTTGGTAGGAGGGATCAACATAGGGATGGAGGGAAGGGGAGGAAGTGGTGGAGGGATGAAGGATATGGTATTTGTTTGGTAGGAAGGATGGATAGGGGGAGTGGATGAGAGGGTTAGGATGGATTCTAATCAATCCTTCCAATATTGAATGGATTGTGTTAGGGAGAGCTTTGATAACTAAGTAATAAATTTTTAATTACATTTAGATCCTCTATCCCCTTTTTCCTTCCTATGGTACCAAACAACACGAGGGATCAATATAATCCACTCCCTCCTTTAACCTCCCCCTCCCCCTCCCTCATCCCCTCCCCATCCTTCCCTCTCCCCCTCCTTACCAAACATAGCCTAAAGGATTTGGAGGTCTTCTTTTGATACATTCTGGTGATCTTTTCTGTTTATTATCTCATTTAATGTTACAAATGATACACAATAATACAATAAAATGATTCTGCATTTTTAGTTTTTTCCTTTTGTTAGCCTTCAACATGGTGGATTGTTATTGTTTTTCAGTCCTACCATTGTTAGTACATATTCATTGATGAGTAACCAACCTCATATAGGCTCATGGTAAGAGCTTCATAAGCCCTCAAGTTCGTATTTAATTGCGAGAGTTAGGCATAAGTTCAACTTCTCAATGCTCATTGCTTGAGTTACACTTTGAAATTGGAAAGTTTTATTGGCATGTTGTTTATGGTCTATTCGCATGTAACATAAGTTTTAAAATATTCAAGAAATTTCTGTCTCTAACCGTGGGAGACACTGTGCAGAATGGACTAGATACGAAGGTGGAGAAGTCAAGGAAACAGCTGAAGGAAAGGAAGAACAGAGCCAAGAAGATTCGTGGAGTAAAGAAGGTAACGCAATTTTTTGTTTTGTGATTCATCATACGCATGTGATACTATGCACTGCCTTTGAAATTCTTGTTTCCATTCTTATTAATTTGCAGCTTGTGAAAAGCCTATAAAACTCTGGTTTGATTTTTTCTGTCGAATGTCATCTTATAGACTTTTTTGTTGTTCTCCTGAATTGATTAATATTATACCCTCTGTTAACTGTGCAGGCCAAGGCCAGTGATGCTGCCAAGGCTGGAAAGAAGAAATGAGTCCTTAGCAAACTTTTTGGGGCTGTTAGCTGCTTCATGCATTGTCAACTTTCCTATTTTGATTATTTACTATCTTATTCATTGTTATTGGTGAGTTCTAAAGAAATTTTAGATCATGAAGTTTTGGGTTGATGTTATTAGTTTGGAAGAGCAAAGAAATAGTTTCTTTGTCTTTTTACATTTGTTGTTGAAATTATTTCGTCACCATTTTACATTTCCCTTTAAGTTTGAATTTAAGTTAGTAATTTGGAAAGTGCTAAAAATGGATGCTAATGATGTTTGAGGATGATTTCCCGAGAACATGTTACAATTATTAAAGAGAAGTATCCTTAAATTTCAAATTCGATCATCTAAAAGTATTATTATGATTATTATTATTGTTTTTGACTCATTGACTTATATTTTGAGAGATTTCTAAGAGAGTGAACAATTGAACCACGTAATGATGATATAAAATAGCCTCAATTTTTGGTACATGTTACGAGTCTAATTGTGAAACTCCACAATGTAGCAGATATGGAGTTTAAATTGAATAACAATATTTCCAAATTAATATAAAAGATTAATTTAGTTGAATAAAAAATCCAGTCCTCTAAATCTTTATTTGTTTTGTTTTACGTTAATCTAATCCCCTTTATTACGGTAAATTTGAAAATTTGTCTCTTTGGTACACATGTCAATTTCTTGGAATTTGATTGGACAATGGGCATCGGATTTAGCAACGGGCTAGAGAGCCCAATAAGGAAAAGGGCGAAGGTAACGAATTATATTTTATAAATAAGGAGGGGATATAAAATAATGGGAAATTGGAGGGAAATGAGAAATGAGAGTCAAAAAATGGGTGACGAATTGACGATCCCGCCCACTCTTACGGCCTTTGCTTTGTCTACTGCTGCCTTCCACAGTACAACTACATCAGCATCCCAAAAATATTTAAAAAATTAAAATTAAAATTAATAACGTAAGGTAGAGCTCCCAAAACCTTAAAATCCCAAATATTTCTTTACTCTCTCTCTCTCTCTAAACCCTCTGTGTGCTTCGTTCTCTATCTGAACACCGATTTCGTCCCCAATTTCGCTTACGCCATGAACGAATCGTAGCAGCTTTTGGTGCACGTGTCGCCGACGGTGTCTCTGGATCAAGGAATTTCTCCGAGTTTGCTACATTAGGTGAGCTATATCAATCACGTCCGCCTTTGATCTGGTTTATCCGTTCAGTTTTCTTTGGCTTCGTGCTTTTTGGTTGGCTGTTTTTTTCTTCAGGGACCTGCTGGTTTTAGCTGCTGGCTTATGTGTACTGAAGCTTTTGGTAATCTGACTACAGTTAATGGGGAATTGTTGCTGTCTGTGTTTCGTTTGGCTTGGCAAAGCTGTTTAACAGTGAAGCTGGAATTCAGATTGCGGTTTTCTGAGGTTCTGTAAGAGATGAAAGAAGGCTATAGATATGGGCGTTTACCTGTGAACTTTGAGGAAGAGGGAGATGAAGACAAACAAGAAGGTTGTAATAAAGGCGGCGAACAATTTCCGCATTTGGATTCAAGTGGTCCTGGACCTGAAAGAGAGTCGCTCGGCATGGAAATTGAGAAGAGGAGCGAAGGGTTGGGGAATGACGAATATGGAGAAGGTAATAATGGTAAGGGTAGGAGTGAAAATGGAGTAGCTGAAAATGTGAGGGGGAAGGGGATGGTGGACAGTGGCGAAGAAACCAAAAAAGTTGACATTGAGAAAAAGAAGGTGAAGGAGGAAGAGTTGGATGGTAAAGAGCAGATTGGTGGTAGGGTACTGAGGTCAAGGTCTTCATTGAAAGGTGGGAGTAGTGATGCAGAGAGAAAAGGTGTTTTATCTGAGAAATGTAGAGGGGTTGATGGCTCTGAAATGGAATTGGTTGAGATTAAGAAGGAAAGGAGCGATCAATTGGTTGACGGGCAGGGAGAGAAGCCAAAAGGTAAGCGTGGGAGACCACCCAAATCGGAAAAGATCGAGGGTGCTTCATCATCAGCCAGCGGAGTGAAGAAGTTGAAACTTAGGCGCGGGAGATCCGACAAGGTGGAAAATGAAGAGATTGATGCATTCGACAGTAAGTTGACGAAGAAGTTGCAAGTTAAGCGAGGGAGGCCCCCAAAAGTGCATGAGACTGATTTATTTGATGGTGGGTCGAAGAAGACGTTGAAGCGTAAACGTGGGAGACCTCCAAAGGTGCAAGAGAATAATGCATTTGTTGGCGGTATGAAGAAGAAATTGAAAAAGCGTGGGAGACCTCCAAAGGTGCAAGAGAATAATGCATTTGTTGGCGGTATGAAGAAGAAACTGAAAAAGCGCGGTAGACCTCCAAAGGTGCAAGAGAGCGATGCATTTGATGGTGGCTTGAGGAAGAAACCGAAACTTAATCGTGGGAGAACTACAAAGGTTCAAGAGAGTGTTGCATGTGATGGTGAGTCGAGGACGAAGTTAAAACATAAGCGTGGGAGGTCTTCGGAGATGCGGGAAAGCATTGGGGTTTTAAAGAGGGAGCTTGATAAGAAAGGAAAATTGGGTGTTAAAATCAACAGTGATGTGAAGTTGCAAGATGGAATGAAACAGGATGCTGCAGCTAACAGTTCAAGTGGTGACAAGGTGCTTACTAGAAAAGAATCCCACTTGAGAGTTTCATCACCTGAGAAGAATGAACATGGGACAAATTTGGAAACGAAGGACAATAAGGCTTCATTAGAGGAGAGATCCAAGACACCTATTAGCACCAAGAAAGATTGGAACATCAGAGAAGGAGAGAATACAGAGATGGATGGCGAAATGAAACGAAGGCAGGCAAAAAATTTAGTCAGAGAGAAAATAAAAGAAATACTTTTGAGGGCAGGCTGGACGATTGAATATAGGCCTAGGCATGGCAGAGAGTACAATGATGCCGTGTATGTTAGCCCGGAAGGAAAGACTCATTGGTCAGTCACCTTGGCCTATAGAATGCTTAAACTGCATTATGAAAATGGCGATTCCGAGTTTTATAAAACTGGTTTCATATTTACTCCGATACCAGAGCAGGAATTTAGCGTACTAAAAAAGGTCATTCTTAAGAAAAGAGAGGGAAAAAAGAAAATAAAAAATGAGCAGCGAAAGGGTGGAAACAAATCTGATGGAGTTATCGACAAGAAAAAGCAGAAAAAGAAACTGAATGGTATGTCACTTAAGAGGAGAATGAAGGAAAAATCTTTTCTTCATGAGCAGGAAATTTCAGCTGGTAAGCTGCACAAGCAAGTACCAAGTTACCAACAGAAAACACAAGGTAGAAAGCGATGTGCTTTGTTAGTCCGCAACTCAATGGAAGAGGCAGATTCGGATGCTGATGGCTATGTCCCGTATGATGGGAAAAGGACGGTGCTTGCCTGGATGATTGATTTGGGAACTGTTTCACTTAATGAGAAGGTGCGTTACATGAACCGAAGAAAGACACGTGTGTTGCTTGAGGGTAGAATTACTAGAGATGGCATTCATTGTGACTGCTGTAGTAAAATCGTCAAAATTTTGCAATTTGAAACTCATGCTGGAAGTAAATTATGCGAGCCATTGAAGAATATATATATAGAATCTGAGACTTCCCTCTTGCAATGCCTGCTAGACTCTTGGAATAAACAACAGGAATCTGAACGTAAGGCTTTTCATTTCATAGATGTCAACGGTGAAGACCCAAATGATGATACATGTGGCATATGTGGTGATGGTGGAAACTTGATCTGTTGTGACGGCTGCCCATCAACATTCCATCAAACTTGTTTAGATATAAAAGTATGTATGCGTAGCCATTGTTTGTCATTTAATTACACTAGTATATATAACCTGCTATTTCTAAGTTTTCCCGCCCACCATAAATTGGTCAAAGGATTTATTTTTTTATCTAACATTTTAATATATATATATATATATATATATATGATGGCATCCTGGGAAATCCTGGAATTTAAGGGAAAAAACTTTATTGTCTTCTAATTTGAGGGAAACAATGGGTTAAAGATAATAGAGGAGAAAGACATCAATGCTTATTTCAGTGTCATTATGTCCATGTTTTAATTATGAAGCTAAATTGTCATGTCCTTGGTTTACTTTTTGGGGGCAGTTTTAATGCCATCAAGAGATATCCATATTTTATCTTCAGGCACCAGAATCCAAACATTAGTAATGTCGGAATCCTCTATTGAATTTGCATTATGATGCAGTATCATCTATTCCAGAATGGGAATGGCATGTCTAATAATTCTGTTGTTATTTACAGAAATATTTTTGGCATTTATCCTAGCAGATCAAACACCCTTTTCTTTCTCTTTCTCATGCAGAAGTTCCCTTCTGGTGATTGGCACTGTGTATATTGTTCCTGCAAATTTTGTGGGATGGTTGGTCAAAATACATGTCAAAAGGATGAAAACGATTGCTTAGCTACATCAGCATTACTTACGTGCCATTTGTGTGGGGAAAAATGTATTAACTCAATCTTATATTGTTATTTTTTGGTCTGCATTATCATAAATGTACTTCTGGTAGAAATTGCTAATGGAGTTTATTTATTTATTTTTTCGTTTTTTTCTCTGTAGATCATCAATCCTGTGATCAGGCAAAGGATGCTGTATATAATGGTACCTCTAGTTCATCTTTCTGTGGAAAGAAATGTCAAGAGGTATAAATTTCAGTGATTTGTTACTGCAACATGTAGCTTGAAAATGTAATGTTTTGCTGGGTGCAATTGCAGTTTTTATATACTAGTGGCACTTTTGTGGTCAATGAGAATTATATTCACGATGTGTGGGCATGCCAGTAATTATTGGGAAATATAATCATGAAGTAAATTCATGTTCCTTTCACGAGGTCCAAGGTCAAACAAAGAATACTTGGGGTTTAACTTCTCTCAATCAAGAAAATACAGAGCTATAGAAGCTTTTTATTTTCCCAAAATAAGCATTATGAACTATTAGGCCCTGTTTGAAATTTTTCACATATTGCCATGGAAGCCTCAGGAAGATGCCAATTTTTTTTTTCATGTCAAAATCTTTGCCAATGTTAGTTTTATTAAGCAAATTATTCAATTTCTTTGGTGTAATTAGTTTCAAAAATAAAATTTCCTCTTTCCCTTGCAAATGGCATATATTTGTTATTTAAATTTTTAACGTTACCCTTTTAAATGACTTCTCTCAGCTATCTATGCTTCATGATGGTCAGGCTTCCTATTAGGAAGGAATTTACCTAGTCTTGAATGTGCATGCATAATGGTTTTTTGAATGTCATCGTAGTTAAGATACCAAATAATATGTCAAAAAAAGTTTCAGCTAGCTGTGGCAGTAGGTTACATGCATTTATTTCCAAAATCCATAATGAGAGGCTTTTTCTGTGTTCTTGGTATAGAGCAAACTAATCTTGTTTCGTCAAAAATCTTTGAGTCTAAATTGCAGTTTACATATATTATAATGATTACTAGTGTTTCTTTTCTACCAGCTCTTTAAGAAACTACAGAAGCTTCTTGGAGTTAAGCATGAAATGGAAGAAGGATTTGCATGGACTCTTGTTCGCCGAACTGATGTTGGCTCAAGTATTTCTCTGCTTGATGTACCTCAGATGGATGATTGCAATTCAAACCCAGTTGAGTGCAATTCCAAGCTAGCTGTTGCATTGTTTATAATGGATGAGTGCTTTTTGCCTATTATTGATCACAGAAGTGGAATCAATTTGATCCATAATATTGTCTACAACTGTGGGTAAGTACACTTCATCTCTGGATGCCTCTGTTTATGTGTGCGTTTGTTTCATTTAACATCTTTTGTTATGTGAAAATTTGAGTTTTCCCATAATTAATGTGAATCTTAGGACTTTAGATGTGCTTGTTTTCTCATTTTGTATTGTCCTTTTATCAGGTCAAATTTTAACCGGCTGAATTATAGTGGGTTCTTCACTGCAATTCTAGAGAGAGATGATGAGATTATCTCTGCAGCTTCAATTCGGTATGTGTCTTCTGATAACTAATGCTGTAAACATGTTGCTTGTAGCTGTTAATTAATGATTAATTCAATATTAGTTCATTTAGATAATTTATTCTCACAAATAGAATTCCATTGGTAATATAGATTGTCAGTCAAGTCTAAATGTAAAAGGGGTACTATTTTTTGGTCTCCATTTGCAGACGGGATTTTATATGTTTGTTTTTTTATATCCCTTACAGGAATTATTATTTTTTAAAAATATATCTTTATTTATTCTTTTTTGCTTTTATGTATATATATATATATATATATATATATATATGTATATGTTCAAATTTGGAGTATCTTCATACAATGTAGCCTTTCTCAATTTCGAAAAACAATCTTTCTCGGATTAATGTCAGAAACACTGATGTACTTCTGGTCCTTCCTTTGAATTGTGGCTGAGATGATTGGACCTACTTTGACATCCTAATTTAGCTTAAACTTCTACGACATAAATCTTTATTGTTGGAATTTTGGTAATCTTCCACCTCTCCAACTTTCACTAATTTTCTTCCCCGGGAATCTGCTCTACTTGGCATGATACATGATTTTTAGTAACTTGCAACTATATCGTTTATTTATTGGTCAAATAGGATCCATGGAAACCAAGTGGCCGAGATGCCATTCATTGGGACCCGCCATATGTATAGACGTCAAGGGATGTGCCGACGGCTTTTAAATGCAATTGAAAATGTATGTTCACATCAAGTATTTTCTATGTGTTTACTGATTTCAATCTTGCAATAATCACTTTATGTGAAATTGTCATTAGGTGCTCTGCTCTCTAGATGTTGAGAGATTGGTAATACCTGCTATCTCAGAACTTAGGAACACATGGACTTCAGTTTTTGGCTTCAAGCCCCTTGAAGCATCAAGCAAGCAGTATATGAAAAACATAAATATGTTGGTTTTCCCTGGCGTAGAGATGTTGCAGAAACCTACATTGAAGCTTCCAATTGTGGAAGATAACATAATTATCACAGGAGGTATTTTTTGTTTGTTTTATTTTACTTTTCACCAAGCATGGAAGGTACTTAATATATCAATTGCATACACAAATTCTTCTGGTTAATTATATCCTACTGACATGATTCATATCATGTTCTTGCAGGTTCAAGATCCACTGAACTTAAGGAGGGCCAAACCATGAAGGGGGTCTTATGTAATGCTAATTACTTATGTATAGGTGGGTCTAATTTAAATCTTTCTAATGAAGTACCTGCTCTACCCGCAGTTGAATCCAGTTTTCAGCTTCCTGATGTCCCCTTGAATGATACATCTGACCTAACTAGTGAGACTACTGACTTAGCAAATTCTGTTGCTGATACAAAATATCTTACGTTTGGCATGGCTCAAGATAATTTGGAATCTAAAAATGAAGCAATCAAGAATCCTCTAGGTTCAGTGCATGATCTTCATGAACAAACCAATGAGATGAGTGCATATCGGGATGCCATTTCTGGTTCTACCATTTCAGATTTTGATGGAAGGAAAATGGAATTGGACAGAAAACTAAATCAACATGGTACTTCTGATGAGGAAAGTAGATCTCTCACGTTACCTTGTATTGAATATGAAGCACCTGATTGTGGGCGACCAATTTTCTGTGCTTCTGGGGAGAGTACTGAAAGTGTTGATTATGAAGTTAAAACAGAGGATAGCAGTGTTAAAAACACATTCAATTGCCATAATGAGGGATCTGTAGACCACTCTAATGAACCTCAGGAAAAGGCTTCTCTATCTGAGTTAAATGCTTCTGTTGAAAATATTGTCTTCCCTGATTCAGAGGGTAAAAGCCAGATATCTAAGGATAATGGGAACTATGAGAGTCATACATGCATAACATTAGATGATAAGCACTCAGCGCCTACCCCGGCTGGCTTTTCTCAGGATCAACTCAAAACTAGTGAGGTGTCAACTGATGCAGTTCGTCCAAGTTCACTCACACAAAATTCAGGGGGTCGTCATTCATCTTTGCCTTTTAAATGTAGTAATAGTTCTAACTGGGGAAATGGGGTTGACACTCATGAGGTAAGTACTGCTCCAGTTGACTCTACATGTTATCCTTCAAATATGTCTTATGTTGAGAGTGATGGACCTTGCAAAGGCAAGGAAGTAAGTTCCAGTACCCTTGAGGTTACTGTGGATGAAGTCTCTACCTTAGCACGCGGTGATTTTCTTCCTAATGATGTGAATGAAAGGCCACATGTAAATACCAAATCCTTGAAGCAATCTGAGTTTAATTCTCAGGTAAATCACGCAAGTGTAGTGCAGCGCAATCCTGAATCTTTGTGCAATACGGGGAATGCAACTGGTGTAGCTCTTCACTGTGCTTCTGGTGGAGGTAATTCATGTGGCGCACCTGAGGTGATAATTCTCTCAAACCAGGCTAGTTGATTTTAATTTTGGTACATTGACAGTAGAAAGCAGGTGTAATTGGTGGCAGCTATCTAACAAGAGTAGTATTCTGGCAAGCAGGGCGTAGTTAAAATTGATTTTGGTATTAGTTAGTAAAATCAACACGGGTTTTTTTGATCCTCCATTGATCAGATGGTAAAGGCTGCTAAGGGCATGCTGGTGGAGTAATTTTGGATTTCAGACGATGGTTATCTAGTCACATTCCAGTACTGGCGGATAGTCTTTTCTTTTTTTGGTTCTTAAAAGTACAGTTTTTTAAGAATTAAAGAGCACTGTATGTTAATACTATTATACTATTAGTTTCTAGCTTAGCCTAGTGATTGAAGATCATTGTCTGGCTTTATGAGGGTTGTGTATTTTGGTTGCCTCATGCTCACGTTGTAAATGGAATTAAAAGTAGCTGTTTCTTCTTTTCACCCTATCAAAATCCCTGTTTGGCTTCACTATGATATCATAGTTATTTTTCATTGTTATCCAATTTTGTGTCTCATTTTTACTTTATTTGATGAATTTAAAGGTAAAATTAGTAAAATTTGGTGTTTTAAAATGTGACATTGAATAAAATTATCTAATTGTGATAATTCTAGCTATTTATAATGTAGGTTTTCCTTTCATTTTATTTATATCTTATAGGTTAAATTATTTTTCCAAATTAGGTATGCTTCATTAAAATAATAAATTAGATTTAATAAACATTTTTTCAAAATAATTATAAGTAATTGGAAGCAAAATAATAAAAAAGAAACCTGAAATAATTTAAGGGATAAAAGATATTTAAAAAAAAAAAACAGGGTATGTATCAGAATTCAGAATTAATTTTTTGAAATAGGCTTCACCAAAAACAAATTTTTTTTTTTTTTAAATTGGCTAGTTCTTATTGGGCCGGTCCGGCTGGACTGGATATCAACACAAACCATAAATTCGTTTTCAGTCCATACAAAATATTGGCCCAATTTTAAGTCAAGTATTAGCGCGGCCTTTTTGAGGTTAGGGTTCGAATTTTGGAGGCCACGTTAGTCGTACCCGTTTTCGCGCTCCAACTGTATAGGAAAAGCTGCTTAAGATCTCAAATACTGAAACCCTAGCCATGGTGAGTGATGGAATATTTGTATGTGTATATATGTATATGCGATGGAATAATGTTCTCTAATTGACGGTGCGTTGTGATCATGTAGTCGCTGGTGGCAAACGAAGATTTCCAACATATACTCCGTGTATTGAACACGAACGTCGATGGGAAGCAGAAGATTATGTTTGCTCTCACCTCAATTAAAGGTATTGGTCGCCGTTTCGCCAACGTCGTCTGCAAGAAAGCTGATGTCGATATGAACAAGAGGTCAGCTTATACAATCCTCTGATTTTTACATAAATTCCTGGTTTTTCCCCGTCAATTTTCAGTTTTTTATTTTTTTTGGTTTATTACCTGCCATGTTTTTGGAGACCCAAACAAAAAGTTAATGAAATTCCTTTACTGGTTTTTCCTTTATATTTTGCTGACTATACATTAGCAACCAAATTAACAATGCAAATTGTTTCCATAGAAGTTGTTAATGTACTGATATAGTCCTCTTTCTTAAGCAATGTTTATGAAAAATTATTAGAATTTTTAATCAAAAGTATTAGAGTTGGGATGCGCTTTTTCCATTTTTACTGTGAGATTATTCAAGTTAAGGAAATTGTTTCCATATAAGTTGTTGATGTTACTAATATAGTCCTATTTTTTAAGCAATGTTTATGAAAAATTATTAGATTTTTAATCAAAACTATAATGCGCTTTAAGATTTTTACTTTGAGATTATAGAAGTTAAACAGATTGTTTCCTACGTTTGTCATTCTAAACGTGCAGTATTTGCCACTCTCTTCTCATTGTCTACGATGTTTGTTATCTTGAACTGACAGGTTTTAAACTATCTGCTGCAGAGCTGGATAACCTCATGGTGATTGTTGCAAACCCTCGCCAATTCAGAATTCCAGACTGGTTTTTGAACAGGAAGAAGGATTACAAAGATGGAAGATACTCTCAAGTTGTATCAAATGCATTGGACATGAAGCTGAGGGATGACCTTGAGCGATTGAAGAAGATCAGGTTTGCTTCAAGTAGAACACTTTTCACACATACATTTGTACCAGCTTCTGGAAATACAGACTTCACTTTGATTGCTTTCTTGTATTTCTTTTGTGCCAATTGTTGGGCTGCTCAACCCACCTCTAGTAACTATTATGTAATTGGTGATATTTGACAGGAATCACCGTGGTCTCCGACACTACTGGGGTCTTCGTGTTCGTGGCCAACACACCAAGACCACTGGTCGCAGGGGAAAGACCGTTGGTGTCTCTAAGAAGCGATAAATCTTTTACTCCGCTTTTTGTTCTTTTTTATTTTTTCTTTAGGCTGTCCCATTAGTTTCTTTCTTGAGTGATTGAATTTATTAGATTTAGCAATATCCAGGAATGTAGTGGTGTGTTTGCTTTTACTTCAGATTATTGGATTGTTTATCGGATATGGAGTATTTTTAGCTTCGCACATTTTTATTACGCTTTAAGAGAACCGTGGTGATAGTTTGCGACTCTTGCTCATGTACTACTACTACTACTACGTTATTTGCGTAGCTTGGAACGAGTCCATTAGGCTTGGCACAGTGAAACTGCATAATGAAGATTCTTTAAGGCTGGGTTTGCAGTTTTCTAGTGTGGGCTTGGGTTGGGCCTTGACCTTGCTGGATTAGTCCGCTTGTATACGTGTGCTGCAGATTAGCATTAATTATGACAAATTATGGCAGTGAAATTTGGGATATATTTGAAAATTTGTATTAATATTAATGAGCATGGGGACAAACTAGACCTTGTCAGTGAAATGGTCCCTTTTGATAAATAGTTTGACTTAGGGGCTTTTTTTTTTTCTTCTGTTGTTTATCATTTCTTAAACAAGTCATTAGGAGTGGCATCTGTTTTTTTTTGGTGAATTAGGAGTGGCATCTATTAATTAACTCATCCTCCAAGTGCTTGTTATCTCAACAAACTTATAATTAAGAGAAAACAAGGAAAAAGAAGAAAAAAAAAGAAAAAAAAAAAAGGACAAAAGCAAGATTCCGTGGTCCTGTCTGAATTTGGCAGCATTGCTCTATATTTGATTTAAAATTTGTCTAAAGTTGGCATAATTGTTGTCTGGATGCAATCATAAAATTATAATCAGTGAATCTTTACTTCTTATAAGTGATTCTAAAATTGTAACCATTTTATTTCCAGTAAACCTATATGTATGTATTTCAATTAAAGTTTGGACTTGAAATTAAAGGGGATTTTACAATTGAATTATCCTTTATTCCTTAGGGAGCTTAATTATAAGGGTATTTCAGACTAGATACACAAGCAAAGGCTTTCATAAACTGGTTGACCTTTACAATGTACTACGGTACTGGGTTTAAAATCTTTGTTTACTTGCTTAATTACAAGCACGGGATTTGTTGTCTGAGGTAAATTCTGTCGTATTGTGCAATGAACCAATTAAAAAGCTGAGAGGGACGTACAACTAAACTGAGTTGGTGCAGAAGCGGCAAAGGTAAACAAAATTGACCATTGAGAAGATATAACTATATATATATATATATAGTTTTTTGGTAAAAATATATATATATATAGTTATATGCATATATATGAACATCAAAACTTCAATAATATTGCAAAATCATCTTCGATAACTATCCTCATTTTGCATTGTTCGTTTTTAAGATTTTGACTCAGTTTCCTAACTACAATACATGTTTGGCAAAAGTTCCTTTCATGCTTAAATAATTAAAGTAACTGACAATTTCCTAAGAGCTGGAACTGATTTATAAGCAAAATGTACGTGGTAACTTTTTTAATCGTTTTTATTAAAAATAAAAGATAAAAGGAAAAATGTGGAACACGAACATTCACTATCTTCACGTGACATAGAAGTACAATGATCAACTTAGAAGTACAGGGACTAAATGTCACATTAACTAGGGGTGCGTATTTTATTCCAAATTCTTGTAAGACAACAAGCAAATTGATTAGCAAGTGTTATACAAGAGAACAATGTACGTACCATGTTAAAGCTGGCTATGTCCTAAAATATATTTGATCACTGTTTTTTCCCTTGTGACATGTAAAGCTTGAATGGTGTAATTGGAAGTTCTGTTTGCTATTTAAGGCTTTGAGAATTGCTTTTTCCCAATGGAATGTATCAAAAAATTATTGGAAATTAACAAACCCAAAACCATACTCATCAAATACAACCTACAATCATGGAAAGGCTATATATATATATTTGAGGACCAAAATACAATACCAAGGGGTGAGGGTGACCAACTTTAATTTGGTTCCCCACATTAATATTTCTAAATAATTAATTATATGATAATATTGAACTAAGATTATTGGCAATTACTAATATATTTGGCGGTTGGCACCCACATTACTATATTTACGTGCACTGTCGTGAAATCTCACAGACACCGGCAACGAAGTCATCAGCTTCCCGTTGGCTACCAGAATCGGGATGTGACGGCATGAGACTGACAACAAGATCGGAAAAAGCTCCGATGATGAACTTGTGAGTGCTTTTAGGGTTGAGAGTAAGATAACACAAGAGAAGCTCATGCAAGAACTCCCAATTTGATTTCTTCACGTCCATAAGCTCACGCGCCTCCACCATCTCCTGCATGGACCGCCGGAAGTCTACATAAGGGTCCGGCGAAAAAGTAGGGACAGCCACGCTGTTGTTGAAGACCGTTTGGTCGGGTCCTAACGTGGCGGCGCGGGTGGATGGTGAGGTGGTCGATTTGGTCGATTCAATGATGGAGTTGGAGCTGCCTGGTGTGGAGAAGAAGAAGCGTTGGGATGCAAAGGCGGTGGCGAAATCAGCCACCGGAACGATTTCCGAGGCGCAGATGGAGGATGGAGTGTGGCTGAGGGATTTGGAGGTTGTGGAGTCGAAGGCGTATTCGTAGAGGGAGTTGAAGTTTTTTATTAAGATTGATGTGGTGGAAGTAGTGGAGGCTGTGTTGGTGGGAAAAGGACGGCTTTGATCATCTGGGTTTGGTGAGGTTGGAGTACTCACGGTTGTACTGGATTGGGAAGCTAGAGGCATTTTGATCTTGGTGAAACAGAGGTTCAAGTTCCTCCCTAGTGTGTTTGGCATTTCTCAGCAAACAAACACCCGGATTCCCAAGAAAAAGAGAAAGAAAATTATGTTAACAGAGAGAGAGGGTACCTGATGAAGAGGATGTATTGGTAGTTTATAGCATTGGTTAGTCCTTTGGGTTCAATGGAGACTAGACAGCCGTAAAGACCGTCTAAGGTGGACATCTAAAAAAATAATATCGTGAAAAAACAAAACTCGATCGACTCTTAGGCACGTTGAACACACGCTTCCATTTCCTCTAGTTTCATTGAATAGTTAATAATGTTTATCTTCTAGGACATGCATGTTGTAGTGTGTGTTGGTATTTTAACAATTTTAAATTAAATAATTAAAGCCACCAAATTAAGAAAAAGAATAACAGTTTTGGCTTCACGTGGTAAGTAGCGCGTGAAGACAAGGCAATGAAAGTATAAAGAAGCAGAGAAACAACGTTTGGGGTTGAAGTAAGTAGCCGCACATGCAAACTGGTGTAGAGCATCCCACAGTCACAGAGCTCACCAAAAAATAAATTTAATTACAAAAAGAGAGTAAGAGAAAGCATCCCACAAAGACCATTTTTGGAGTCTCTGGCTTTTCTTCCCACAATATAAAAATTGATTAATTAATAATGAACTGGTTAGAGTTGGTCTGATCAACTGATTATCACATAAGAAAGTGATGAATGACATTATTATTATTTTTATTATTGGGTTTCATTTCAAGATCTCCCTCACACTCCCAGGACTTGCAATGTAATAATTAAAAAAATGCATGTAGGGCATGTTAGAGAAGGCAAGCGTTGCATCCTGGTGATTTTCGCTCAACAAGTTTTGTAATTATTTCCATTTTAATATTCAGAGATTCTCTGCATTTTCCACGTCTGACTCAGTCTTTGCTGCTTCTACTCAGGTCCACCCGCATCAGGCTTTGCTACTTTGCTTTGGAGCTACAAGTCTCGGAAACTAGTGTGAGAATATATGCTTTTTGCTCCCTTTTTTTCGTTTCTTTTTTTAAATTTCAAGATTAAGAAAAGAATAATAATAATTAAGTTCATAGTAAAAGTGTTATAGTCCATCTTTTCAAAGAAAAAGTACAAATTTTTTCTTAATTACATATGCATGCGTAATTAGATGCAAACCACATGATCTTCTAGAGATTTCTTGTAGAGATCGATACATTACAAAATTTGAGAGAAATATAAAGGAGTAATTAAGCAAACTAATCTCATGACCAATTTTATAGTTAATTAAAGTTAGTTTCTTGCTAAAAATTTATGGTAATTATGATGGGAAATTATAATCTGGATATGGAGGAAAAGATCTAAAGGTTTTAAAGAAAGGGCAAATGGGGTGTGGTTATAAGCAATAAGGATGGTCCAACCAACCTCTAAAATGGCCACACTCCATCACATGGGTGTGGGGTGCTAAGTGTTTGTGATCATATCATATGCAAATGCAACCCCCAGTGGCCAACTAACGTTTTGCTTCACTTTTTCTCCAAAATCCAAACCACCTAGCTCCCTATTCATTCATTCAGGTACCACCCCCAGTTGATGCTGACAACAAACTATACATTTCATTTAATACATACATACATATATATATATATATACACTTCTCTCTTCCATAATATATCATAATTTTCCCTCAAGTAACTTTAAGAGTCATTGGCTTTATTTATTATTAGGTCCAAAATTCATTGATGAACAGTCTTTGGATATATAGTACCATTTAGGATGAGTATAGAATAATTTTTGAAATTTACAAGATCGAAAAGCTTGAAAGATGGTTGGCTAACTAAGAAAAGGTTAGTTACTTTTATGTTATATGGAGAAGGACATTGCACTGTGTGTGACCACTGGTAGAGAACAAAACCAGCTTCTGAGAGATCAACGTCAATGAAACCGACCTAAGCAAAGAACTCTGAATCATTTTGTCCTTCAAATCATAGATTTCTGATCACCCACGTAGCGCTTCATGTTCTCTCATTCTATATATTCGACACAAAACCCATTGCTTTGTTAATTTATTAACGCATTATCTGCCCTTTGCTGTGTTTGGGCGCTTGGTGAAGTAAGAGTTTTCAACCGTGTACCATAAATATAATGTGACCATAACCTAACAATCATAAAGAGACTCTAAGTAATATTAATGTGATCACTAAAACAGCTACGTTTGCCTATAATTTAGAGTGGTCTAAATCTAGCTAGTACAAAAGAAAGACATGAAATGTCATCTCTTCGATGCATGACTCTCACCAGAAACCTGAACAATCACTTTCATCAATGATTTTTACATTGCATCTTCTCCATTATTTTAATTGCTCTTTTTAATTTTGCTAAGCAATAAAAAAAAAATGTAGAAAGAAAATTATCAAAAACCCCTTATCCGAAGAGGGCCCTTAACCGACATTAGTAAAGACCAACCCTAATGAGAATCTCCACAAGTTAAGCAAGAGAAATTTCATTCATTAATTTTATCATGCATTACTTATCATTTTCCATATCTATAATAACTATTTTGCTCTCAACCCGAATTTTCAGTGTGTCAGGTTGGAGGGTTCAGTTAAAATTTAGTTGCATTGCTATTTAATATGGTCAGCAGATTGCTATTTGATATTGTCAGCAGATTGTTAACATGTAGGCCTATATTTTGGGGCGTTCAGTATAAGTAGGCTAGGAAAGTTACATTACATGCCACAAATTAACTTTAGCAAGAGCGTGAATATGAAAATTAGAATTAATGAAGGGCTGAAGAAGATGTGGCAAAGCATAAAACACAAATTGCCAGTTCAATTAGAGCTTTCTACGACCAAGAGGATCTTAGATCTTAGCTGTAGCATGTGTCTTTGCTGGGGAACGCCTAGCCATAAGCCAACCAAGCCACCATGCAACAATCAGTGATATTTCCAGCACTATATTATCAGTTTGTGCAAAATCATTATTAGGCTTATTATATCTATATATTATAAGCCACTAGTATCTGAATCCGTATCCATCCTTAACAGCATGGACATGGCTATGTACTGTTCGTACCTATCTGTCTCCATATTTTAACATTTTTGTCTCAAAATAATAGGTACCAAATTGTAGAGATTCGATCCCCTTTAAAATTTAATACAGAGTTTACTAGACCCTCGATGAAATGTTCCAAACGTAAAACGAATCGTTTGGGGCTGTTAAAGTATAGTGGGCCTGGAAACAGGCTTGTTACTTTACAAAGCTACCTCTATTTCACATTCAAGATCAAGCTTGGTTCCTGAAATTCTAAACCCGGCTATTACTCCTCATTATTGGGCTGAATCTAAAAACCCAATTACGCCCAAATTGTAGAGCTTTTTCTCTACGCATAATTTCTAAATACAAACACATTGACTTTGTTTTCAAGGAAGCTCGTCGAGTTTGACTCGTCTAGTGGTCCAGTGGTATAATTTATTTTTTAAATTATAGGTTTAAGTTATACCCCTTTTTTCCAATTAAAAATTTGTAACCTGGTAAAAAAAAAATCCTGATCGAGTGTTGTTCATGAAAATACGAGCACGGTGGGTTTAAATTTTGTAAAATTTGACCGTAGCATTTGGCTTTGGAAATTTATTGAGTTTTGAAAATCGACCCCATCGCATTAAGGTTTTAATATAAGGGATTTGAGTTTTGGAATCCCAACTGACGTCTGTGTTTTGGATTTTAGAATCCCAAGCCTGGTAGGCTTTGAGTTTCGGAAATTGACTGACATCGCATTGAGGTTTTAATAAACCAAATGCAATTGAGTTTGGGTTTTACAAATTGGATATGGTCGAGTTGAGATCGTTAAATTAAATTTTTGAAATTGTAACTGCGTTCAAATTTGTTTTATTATTATCATCTTAGAATGTCTCTAAAATAAACTAAAATTGATTATTTATAATTTAGAATTATTTTTTAACAAATAATATTATAGTATACATCAACGTTTGAAGTGTAACTATTTCTACAAAATAAATTCTCTGTGTAAATAATCATTTCGGATTGAGTTGTTCAATTATTAACAAAACTCTTAATATATAGGGAAAAGTACGGAAAAAGGAACCACCGTCGATTTATAACAAAACCATCTTATAACATATTATACATCGATCAAAAGGCAAAAAGATGCACAAGCTCCGTTTTGGTCTTAGCAGTAGACTAGTAGTGTATATATAGAAAGTTAAACAGCCAAAATCCCAAAGTTCGTAGAAAACTCTCAAGTCCTAATTAAACATCCATCTCCCATATATAGTTTAAGTCTGGTTGAGCGTAGCAGCTGCAGCCACAGAATCAGCAACACCACCGGGAGTGGTACTCATATTAGGGTTGTTCCGTAGCTACGCAGCAACAACTCCTTCAGCATCCTCTCTCGTTACAGCTTTGTCCGACGGCAGCTTATCTGTAGCATCCTACGTATTCCGCCCGCTCTCTGGGTCAAAAAATGACAGTTACAAGGAATTACTATCAATCACAATTTAGTAATGTGGCAGCTGAGCCAATCAAAGATTGCCACATCAGGTGTTTCCAGCATAAATGCTGACAAAAAGCTATTATTTCACTTATAATTACTACGTAACAAACATATATGATATAATAATCAAAATTAGCGATTCAAATATTACCAGTAAAACATCAGAGACCTTGGTCTTGCCTCCCTCGAACATGGTGCGAGCGTTATAAGTAGCAGCGGCCTGAGCTGTTGCCGCTACACCTCCCGGTTGTACTTCATTGGTTCCGGTTGCTCTCACCTCCGCTGCTTGAATTGCAGAGGCATCACTCTGCTCAACCGGTTTGTCGCCGATGGACAGAGCGGTGAGCTTCACCAATTGTGATGCCATAGCGATCAAGAACTGCACTTGGCGCTGTCGTCTTCACCTGCGGTTCGACATATTCTGCCACAACTTGTCCACCAACGGCTTCTCTTATAACGCGGTTACCGACCACGTCTACTTCGACAACGGTAACTCCTTCGTTTCTAGGGACGTCCGTGACTTGACTGTGGCTAACCACACCGGTTCGCTAGTTCAGGTCAGCCGCCGACTACATGACCTGTTAATCTGAAAACGTCTCCTTATCTGATTGGTTCCTGGTCAGCTCGTGGTCTCTGGGGTTGCCCTTGACTGATCAGGGTGACTAATCTGTTAATCTTATGGTTTGTCTAGGTCGTTGCATGGGGGTGGTAGTGTTTTATAAGGACGGTGGGATGGTACTTGGTATTCAGTGAGAAATTGACAGCAGGGCTGTACAAACTTTACACGTGGTGGACGCATATGAGATCGTTTAGATGCAGTTTTACAAGTGGTGGCCAGTTCCACTTTCATGGCTTTCTGAGCGCCAACCTGTCCGACACTTGGGTTGGTGTATGACGTCAAACTACAATACAATTGACCACGTGTTATAACATGTATTCTTTGTAGGCTTAGAGCTTACCTAGACGCAATTCCATCGGTGTGACGGTGTCTCTCTACAAGGTAATCCATTACGAAGGTGATGCATATAATTAATAGAATTCAAGTTCAAATTACTATACATGCTCAGCCATAAACATTAGATATTAAGAGCTAGTCGGGTGACGTAGTCAATGCTAAATATACAATAATATAATATTTAAATTATTAATTCTGTGATTTTTGAAAAGTGCAAGTAAAGGATCAACGCTCAACTGGGTATATTTTGCTTGTTTTGATTAACACGTACATTTTAAAAGGACTGTTAATGTGATCGTACTACCACTACTACTGGCAAAAACAATCTCCGTATGCATAATGCATGTAAGGTCCACATAAATATTGTTAAACTATTTAAGTCAAGGCAACAAGGCAGCCAACATCTAATTTGGAGATGATTTTTTGGGTGAAAATGGAATAGGGAAAGGAGTAATTAAATTGATCAAGATCATGAAAGTGGAACCATATTCCTTCCACTTTTCTTACTTTAAAAAATGGGCAATTCCCGATCAATATTGAAGACGAAGGATTAGTCATAAGCTTAATTGACAAAAGCAAGCAATTAAGTTCGATACCCTCACTTTCCATGGAATCTATGCCTTGATAGAAGGAAAGAAAAAGAACAACCTTTACAATAAGGGAGGTCCGTCCATTAAGATCCATCAGAAAAAGGGTAATCATGCATGCTTGCATGCGAGGATTCTATATATGGTATTGCATACATATATATAAATGAAAAACTAGCTTGTTACATAAATTCATATTTTTGGAATTAATTTATTTGATGGGTGGTTTGTAACATGAGTTTGAGGATTCTAAACTACTTACTATTATTTTTTATTTTATTTTATTTTGTGAAGCTACTTACTAGTTATTACTACACCGATGCACAAGGAATAATTTATAAATGATCCAACAATTCTAGATCAAATATACAAAGGCCAGTGAAATCATATAGATGGGTTTATCTGCAACTTTTCTTGTAGCTAGTTATTGTCATCTTGTTTCTGCCATTAAATCACGCTGAAATTAAATATAAAATTTGAGACCTTCTAGTTCTTAGACTGATTCATTAATTAATCACATGCAGAAACTCCGTAATATGGGGTCCATATACATTCATGTGAAATGTAGATGGACATGTGTGTACTTCAGCTCCCCACAAGCTATCTAATAACACACGAAGACCCAACTGATGAAATTAATTAACTACACTATTTTCATGCAGTCTGATCAAATCGATTAATCAAACCACATCTGTATGTATCTTGCCATGCAGGCTTTTACCGTGTGTTTTCTATTTTTCTAAATTAAACCATCAATGGTTAATTTAGTAAATTAATTACTGTATGAAACAACATACACTGCTAATGCAAATTTAACAACTTTCAAGTTATTATTAATTAGGAAATAAAACTACTGAACCATAACAACTCTCCCATTTCCTTCATACGCACTTAACCTCTCCATCTTCTTTGTCGTCTTTTACATGAATCTTGTCTTCAGAATTCAGGTCCTTGGGCACTGTCACAACCAATTCTTGACCATTAGACGTGGCGCTTGCCATCTCAGGCCTGGCGGAAGCTGGAAGCCGAAACCTCCAGAGGTCGAGGTTGAGTTGGTCATCATCGTCATCATCTACAGAAACATCACAACCGTGCTGATGATCAGTTCGTCTGACCTCAATCTTGACCACACCGGGACAAATCTCAAAGGTGTGCGCCCGGTAACCGGAGTCGGTTTTTATGGTGAAAAGGAAGTTGTGGGAGGTTTCACGGACGGAAACGTCGGCGTTTGAGTGGAAGGGGAGCTGGAGGACTTTGGCGAAAATGTGGGGAAGTTTTCTGAGCTTCCTGTGGGTGCGCATGGAAGAAGAAGAAGCGACGTGGCATGGTGTAATATTGATGTTCCTCTTCCATAGAGCCTGCTGGACCCTCATCATCAACAAGATTGATTAGAAAGAAATTGGAATCGGAAACCACAGAAAAAGAAATTAAAGAAAAGGGCCTTAATTAAGCCGTCTGTGTTGTTGTTATTCTTTGCTTTTGTAGGGTTTTGGAGTGAAGAGGGAAGGAGCCAAGAGCAGACCATTACCGTACGCGTAGCATTGCCAAGTTATAATCATTATTTATTGCGTTTGGAGAGTCCGAATCCGTCCGAGACTAATCCCATGAATAAGGAAGTTTTTTTTTTTTTTTTAATTATAAAGAGGTATATATTCCTCATGAGGTTGATTTAATCTGACTCTATATATATAGTTCTATATTTATACATTTATATACTTTTCAAATGAGAGAAGACCTTCTTCATATTGACATGGCCAAACTCAACCCTTTCCCAAAATCCTTTTCTTATAGTCGTGAAGATGACCTGTTATGCTTTTGATGAAGGGCCTCCCCGTTGTCTTTCAAAAGTTTATGAAAATAAACATAATGCAAACTAATTCAATGGCGATTTACATTTCTATTAGCATATATATATATATATATATATATATATAGGGTTTAGTTAGTAGACGATATAATCAACTCTTTTAACAAGTACTAAATGTTGTTCTTACCAAATCTTTTATATTTCAAAGGAAGTAGCGCTTCTAAAATTAACAAATTAAGAATCTAATCCGACATGCATGTTCAAGTACCATCTTTTATTATTTTTGACAAACAAAAAGAATTATGTAGAGTCCAGATACAATTTAAGAAGAGGATATATATATATATATGGACCTTCTTA
The DNA here is from genome assembly GCA_007844105.2 of Rhamnella rubrinervis. Classification (NCBI taxonomy): domain Eukaryota; kingdom Viridiplantae; phylum Streptophyta; class Magnoliopsida; order Rosales; family Rhamnaceae; genus Rhamnella; species Rhamnella rubrinervis. Next base: position 15,219,959 of record CM017575.2, on the reverse strand, counting down.
CAACATGTGCAATCCCAGCTTCAATGATATATAACTTTTTTTTAAAAAAGAACTAAGATATATAACTTAATTATTTTTTGATTGTTATATTTCCAAAATCATAAGAAAAGAGATTTGGGCACGTTATCTAAAACAACATGTTTATGATGGGATAAGGTGCAACTACAATAGTCTATATATGTTGCCCCAATGCCTAAAACTAATATGGCAAGCACCGTTGTTTTCCTCCTAATGAGTAAATTTAAGCTCAAATTTAGTAATTAAAATGTTGTAATTCTGTTGACGCCAAATTAAAGGTAATGGTGGAATAACTTTGTAAGGAGTTGCTTGGCGCATCGCTTTCGGCGTGCAGAGTAGAGAATAAACACGTATTCTTTCGACAGCTTTTTTTTTCACTTTTCAAGCCCACCCCACAAGCAAAGAAGCACCTCTGCGTTTTTCACAATAGATGAGACTGTGGTCCCTTCATCACCGACTGACAGTGTCACCGCTTCGCACTTCCCAGCTGACAAGTAAAACACCAAACTTTTCATTCCTTTTTTTTTTGGGTAATAGAGGAAATAAGAAACGCACCCATAAAACCGACACGTATTGAATATTGGTAGTTAATATAACTATGCGCCTATACGTATACGTATACCTACGACACTCCAACTTTTATACGTCTTTTATCTTTTTCAGACCCATAATAAAAGTGCAATGTAAATCCCAGTTCACGTGATGACTTCATTACTGTCCTACACTTCACTTACAATATTGCCCCTAAATTAAAGCTACTGATAAATATTGGTTGATACAAAATAATAAAAAAAAATTGTTAAATGATCAATATTTTCCTCTGCGTGTTAAACACATGACCCTTTATTCTGGGATTTTTTTTAAAGAGTTTTATAGTGTTTGGAAATTAAAAATTTACATGTACGCAATTCAATTATAATTTTTTTAGACTTTAAAAAGTCTTTTAAAATTATAAACATTTAATTAAAGATTTTTTTTAAGTCCATGAGTATTCAAATGTCAATTACTATTGAAATACATAAATTTTTAAAGATTTTTATCTTAAATTCTTACAGAAAAATAAGGAAACTTTTTTGTAGTCTTTATTTGGAAGTCTATAAAAATGAATTCTATCAATTCTATATAAACTTATTAAAAATCCATATAAAAGTATTTGAAATTCAAAATCGCACATTTTTTTTTCCTTTTCTCTTTTCTGAAATTATATATATATATATATCTTATTTATTTATTACAAATTTGCATGTTATTAGTGTTATCATTACCATATATATGTATGTGTTTCTCAGCATGAAAAAAGACAAAAGAAAAAAAGGAAACGAAAATCCAAATCAGCAATGGAGGAGTGAGCAGGCGACGCTATCCTTTGTGTGGGTCAAAGGGTAAATCTCGTAAATACAGTCAAGTCAAGGCCCACTTAACTAACCATGCACTATTTTCTCCACAGTGTGTTTGGGATGCAGTTACCTGTGCAGGATATTTAAATACGACTGAGAGTCATTTCAGATCCGGGGATTCTGGTTCAAATACTCACAGGGGGCTCAATTTCGTATGTGTAGTTAGATCTCCAAAAATCACAATCAAAATTTTCTTTCTTTTTCTTTTTACAGAAAAATAAAAATCAAATCCACAAAGCTCAGGAACAATTCAAAGAAGCTGCCATTGATCTAATCGATCTTCCTACCAGATCTCCATATTTGCTTCACTCACAACTTTCTCTCTCCTTCGGTAATTTCCACTTCCATTTTTTTTTTTTTTTTTGCTTTCAGAAAAATGAGCATGAAACTGACGTTATGGAACTTTGGTTCGCATAGATTTTTGTTGATTTTTATGTTTCATTTCGTGCTTGATATTTATGAACCTTTTTCTAAAGGAAAAAAAATATATATACATTTTTGCAGAAATTCATTTCTGCGTGTTTTTGTTTTTACAATAACTTAGAGAGTTGGATTATTTTGTAGGTTATGAGTCTCTGTTTTGGTGGCTTTATCAGCGAGTTTGGAAGATAATCGATCGCTTTGTTGTTGTGGACTGTCGTCGATGTTTGATTTATATTGTATGTTATGGAGAAGATCTAGAGGTTAGAAGTTTTTGTACCTGTTGGAAGTTGGAACCTTAAGTTTGTGGTCTTTTAGCAAGGTTCTGTCTTGGGCTGGAGTTGTAGAAGTGGATCTAGTGGGTCGCGCTGAGAATCGGACTGATTTGGGACTTATAATCGTGGAGTTGTTGGTTTGAAAATGGAGACGCTTGTTGTTGTTGCGCAGCATAGGAACCAATATTACAGCAGGGGCAAGCCACAGGGTCCTGCTCGATATGGCTCATCAACTTCCAGATACTATAGAGGGATAAACTGCCGCAGTTTTCAATCTGCTGCAGGTATACTTCCGACCCCATTCAAGGCTTGTGCTACATCTGTGTCTAAACAGACATGTTCTTCTCCAAAAACACCACCTTGTTCACATTCTGACAAAACGCACAGTATAACAACTACAAAAAGCACTCCAATTGCTATCAACGTCAAACTTTCTGGTAAGGGAAACCATTTTAGTGATGAAGCTTTGGAGGAAAGACTTTCCTTTTCTGAGCTATGGGCTGGGCCTGCATACTCAAACTCACCACCCCCGAGTTCTTTACCAATACCCAAATTTTCAGTCAGACCAAAGAGAACCGTGTCACTAGAGTTGCCTGGTTCATCCCCTGAACTTAAAATGCACCCAATTGCTAAATCTGCACCCCCATCTCCTACTAGGGAGCATAGCCCTTCCAAAAGGGATCTATTCCTTAGTGCTGAATCTGCGACCAAGACCCTGCGTCGCATTCTTAATCTCGATATCCACAGTGAATGAAAGAACGGGGTCGTTGGGCTCCTGTATATAAGTGTTCTGTTCAAACTAGTTAGCTTTAGATTGTATATAGAGTGAATAAATTGGTAGGTAGAGTGACTTTATGAGAGTTTCTTTAGCTTTGTGTGTTGTGCTGCAAGTAGAGACACTGGTGCTGGTGGTCGATGATCTGGAGCTGAAACTGAAAATTGGTGAGTTTGATGTGAAGTTGGTTTTCAGTGATGGATGTACGGGTATGGTATGTGATGTGGATGGAGCTGACCACAAATTTTCCATGAAGGACAAGCAAATTGATAGCAGGGAATATGTTTTTATGTGATTGGTTGCCTGCACTCTCGCAAGGAATGGAACAAAATGACAACCGCTTGTCTACTCATGCTAATTTAATGTTGGAGTTAACGATATTAGCCCCTCAATATCCCCTCACGAATTCGTGAGTTTTAACTAATGTCTTATAGATACTATGTATATACTGTTCCATTGTAGAATCTTTAGCTTCTCATCTGTTACAGAAGTATGTAGGTTTTCCTTTTTCTTTTTCCACCTTCATTTCCTTGGTTTTAGGTCTCTTCTTTTCAAATTGACTAACACTGGCTAATACTTTCTTTCTTGTCCAATTGATGCTTAGATTGGTTGTTTTCTCCTGCTCTTTTGCTTGCTCCGTCTTGCCTGAATTGGTTGCCCAAATCAACCTACCAATACTGAAACATGACTTTCTTTTAACAATCTGACTTCGTTTACTACGCCCTTGGAGGGTGTCTTTACCGTTCACCATCTTTTCTGTTTTTTGAGAAAGAAAAGTGGGAAGGGATAGTGATATAGTTCTTTGGCTACTTCTGCTTCTTCAGTTTCTAGCGTCCGTCCATGTTTGTCTGTCCAACTGGAACCTGCCTATTTATTGTTCTTGTGGGTGAGTAATGCCACTTTCATCATAGTCTTCACAGAGCTCTCCTTAATTGGAGGTCGTTGGCCATGCCAAGCTATTCATCAGGTATTACCTTCTTGACCCTTTTCCCCTCTTGTTTCTGCATAATCTTGTATGTTATATTCACTTTGTACTGAATAGTATAATCTTCTCAATTTCTGATGCAGCGTTCCTGTGGAAGAAGTATTCAGGAGGCGGTTCGGTTGGTACCATATGTTCACAATGGATCTAGTTAGATTCATACAAGTAATTTATCGATGGTGCCAAGTGCAGTTCCTGCATCTTGACACGTGTCTATGGCTGGATAATGTCTTTGTATTGCTGCTTTGTTTTCTGTTCATAAGTCTTGTAGTCAGTTTTTATTTTTTGATTAAAAATCGCGTTGACCATCCATGTTATATTTTCACTTTGGATGTTAATCCTTTTAGTATTGGCTTATATGTTTCGTGTTTTTATTACTCATTCGTATTGCACTCTTTAATCTTTGTAATTGATTGATAATAGTCAATCACCTTGATGATTGTTGTTTTCAAAAATTGTGTCGTGGCATGTCGATTTGCAAAAGGTCATTGGGATGTGAAAACTTAGTCTGCTTGTTAAAAACTTTATTAAAAAATGGCATCCATTTAAAGATCATTAGGCAGAAACATCTTGTAAGGGACAAGGGAGTCCAAATCATGAGAGATTGCCACAATTTTAAATGTTGAATTAGCTGCGTCCTGAGTGAAACAAGTTTTTGCACCGCAATGGATTTGGAATGACTGGGGGCACAAGCTTTGGGTCGTAAAGAAAAATAGCCCAAAACCTATAGACTGGGTTTTCATTCCAATAGGGGCTTTGAATTTCCGTTTCATTTACCAAGCTAGCCCATGAAGTGCCTAGTTAGTATTTTCTATTCTTAAAAGGGATTTGCTTATAAGATGTTTCATTTCAATTTAATTAATATTAAGACAAGAGCAGGTTCTTTTTTTTTTTATGAATAAAAAAGGGCCTCGATGTGGATCTTATTAACCCAGGATTCTATTAATGGGTAAAGCCTTCTTCTAATCAAATTTAACTTGTAGGAATCTAAGCATTTGTTTCATTTAACATATCTCACTCATGGCGATTCAAGCAGTCGACGAAGCGATAGCGAGAACTGCCAAGACTGAACCACAACTCATGGCGAGTGTGATGGAGCGGTCGAACTTCTTTTCATTTAGCCACCCCAGGTGTAAGACAAGAGCAGGTTCGAATAGCAAAAAGAAAAACAAAATAGAGATGCTGTGTAATTTGCTTCACACTGCTGGGTACAGTACAATCAAACGGGTTTAGAAGTACGGTTATATCACTAGGGGGACATTATCTACTCACCCAGTGCTGAAAAATTAATCAATGCCAAATTCATCCCATCCTTGTCCTTTTCTTTTCATTTTTCTTATATAATATTTTATTTTAAATAAAAAAATGAAGGATCCACAATTTTAAAAACATTAACGCAATAGATTTATTATTAGGCCAGCCTCAATTGTCCATCCCATCTATATCCAGACCCAATTATTGGTTTGATTTATTGTTGTATCTTCACTGAAACTCACTAAAATATCTTACGGAGCCTTGGCTGTTTCGTGTGGTATGGGCTAATGGCAATTTGTGGGCGTAGGTGGAAGGAAGAGGGCTTCATCAGCTAGGCATGTTGAATATGGAAGTTTAAGTAACCATTGTCAAATTTTCTATTTTATGCCTTTGAACAAATCGTTTTCGTTTCAATTTACCAACAAAAAAAAAGTCGTTTTCGTTTCATCGAAGTTGTCGTTATATAATAATCCCTCATATTATATCTACTCAATCAAAATAATCACAATCACAGACAGAAAAGATAAGTCACAAGGAGTGTATGATGATAACATTTATGATGATCCATCTATGGAAAATAAACAAAGGTCACGCAATTTTCAGTCATACATCATCACCTGCTGAAATCCAAAAACTGTGGGAGGCAATCAAAGTCAAATACTTGATAAAAGCAAAATCGAACTCTACAACATCGATCTCATCCTCTCTTTTTATCTTTTATCTGCAGGGGAGAGAGGGTCAAAGACCCAAAAAAAAAAAAAAAGACCAAAAATTTATTGAATGGTGATAATTAGAGAAATAACAACCATGCTGATCTAACAATTTCTTACCACCCCCCCTAGAGTCAAATCATCATCCTCATATTACAAATCAAGAATGGTAAAATTGATAATACTTTTCAGACCTTTGAAAACCGTTGAAGAGAAAGACATAGAGAAGGTGAAAAAAGAGAGAGAGAGAGAGAGAGGAAAAAAAAAACAGAGAATTTAAGGACGGGTCTAAGGGGCATCACCAAATTCTGTATTCCCCATGCCATCTAAGACCATTTCTTGGTTGCGACATTCCTGGCTACAAAAGGCTTTCTCACCTCTGCGTATGAAAAAGATTAACAAAATTTAATCATCGACGGTCCAAAGAAAGTAAATGAGATAGTACCTAGTAGCATAGAAATCTAACATCAAAGTAAAATTAATAAAAAATACGCGGCATTTGTGGACCAAACCTGTAAATGTAAATGTCATTCTTTTGCTCAAGATTCTTCTTGCAAGTGTAGCAGTAGCTGAGGAAATTCTGAGAGGCAGAGTTGGAGTTGGAAGCAGATAAAGAATAGAAACTCTCTACAATGCAGTTGTCAAATATGTGAGTTGTTCTTGGGTTTGGTCCATGAGATATCACACAGGTGTATTCCTCTGAATGCTCCATATCGCTTATTGAGATCACATCCACTCTAGGAGAAAACTTTGTTTGGTTGCCGGTGTTCAGAGACCCGTTTGCCGATATATGTGAATTCCTTGTCTTGATTCCGAAATCAGCTGGAGATTTTGGAGATTCCGTTGGAGAAACTAGTGTAGAGGTTTGCAAGGTTGGGATTTGAACTCTAAGCTTAGTTCCTAACAAAAGCTTCGCACTACTTGGTTTAGAAAAATTCTTTCCAATTGCTTCATCATTTGGTGGGTCAAGTAGAGCAACACCAATGCCTTTTGCCTCTGGTTCGTCCCAACAGCGTTTGTTTCCCGAGAGAATTTTAGGGGACATGGGTTGGCTTCTGTTATATGGAAAAGATGAGTTTCCCAAAGGAGAAAAGGGCTTGTTGTCAAGGATTGAAGTGGGACTTATAAGGTCAAAACCATCAGTTTCAGAGAAGCCCTTCATTGTAAAAGCTCTGAACCTTGGAGAATTAAAGAAAGATTGAAATGGTCTGGTGTAGTTTTGGGGTGGAGGAGGTTGAGAGCTGTGATCAGCCATCAAAGCTTGCTTGCTGGTCACTGCTCTCGATCTATTTCTCAGCATAACTCTTTCTTCGATGCAATTCTCAGAGCCCCCGAAAAAGTTGTATATTAATCAAACTACTCTGCCAAATAGAAAAAGAATGGACAAGACTGACATGAGAGAATTGAAATCTATATTTTATTAACCAAATTATGCAGAGAAAAAAAAAATCACTGAGACGGGTAGTAGTATTTGAGAACATACCTCAAATTATTCTACTGCAGGAGATGGCGGTCCTTAGTAAAAGCCTTTTGAGTTACAAAAGTAAAACAGAAAGCTCTCTCTATCTATAAAAACAGAAATCAACAAAAGAAAAAAAAAATACAGACTCAGAAAAAGGAGTGCCTACTAAATCTCCGTGGCCTCCATGGAGAATAATACTAAATTCCCATCATATCAAACCCGCATGTGATGGACCAGGAGAAGACATGTAGAAAGCACCAGCTAATTACAGCAGAAGAAGGTGAAGGAAGTGTGTTTGTACGTATGCTCTGGTGCTGACTGACTGAGGCAGATATGTCACGAACTGCTTTGCTAATTCCTATGAAGAATAGCCTTCATTCACCGTGAAGTAAATGAAAGAGATGAGGCCTCTCTCTCTCTCTCTCTCTCTCTATATATATATATATATATATATATATATACACACACTATATATATGCAAGTGTGTGGATTATGTGTACATATATAGAGAAAATAATTAATCCATACTTCACTTTTGTGACAGTGGGATTTTCATCCACGCCATCAATTTCACTATCATTCAGGTCGGGTCCTGCAAAATGGCCACGAAAATGCAACTTAGCAAGGAGAGAGAAGAGAAATAGAGATAGGTAAAAAGAAAAAGAGTGTCAACTTTTTAAAGGGGGAGGAGTTCCGTTTGGGAGTGGCTTTTTTAAAGAGACAAAAAAAAGGAGAGTGCGTGTAGGGTGTATGCATGTGCATGGCCATGGGGGTAAGTTTTGACAATCAGCTTCGTTCATTATTTATTTTCATATTACCAGCTCTTACCCAAAAAGCCACCCATGAGGCCATGACTTTTCTTTCCTTTTTTTCTCATTGAGCCAGTCACGTATATGCTCGTCATCCTCCTTATGACTCTATCCAAACTCCAAACAGATAAATGTTTGTCTTTTAGTACGCAACTAGTAAATAGTGTCTCAACCTATTGCGTTTTGTCGTGACTCATCTTGGACAGTACGTACTTGAATCTTCCCATCTTCACCTCTGCCCTGTCATTGAAAACAGAAATAAACACACGCACTTGAGGGAAACGCTGACCTCGCCTAACGTACTATTATCTCGATTACTCTCCATTTTCATGTCCTACATCCTGCATACTGTGCATTTTTTATCTTGTAGAGGAATAGAAGTAACCGGACAGTTTTTCATTGGTTAAAGCTATATTTTTTCGCCTAAAAGTAATTGGTAATCGTATATCTTTTTGATGAATGGTAATCTTATACCTTAATTATGTATAGTAGTAATAATAATGAAGTACGGTATTTGCATGAGTTTTTTGGATCAAACATTGATATAAAAAAGTTAGGGAACATTGTGGTGTCTAAGCTAATTAATCTGTTTATTCTTACTCTTCCTTTTTTTTTTTTTTTGTATTGGTAAGGATCACGACGAAGACAACACGGAGAGCAATGGGTACCAAGGTTTAAGATTATGTATAATGTATGTCTTTTACCAAATAAGTTAGGTTCTATAAAGCAAAGCTAGAGCCCACGTGTGTTTGTCCCATCAGCATTGAATGAATAGGTCCAATTATTTTTTCTGTAACTTCCTGTACATGAACATGCTAAGACTTTATTACTCTCATCTAAATGAACATCCAATAATTTATATTCCAAAAAAAAAAAAAGAAGCTAAACATCCTATACTACTGGGTTGGGGGGGTATAAACTTAGAGTAATGTAATGTTTTCCAGAACTTGGACTCAAATTATTTGATGAGTAGGGAAATACGAAATAACACGTCTGAAGTTATGAAATGCCAAACATGTTACTTGTTTGGTGAATATTAGAAATCTCATACTATCTCACCCATATATATATATATATATATATATATACAGGTAAACAGAATAATACCTGTAGCTTGAACTTCATGGTTGTTTCTTGATGTAGTACAACATCAATAAGTTGTCTAATCATTGAAGTCTAATATGTTATTCCCTCACATTATTGTACGCAGAGAAAGCTTCTCAACAAGTTCAACCGTTTTAGTTGGGACTTTGAGACTTGGAGAAAGTCGAACTAAATGTACAAACTATAATTTCATTTTATTTTATATTTTGGTTCTTGACATAGTACAAAGTACAAACTATAATTTTAACCTGTAGTTTTCACAATTTCGTTTGCAATGAGGAAAAATGTGATTGGGGTGGGCCTGAGTCGTGAGGCACATGCCAGTCCAATAACTCAGAGACGTACACTGCACTTCCCTTGGACATCAATGCCATGTGGACAGCAATCAACGGAGTGAATTGGAGATGCTCCGAGTCTTTGCCGTTGGTTGCCACACAGCATTGGGACCCACTCATTTTAACTCCACCAAAGATCAATCAGGTCGTAGGGCCTACTCCACATTGTGGGACCAACTTTTTGGGTTGCGCAGAAAACTCCGGCTTCCAAATGGGTTTGACAATTGGGCTTTTTTATTTATTTTTTGAATAAAACTGCATTAAGCATAAAATAATATAATTGACATTTGCTAACGTCTCTTGGCATCGACCTCACGCCTCTTCTTCTCCACGACGGCTCAATTCTCTCTTCTCTGCTGCTTAAAAATCTCATTTTCAACTTCTTGTGTAAGTTTAATTCTTTTACAAAATGTTTTTTTAAAAAAAATACACCCTTTATCTAGTGCGCAATAATAAGATGCCTATGCAATATGCATGCAAAGCCAGTAAAATTTCCTTGGACTAAACCATATATTATGCTTCATTATATAAGGTAAACTAATCAATATTCATAAAATATTTCATGTGATATATATTGTCCTACGTACCCATTGAACCATTTATTACCTCACTTCAAAGTTTTTAAGTTGGTGAAAAAAATTCAAAAGGCTATATATACTCATAGTGGTAATGTCGTGACTTGCATGTCAAGTCACATATCTATACATGTATAAGCATGCACTTTAAAATGCATGTGGCTTTCGCACCATGATGATTCCTAACCAGCAATTTCTACCAAAAAAAAATTATGCTGTCGCCTTTGATTTTGTAACTTGGATCACTTTGCAAATAATGAGGTAACAGAAGTACTACTCATAAACCTTTATGCTTAAGCGAATATGCAAGTTAATGGGGCATTTTTTTTTTTCTTACCCTACCACTGCCTTCACAGCTTTTAAAGTACTCTCTTTTATCTTCTTTTAAAAGCATGAATTTAGTTGTATTCCTCTAATTCTTTTGGAAGGGGCTTGCTTTAATTAGTGGATAGGGATAGCCACCAATCATTGATTTCTACTTCCTATTCCATGTTATCGTTTACATTTAAATGGTTCAGACAGTGACAAAACCTATGATGCATTTCCTTGAGGCTTTCATCTCTTTTTCTCTCTTCATAATTTCATCTAAGTTTCAATTTCTTTAAAAATTATACAAAGACAAGCAAAAAAATCAACATCTATAATTAATGAGAAAATAAGTGATATTCGAATCTCTTAATCATTTTTGGTGCCACCTTGCATACCCTTATTGGGGAACATTAAAAGTGGGTACCTCTCCAAAGGTCGTGTTCAGTAGGGTCGGATGTGAAATGATCCAACAGTGACTATCATGCAAGTGGAATTCTCTTTCACCATGTCAAAGTACCATTACCTGATAAGTAGATGATATACACACTGTGAGAGAGCCAATAATTTAGCTTATGACTCTAGATTGACAATTGTGGAGGTATGGTTGGTGCATTGACTGAGGCACTCTGATTTCATTCATCAAAGATAGGATCAGTACCCTTCCGTGTTGGCACCACTTAGACTGATAAACACTTTTTTATTTTATTTTATCCCAAAACAAAATTCAAATATGTCCTTTTCTGAAAAAATATATAAATAAATAAATAAAGAGAGAAAAAATAAAATAAAATTGGATCGCTCTTTATCAGGTTATGGTTTTAATCTCTGAAATTTGTTGGCCTTGATGACATGTCAAATGATCACAGGAGAAAATATGGGAGAAAGAAATAAAAAGGATTTGGCGGTGGGAATTTACAAAGTGGAAGACACGGGGTCCAAATTTGCTATACCGGTATAATCTTCAAATCTTCCATTAAGATAAATAAACTTTCTGACTTTTGAAGAAAAAGAGTTAAAAATAAAATAACAAGCAGCAGGTGTATTAAAATTGATGCTTAAGGTCGGAACAAAAGCCAAAGCAGTCATAGACTTGAAGCCCGATGGACCCATCATCATTAACATGTTTCAACTTTGACGTGACAAATACCAAAAAGAATTCTATAATTTACTCTAAGCTAATGCCTTAGGAGTGCTGCACATTTCATTCAAGAAGAAGACAACGTGGAGAGCAGTGGGTACCAAAGTTAGGGGCTGAGCCTGCTCTATTCTATTCCTCCGTATTTATAAAATTAAATTTTAGACTGATAAATTTTAAAATTTTATTTATTAATAAAATTTTAAATTGATAAAATCTACGTCGAGATTATTTTTTTATTTATTAAAAAAAAAGAGCAATGATAGCAGGATTTAAGATTATGCATTATGCATGTGTGTGTTTTTGCCACATAAATTAGGTTCTATGGAGGCAGCTAGAGACAACGTGTGTTTGCCCCTGCAGCATTGAATGAATAGGTCCAACTATTTTTTCTAACTTCCTCTATATGCCAAGCCTCTATTACTCTCATCTAAATGAACATCCAATAATTTATTCCAAAAAAAAAAAAAAAAATGCTAACATCCAATGATGCTGGGTTGGGGTATAAATTTGGAGTAATGTAATATTTTCCAGAACTTGGAATAAAATTAGTTGATGAGAAAGGAAATAGGAAATAACACGTTTCAAGTTTTGAAATTCCAAACATGTCACTTATTTGATGAAATATTAGAAACTCCATACTATCTCAACCAAATATATATACAGGTAAACAGAATAATGCCTATAGCTTGAACTTCATGGTTGGTTCTTGATGCAGTACATCAATAAGTTGCGTGATCATTGAAATTCTAACCTATTCCCTAACATTATTGTACGCGGTGAAAGCTCGTCAACAACTTCAACCCTCTAGTTGGGATTTTGAGTCTTTTGGAGAAAGTCTAACCAACTTTACAAAATATAATTTTTTTTTTCTTGACGTACTACAAACTATAATTTTAATTATAGTTTTTAAAATTTTGTTTTCAACGAGGAAAACCGGGTTGAGGCCCGCAGTGAGTTCAACTGTAGTCGCCATTGTAATTCCGGAATTCGACCACGTTCAACATGGTGATTTTCGAGTTCAACTGCAGTCGGCATTGTGATCTCGTATTCGACCCCGGTCGGCATTGCGCACCCTGCGTTCGGCCATGGTATCGCATACCGTAATACTATTCACCATAGAAGTACATAAAATCCATATGAGTTGGATAGCCCTGATAAAATGGGCCTTTTAACAACAAAAATCTTGAAAAATCTGATTGTACACTCGAAATGGTCGCCACTTGCAACCACCTATCAAAAACAAGCTTCTCTAATATCTTACACATAATACAATTGTTTTCTAATATACGATAATGACCAAGGATTACAAAAAACCTACGAGAGCTATAAATAGTTGAAATTTATGACAGAAACAAGCTTTGTACCAGCTGGAATCTCATCAGTGTTTACTCTTCCTATCATTTCTTGTTCTCTTTTTAAATTCTCGTTTCTCTACTGAGTACTGCTTTTTTATTAACAAATTGCCCATTGCTGTTTTCACGGCTTCAGCAGCTGCCACGAAAACTTTTTCATCGAAGGATACACTTCCCTGCAGCTTCTCGAGCAGGTTACTTCCCCCAGGTACTTTGTCATCTTCCAACACCAGTCGTTCATTCTGAATGAAGTCATGATTACTTTTGTTGAAACCAAAGATGACTCTAACACGGGCTAAAGAGGTGTATTCATAACCACGCAGATTAGAGACGCCAGTTATCATCCACAACAACCCAGTGGAACGGCTAGCAACCAGTCTCGTAGGAATGAATGTCTCTCCCCCAATGGAAACCACCTGCCATAATCACACCATTGTAAGTTGGGAAACGTATTCTGTAAATGCTTCATTTGTTCTGTTTTATAGTTTTGCTATATATTATGCCTGTGTGGGCTTCATCATGTGCATATTAGCAACTTAGCCTGCCGTTTTAGATCCTTACCTTCGCAAGAGAGAGAGTTCTAGCAGAAAGATTGCAGCTCAGTAATATTATTCCTTGCAAGCTGCAACGAGTTATTCTAAATAGTTAGTGAGTAAACATAAGATTCCATCAGCGAAGAAAAGGATACAATGTGAGATCTTCAGGAACTTACCTTTGAACGGCCACTGCAACAAGAGTACCATCTGAATTGGTGCATAGATCAGTAATGGCAGAACAACACTCTTCTTCTCTACCATTTGACTCTAAAAGTCCTGCCTTCAGGAAGGAAGTGAACGGAATCAAGTATTTAATCATGCCAACAGCAAAAGTTAAGAAGAAGTATTCAATCAACTACTGGTCATTTGGGTAGTGGAAAGAAAGGGTAATAAATTTTGCATAAGTTTTCAAGATAGGATATGATAGGACATAACATTTAGGACAAAAAAGAAATAATGTTTCATACTCGAAGTCCATCTATCATGCAAGAAATTTCAGAAACAAAAGAGAGGTTAGAGGGAACACCAGAAGACTAAGAAAAAATGGAGCACCTTTCCTCCAACTTCACATGTATCAAGGAGAGTTCCTGAGGAAATCTCCCACAAGCGAACCTGCAAAAGCAACAAGGAATTGACTCTTATTCAACTATACGCGGGTTGCACCTAAAAGGAGATAAGTTGCTATGATTACTCACTGTCGAATCACCACTTCCAGAGACAAGAAATCCCTGTGGGTACTCCACATTGCAAGCAAAGGCGAGGCAAGAAACAAACCTTTCAATAAACAAAGGAAAATTACATAAATTAGTGTCAAGCAGTAAACATGATTTTCACATTGTTTGAAACAAAATGATGAAATAAAAATAATTAACACAGGAAAATTACATAAATTAGTGTCAAGCAGTAAACATAGTTTTCACATTGTTTGAAACAAACAATTGATGAAATAAAAATAATTAACACAGGAAAATTACATAAATTAGTATCTAGCAGTATACATAGTTTTCACTTTGTTTGAAACAAACAACTGATGAAATAAAAATAAATAAGAATCTTACTCGACTATTTCACAAGTTTGATTAGGGCACTAAAAATTTTTGAAAACAAAAGAGTATTGCCTAAACTCAACCAGCCACTACAATTTTTGTCTACCATTCCAATACCACTGCATAATCTATTCAAATATAAAGCTCACTCACTCTGTATGACCAAGGCAATAACTTTGTATCTCATGAGCTCCATCTAATGGTTTATTGGGAAAAGCAGTAACCTATCAAAAGAACAACATTATGAGAGATAAGTACAATCAAACCAGCTATTTCATCTTACTGAATGGGAAGAAAAGTTGAATTACCCGAATTTTAAAATCCCGATCAGCACTAACAATAAATTGCCCTTCTGGTGAAAATTCCTGCACCAAAAAAAAAAAAAAAAAACCTTTCATAGATTAGCTCAGTTGTGAAAATCAAATAGGGGGTAAGACAGACATTTCAGAGAAATATTTAATGAAAATTTACTAATATCAATGCGAATCAATTCAAATCAGGATAAAATCTTCACTTTGTAAAGAGTAAAAAAGGTAACAAAATGTCAAAGTCTCTTTTCTGTTATCAAAGCGTATATAAAGAAGATAGCAGCAGATTCTTTGACTTTGACAGATTATGACTTCTGCTGCAGGTAATCCTTGACCAAAAAAAAAAAAAGAATACCCACAAGCTAACTTTCTCACCAACCACGAGAATCCAACAAAAGCAACTAACAAGGCATAAGAATAAGTAATAAAGGATTGACAGATCAATGGTAACAAAAGCCTCACCAAGCTAGTGATGATGCTGCAATAGTGAGAAAGCATTGGTGCTGCCTTCTTATTGACAATAGCTTGTCCATCAGACCCATCCACATCCACAACCCAAACAACCCCAAATTTGTCAGCAAAACAAACATATAAACCATCATTGGTTATGGCAACTGCACTCACTCTTTTCTCTGAGCACCTGAGGCAAACAAAATGCCATCAATGAAGTAATGGTAACAAAAATCAAATGCCACCCAAACAGAATGCTTTCCAGATTTGCAGATCCTAATTTATGCATAGTCCAACACTAGATGTAATGTGAATGTCAAACAACATATCAGATAAAGGTGATCATCATATTTGAAATGAAAATTAGTAAGACTGGGTGTCAACCGTTTACTATCTTCCATGCAAATTTCATGAGAAATCACCACAGTAATCAACCGCTGATAAGATACCGGCTTTTAAAACTTACACAGTACTAATGCAGCGCCAAGACTCCGTGGACCATATCTTCACTAGTTTATCATCACCAGCAGAAACGAAGAGCTTCCCATTTGCTCCATAACGAATAGCTCTTATAGAATCCTTATGAAGAGATCCTCCGGAAGAGTCATCTACTAAAGAAACAGCACAATCCCCCCTGTCAAAGGACCATGAAAATAAAAGTTAAAACCGTTCAATTCCCATCTCTCATTGCATCGTAATACATCAGATGAAAGGCGTAATAGTCACACATATACTTAAAGAATAAAGACGTAACTATACGTAGTTCCTATATTTATAGCTTTTATTCATCAGATGAAAAGTAGAAACCAAATGGAGGCGCAATTTTATAAAACGACAATTCCTCCATTAGATTGCATAGCACAAAAAACCAAAACAAATTGAGCTAAAACAGCATAAGCAGAAATTTTTCTTCTTACGCCTCTACTTTTCAAACGATCAACAGAGTTCAAAAAAGTTCAAATTTTTATAACAAGGATCACATTTTTATTACGCACACCATTATTTAGTTATTGATAACAAAAATAAAAATTGGTTCTTCACAGGTCAGGAACTCCAGTAAATCGTATTTCAACACGTCGAACCAATATTGAGATCCGAGAATACGGAGAGAGAGCTTACTGTAAGTCGAAGACACGGAGGTCCGACCCGACAGCAACTGCGACGGATTCCTGGTTCGGGTGGACGGCAATTAGTGCAGGAGCCACCTCAATTTCTTTGTTGGACTCTCCATATTCCATAGGAGCGTCTTCCATTTTTTTTCCTGACAGTTTTTTTTTTTTTCTTTTCTTTTGGTAAATTTTTTCCTGAGAGTTGGAGAGGGAGAAAACAGTGGGTTTTTTTCTAGGGTTTTTAGTAAACAGTCGATTGAGCATACGTCATCTGGGTTTCTCAGGGTTTTAGGGTTCAAAACTGTCGGACCCAACTTGAAGAAATACTGGTAAGGGCTTTACGTTTTGGGCTCTCGAAAGCCCAACTGATTGTATACGGGCTTTAGTGGGCCTATCATTTATCTTTGACTAATCACTGATGTATCAACAAACACACTATCGTTGCCACAACAATCTATCTATTAAAAGAAACAAGAATATATTGTAGATTGTAATAAAATTCATACACTACTACTAAGTTGTGGGCCTGTTTCAATGGTGCTGGACTTCAGGTGTCACCTTGCCAAATAAAAATTAAAGAAAAAGAAAAAAAAGATTTAAAAAAAAAAAGAAAAGAAAAAGGCCACAGCATTATGGCTTACAAATAAACAAGGTGGCCACCAGACGGCCAAAACCCAAAGCCTCTCAACAACAGAACATGTTCTTTCTAGCACAAAGAAAAAAGAAACCAGACCACCAAAAGCTCAGACCTTTACTAAATTGTCAACTGTGTACAACCAAGAATAGTTCCGCGGCACAGTGTCATTGAAGCTGCTTGGCGCCAAGTTGTTCTTTCACCACCAATTGTCAATACATCAACATCAGCCATAGGCTTGATTTCCCAGTTCCACTGGTCAGGGCCAATCACACCTCCAATCACATAAATCTCGTCCCCTGACCCAATCATCGCAAAACCAATTCTCCTGCGAAACTCTGACGCCGAAACCACCACCTTCTTTTCCCTTCCATCTTGCTTAAATATTAGATG
Organism: Rhamnella rubrinervis; assembly: GCA_007844105.2. Taxonomy (NCBI): domain Eukaryota; kingdom Viridiplantae; phylum Streptophyta; class Magnoliopsida; order Rosales; family Rhamnaceae; genus Rhamnella; species Rhamnella rubrinervis. The sequence continues at coordinate 15,202,568 of CM017575.2, read as the reverse complement.
ATGGCTCATCACATAAAGTGCACTCTGAACAACTGCCATTGGCCCCTGTTGCCATCCGTAATCCTCAACTGTCCACCCAAGCCCCACGCTGTCCAAAACTTGCACTGTTGATAATCCCTTGTGCAAAACGTGCATTCTTCCTCCAATCACTATACCTGAGCATGCTGAATTGTGTGTACGATGGAGATCAGGTATTGGAAGCCATATATCCTTGTCCGGGTCATACATTTCTGCCTGAGAAATTGATTTTCGGCAACTAGTGAAACCACCTGCAACTACAATCTTCCCATCCAAAACACAGCAGGCAAACATGGCACGAGGCACAAGCATAGATGCACGAGAATCCCACTGCCGGAAAATAAAGTCATATGACCACACCTCATTGGTTGCAAAGCTCCCATCTTGGTCACCAGTCTGTGGATCGACAGCATCACTACCACCACCAAGCACAAACAGCTTCCCAGCAGTGGAGACTGCACCAAAGTGAGAGAGGTGCCTGATTTTAGAGGGGAGAACAGGAAGTGTAATCCAAAGGTCTCGACGAGGGTCATAAAGCTGCCACAAATTTTCTGGTTCAAAAGCACAAACACAGATAAAATCCTCAGTTGAGCCAACCTCCTTTCGAGCTCTAAACAGTTCACGACTACGAATGGTAGCTCGCCAAGAATGAGAAACAAGCTCCAACTTAGGATAGAGATGGAAGGGAACCCATGCAAGGCATCTGACGGCAACAGCGTCAGGGAGACCTTCAATCAGTTCAGACATAGCAATCACAATTACATCTGTTTCTGATGATTATTCACTGATGATCTGTTACACTGGAGGAAGCACTGGCATATGCAACCCACTGCATCAAAAATAAAAATATGGCCATAAGGGAACAAATTTAAAGCTCTCAAATTTAAAGCAATGTATAAATCATGGAATTTGAACATTGATTGAAATGGAATCAATATTCTGCATCACTTAGGAATTGGATGTTTGGGAGGGAGAAACCATCCTTCAAAAGCAATAGAGCAATTTCTCAGCGCTGCTGGCAATAGAATAATCTTAAGTTTAATTATTTCAAGGTGTTCAAGAGCAGAAAATTTGTCATAGACCAGAATAAAATGATGTAGTACCTTGTATCTCCAATGACAACTAAATTATTTAACAAAACAATAAAAAGTTTAAAAAAAAATAAAGGAGAACCACCATACACCAAATCTTATTAACTTCAATATGTTCTACACAAACAAGCATGTTATGAGAAACTAAATAAAAGAAAAAGGTATTGTTCCTAGTATAATTAATAAGAATTCCATTATAAAACACCAGATAAATATCTCCCAGACAAGAAATCAAAGCATTAGATGCCATAACGACATGAGTGATTGCAACAACAATAATATTTCTTTATATTAGTGCCCTACATCAATTCTCAAGTATCCATTAACAAAAGCTCCATTTCAGTGCATGTAGCTTCCGAATTCACAACAGATACAGAACAATGGGGTTGTGTTCAAGCACCTTAACTAAAATCAAGACCTTAAATTATGAAACCGTTGGAATGAATTTTAGTTTGAGGTCTCCCTTATGACTTTCCATATGTTTGAGCCTGAACTATGTCTTTAGTTTGCATTGTAAAAAAACAGTTTGTAAACAAGGAATTAGGGTTTAAGAACTCAATCAAAATTTGCCAACTCTAAATCTTTCACTTTAGACACTAAGAAGTTGGGTATCACAAAAAAGACCATAACTTCCCAAAAAGCACAGACCAAAGTTGTTTGTTTTATAACGACTCTAAAAAAGCAAGAGAAAGTTTATATGAAATTATAAATCGAATGTGATTCTGATCACCAGCCTCCCCTTCTCTTACCAGTCGAACATAAAATGATCTTTCAAAATCCAGTTGAACAAACAATAGGTTGGTTCAAAATCACATAACATAGGCTACATGAGAGTATGGTGTCTCAGCTTCTTGTTCACAGGTTTTAGAACATGTAAAACAAATAATACTATATTGGTAATTCCTTGCACAGCAATGAATAACATACGAGGTTGGACATGCTACCACAACCTATCTATTATGTTCAACACAAAACAGAAATTTGATGTAAACATGATGAAAAGGTTTTGTCCCATCTGTCCAGCAGAAGTGTACGAAAAAAAATTAATTTATCTTCTCATCCAAGACTACTTGAAGTCTGTCACTACAGAAGAGCTCCAAATAATTCAAAAATTAACTCCACTGACTATCCCAAATCCTCTAGTAGACATCTCACTCAGCTGGAACTAGAATTGAAACATTTGCAAACAATATGGCTTCAGGTGAATTACACACCGTTGATGAACATGATCTCAGCAAAAAACCAGTAACCTTACAGGAGATCTACAGAAACTTAATTTCATAATTGAGAAATTTAGGCTCCACCAATGCATTAGTCACGCCTCACAAAACTTATTTGAATGAGCTCACAATATCTACTCAGTCAAGAATGCGAAATGAAAATTGAAAAGAAAGATACCTACCAACCCGCAAAGCACAAAATAAAATCAATTCACCAAATTGCATATAAATTTCGGAAATTTTAAAATGCGAAGAAAGCAAATAGCAATTGAAATCCAACATTCAGCCCAACAACCAAAGACCCGTACAGAAAAGCACCAACTATGGTACAAATTCATGATATTTAACACAAAATCCACCTCGAATTCAACACAAGCAATATGGGTTTTCAACAATTTCGAAACTTTTAACAAAATTATCGGTAATTAAGGTAAAATACAAATGAAAGAAGTCTAATCGTACTGTATTAGCCAGGCACATAAAAGAGAGGGAGTGGATGTTACCTCAAGACACAGGAGCAGTCGAAGAAAACGAGATTCGGGGTGGTGGCTATGCTGAAATTCTAGAGAGGCAGAGGACGAGAGGGTTGCGTTGGATTTGGGTGACGCTTTGAGAGATTGAAAGAGGATGACTTTCACAGCTACAGCCTAAAAAGCGAAACGCAGAGTTTACAAAATCAAATTTAATATATATATACATATATATAATTGTTTTTTTTTTTTTTGTTTACACACAGAGATTATATACACATATACATATACATATATATATATATATAATTGTTTTTGAGATCGTTATGATACAAATTGATAATATACGGGGAATAGGCCTTTTGCGTGTATTACCAAACTTAACCTGCGCTTAAAACCACCGTCACCCGATTCCCTTACACACAATTGCCCTTTTCAGGATATTCTTTTTATTTTCCTTTTTGGATTCGCAGAGTCTGTCATGGCACTTTCGTTATTTTCTTCATTCCATATAGTTTTCATCGTGCTTATCACGTGGTTCACACGTCTACCCCCAAGGACAATAGAAAATGATTTATTTTTTTATTTTTTATTTTAAATAAATATAAAAATGTTCCGTTGAAATTGACATTTCTTAAAAATGCTAGCTCTTTTCACATCTAAATACCAGCTACTTTTGCAATATGATCTGGAAATTGCAGATTTCAATCGTATATCTCTCTGTAAATATTATACCATGTAAATTAGACTCACTTTTAAATTTGCATCCAAAAGAAAAAAAAAAAAAAAAAACCACCAAATTGAGAAATTCAGGTTGGAGGGACTTGAAAAATTGATCCAAATGGGAATATGTTAATTTAGTACTAATATATAAAACTTATTGGTTTATTCATCACATGCCTGATAGTAATGTGTGACTGCATTTAAGATTTGATAAATTTTTTCATTTTATCAATCGGTTTGATATTCCTCTAAATAAAAAATCTCCACAGTTGATAGATTGGTAAATATATTAAAATATTATTCTAAAAAATTTAAAATATTAAGAAGTAGGTTCAATTGGTCTTTTAAAACTATTTGATACTTTCGTGTGTTAATTCTCTTTTATTGAGTGGTAATGTGAAGTTTTAGAGGATAAGTAGGGCCAAATAGTTAATATTAGTCGCAAATCTTTCAATTGTGCAGATGAGACAGTCACATACACATATAGGTCAGGATGTGAGAAAAGTCAGCACACACTAATTGATTCTACGTAGCGGATTATTACATTTTATGTGCCAGAATTCAACACCTAAACCCACGAGGAAGCAAGTAAGTCAAGGTAGTCTCCTTTGTTTTTTCTTTATTTTTGGAAATTTAAGGTGGTCTGAAAGAACCAGCAACTTAATATTATATGGTTCTCCTGTGGAACAAGAAATTAAGGCAGGTATTGTCTGAACACACACTAGCCAGCTTAAAGAATACGATTTGTTTTAGGTTAAATTAATAGCTTAAGGAACAAGGATTTGACCATTAATCATTTTTGTTGAAAGCTTTTGCTTATTTGGTTGCATGATGAATACATTGTCGACTGGACTAATTTGGTGGCAGTTTCTTTATAGACTTATTGTAGTATCAACAGGTTGGTACAAGGAGACAATATGATTTGGGTATGTAAAAGGTCTGCCTTTTAATGTCAAAGCAGCAATTATTCAACATCCTTATTCACCACGCCTGCAAATCAAACCGCCTCAATACTATTAATTAAAGGAACAAACACGAATATAGAAATGGAAGCTAGAAGCAATAGAAGCAGAGAAAATTCCAAATTTGTAGAACTTGCATCCGATGAATTCCCAACACCTATTGATGGTGATACTGTCTTCACAGGAGAACCGCCTGGAGAATAACCTGCACAAATTATAGTAAATAATTGAACACACTAACAATTAATTGTGCATATAATCATTACCTTATAAGAAAACATGAAGTTTGAACATATTGAAGCGGATTGTGCTTTTTAGTGCATTAACCATTAACATTATTGCAGCGAGAAGCAGAGGGTGTTTGGAGGCGGCAAGCATTGGGGAGAGCCAAGGCCAGAGTCTGATTGATGTTGGCACTCAAAGAAGAACCACCGTCGAGTGCCTCACACAAGCACCGTGGCTGCGAACCGACCCCAGTAGCAAGCTGAGAGCAGCAAGGAGGAGGAGGAGTAGATGATTTGGCAGTTATATAACCAAGCCGTGAAGACATGGTGATGATTTCATTGCTGCAATATTCCGAGTGACCCATGGTGCTTTGCCATAGACCCATTACTAGTACTGCAACCATGGCTGTTAGTGGGACAGTTATTTTGCCTATAGGCGCCATTTGAGGCTGTAGCTTGATATGTGGAATATGAATTTGGAATTGTCCTTATTGGGGTATATGGCTTATATGAGGTGGGCTTGGACTTTTTGAAGGAATTAGAGGCGGGCTACGACTTATAAAGAGGAATTTGAGAATACAAAGAAGGCAGCTGGCTTCATTTGGGACACTAACTTTAGCTGCTCTTAGTTTTGGGGAGTTCAGAGTTAACAGCCGTAGCATATATAAAACGTAGCAATTGCCTGGCTATGCTGGTTTCAAAAGATATGTGGGGTTTGTATGCATCTGCTCCCAAAGATGACATATAGGTGCTCCCTACAAATTAAACCTCTAGGCACGACGTGATCGAACCGAAGCAGGCTCAGCCTTCCTTTCCCTAACGACTAACAGAATTGATGCTTATGTCAGTTGAAAAATTATTGAAATTAGCTGTTGGGTTGAAATGCCAATTGCTGGGTCTGGACCTTAAGAGAGTTGGGCTAAAAGATTCGGACCAAGCCAGGAAGAAGTCGGACCAAGCCCGGAGGAAGTCGGACCAAGCCAGGAGGAAGTCGGACCAAACCAGGACGAAGTCGGACCAAACCAGGGCGAAGTCGGACCAAGCGGGGCGAAGTCGGACAACCCGCGAAGTCGGAGCGGGAGGAAGTCGGACCAGCCGGGGCAGTCGGACGAGCGGGGCGAAGTCGGACGAGCCGGATAAAGTCGGACAGCGAGGGCGAAGTCGAAGCGGAGGAAGTCGGACCAGCGAGGGCGAAGTCCGGACAAATCGGCGAAGTCGGACCAAGCCGGGTAGTCCGGACCAACGGGGCGAAGTCGGACCAAGCCCGGATGAAGTCGGACCAAGCCAGGACGACGTCGGAACAAGCCCGGATGAAGTCGGACCAAGCGGGGCGATGTCGGACGGCGGAGGAAGTCGGACAAGCGGGGCGAAGTCGGACCAAGCGGATAAAGTCGAACAGCGGGGCGAAGTCGGACAAACGGGCGAAGTCGGACAAAGCCGGATAAAGTCGGACAGCCGGGAATTCCGAAGCGGATGAAGTCGGATCAGCGGGGCGAAGTCGGACTAAGCGGAGGAAGTGGGACAAGCGGATGAAGTCGGACGAAGCGGGGCGAAGTCGGACGAAGCCGGATAAAGTCGGGTAACCGGGGCGAAGTCCGGACAAACCGGGGCGAAGTCGGACCAAACCGAATGAAGTCGGACAAGCGGAAAGTCGGACCGAGCGGCGAAGTCGGACCAAGGGGCGAAGTCGGACCGAGCGGATGAAGTCGGACCGGCGGATGAAGTCGGAAAGCCGGAAGTCGAACTAAGCGGATGAAGTCGGACGCCGATGAAGTCGGACCAAGCCGGAGAAGTCGGACAAGCGGGGCGAAGTCGGACGGCGGATGAAGTCGGACGAGAAATAAAGTCGGACCGGATGAAGTCGGACGGCCGGGCGAGTCGGACGAGCCGGAGAAAGTCGGATCGAGGGGGAGGAAGTCGGACCAATCCGGAGCCAAGTTGGACCAAGCTGCAAGTCGGACCAAAGGCGTCGGGCGAAGTCGGACCAACAAGGCGAAGTCGGACCAAGCCCGAGGAAGTCGGACCAAGCGGGGCGAAGTTGGACGAAAAGGGAAGCCGGAGGAAGTCGGACCAGCGAGGGCGTCGGACAACCGAAGGAAGTCGGACCAGCGGGGGCGAAAGTGGGCAAACCAGGCGAAGTCGGACGAGCGGAGGAAGTCGGACGGCGGGGCGAAGTCGGACAAGCCGGATGAAGTCGGACCAAGCGGGGCGATGCCGGAACAAGCGGATGAAGTTGGACCCGGGGCGGCGTCGGACGGCAGGAGAAGTCGGACCAAGCGGGCGAAGTTGGACGGCGGATGAAGTCGGTAGCCGGGGCGGCGTCGGAACAAGCGGATGAAGTCGAACCAAGCGAGCGGCGTCGGACCAGCGAAGGAAGTCGGACCAAGCGGGGCGAAGTCGGACGAAACTGGATGAAGTCGGACAGCCGGGATGAAGTCGGACGAGCGGGGCGAAGTCGGACCGGCGGAGGAAGTCGGACGAGCCGGATGAAGTCGGACCGAGCCGGGCGAAGTCGGGCGAAACCGAAAAGTCGGACCAAGCGGGAGGAAGTTGGACGAAGCCGGGGCGAAGTCGGACCAAGCGGATGAAGTCGGACGAGCCGGGCGGCGTCGAACAATTTCGGATGAAGTCGAACAGCGGGGCGAAGTCGGACCAAGCGGATGAAGTCGGACGAGCGGGGCGGCGTCGAACAAGCCGGATGAAGTCGGAACAAGCCGGGCGAAGTCGAACGAAGCCCGGATAAAGTCGAACCAAGCGGGACAAAGTCAGAAAGCCGGATGAAGTCGGATCAAGCTAGGACGAAGTCGGACTAAGCCCGGATAAAGTGGGACCAAGCCCGGATGAAGTCGGACCAAGCCAGAACGAAGTCGGACCGAGCCTGGATGAAGTCGGACTAAGTCGGACCAAACCAGGACGAAGTCGGACCAAATCCGAATGAAGTCGGACCAAGCCGGGACAATCCAGGCTTGGTCTGACTTCATCCGGCTTCGTCGACCGTCCCGCTTCCGACTTCGCGAGCGGTCAGGCTTTACGTGCTTCCGAACTGTCCTTCGCAACTCATCCGGCTTGGTCTTCATCCGGGCTTGGTGCGACTTCGTCGCAATGGTCGACTTCGTCCGGTAGTCGACCGTCTTGTCGCTTTGTCCGGCTTGGTCCGTCTTCATCCGGCGTCGTCGACTTCGTCCCGTCCGACTTCTCCGCCGGGTCGACTTCGTCTGGACGTCATAACTGTCGGCCTTCGGCTGGTCGACCGTCACGGCGAGCGGTCGGACCGTCGGGGCTGGACTTTCTGTCTTGGTCCGACGGTGGGCGTCTGGTCGGCTCTCGAGCCTGGTCCGACTTGACCTCCCGGGCCTTGGAGTCGGGCTCATCGCTGTTTGGTCCGCCTCATCACGCGGTGGACTTCATCCTGCTTGGTCGACTTCATCCGGCGATCGACTTCGTCTGCACGTCGGTTCGATCGGACAGTCCGACGTTGTCGGACTTCATCTTGGCTGGTTCGACTTCATCCGGTGGTCGACTTCATCCGGTAGTCGACTTCGTCTGGCTGTCCGATTTCATCCGGACTTTGTCCGATTTCATCGGGTTTGGTCGGTCGCCGTGGCAGGTCGACTTTGTCGCTTGGTCGACTTCATCAGCCAACTTCGTCGGCTTGGTCCGGCTTCCTCCGGCTTGGTCGAACGTCAGGGCTTGGTAACTCGTCTGGCAGTCTTCCGGCTTGGTGGACTTACTGTTTGGTCGCCGTCGGCTTGATCCGACCGTCTGGTTTGGGACGACTTCGTCTGGTTTGGTCGGACCGTCAGGGCGGTCCAACCGTCTGGTTTGGTCGACTTCGTCGGCTGGTCGACCTCCGGCTGGTGGGCCGTCCGGTTTGGTGGACTTCGTCGGCTTGGTCGACTTCGGGCTTGTCCGACTTCGTCCTTATTTGGTCCGGCCTGCGACTTGGTCGGGCTTCCTCAGGCTGTCTTCGTCACTTATTGGTCGTCCGGCGGTGGACTTCATCCTGGTGGACTTCGTCTGGTTTGGTCAGACTTCGTCCGGTTTGGTCGACTTCGTCACGGCGGGTCAGGCCGTCCGGGCTTGGTCCGACTTCATCCGGGCTTGGTCCGACTTCGTCCTGGCTTGGTCCGACTTCCTCCTGGCTTGGTCCGACTTCATGCGGGTTTGGTCTTCGTCCGGCTTGGTCCGACTTCGTCCGGGCTTGGTCCGACTTCAGGGCAGTCCACTCCGGTTTGGTGACCTCGTCCAGAACTTCTCAGGCCTCCCGGCGGTCAGGCCTCCTCCGTGTTTGGTCCGACCTCATTTGGTCGACTTCACCCGGCTTGGTCAACTTCATTCGGGTTTGGTCCGACCGTCAGAGCGGTCCGAACTTCGAACTATCCGACTTCACTGCGAGCATCATCCGGGCTTGGTCCGACTTCATCCGGGCTTGGTCCGACTTCCTCCGGACTTGGTCCGACTTCATTCGGGTTTGAGTGCGACCGTTGAGCTGGTGACTTCTTCCCAGAACGTCCGACTTCGCCGGGCTTGGTCGGCCGTTACTGCTTGGTGGGACTTAATCGGGCTTGGTCAGGCCATTGGCGTGGGTTCGACTTTATTAGGGCTTGGTCCGGCCGTCTGGCGGTTGACCCGTCGCGTGGTCAGACCGTCGGGCCAGTCCGACTTCATCCGGGCGGTGGGCTTCGTCGACTTGGTCGACTTCGGCCGGGCCGAAGCCGTCTGGTTTGGTCCGACTTCGTCCTGGCTTGGTCCGACTTCATCCGCGCTTGGTGCGACTTCTTCCTGGCTTGGTCCGACTTCATCCGGCATTGGTCGGACTTCGTCCTGTCTTGGTCCGACTTATCGGCTTGGTCCGACTTTGTCTAACGGTGGACTTCATAGAATTTAGGTCAGACTTCGCTGCGCGGTCCGACTTCAATCAGGCTTGGTCGGGCTTCATCCGGCGTGGTTCGACTTTCACGGCTTTGTCAGATTTCATCCGGGCGATCCGACTTCATCACGGCTTGGTCGGACTTCGTCAGGGCGGTCCGACTTTGTCACGGCTTGGTCCGACATCCAGGACTTGGTCGACTTAGATCTGGTTTGGTCGACTTCGTCAGGGCTTGGTCCACTTCAGGGCTCGTCCGACTTCGTTGTTTGGTCGGCTTCGTCCGGCAGTGCGACTTCCCGCTTGGTCCGGACTTCGTCCTTGTTTGGTCGGCTTCGTGGGTTTGGTCCGCTTCGTCCGGTTTGGTCCGACTTCGTCAGGGCGGTGGACCTTATCACAGGCGGTGGACTTCGTCTGGCTTGGTCGACTTCCTCAGGCTTGGTCGACTTATTTCTGGTTTGGTCGGACTTCGTCGCGGCTTGGTCCGGACTTCGTCTAGTTTGGTCCGACGTTGGGCAGTCCGACTTCCTTCTGGCTTGGTCCGACTTCTCCGGGCTTGGTCCGACTTCGTCCTGGCTTGGTCCGACTTCATCCGGGCTTGGTCCGACTTCATTCGGGTTTGGTCCGACTTCGTCCTGGCTTGGTCCGACTTCATCCGGGCTTGGTCCGACTTCGTCCTGGCTTGGTCCGACTTCATCCGGGATTGGTCGGACTTCGTCCTGGCTTGGTCCGACTTCATCCGGGCTTGGTCCGACTTTGTCCTAGCTTGGTCCGACTTCATTTAGGTCAGACTTCGCCTGCCTTGGTGGACTTATCCAGGCTTGGTCGGGCTTCATCCGGCGTGGTTCGACTTCGTCACGGCTTTGTCAGATTTCATCAGGGCTTGATCAGACTTCATCACGGCTTCACGATGCGGGCTTGGTCCGACTTTGTCCTGGCTTGGTCCGACTTTATCGGACTTGGTGAGCGTCTGGTTTGGTCAACCCGTCAGGGCGGTCAAACTTAGGGCTTGGTGGGCTTAGTCCTTGTTTGGTCCGACGTCCGGCGGTGGACTTCCTGGGCTTGGTCCGACTTCCTGTTTGGTCCGACCGTCAGGGTTTGGTCGACTTCGTCCCGGTTTGGTCAGACGTCAGGGCGGTGGACCTTATCCGGCAGAGACGTCACGGCAGTGCGACCTCCAGGGCTTGGTCAGACTTACTCTGGTTTGGTCCGACTTCGCGGCAGGTCGACTTCGTCTGGTTTGGTCGGGCTTCGTTCGGGCGGTCGACTTCCTACGGCGGTCAGACTTCCAGGGCAGTGGACCCGGCTTGGTGGACTTCATCCAGAACTTGGTCGACTTCATTTGGGTTTGGTCCGACTTCGCGGCAGTCCGACTTCATCCGGGCTTGGTCCGACTTCCCTGGCAGTGGAGCTTCATAGGCATTGGTGGGACTTAGTCTGTCTTGGTCCGACTTCATCGGCGCGGTCGACTTTGTCTAGCTTGGTCCGACTTCATCCAGGCAGGTCAGACTTAGATCTGCGCGGTGGGCTTGAGGCTTGGTCCGACTTCATCCGAGCGTAGTTCGACTTCGTCCTGGCTTTGTCCGATTTCATCCGGGCTTGATCCGACTTCATCCTGGCTTGGTCGGACGTCAGGGCAGGTCGACTTTGTCCCGGCAGTGGACTTTATCAGGACTTGGTGGGCTTAGTCTGGTTTGGTCAGGACTTCGTCAGGGCTTGGTCCCTTCTTGGGGCGGTGGGCTTCGTCCTTGTTTGGTCGGACTTCGTCACGGCAGTGCGACTTCCCAGGGCTTGGTGGACTTCGTCCTTGTTTGGTCCGACTTCGTCCGGGTTTGGTCCGACTTCGTCCTGGTTTGGTCGGCTTCATCAGAACTGGTCCTTATCACGCTGGTGCTTCGTCCGGCTTGCGACTTCCTAGGGCTTGGTCAGACTTATTTCTGGTTTGGTCAGACTTGTCACGGCTTGGTCGACTTCGTCTAGTTTGGTCCGACGTCCCGGCAGTCACTTCACGGCCGGTCGACCTAGGGCGGTGGACGCCGTCGCGGCTTGGTCCGACTTCATACGGGCTTGGTCCGACTTCATTTGGGTTTGGTCCGACTTCGTCCGGGCATGGTCCGACTTCGTCGCGGCAGTCAGACTTCATGAGGTTTGGTCCACTTCATCGGTTTGGTCCGACATAGAACGGTCAGACGTCTGGCTTTGTCAGGCTTCATCCGGCTTCAGAGCTTCAACCGTCGGGCTTAGTCTGGCTTGGTGGCTTACGTCAGGCTTTGGCGGACTTTGTCTGGCTTGGTCCGACTTCGTCATGGTTTGGTCCGACTTCGTCATTGTTTGGTCAGACGTCGAGCGGGTCAGACTCGTCGGCAGTGGGCTTCATCAGGGCTTGGTCCCACTTCATCCAGGCTTAGTGACTTCGTCGGCGATCGGAGCTTCATCAGGGCTTGGTGGGGCCGTCTGGCTTGGTCGGCTTTATCAGGGCTTGGTCCGACTTCGTCTGGTTTGGTGCAGATTAGATCGGCTTCGATCAGGGCTTGGTCAGGCCGTCTGGCTTGGTCCGACTTCCTCCGGGCTTGATCCGACGTCGTCCGGCAGTGGACTTCATTCGGGCTTGTTAGGCGTCGTCGGCTGTGGACTTCATCCGGGCTTGGTCTGACTTCGTCCTGGCTTGGTCCGACTTCCTCCAGGCTTGGTCCGACTTTGTCCTGGTTTGGCCCGACTTCATCCTGGCTTGATCCGACTTCTTCCGGGCTTGGTTCGACTTCCTCCGGGCTTAGTCCGACTTCATCCGGCCTTGGTCCGACTTCGTCCTGTCTTGGTCCCACTTAATTTTGAATCTATAATATCTAACTTTTTTTTTTATGAATAAAAAGGGGTTTCGATGTGGATCTCATCAGTTTAAAATTATGTTATTGGATATAACTTTTTTACTACTCCAATTTTGCAACCCTATAGAAGTCTAGAGTAGCTGGCTCAGCCTCCTAACAGATTCACATCCAGAACCACATTCACCTGACACTTTAAGTAAAGCTTAATACATAAGGCAATAAAGGAGTTTATCAAGACTCAAACATAACTCTTACTAGCAAATGTGATGGAACGGTTGGGTTTCTTTCTGCTAGGCCACACCTCTAGGTGCATCTATAATATCTAACTTGGTGAGATGGCAAGACGAGGCATGTATTAAGTTTAATATAAAAATTAAAATCATAAAATATTTAAATTGAATAAAAAACAAATAGTATTAAAATTTATTTTTGATTTGCTGAACTTTAATAATTGTCGGTATTTATTTAAAGTGTGAGCGTGTGTGTATGAATTAATAGTTTGTATCTTTAATTGTATATATTAACAAATTTTGGCCGGAATACTTGAAGAGGAAAACAAGGAGAATGGAAACACACATTTCAAACTTTATGAGATACATATATCATATATATATATATATATATATAGAACAAAGGCTAAGTGCATGGATGTAATTAACACATGAAATGAAGTGTGGAGCAATTTTTGAAGTCTTCATATGAGATGTTTCTCAAAAGGCACATGACAGCGCATAAAGGAGGAAGATACTGAAACGAAGGGCCACTTTCATGGTGTTTCCATTGGATGTCCCGTCTTCTCTGAGGTATGCTTGAGACCCGTTTCCTGCATGCATGCATGTTGCAATATATTGACTTTGAAGTACGTACCTATTATTTTGAAAATTACTTAATAACATTTCCGATGCTGTATATATATATATATATATATATATTTATGTATGTATATATTAAATTATTAAAGGGACGAGCCTCTGTTGCAGCTGCTTAAAAGCTTGGGCGTGTTTGCTGATGTAGTGGGAGATTGAGGTGTCTGATCATCTGAAGTACTCGCTGCTGGACTACTTGTAGGTCTATTACCAGCTGATCATTGAATATTCGCACATATATGCATATATATATATATATATATAACACATTATAATAATATATTCAAATCATATATATAGCTAGATCAAATTAACAAAGAATATGGTAAAACATGTAGCATTTGAGGTTACCAGTATTACACCGGCTTACAGGGGTGTGTGAACATCACAAGCAGCTGGGAGTGAGAGAGCTCGAGTTCGGTTCATGGTTATGCCTAGTGATGAAGAGGCACCTCCATCGAGCACCGAGCAAAGGCATTGTGACTGAGATTGAACCACATTGGCCAGCTGTGAACAGCAGGAAGAGGATGGGCTGGTAGTACTTGGAGAATTTCAAGTTACGTAATTGAGGCATGGGGATAAGCTTATTATCACCCTCGTACAGCTTAACTGAGCCACTGCCCCCTCACGAAATAGGGTTACAAAGATCACCACTACACCTATTTCCATTGCTTTTGCAGCCATCTTTGGCCTGGGGTTGTGGGTGATAGAGCTAGCTAGAGACACCTAATTATTTATTTTGGTGAAGAGTTAGGATTTCCCAAAAAATGTGTTATATATAGGTGTTTGAGGGTGTTTCCGTAAGTAACATTATGGGATTGGTTGGAGTTGGATATGGATCATTATCAATTTAATAGAGGAAATTTTAAGAGAATAGCTAGGTTGGTGCATGATATATAGAAATTATCTTATAATTTTGGAAGAGTAAGAATTTAACAAAAAGGTCTAAAGGGGTTGACCTCCTTTCCTAATCGAGTAGGTCAGTGGGTAAATCAAACATAATTCACATAGTTATGTACCCAAATCCCTCCATTCTCTTTACATATTGCTAACTCTTCACTGAACTTCCATAATTTCTTATAATACCTTAATACACTTCGATTACCGCAACTTCAATTACGTATGCATGTACCTTTTTTTTTCTTTTTTTTCTTTTTGGTGAATATATACCATACATGTACCTTCAGCCTATCAATTAGTCTAAAAATATTGTTTTATCTCAAGTATTTCCGAATGTATATGTACAAATGATCAAATCAAATCTTTGTTTATCCTAAGAAAGGCAAATAAATACCGAAAGAAAAGGATCAGCATAAGAAAATTAAACTGAGTTTATGTTATTAATTATTATGTATAATCATTCAAGTAGTGGTTTGGTAAGAAGTACGTTTTGTCCAAAAATGGTTCACAATGGGTTTGAATCAAATTCAATGAAAAAGGATCATTTATTGAAGGAGGTCCTCCCATATATACATTGTAAAAGTTTAGGTGGGGAAGGTGCCAAAACCAAGAATATAGCCTTCCTTACCTACAGAGGCAATTAAGTGCGTGTTTGGTTTAAGTATCATCTAAGATCTGTAACATACATACTACCTCGATCATAGAATAGGGTTTGATGCTATCAGCATTCAACAATATTATTTTCAACCAGTTTCCGCAAGGATTTGCTACAAAAGTTCATATATATATATATATATATATATATATACACACATACAGAGTTCGAGTGCCCGTGCCTAATAAAAACTTACTTGGATTTTGTGATTGAAGGAAAAAAAATATACATTGAAAGTAAATAAAGGTTGACTAAAATTTCAAAGTTAAAAATTACTTACAACTAGAAGCATTTTCCACACCCAAATTAGCAAAATATGTTGTAGTCCCACGGAATTTGGGACGTTGCGAGTATGCCTAGAAAGGACGTTGTGTGATACGTGGTGGGTTGCTACTCGTTGGTTATTAAGGGACGGGTCAATGGGTCATCAACAATCTCATTCCAAGGGTACGATGGCTATAGCATTTGGGTGGGTCTAAATCACGAGGCCTCTCTATACATAAAAATAAAAATGGGCTCTCTATTGGATTTGTAATTTTAGCCCATAAGATTTTTTTATCAAATTATTTTTTTCCTTTTTTTTTTTTTTTGAATAATGAATCATTTAATTTGAAGAAGGAAAATTTTAAAATAATTAATTTGTTAGTAGAACTATGACAATAATATAATACATTTGTCTACAATTCTGTTAGAAAATCAACTATTGGCAATGCAAACAAAACAGAAAAAGGCTTGCAACTTCATGATTTTCGGTGTGTATTTTCAGTTTTCCAAATCTATATGCTTTATTTCTACATAATAGTTGTATATGTTTTCCAATTGAAGTAGAAGAATTTAACAATGTGTATATGAGCTCAAAACGAGTTCCCCAGGAATTTAAACGGGACTTTCGTCACTAACTTGTTATTTTGGCAATTATAACTCTTGTGTATGAGCTCAAAAATATATGTTAATTTAAAAAAAAAATGCTTTCGATATATATATATATATATATATATATATATGTAATATTGATACGTTGTAAATTGTAATTAGTTTAGTTACTGTTCTTATAATTGACAAGATAATATAATATAAAATAAAGGAAGCAAAACAACATCATTCCTTTAAATAAATTAATATATATATATATATATATAAATACAAACAAATAACTAAATACACACTCGTAGGTAGAAACTAAAGTAGTGGAAACAATGACATATATAAAAAAATCAAGCCTCATGGGTAACAAACTAATTAAAGAAATGAATTGTTGGCAAAACTAGTACAGCGAGCCCATAACAATGTGTGTAGCAGTGTAGAGGAGAGTGGAAAAATCAATTGGAGAAAGTTGATGCAGATGAGAGAATGAAGACGAAGAGGAGCACAAAATGCAGGGGTGATGGTGCTTTCATGATGCTACCATCCGATGAGCTCCCGTCCGTCGACGTTGGGACTGTTTTAGAACCACCTCCTCCTCCTGCATTTTTTTTTAATAATTAATTTGAGGATTAATTAGCATCCAAAGTTTATTAATTAAATTACGAATGCATGTCTAATAACTAAATTAATTAATTAATTACCCAAGGGGATGTCTGAGGCTGAAGGAGTAATTGCAGCTTCAGGGCTTTCAGCGGAACTGCTTGCCGGCGGCGATGGACTTGCTGTTGGAGCCTCAGAAGCTGCTGGTCCATTAGCAGCTGCAAAATTAATTTAAAAATACACGCATCAAATCAACTATATATGTATAAGTCCTTTGATGAGTTAACTTGGAATATGAGTGATGAACTTGTTAATTAATTACCTTGACACTGGGTGATGGGGGGAGTGCGGACTTTACAAGCCCCAGGGAGCGAAAGAGCGAGTGTTTGGTTAACGGGGATACCCAGTGAAGCAGCACCTCCATTCAACAAAGAGCACAGGCACTGCGGTGATGACTGAACGACGTTGGATAGCTGTGAGCAGCATGAAGACGACGGTGTCGATGAACTTCCCGTTATGTAGTTCAGGCACGGCGAGAGGTTAGTGATTGCTGTTGTGCAACTTGATTGGGCCGCAGCTTCACCCACTAGCACCACCACCACCACTACACCCAACAGCTCAATCCCTTTAATACCCATTTTGAGTACAGAGTGATCAAAGAGAGAATTAACCAGAATTAAGGACCTTGAAATTGATACAGAAGGAGACCCGATGAGTCGTTTGTTGTTGTTTTTGGGTGAGTTTATATAGGAAAAGCTCGTAAATTAGGCGACAAAACAAATTGGTAATATTTTGGGTGACCAACTTCAATTACTTAATGAATGCTCAAGCTACATAAGAAAGAAATATTAGATACGTGCTTTAACAACCCTATTCGTGATAAGTCACAAACCAAATTCAAGTGAGGACCAATGATCATTCGTGGATTAATCATTAATTAACATTTATAAATAATTAATCAACGCAATAGTTATAACAAACTTTGCCAAACACACCTAATATGTCATCCAAAACAAATTGGTCAAGAGAAAAAAAATTAGACTCCTTCTCATTTGAAAATTAGTTAAAAGTAGTTGAACTCCAAAACCAACTCGTCAATTTATTTTCTCCTCCATCTATAAAATGATCATTTACGTGTTCCAGCTTTAGCCAAATCCAATCCAGCTGTCCGTGTATCAACCAAGAATAATAAAGCTATGAAAGTTTTGGGGGTTTTCCAATTCATTGCAATAATATCAGCTGCTCTTGTAGTAATATCAGTGCATGGGCAGACGATAAATACACCATGCACAGCCTCAATGATCTCAAGCTTCACTCCTTGTTTAAATTTTATAACTGGGAGCAGCAGCAATGGCCCATCATCACCAACCACTGGGTGTTGTAATTCATTAAAGTCGATGATGAGCGGTAGTAGGGACTGCTTCTGTCTTCTGGTTACGGCCAATGTCCCTCTTCAATTGCCCATTAACCGAACCCTTGCAATCTCTCTCCCTAGATCCTGTAACATGGAAGCAATCCCCATCCAGTGTCAAGGTACGACGTCGTTTAGTTGTATGCATGCCCTTCATTTACAAATCTCCCACAACCGGCGCCATTAATTAATTCCATGTTAATTTTATATTTTTGCAGCATCTGGTTCTCCTCTACCGGCTCCAGGTACATAATTAAAATCTTCCCACTAAATATTCTTTGTCCTAGTTATTAATATTAAATAATCCAACTAATCACAAAATTAAGAAACATGCATGCATATTCGTATAACCAAGTATATATTCAACTCATGAACTTTAATATAATGTTTGCAGGTCCTGTCTTACCTCCAGCTGCTTCTCCTGATGAAGAATCTCCTTTGAGTCCACAAGGTAAATTTTTCCTAAACTTAAACTACTGTTTGCTTAAGTGTGAATATCTGCCAAGTTTCCATTTACACACACACACACACACACACATATATATATATATATAAATATATTGATTATAAATGTGCAGTGTCTAAACTATCAGCAACAGCTCCTGCTCCACAATCCGAAACAAGCACAGAATTAACATCACCAGGGTCTCCACCGCCAATTGACGATGATGATGATGATGAATCAAAAACTCCAACCACAAGAAGTAGTACCACTAGTGCTACTCCAGGGATCCGACCAGTGTTGACCCCACCACCATCATCATCAGTTTCTACTACTTTATCATACATTTCTCCAATATACTCTCTTTTACAAATAACTAGTACTATAGGATTTCTGGTTCTCATGATGTCCTAACTATATATCTACATTGTAACACTCCGGTATTTCAAGGGATATATATATATATATATATATATATATATATATATATGAACAATTTGTAGGAGTAAACTATAGTTCAATTTATACTTGGCCCTCTATATTCAAAGTATGCAAAAGCCTTTAATTACTATTTAATTAAGAGCCTCAAAAGTTTGTGCAAGAATTGATGCAAGAGCAACTTAATCTTGTCCTACCTCCTTGGATGTATAATTAATTTGCATCAATATTACATGTATAAAAAATATATATCAATAATTTTAAAGTATACTAAAGACCTATCCAAATATCTCATATTTAAAGTTCTGAATGTAAAGAAAATTTCGGGTCCAATAATAGGAAAGACATCGAAATTCCCTTTCCTAGTTAGGTTTGGTGTGACAATCTTGTTTCAATGTATACGAAATATTGAAAAGAAAAAAAATATATATATATATATATATATATATATATATATAGAAGTATTGAAAATGAGATAATCCTTTAATTTCCTAGTTAATTCAGAAATTAATACTTGGTAAAAATTGAACTAATTAAATTTCATTTTTTTAATTTTTTTTTTCCAAACTAAAGCAAATTAATTAACACAGTTCAAAAATATTTGGCATTACATGCATCTTCTATATAATATGTCATAATTAAAATAGTTTGAGGACGTAGGAACGAATTAATGGACAGAGGTCAAATATGTTGCAAGTTGTTAGCCAGGGTTTGTTGCATCCAAAAAGGAACAAAGACCGTTTCCATGTAGATCTTAAGTCGATTATTTGGAAAAAATTAAATAAAATTTTAAACAATTTTCTGTTTTTATATTATTAAATTGGATAAATATGAACCACAATTACTCCATGGTTTTAGCTACTTACTCCCGATCATGACTCCCCAAAGTAAGCTTCTTTATCAATGTTACCTCCCTATAAATATACCCTTTGCCTTCCCAACCAAGAATCGGGTCTGCAAAAAGGAAACTGAAGCAAAATTAATAAATTAGCAAAAGAGAGAAACATAAAAATATAAGCCAAGCTAGAATGATGGGAACAAATAAGGTTGTGGCTGTGTTTGTAATGTGCATTGTAGTGGTGGCAGCCTTGGATGTCCGTGAGGCCAATGCCGACGACGTATTCAGTGCTAAGTACAAGGAATGCTTCAACAGCTGTGAGAAAGAATGCAAAGACGGCGGACAAGGCTATACCTTCTGTGAAATGAAGTGCGACGCTGACTGTGGAGCCAAAGAGATTGCTGGTATATATTATACTATTAACACATTCTTTTAATATTTAATATCGAATTAATTTACACCTAATTCTCTTTTTTCTCATATTAATTAATTTCGTCTTAATTAATATTCTATATGTGCATGAGAACTGCAGACAAACTGAACGTGAAGCTACCTAATTGAGACCGGGACATGTTAGCTAGTGGGAGCAAGCAATTAAAGCAAAGGAGATGAGCAGGACCAATGTTTGCAATAAAAAAGTGTGAAAGACTAGTTGCTTTGGATCACTTTCTTATAATTACTACTCTTCTTTTCCACTACTGTAATATTTTGTTTCAAGTAATGACAAGATGATAATAAAATTTATTATGTAGGTTAATCTTGCCATTGCACATCTAATTTCTTATTTATTTTTTTTTTATAAAAACAAGAATTAATCCAATTGCACCGCAACCAGTTGTTATACCAAGTAATTGGATGTTAATTTGCCGAATTTCGCACATTAAATGTTTGACAAAATTTTCTGCCATGTTTTGGAATTTTAATTTGAGGAATCAATCAATGGAGGAAAAAAAAATGATATTATAGTAGGGAGATGATATATATCTGCACTCCACAATAATACACCTCAATTGACCTTTTTAAATTTAATTGGCAATATTACCCTTGCCTAAATGAGGTAATTATTAGTTCAGCATTTTCCTTGGTCTGAGTTTTTATTATTGACGTTACTCCCCATAAATACATATTGAAATGGAAATACATTAGTCTTGCAAATATCAATTCCGTCCAAATTAAATTTCCGTACAGTCGTGTGACTGCTCATGAATTCTAGATATAGTACGTAGTATTTACGTGTGGTTTGCATGTTAAATAATGTGCAGACGTAGGGGAGTGTTATTGCTACAAGACATGGATGTCCATGCGTGCCGTCCTGGTTAGTACGCGGCGATCGAGCCTCCCAACGACGGACACGTAAGTTGGACATTCGTCGCTTTGCTGCCCTTCAATTCCCATTCCAATATCTTGTCTCCTCCCTCATCCAAACCATATATATATATATATATATATGTACAATCTCTTTATTCACACCATTGAAGCAGCACTTGTAAAGAAGCATATGTTCCACAGGAAAAATGGCCAAGCTTTGTTTAGTTGTTTTGCTCTTATCTGTTATCCTTGTAAGTGTAGCTTTTGCCAAGCAAGTCCCAGAGCTCAAGCAGTGCAAGCAACATTAACAGGGTTTGACGACCAAGGGAAGCGGCTCTGCGGGCGAGACTGTGACTACTACATGAGCGGCGAGACTGTGACGACTACATCAGCGTGAGAGACAAAAAAAGGATAGGGCAGAGCACGGTGAACAAGGATTGGAGAATTACTATCCAACTGAAGAAAGAAGTCAAGAACAACAACAGCAACAAGAAAATCCTTATTTCTATGAGAATGAGGATTTTGAGACGCTTGTTAAGACGGAAGAAGGTAGAATCCAGGTCCTTCCCAAGTTCACCGACAGCTCTGAGTCTCTGCAAGGCATTGAGAATTACCGTTTGGGATTTCTCGAGGCAAACCCTCATGCATTTGTTATGCCGGCTCATTTGGATGCTGACTCTGTTTACCTTGTCGTCCAAGGAAACGTAATTCTAACATAAGAACCGTACATATTTTGGATTTGTTTGTTTAATTTTATTGTGGATTTAGGGAGAGCAACTGCTACCACCGTGGAGGAGGATAAGAGAGAGAGTACTAATCTCTTCAAGTATGGATAGCCAATGGACTACAGTTTATATACTTATCTCTTCAAGTATAATGCATCAGTTTCACAAAAAGAGAGACTACGCAAGTTTCGGGTACCATTCAATTTAATATGTATACTCTTCCTTATGAACATGCTACCCATGTTGAATTAATTGCCTATATATATAAACATTGGTCTTGCTAAAAATTAAAGAACTCGTGAATTACACTTCTTTTTTTCTTCTTTTTTCGCTTAAATTTAAATAGAAACATGTATATAACCAATTGATAATCAACAAATAAATCTTTAATTTTCAAATGATTATTGGTCCATAGTATATAGACACTTAAATTATATATTAATAAGTTAATTAATTATATAAAATCCATAAACGAAAAAAAAAATTGCAAAGCATGGTCACAACTTTCCACCAGATATTCAATTGGAATCATGATAACCTTCTAGGTACATACGATACATACGTATTACGGTTATTATTTAAAGCTTTTATAATAGTACGTAATACATGGGTGAGTTGAATACCAATTAGAAGATGTTTCCCCATGACAATCGGGACCTATCCTAATACAAATGTGATTTTACACGGCGATCTTAACAGAGCACAGGAAATTAATCTCTGGTTTGACCCCACAGCTGATGTCCATGACTACAAACTCCTTTGGAATCGACATCAAATAGTGTTGAGTATATAACACATATATTTATATAATCTTTCCAATCACGATTAATTGATAATTAACTTTATATTATATATATAAATATTAAGTTTTTTTGTGGATGATAAACATACTGTGCCAACTGTCTAAAAATTGAAAGATAAGCAAAACATACAAAATTTATACGGTTCGGCAATTTACTTACATTTATGGGAGACGATCATTATATTTTAGAAAAAAAAATTATACAAAGAGATTGACAAATGGAGCCTCTTCTTCTTTTGTTCATCTTACTGATTATACAAAAATCTTATGACTTTATATAAGCATTTTTATAGTGTGAATTCAAAATTTACAAATTCAAATTGTACTAAACTGATTAAAAAAAAACAATTTAAACTTTGTTTGAATTGTAATTGTTGACTGTTTAAAGTTGTAAATACTAACAGTTTAAATTGTTAATGTTGAACAATAAAGATTTGAAGCCATCATTCAACAACATAGAGTACAGATCCTCAAGAATGTTACAATACTTCTCAATATTATTGGAATCGGAACAGGTATTGGGCATTAGATGCTTCTCAACAAAAAAGCACTTGCAAATGTGAGAAAGAATCGCTTGGCCTATGACTAAAAAATTACAAACCTCAACCCCCAGATTGCGAATTTAACCACTAGATCTATTATAGAATACAATTCTTGAACAAATTATTTGTTTTGGATTCTTCTTATCAGAAATATTTAAATAAAAGTATCATCAAATTTAAAGAATATATATGTGACTGTACAGTACATCTATATATACACACAAACAAGAGCAGGGAGTTCTATTTGAATTTATTTTAATAATTTGATTTTTTTGTTATTTACAACACGAAATTTATATATAAGTTATTTTTTATATATATATATATATATATATATATATATATATATCTTAAAGTTTTAATTTTAGCTCTTAAAACAATAACTATATAATAGTGGCATTATATACTAGTACCTTAAGTAAAATATCCTTTCTTCGAGTAAACTCTTTATCTCTCAGATAAATGAATTTCAAAAATACCAGATTTAGTTCAAATAAATTTTCTCTTTTTACAAATTATTAATCTCATTTTATTAGAAAATTTAATATATATTTTTTCCAAAATAAGTTAAAATGATGCATCTATTTATATATAAAAATGTTCTCCTGAATAAAATTAGAATGGAAAGTTGTGGGGCCCCTTCAATTAGTCCTTGTCGTATTGGCCCAGTCCGTTTAAAAGGCACCAAATATTATACAACACAGTTCTTTGAGTGTTCTATTTTTTATTTTTTTTTGGGTAAATATTCGAGTGTTCTATTTATTTATTTATTTTATGAATATTCGAGTGTTCTATTTGATTTACCATAAACCCCTTAATTTATTATTTCCTTTTTCCTTTAGAATATTGTCGAGATTGGGCCAGTGCTAAGGTCCAACCCACCAGTTCACCACAGTCGTCGTCGTCGTCGTCAAAACCTTTCATGGGCTTCCCTCTCAAATTGGCTTCTCTGAAACTTGTATGCACTGCCATACAGCACATGAGCTTTCTAAAGCTGAAGTCTTCTCGATGAACTTCAGGGGCTCTTATTAATGTTTTTTAATTGGTATAAGCTTCCTCTACTTCTCTTGAACTTCTGAAAAGGTACTCTGCACTTAAGCTCCAACGCTTCCCAGCTGTTTGATAGAATGTCTCAGTGGAGGATGATAAGGGTCATGATGACAATCATGTGAGTTTTGCATTCCATTACGTATTTGGTCGTAATGCTATAGCATAACTTCTTTTGCTCTACAATGAATGTGTAGGTTGCTTCCATTAGTCCCCTGCTTCATGTTAAAAACACCTTTTTCTTTTACAAAACCCTTTCTCGGTGTTATATCTTGGCTCTTTTTGGTCCGTAACTCTGGCTAGCTGTATGGTTCTAATAGCAATGAAGGTGGTTTTGGATGTATCTTAAAATTTGCAAGGCATTCTTAATTTCTGATTCTATTATCATTGTTAGTTCAATATTTTATTTTTTACTTTGTGTCTATATTTACACTATCCATACATGCAAAATAAGTCTCTTTTTAACCTTGTCATAGAAATGAAAGTACCAGTAATTGGTGGCATTTCAAGTTTGTGCCTTTTTCTTAGGGTAATATTTGGATTTGTTGCTATCTAATAAACTAACTTTATTCTGATATCTTGACCTTGCTATCCCTTGTGCATTGGTGTACTCATTAGTAATAATTGTTCTTTTTCTTAACAGCTTATGAAATCGCTTTTTACAATGGGAGTTGCTGGTCACGCTGTAAAAATGCAATTTTTGTTGCAGTGAATTCTCAGTTGTACGTTGATATTGTGAAGCCTGTAGTTTCTAAATTGTGCAGATTTGATTTGTTTAGTTTGGTATTTTCGCTTCAGAATAGATGATGCACTTTATGAGGAAACTCAGCTATAAGATTACTGCAGTTTCTCCGTCCATCTTAGACATCATAGTTGGTGATGGTAAATACAGAGTGGTTCGGGTTTCTGGATGCCAGCTTCAGGCTTGTTCGCATGGCAGGTTGGCAAACTCTGGTGGGCAAGCTGTATTTGTGGGAATACAAAAGGAGATTGCATTTGGAATGAATTCTTTGTCAACTATGGCTGGTACAATCCTGGCTCAGGCTCGAGACCCAGCTAAACTGAGTGAGGAAATACAGAATGCACTTGACGAGCAGAGACTTACGGATTCGTGGAAGTTATTTGAGCAGCATATGCAGATGGATGGGTTCCCTAGAAAATCAGTTGTGAACAAACTTCTTGCAAGTTTTGCAGAAAGCCTTGATGTTCAGTGGCTTGAGAAGGCCTATGGTTTGGTTGAACGCGCTTTTGACGAGGGAAAACAGAACTTGTTAGAGAAAGAGACACTGATTTATCTCTCATTCACTCTTGCCAAATCTGGCTTACCAATTCCTGCATCAACTGCTCTGAGAAATCTGGTAGCAATGGAGCAATTTCCTCCTGTTGCTGCTTGGTCTGCAATTATGGCCTATATGTCACAAACAGCTCCTGGGGCATACCTTTGTGCTGAATTGATTCTTGAGATAAGTTATTTGTTTCAAGATGGAAGGGTGGACCCACGTAAAAAGAGCAATGCACCTTTGATTGCTATGAAGCCTAATACTACTGCTTTCAACATTGCTTTGGTTGGGTGTCTATTATTTGGGACGACTAGGAGAGCAGAACAGCTCCTTGACATGATTCCAAGAGTTGGTGTGAAATCCGATGCTAACTTATTGATAATAATGGCACACATATATGAGAGAAATGGAAGAAAAGAAGATCTTAAAAAACTTAAAAGATATATAGACGAAGCCCACAACCTAAGTGATATTCAATTTCGTCAGTTTTATAATTGCTTGCTTACATGCCATTTAAAGTTTGGGGATCTTGATTCTGCATCCAATCTGGTTCTGGAAATGCTTCGGAAGGCCAAAGCAGCAAAATCTTCTCTTGCTGCTACGACACTGGTTGATTCAATTGGAACTGGCAGTAAGTCACCTCCATTATTGGGTGGGCCAGGTCTGAGCCATAGAGAATCTGATAGTTTAGGAGATACACCATCAATTGGAATTCCTATATTATCTTATCAAGAGTATTATAAAGACCGAAGTTTCTTGAAACTTGCAACTGAGGCAAAGAATGTGCTTGATACTTTGTTAGCAAAATTACAGTCCCAAGTTGAATTGATAACGACTGAACGGGGTATTGTCCAACCAACTGAGAAATTTTTTGTGAAATTGGTTAAGGCATTTCTGGAAGCTGGCAACGCCAAAAATTTGGTAGAGTTTCTCGTTAAGGCAGAAAAAGAAGATTCCCCAGCTTCAAATGATGATTCAGCCTTGGTTCACGTCATTAATGTATGCATATCACTTGGTTGGTTGGATCAGGCGCATGACCTTCTTGATGAGATGCGTTTAGCTGGTATCAAGACTGCTTCTTCTGTTTATGGCTCGCTGTTAAAAGCATATTGTCAAGCAAATCAAGCAGGAGAGATTGCATCACTTTTACGGGATGCTCGTAGGGCAGGGATCCAGCTTGATTCAGACAGTTACGAGGCATTGATCCAATCCAAGGTGGTGCAGAAAGATACGCAGGGAGCTCTACATCTGTTCAAGGAGATGAAAGAGGCTAAGATACCAAAAGCTGGTCATCAAGAGTTTGGGAAGTTGGTTAAAGGATGCGCAGAGGGTAGTGAAGCCAGTTTGATGGCAAAACTATTGCAGGAAATGAAGGGCGGGCAGAGGATGGATTGTGGGGTCCATGATTGGAACAATGTAATCCATTTTTTCTGTAAGAAGAGATTGATGCATGATGCTGAGAAGGCTCTGAAGAAGATGAGAAGTCTTGGGCATGCTCCAAATGCTCAGACTTATCATTCCCTGGTCACTGGGTATGCTGCTGTTGGAGGAAAATATATAGAGGTAACAGAACTCTGGGGTGAGATGAAATCTCAGGCTTTTTCCACCTCCATGAAGTTTGATCAAGAACTCTTGGATTCCGTGCTTTACACATTCGTGAGGGGTGGTTTTTTTGTTCGAGCAAATGAAGTGGTGGAAATGATGAAGAAAGGGAACATGTTTGTTGACAAGTACAAATACCGTACCCTATTCTTGAAGTACCATAAAACACTTTACAAGGGTAAGGCTCCCAAATTCCAGACTGAAGCCCAACTGAAAAAGAGAGAAGCTGCATTGGCTTTTAAGAAGTGGGTAGGGTTGTTTTGAGGAATTTTTGGAATGCGATTGTTAATTTACTGAGTATGGTGAAAGAGAAAAATGGATGTAGGCAAAGTTGCATAGGGGTACTACTTCAAAGTTGCATAGGGGTACTACTTCATAGTTTGATAGTTCCTATCTCTTGCTTTGGTACCAGTTAATGTAAATAACAGATTTGGAAGGGTAAACTTGAGGAGAATTTTGTAGCATAGAGTACTGCTGAATTGTCATCCTAAATTTTGTCTTCATCCACATTATAGCACTTGGTGCAAATTACACTGAATATGATTGGTTAAAATGGGGTTGTAGAAATTAGATGTTTTATTTCTGTTATACTTGAATAGGAAAATAGGAAGAGAGAGAAATTTATTACTTGGCATGAAATGTACACATTTTATGTTTCATCTTTCCTTTTCATTTATACATTTTGAGAACTGATATAGCTTTTCAATTGCAAGTAGCAAGGAGTCAAATTTAGAAAATAGACAAACTTTTATGCAAGTTATCAACTATGAAAGATAGAATTATGCATACATACATGTAGATTATATATGTTTATTATATATTCTTTAGAGCAACAGATTTGCTATTTCATTTATACACTCGTGGATATTCAATATTTAAAGGGAGGTTGATGTTTGGATGAGATAAAGTAACAACGGCCGAGGTTGATGCTTGGATTAGATAAAGTAGCAACGGCCTATCACCCTAGTGAGCTCACGTAGAATAAAGTTGTACGAAGATTTGGAAGTTTGTATACTATTCTCAAGGGCTGATGCTGAAATTTAAAAAAAAAAAAAAAAAGAGAGAGAGAGATAGAGTGAGGAAGTTAATTGAAAATCTAGCAAAAGAAATATATATATATATATATATATATATATATTTGTGTTAAAGATGCAAATAAGAATGTTAACGATTTTGGAATTCATGGAAAATAAAAAGAAAATTGAGATGCATCCATGTTTAAACTAATCAAAGAGCTTATAAAGTAACACTATATACATCATAATTTGTTTAAGTAGAAGCGGCATCGTATTAATCGGTGATCTTTCTTTTTTTGACGGTTATTATGTCATTCGTTGGTATTTTATTTTATTTTTTAATTAATAGGAATAATTAAATATAAAATTAATATGTGCATAAGAAGGACTTAAACAATTTTAAAATTGCAATTAAAAAGCCGTGAATGTTTGAATTTTTGGAAGTTGAAAGTTTGCGCATGACGTGGGACTAGAATCCGCTCAGAATTTCAATGTCAATTGTTCATTTTAGTAAATGGGTTGATTGTGGCATTTCAAAGTTAAAAGAGAAACAACGGTGGAATTAATAATTAGAGAAACGCTGTCGGTTACTCTAATAATTAATTGATAGCAAATATACGCCAAACACATACACCGAATATGACCCACAGACGCAGTACACCAACTCATTAAATCAATGAAAATTAAGAGCAATCAGGGCAGTAAAGAGAGAGAGAAAAAAGGAAAGCCGAAAAAGGAGGGGAAAGATTCTTCCTTTGGTTAGTTAATAAGGTTGGAGGAGTTCAGTAGGAGACTATATATACGTGTCCTGTCTCCCCGTGAAACTCGTTAGCAGCCAAAAGCCCTTCCTTCTTCATCTTCATAAAAGCTCCATTTTCACTCCCTCATCTCTCATTTTCCGTTCCAAACCCCCCCCCCCCCTAAACCCTAACTCTCTCTCTCCACAATCTCTACCCTGTAATGCCTGTGAAACGCTCGCGTGTCTGCCGGTCCTCCTCCAGCTTCGGTGACACCGGCGTGTTAGATCAGCTCTTTCCTCCGGTTACCGAGCCGTCGCAGCGGCAGTTGGATGTCCGCGCAGAGCCGCCAGGGAATGCCTCGAAGGCTCGCAAGCCTTCGGCGGTAGAAGCTGCGGCGGAGACTGTTCGCCAACAGTCCCGGCCGACGAATCTGTTTGTTTCGTCGCCGGAGATAGAGAAGGCTGGCCGGGAGATGCAGATCGATAATTTTATGGACAAATGTCACTACTGCAACAAGAAGATTGGTGAGAATCAGGAAGTTTTCATGTATAGGTAATTAGCTTCTTTGTGCTAATTATTCTTCTGGTTGGTTTTGTTTCAGTTTTTCTCTAAATTGCATTTTGGGAATTTACATAAATGTCATTTGAAATTATCATTTATTTTCCCCCCTCTCTCTCTCTCTATATAATGCCTGCCATATTAAATAATTAGGGCATAATAGTTGTTTTGGTCATCCAATTTCTGCTTGGTAACTACATGTCCTTACTAGTTCGTCTTCATCATGTAAACTGCTATAATAAACTAGTGCATGCAGAAGCTTTGGAGCGTTTTGTAGCTCCGAGTGTCGTGACAAAGCGATTGAGATGGACGAGGCAGCGGAGAAATCAACACGAACAACGTGAATTGTGAAGGGAAATCAGGGCACAGCCAGCCAGATGAACGACATAAAGGGGTCTGAATAGTAATGAATAGTAAAACCGCGCAGCCCATTAATTAGCCTCGTGTATGTGTATATAATAGTAATAGTAATAACAATATATATATATATATATATATATAAATGCTATAATATATATATATATATATTAATTAGCGCATTAATTAGCCTTGCGTATGTGTATATATATACATATATAATAATATATATAGAAATGCTATAAAATATATTTATATAAATATATATTGTCTGGTTAAGGAGACTAGGTAATTGCGTATGTGTATATATATACATATATAATAATATATATAGAAATGCGATAAAATATATTTATATATATATATATATATATATATATATATATATATATTGTCTGGTTAAGGAGACTAGGTAATTGGGGCTGTGCATAGCTGTCAGTTTTTTTTGTGATTGGCGTGCACTATATATGGAATTATGTAAATATTCACCTGAACACTTATCAAAGCTTTAAGCTTATGTAAAAAGTTCACATATTTGTTTTTGCCTGGTTCACGTCTACCATGCTCCTTTTAAAATAACTTAAAATAAAGTTGCTATTATATAATACCAACTCTATTGTGAATTCATCATCTCTGGAGAATTTCTAATAAACACTAAGAGAAAAAAATAGAATTATAAATGTGCTAGCTAATGATGTTATTCAAATACTTTTTTTTGTCTTTCGTTTAATAATATTGATATGTTTCTTGGGCCTGTTATGGGCTTGGTCTTTCTCGTGTTTGATTAGTCATTTGAGTTTTACTCAACGCTCTTTTTGCTCGTAAGGCAGTAACGGGAACCTTATGCATACAGTAGCCCAGGGAATGGGAATCTACATAACCAAGTCCTTTAAACTTATTTAGGCCTTTAATTATCCATCGCAACCATGAGAACGAAAAAAAAATTGTTTTTAGAATTTGTATCAGCAAATTGATGTCCAAATTTCACAATTTTACCATTCTGCTTCAACAAGAAAAAAAAAAAAAACACTAGCTAGCTTTTTGTGAGAGAGGCTATCATGTCTTTCAACTTTATACGAGTATTCCAATTGCATACGAGACTAATAGTACTTAACCATACGGACGGATACCTACATATTCCAACTGACGGTTTCATATATATGAGCTTCCAAGTGATTCCTGCGGGCTTTGGCGCATAGAGTTAATTTGTTGGGGGAGTGACAAAGTTAAAAAGAGAAAAAGAGATCGAGGCAAGTCTAATTGATATCTTAGACTGCGTAAAGTTAAATAAAATGTCGCTTATATTTTATAAGGGAAGAATAGACAGTCAAATTAGGATACCAATTTACATGTTTCTTTTATTTTCCTGTCGGTAGGATGCAGACATGTTTTCAGTTGTTCAGTAGAGAATATATAGATTCTTAGATACAAAAATTGGATACGGAATGTCATTCTATCAAAAGCACTTTAAAGCTCGTGTGCTTTTGCTACTTTACACAGAAGAGACATGAACCTTATCATCAAGAGTGGTGACTTGAAACTGCATATATGTGTAAGGAATCCATCTTTTGAGAAAGGCATGCAGATGACTTATGTGATAACCAGTCTATATTAAGTTCTTTTCTCTAGCTAGCTAGGGTTTCCAAATCGAAATTGTTACTTCATGCATGGATTATGCAGAGTATTTTGTGTCTAGTCTTTGAAAGAGAAAACAACTTCTATCCCTTAAACTGATTACTTTCTTACTCTATAAGTTCTTCTTCGGGATAACCAAGTAGGAAGAAGCATTAAAGTTATTCAAGCGGACGTGCATGGCTACTTTTATCTGTAGGTTTTTAGGAAACTGATAAAGCATGCACGAAACTAGCTAGCTAGCTTTCTGCATAAAGCAAAGAGGTACGTAGTACACTACTGCCAAGGAAATGAGGTCTCCGATTGTTTTAGGTGCCATTGCCAACCCTCCTAATCCCTCTTTTCTCCTCACCTTTTTGTTTACTGCACTAGGGAAAAAACTACTAAAAACAGAGCCATGGCCAAGCAAAAGGCAGTGTGTAGATTTTATGTAGGCTTGGAGGCGCATTTTAAATCCTTAAATTTAATTAGGCGATCATACATATAGGTGTTCCTTTTTGTCTACTTCATCCTAAGCTATATATAAACTAAAAAGTATATAATGGAATTAATCCATCACCTTTAAAAATAAATAAAAAAAATAAAAATAACGGGTTGTACTAATATATGAAACATATTAATCATACTTGATTATATATCGAGACGTGTGTGTGTGTGTGTGTTGTGTCACGTAATATATATATATATATATATATATATATATATATATATATATATATGTATATGTAGAAGTTTCAATAATTTGCATTTGTCTTCACATTACACGCCAATCTCTGACATCTAAAATGATAGAACTACTTTGAGATATTATACCCCTTTACCACGTAAGCAAATAATCGACAGTAATTGTGCTCCTTTTTCCATTGTTGCACGTAAAGCAAATTTCGAGATAGATTTGGACTGTTTAAATGTTGGGCAGCTTTAATAACATGCATGCATGTATGTATCTATCTATTTATTACTTGAAATACTGTACAAAACTAGTTTAATTGAACTTACATGCAGATCGCTAATGAATTGGCTCAATAGACAACGTCATGATTTATTGGGGTTTTTAGATTATACGTACGTTTTGGATTTCGTAGCTCTCTGTATCAGTTTTTTCTAGAATATATCTATATATATATATCATCTAGAAAGTTGTCGCTGTCATGCAGAAAAGTAATCTCTAGATATACATATATACATACTGTGTGGTTACTCTTTTCTGAATCTTAATAATAAGATAATCTGTAGAAATAATAATAATCTCGAAATGTCTTATAATTGTAAATCAAAAAGGAATATGCTTATCAAACTAATGCGTTTAATCGATGTAAACTTTCATGACGACCCGGGCCCTACAGGCCTCAGAGAGATGGAGATGATTATGAATCGGTGTATGGGATAATCTCAATCTGATATATCGCTGGAGTGATATATATAATGATGGAAGATATCTTTCAAACAATGATATATATGAAGTAACCGAGGCCATCTAGCTGTAATAGTACTTTCATGCATCACAAAACATTGCAGACAACAAGAGGGGTCGATCGTGTCTCTCAGTGCTGACCAAAACAAATCACTATTCATTCAGATCTCGAGAGAGTATTGCACGTGGAGATTCCAATTATCTTTCACACATTTAGGATGATATTTGTTTATAACACTCACGTTGTAATGAGTCAGCGACTGAACGTATGTACGACACAGGAGAGAGGGCGGTAATAGTGATTTCAAATTAATATGCATATATCATTTTCACAAACCCCAACCATCCCTCGTGTATGAGCCTCTGGCTCTGCCACTGAGTCTGACTGCCTAAGTTCTGGCCACTGACGACTTACTTAACAAGCAAACACATGAAAAAGGGTTTTGTTTTTGCATTTAACCCTTTTTAATTACTCTTTCAAAACTGCCTAATCATGACATCATCTAATGTGTGCATACGTTGAAGAATGCTCAACTCCAAAACCTAAACTTTACAGTTTACCCACCCCCTACCTACCTACCTACCCAACTTTACTATCACTTCCCACTTACACATGCAAAGCTTAATTTGCTATTTTGGATTGGATGATTAGCCTCGATCTTTTATCAATCATGCATCACCAAATTGAAGAAATTACAAAAATTGGTCATGTCCGGATGGTAGACTAGTCTCTGTTTGGGATGCCACTCTATCCACCATCTCAAAACCCAAAAGGGTCTTCAATTTTTTTATTAGTTTGGAAGGTACGAAAATTAAGGTATTTACTTGGTATATGTAACTACTACATGTTATTTAATAATGATGGCGTGGGATGAGCATTGCGCGGGGATTTGAGGTGGAGGGTCACAGCATTGACTCGTCAGCCAGAGCCAGAGGGCAGAGCAGCCTCTTAAAGACAAAGTCATGAATCATGGTCAGGAGGCATTGGCCTCTCGTGTAATGTTCAAGCGTGCGGTAATATTGTCAGAATTTGCCCTCTCTTTCTCTCTTTCTCTCTTTCTCTATTCTCTGGCCTCTGCAACTGCAATGTGGTGGTGGACCAATCATCCACACCTCTAATTTCATATTTTGGGACCAACCCCACATTTATAAGTTGTTGCCGGCTATCGAATATTATTTTATTATATTTCCTTTAAAAGGAACCACCTAATCTCACTCTCTTATATAGCTAGCTTCAATTTCATTGCGTAAATTACATAATGTTTTTCAATGTTTCATTACCTACTTATATATGTATATATATATATATATATATATATAATTTTATTTCTAATCAGTGGCTGCTTCCAAATGATATATTAACGAGATAATGCTCATTTCATACTAGCTACAGCGGACCCACAAGAGCAAATAGTACTCCCACATATCAATCACAAGCCGCTAGAAATTTACATAAAATAATTGAAATAGCTACCTATATATATGCTATTAATATGGACTTTTGCATGCATATTTAGAATTGCCAACGCATTGAAGTTGGTGCATATCATAAGAATTTTTATTTTTTTTGGTAATAATATCATAAGACCGAATATCAAATTTTTATTTTGAATCTAACTGGGAGAGATTATTAAATTTTTAATGAATTTTCGTAAAATCAATTGTTGAATCATAAATTATTAGCTAGCAAGGTCCTATCTTCTAGTCTATGAAGGACTGCTGCTACTCGTTTTAAAGAATTTTTATAAGAATAAATTATATCACTACAATGGGATATTAACAGGACATGCAAATTAATTATCTAAGTTAGGCTAGCTCTTATGCATGGAATTTGATTTAATTTAATTCTTCAATTTTTAGGGTTTTCTTTTCTTTTTTTTTATTCGCCATTGCTATAAATAGTCAAGTATTTTGCTTTTGAAAATTCCAAAATCGTACTGTGAAGTCCCAATCTTTCCACCATAATTCTAACGTCCACATTGAGCAGGGTTCATCATCTTGACGTCACGTGCTCGTCACGTGACAGATGACCTCAGTAAGTAGTTGTAGTAGTACGAATGCCTCAGCTCCAAGGAGTCAAAATGAGTTTTCTTTGGTTCCCCCAAGGCCGACGTCAGAATTGTACAATATAAACACGGACAACGAGGATCGGACACGTGGAGAAAAGAGGTTGTCAGTCAGTCAGTCAGAGCCTTTGGTGGATGGGAGCATGCTCTGCAAGTGCAAGCTCATGTTTCGATTTCTTGCACAAGAAGCATATAACTGGTTTCCCAATCAACCAGATCGGTCTTAATTGCAATATTAAACTTCATAAATTATTAGTTAATTATAATATGTAAGCAATTGTTAATAATGGGAGTGTTTTGTGAAGGCAGAGAAGAGTGGCCAGAAGTCTGTAGCAGAGTGTGTGTTGGTCTCCCAAGTGGGCAGCTAATTCACCACCACACAAAGTCACAAGGGCATGTGAATTCATTACTAGTGGATACTTCAGCACCAACATGAAGATGGTGGCCGGCTTTGAAAACTTTTTCTAGTACTCTTCCAAATAAAATGTATCATATATCATGCCACATTTAGAGTCATGTGTTCTATTTAGTGTATTTGTATTCACGACGTCCTTTAACACCATGATATCATGCATGCACATTCATATTTGTTTCAGGTATTTTGCCAAATCAAAAGATTCAGCTTACAAATTCCATCGCATATATGCATGCATGCATGCTTGCCCTGTCCAAAACTCTAAAGTAGTAAATGGACCAATTTGTCTGCGGCCGGTCAGTTTATGGGTGACACATGAAATCTACTTATGGGTCCAGGGCTAGCTACTCGGGGTTTATTGTGAGGTTTGGCCCTCATTACAAGTCGAAAACCCTTCCCTTGTCTTGGGTGCTTTAGCAGCACTCTATGGACAAATAATAGGTCAATAACCTTTTATGGTAAATAGGTAATGGTTGGTTCTAGTATTCTAGCATGGATAAAAAAATTTCTTCTTTATTTTATTTTTTCTTTCTAAAACAAGTAAAAGAATATGGTTGTGGAAAACCGAGCCCTTCTTGATCTTCTCTTTTCTTTTTTTCCCTTCTTTTCTTTATTTATTTATTCTTTTTTCCTTTCGATCTTCATGTGTGTCTGGGTGTGATGTTTCTGTGTCTTTCAAAAAGCATATTGTTTGTACCATAAATCAGAAGCCAAGGTGCCACCCCCCATCCCCATTTGGATTTTTTGTCTCCTTTCTTTACTAATTTATGGTGATTTTTGGCCCTTGTCAAAAAGCTAATTAAATCACATTAAATATTACCATATACAATACAGATTGTATCCACAGACTGTATCCACGTACCTTGGGAGAGACTCATTAAAGACTCCACTCTGCTGAAAATTACAGATTAATTTCCAGATTTCATGCTCTTTTAATTGATATATATATATCTATATGTGTGTGTGTGTGTGTGTATATTTTTAGCTTTCTCTTAGAAATAAAAAGGATGTGTGTGTGTGTGTATTTTTAGCTTTCTCTTAGAAATAAAAAGGATTCCAATAAAATGCAATTTGGTTTATAAACAATTCAATTTAGTATGTCTTTCACGTACGTATACGGGCCCATGCACAAGCTCAAATAAGAGAGATATATATATATATATATATATATATATATATATATATATGTAGGTGATAATTAAAGAATGTAGGCCGACCAATAAAATCTATGGTGGATGGTTTCCAGAAAATTGATGTTCCCTCAAAAGAAACAATTGCAACCACCGGTTCCAAGATTGGGATAATGTGGACAAAACCCATTTGAAGCCATTAGCATCCTTCCACATATCCATTGGGTAGCTAGAGTTTAAGATTTTCCCTCATCACTCACATGATCATGATCTTGATGATCATTGAAACCTTAAATTATTCAATTTCCGAGAAAAGTTTATGAAAAGTTCAACGTCCTATTTTGATCATTGGCTCCCATATCACCATTCCCATTATTATTTTACCTTTAATAATAGTAAAACCAACCAATAACATATTATAGATACTAAATGGTATGGTATGGTATGGTATATATATCATATATGTGTAATGCATGCTTGTATGTCCAAAACTAAGCCATCAATCTGGTCGGTGGCTCACACAATCATAAATAATATAAAAACTTTGGAATCTGTACATAATATAAAACAAGTAAAGGGATATTAAAATAAACATATTTATGCGTCTAGCCATTTGAAAGTCAAGAAAAATATCTGAAAATAATAAAACAAATAATTCCATCCCGATTCTTTTTTGCAGAAAAAGTGTTGATTTCTAATTGTCACGTCTGGCCGGTCCAGGCTTTATGGGATTCTTCTCCTAATTATAATATAAATCTGAAAACTTCCAAACATGTCCAAAATTAAACACTTTTACTTTCATTCTATAAGTTTAAAATGGTATCAAAATTAAGTAACCACAACCACAAAGTTATGGTAGCAGTTACAAAACACAGCCCTCAAAGTTTCAATGCCTTAAGGTTTGTGCAACATATTTTGCTTTTTCTTTATTTTTTTTCGTGAGGGGCCGCCGGCATGGAGAACAAATCAACTTTCCCAACCAGGATTTGCTTATTTGGAATTCAATGTACTTTATTTGTTATTATCATTTTGCAATTAAAATGATCACATAAAAATGAAATTATTCATATATATATATATATATATTTATATTTATTTATTGTCATGATTATAAAATTCTATTTATTCGAACTCAGCCTGAAAAATATAGGTGTGAGAGGTTTATATTAGACCAATCTCATTGATCGAAATTATTTTTATTTGAAATGCAAACTTTAAAAAAGAAATTATGAATTTATGGTAAAATAAACTAATAGTTTTCTTACTTGCAGATATATTTCAGTGGTAAAAGAAGCATGACCAAAGAAGAAATAATAATAATAAAACAACGAATCTAGTCTAGTTGTTTTGTGTCCAAGTAAACATAGGCTGTGGGGGCTGTGAGCTGCCACTTGGCAGAATATATCGGGTCAGCTTTGTATCAGTGAGGACCCATTGGAATTACCCAGGATTCGCCACGTATATGTTGAACATTGATGGATAATTACTTTGGCTCTCCTCCTCCCTTAAGCCCCAGGCGACTCAAGAGCGCGTGCTAAACACTCGAAGTGAAAAATGATCGGATATAGGCAGAGAGTGTGAAGCAGTGAACTCCGAAGGGGTGGGACACGAAAAAAAAAGAAAGTAGAGTTGGCACGGAAAACCAGCGAGCGGAGAGTCGGAGACATGTCAGCGGTCCAAAATCGCGCGGTTTTCAGTTATGGATTTTTTTTATATTATATTATTTTTTAAAACATTATTATTATTATTATTATTATTATTATTTTGTTTACCACTTTCACCTCTCGCATATACTTTCAACATTAATATTCTGAAGAAGTTTTTTTTTTTTTTTTTTTGATGAATAATATTCTTAAGAAGTTGATGTTACAAATGGCAGCAAGTACTAAGTACTAATATTTCTTGGGGTACGTATCTACTCCATAACTTTCACCACAAAATTGACCATTCTTTGAATTTGCTTTTCCTTCTCTTTGTTTCAGTGGGTACTACAAGTCCAAGTAATCTTGCAAATATACTACTAAAGAAACCACCGGTTGACACTTTGACCACCCCCTTCTGTCCTTGAATGCTCTACTTGGCTGAGAATCATAGTGCCAACAGAGTCTGTACACACTAGAGCATTGCCTTTACTTGAATCAAAACCAGATAGACACACAAAGAAAAAGGTAAAGAAAAAAAAGAGAGGGAGAAAGAAAAAAAAATCTTAGGAGTGCACATAATGACTTACTGCTAACAATCTGACACAAACACACACCCATCTCAGAAAAAGTGAACTGTTTCTTCTTTTGTTTTCTTTTGAAGGGAAAGAGGGGGTATAAGAGAAGCGAAGAGGTTTGTGAATGAAAATTTTAAAAATAGAACAGCTCTCTAATGGAAGAAACCAGTACTCACCTTTATTTTTTTTCAGTTAAATCATTAGCAGTAACAGAAAAAAGAAACTTTTACATCAATCACAAACTTCCACTTGTCTTTTTTTACCCTTTGCTACTGAGTATCCATCACATCTCCATTCCCTTTTATCATTCTTCAGCATAAGAAACAAAAATGAAGAAATAAACTAAAAAGATTTTTGATTCTCTCATCTCCTTTTGCTATTAACAATGGTCCTCCTTTTCAGATTTATTTTTCCGCTTTATTCTAAAAAGAATTTGTCAAATGAGTTAGATAGGTGCTGAGACTGACTTGGGGGCCTCCGGAACAGCATGGGGGTATATTCATGCTGCAAAATCACACAGAATAAGTTATTTACGCATTGAGATGCCTTGAGCTCCTTTAGACAAGCAATAAGTTAGGCTCTGTTACCTCATTGCTCATTAACACATGATTTTAGTGCTCGGAGTTTCCAGGTCTGCCATTTTGGGGCGGTGAAGCAAAACGTAACTGAGCCGCAACTTTTAGGTTAGTAATTTATTAACATATCACACATGTACCTGGTGTGGAACAGGCATACAGATAGAGAGAGGAATTAGACAAATAGATTTTTGGCACAAGGAATGGAGCCAAACTAAGAAAAAGAAAGAAAGTGAACCACCGACCCTCTTTGGATTGTGAGCAACAAGAATGTCCCAATCACCATCAAGGCAGAGTTCCTTTGCCTCAGTGCCCACCTGCAAATGGGGACCAAATAACTGAACCATAACAACAAGGCAAGAGATCTCTCAACTATAGACTTCAAGAAGAAAGAAGACATGCTTTACAACAACGCTTTATGAAAATAATGCACGGTATATATTCCATTTTTCATGCAGGAAAGGAGTGACCAGGCCTGACCAAAAGCATTCAACACATGGGAATTTATTATGGGCTGCAAAATGGGTATTGTCAAGCTTGAAAGCAACATTTGTTCAAGCTAAAACAACTTAATAATGAATATCATCAATTTCATGAAGACTTCAGTGTTTTGGGGTTTTGCTATAAAATAAAAGAGAGAGAACAAAAGGATACCTGACTCATTGAGTAGACAAATAGGGACTGAGATTCCTGGAAAATGCATGATTTACCAGATTTTGGATTTGTAGAATTCCTGTTTACAGCGCATTAAAATTTGATTCAGTCGTTAAGGAAGTCCTTGAAGAGAACCATGCAACAGAGAATACAACGGTTAACTCCCACATCTTGGAAAATTACCTAAGCTTAAAGCACCATTGTGCTTTAGTAGTCTGGAGGGGAGTAAAATGCTAAAAAGTCCATCCTTTAAAAGAAATTGAGTTCAGTATATCCATGCGAGTGTGGCAACAGCTCTTCAACTTCAATCCTGGAACTAGAACAACTCATGCTTTTCTTTATTCGGCTACGATTTAAAGACTCAACCTCAGCCATAAACAAACTGTAAACTGGTCTATGATCAGAGAATTTTGACTCCCCACGAACATACGACAGTTGACAGAGTCCTCTTCCATACCATAATATACGATCACACCTTCACATAGAGATAGCAGGATTAGAAGTTCATATATATATATATATATATATATATATATATAACAAGGGAAAATCCAGATATACTGTTATTTTGCATACACAATCCCTAATAACTTTTCTTTTTTTTTTTATTACCATGCTGGCGTTCTTCGCTTCTCCTTTGGATGCCTATCATCTCCTGCATATCTATCTGAATTATTTGAATATTTGTACGTAGGAGGGAAATATATTTTCCCTTCATTCCATCCCTCAAAGACTCGCCCACGTCTCTGCTCTATCCGTAACTGAACGTGTGAACATATCATATTTTCAGATTGAACAGTTCCCAATATAATTTAAAAAGCATAAAAAATTGTGTGCTCTTTCTAGGGAATTGGAAAACACAAACTCACATTCGATAAAACCATAACTAAATATAGATCAGAATCACTAGTAGGAGAATAAGTAGCATGCCTGGTCATTCTCTAACAATGCCCTCCAATTTCGCATCTCAACAAGAGCCTTTGCAGAACGGTAAGATAGGGCAATCCGATAATTCAAATCACCAAGCCAAATGATTCGACTGTATCAAAGGAAATACACCCCCAACAAGTTAAGTTTTTTTTGGGAATTCGCAACTTCATTAATCCCAGAGGATGAAAAATGATGTAATTGGACAATCATATGTAACAATGCAAATAAGATGAAAGTCAGAACAAAAGCTAAATTGGATGAATGAGGGATTTACTCATGTTCCAGAATAGTTTGAGGAGAGTTCTCATCTCCCATGCCATGAACTCTGGGAAACCTTGTCTTCCTGAGGATCTCCATTACATCAGAATTTCTTCGAAGTTCATCTCCCTCTTTCTGTCCAGAGGTCAAATGACTGCAGATGAAGCAAAAGCTTGTTTGGTGCAAAGACATGCTAATTGAAATTGAGCCCTGGAAAAACCCAAGAGATTGAGTTGCCACTTTTTCAGAGTTGCATCACACTTTCACTCTCAAATCAATTAATGTTGAGAAACTTTCATACCTTATTTCCAAGATAACCCATTAATCCTCTGCCCACACAAGACACTTTCATGTTGCGAACATCATCTCTTAGATCACTTTTCACCCACACAGTTAAAAATATACCGACCATTTGCTTGCTAGCAACCAGACAGTACCTTGAATGTCCTGACTGTCTATCTCTGTCATCCATAGAAAAAGAGCCACTGTGGGACAATGGTGAATATTGCATGGCAACAGGTGAATCCCCCGGTCCATTCTCATCATCAGAGGAACCCCATCTGTAATTGGGATCGTAATCACTTGGCCTGTTCCCAAATATAACACGATCACAAATGCTGAACCGGCGATCAAGTCGGGGTTGTGGCATTGACATGTCATTGTCCATTCTCATGCTGCGACTCAAGGATTGGAAGGAACGACGGTGGAAGAAAGAGGAGGCCTTCTGCCTTGTTGACCCCTCAAAGTCTGCGTCTATTTCCACAATTGGATCCGGGATAGGTGAAGGTGTATGGCAACCACCACTGGTGCCTGGAAGACTATTTAGAGTTTTCCGAATAAGAGCTAGCCATTTCCTAGCAGGGCCATTGTCCTCTGTGCCCAACACATTACCAGCATTCAAAGGAACAATCTCCTGAAACCTGACAAACCAAAAAGATCAAAGAGGCTACTGTTATGACTAGAATGTTGCACGGCCATACAGTATTACACAGGGAAGGAAGAGACAAAAAAATTAACAGGACATACCCGAGAACATAAATGTCAGCAGGAGGAGAGGTGTGAAGCCAATCTTCAAGATTCAGATGACTTGGAGGTGACTTTCCAGCGACATTCCATGTAGCTACAAAGATCCTACGCCAACATGAAAAGTGAACAAAGTAAAACCAATTTCCGAGAGGATTTTAAACAACCATAAGACAACGAGTGAGAAAAGAACATACCTATAGTTGTGCACATCTGTAACTTGTGAAGCGTCCAAATCAATTTTACCTCGCCGGATTCTATCAGAGTGCCTCTTGCTGAATCTCTCTGTGCATTTTGAAAATATGGATTCAGAACGAATAATGAAGGTTTGCTTTTTATAAAGAGAA
Source organism: Rhamnella rubrinervis (assembly GCA_007844105.2). Classification (NCBI taxonomy): domain Eukaryota; kingdom Viridiplantae; phylum Streptophyta; class Magnoliopsida; order Rosales; family Rhamnaceae; genus Rhamnella; species Rhamnella rubrinervis. Next base: position 15,160,515 of record CM017575.2, on the reverse strand, counting down.
AGAGATAGCCAGAAATTAGGCGACTCTCAAAAGGCACAAGTGTCTTTTAATGTTTGTTTTGACTTAATTCTTTTTTAGAGCGGCGTGGTCCAAAGCAATGGTGAAGGTGTCTGATTCTGAACCTGTTTTGCTTTTCCTGATTGTGCATTCCCCCCTCACTGAATAGGCGTTCCTCCAGTCTTCATCACCACCTGAAAAAGAGAAATCATAAAGTTGCTAAAGCTGTGCTCTTTCCACTGCTAGTATATCGATCCAACGCACTCAAATACCAGCCCAAAAAAATTGTTTTTTAAAAAAAGGGAAAAAAAAAAACAAGAAAATAATTCCAGTAGCCAAAAGAGAGGATTTTGAGAAAGAGGAAGAAAACAAAGAGAGCAGATCTTGAGCTGCAAATACAAATAGAAAAATCCATTCAAGCCAAAAAATTATAGTACCAGACTAGCAGTGATGCAGAGTAGAATAATGCAAGTTTATTCAGGGACCAGAAGAATCTAAAGCAGGCAAGCTAACAAGTTGCAGGGAAATCCCACTTTGATTTTGGTATAGAATCTAAAATTCCTTATCCCAGAACCCTAATTGATATCCAAATCATGCAGAAAATGACCAAAGAATGGATCATCACCTCCGTAAATGACATCATCTGAGTGAAAGTCCTCGGCTTTGTTCTTAATATTGAACCACTTCTTGACCAGTGTCTTGGGCCATGAAAGCTTCACCACCATGAACATAGAATCAGCAATCTCATAACAAAAAAGCACACGAAAACAGACAAGTGCTGGCATTTCTCAAACCTTGCTTTTCTTGGAATTCTCATCTCTCATTGTTCACAGCTTCATGTAGCTATCCTTATTTACTTTGCAGCAATGCAATTTCAGTTCTTTCCTCAACTCGTACTTGATGCTTTCTGGGTTTAGAAGTGAATGTGGAAGAAGAAGAAGAATATGGAGGCCAAGTAAAATCTCAAGAAAACGAAATAACTTGGAAAGAAAAAATACAAACTCAAGTCTCTGCACTCAAAACAATAGCTAAAAGCTAACTTATTTTATGAGGGAGAAGAACAGAACAAAAGCATAAACCTCTGTTTTTTCAGGTTGACGAAAATAAAACAAACGAGGGAACAAGGAAAATCCCAGTTTCTCTGCATTTTATTTCCAGGCTTGCAAAAACGAGGTAAAAATCCAAGAACCCAGGTGAGTATTTGTTATCTAGCATTCTTTCTCCTGTGTGTTCAGTGAATAGAAAAACAGAGGAAAAAAGGGAAAACGGAGTGGTTATAAATGGAAACAAACAGAGAGGGACAGCCCCCTATGCGTAGAAGTAAGACTGTGAGATTCTGAAGGTAGAACAAGACAATGTAGGAGACATAGATAGAAAGAGAGAGAGTCTGTATGTGTATGTTTAAGAAAACCTCGTTCTGGGCACAGAGCAAAGTATCGAATTTGAAGAGAATAAAGTGTTTTAAGGGGAAGAGAGAGCTTCGCCCTCTCGAGGCTTTTTACCCCAAATCCAAGGCCGACCCAGCTTGGGGACTTTGGGACTGCAAGAGGGGCATTGGATATATTGGTCACCCACCCAACACCCATACCAGCACCCACAGTGCCCGGACCATTCTCTCTCTCTCTCTATGTTTTCTTATTTGTTTCTCTCTCCAACTGCTGCCCGCGGTCAGCCAAGTTAGGCTTGAATATATTGCCCAACCAGCAGTAGTACCCATTCCTCCATTTGGTCGTCCATTGAAGGAAAATAAAGCAGTTTAAAGAAGCTTAAATTTACAAAAGATAAAGGGAATAATTTATACTGGGAGTTTGTTTCCCTTTCTATGTATGCTGTACTCTCTTCTTTATATCTTATTTTTTTATCACATTATTTACTTCAAATCTATAACAGTAAAAATCTTTTCTTTAAGTTTTGTTCTGAGGGTCTTAAACAGAAGAAAAAATCAGTCTTAGCACAAAATTTCTCAGAAACGAGGACATGTTTGCACAGTTCCAAGGAATGTTTTGCAGTGAAAATAAAAAATATATATATATTTTCTAAGAGTGGAGACTGTTCTCCAAATGTGGGTTTCTATTGGCTGTATAGGAGATTTCATAATGGATTAAGTTTGAAATAAAAAAAGGATGTTTCTCTATACTATCAAAATTTTGTTGGTTGGGGGCTTGGGAGATTGGAAAAATGTTTGTGGTCCAACTCTTTGAAGAAATATTTGATCTCCTCAAAAACCTTCATTTGTTGCTTTTGAGTAGAACAACATGTTAGTCCCTGTTATGCAAATTAGAGTCTTTTTACTTGATCAAGATAAGAGAACCAAGGCAATTGTCCCAGCTCCATTTCTGCATGGATTGATGTGAATTGATTTTGTGTTTGAGGAGTGCCTTACTTTGTTTACAAAGATGTAGGATCTTGTTAGGCATGTTAGGTCCCTAACCCTAGCTTGACTCGCACAGTCCCCTATATATAAATCTTGGTTTAATTATGCATAGCATATAGATAGAGACGGGTAGAACAAAGTAATTTCTTGGATTAAGCTCTCTAGGCTTGATTTCTTAATTGAATAATCTTAATACACATGCCACATGTGGGAGACTGTGTCTGATTCCCTTACCTAATCTAGTTTCACACTTCAAGGCTCTCCGGCATTAATATATAAATTAGTTGATTATTTTGAAAGATTGAAGTAATAAACCAAGACGGCAAAAGCCAAAAACCATCCTAAGGAACATGTCTCCATCTCCCAAATGCTCAAATGGGAATCCCTAACAAACTCTATAAGACCCACTATCCTATAGTGAAGCTTCCACTACCCTTGTAGCCATTCAGGTCCCTATTGTCTGCTGTCAAAGACTTGTCTAAGGCATAGCTGTCCAACCAAAAGAAAAAAAGGAAAATAAAATACCCTCTTCTATCTATGTGACCCCCATGAATATATATGATCATGGAACTATGGATGACAGAGAAACAGAGTGGGATAGAGAATGAGTTCCACTAATATGAGATAGTTTTGTAGCAGGACCAAAACAATTAGGAGGGTTTTATTGGTCTACATAGGACCATATGTTTTAAACTTGTTTAAGTAGCTTGTGGTTAATTTGCATGGCAAGCGACCCTGAATAGTAGAATTGACTTTAAAGAGAAAAACAAGTGTCCAAATTTATGAAAGGGCAAGGGACCCCAAATTGGTAAAATGCGTATCCAAAGAGGAAGAGGACACTGCCTTGCTAAGTTGAAAGTTGAAATCTTTCATTTTTCCAAGTGAGAGTGTTTATTTGTCATGAAGATCAATGGAAAATGGGATCTAAGGGGGCACCATATACTTGGACTCAATTATGATTTTTGTGAAATTTATGATTCATTCAGTCCTCCTCCTGTTACATGACTCGTACCCTTATCCCTCTACCTAAAGGCCACGTGGGAAGTTGCACTTGCAAAGCTCTGGAATATTATTATTCACAAAATCTATAAAAATGCCCCAACAAAATGAATCTCTATTTGCCATGCATCATATGTCATTATACTGAGAGCATCTCTTCCTTTTGTCCTTCACATGTACAATATATGCTTTTTAAGTGCAAGAGTAATTTATCATGGGTTGAATATAATTGAAACTCTATTTTTAGTGACATAATATATATGTATGTATATATAAAATCCAAAATTGTTGTTAATTAGTTGTAATAATAAAATGGGGATGAGAAATACAAAATATCCAAATAGATAGAGAAACGAGGCAGTCAAAGGAAAGGATGAGGGTTTTGATTTGTACTTTGGGTAAAGTATCTTCTCCTCTTGGAAGGAATTTGATTTTCTTTCTGTTTCTTTTGCTTTTTCAGCTTTAAAACCCCATCCTTAAGCCACCCTTCTCTTTTGTCTACACTGTTTACATAAATTATTTTTCATTTTTTATTTTAATTTTGATCTTTGAGTATGTCATTTTGGGCTTTTGGATTTTGGAACGGGGCTTTCTTCAAATGTCATTTTCCGGCAAAAGACAGAAAGAGGCATTTCCAAAGCACCTCTGGGCCTCTGTGTACTTGCTGATGTAGACTCCCTGCCTGTCATTACATTCTCCGACATGTATTTATACCCCTACATTACGTATTATTGTTGCTTAATATGCATTTTATTTTACTACAAAGTTACAATTACGCTAAACAAAATACAATCACAGCTAAAGGGTCTCTCTGAGCCATTCCCCTGATCATCTAATGGTGTCAAAAATTGGACGGCCAAGATTTCATTATCCATGAGGTGGTTACTATATTCTATGTAGGCTTTTTCAAGCCTAACCCACGTTTTTCAAGCCCAACCCAAGTCAACTCAGCCCAATATGAAAGGCCCCAATTTGTTTAACACATGTCTAGTCAATTTAATCGAAACCATTGACGATAACGAAAGTACATTTAGGTTGATATACATAATTATATATATACATATATATATATATTTATTTATTTATTTATTTTTAAAAAAATTTGGTAAGTTGTAGTTTAGGCTAGATTTTGATGACACTAATAAAAGAAAAGTAAGGATCATCAGGGCATTTATTCAATGAAATAAACAATTACTATTGGAATATTTAAAGCCTATTAAATGGAGGTATTGGCAATTTTATGTGAGGAAAATACATTATAGCATTTGTAGTACAAAGAGGATACTAATAAATGAAGACATAGAAATCGACTCCCGTAAGTTTTAATTATTATTAAATTGATGTGAAATTTTTCACTTTGATGCGTGAGGGAATTGAAGTCATTCATGGAAATAGTTTTTGGGATTATTATTATTATTATTATTTTTTTACCTCCTCCAAGTCAGTGAGGTGGGCAAAGATCTTCCTACTGTCTTAGCTTGGCATTTCACTTTCGTACTAGTGTGTAGCATATAGGCTATATAGCACTCTATTTGCCCATCAAATCAAACCACGTCTTTGTCTTCCAACTCTTCCTTCCTCCTGCGTCTCTCCCTCAAGCATTAACCCTGTCTGTTTCTTTCCTGGGTCAGTTTTACACTGTTACTGCAACGTAATTTTTTTTTTCTTTTAAATATTTGTGAACGTAAAAATAAATGCTTCTAATTAAACCATTTTTGTACAATAATTATATATTTCATCATCACTCGTATATTAGAGAAATAAAATGGTGGGGAAAGCGTGGTGCTGGCTGATAGCTAGTCATGATTCAAGTCTACATGTCTTATTAATTGCATTGACCTACATATGTCAGTATGAGCAACTTAAAGTATGATAATCTTGAATAGGGTAACAATTTGCAAGTTTTAGATAATATTATCATAGCAAATTTTATATAACATAATCTTAAAATAGAGCTAACAATATAATAACAAGGTACAAATTTTATATAGCATAATTATAAAATGGAGTATTACAGAACCAATTTTAGATAACATAACTATTAATACAAGTAACAAGGTATAAATTTTAAGTATTATAATTATAAAATAGGGCAACAAAGTATAAAATTTTGGATAACATAACTATAATATGGGTAACAATGGAAAAGTTTCATGTAACATAGTCATAAAATAGAGTAACAAGATACTAATTTATGGTAATCTAACTATAATATGAAATATAGCCATAAAATTTGGTAACAATGTATAAATTTCAAGTTATATAACCATAAAATTGGTAACTTCTTAGAAATCTAGCAACAATATGGCGAAACAAGTAATGACATCTTAAAGTCAAACTGGCTAGAAACAATATCCCTAACTCTGCATATTTATGGAAGCAGATTAAAACTAGTAAGGCAGCCATATCTTTGTTTAAGGTTTTAGTTAGCAACTATACTTCAATGCCAGAACATTTCTATTTCTTGCACTAACCATGCATGATCTGCATTACGAGTAGTTTTTTTTTTTTTTGGAGAAATTGGTTCTCATCCTTTAAGATTTTGATAAAATGAACAGGAAATTGAAAGCAAGTTGGACAGAGATTTATGGTACGTACAGGAGAAAATACATAAGAAGCAATCCACACGGACCCCATCCACGCAAAAAAAAAAGCGATGGCTAGCGTGGCCAACCCACATGGATATGAAAGCAAAGCGTAGGTACCGCAGTAGTTGCTTGATCCATCGAACATCAACAGCGACCACCTTAAATTTGTGTAAATTTATTTCGATCTACATGCATACATCAATAAGTATTAATTGCCCGGACTTGCTCAAAAATGACTTGCAACTTCCAGATCCCACCACAAATAACTTCTGGGGCTCACTCATCATAAATAATAGCATGCAGTTGCTGGAGCCCAGAATAACTATCAAGCAGTAGCAGCAGCAACTAGTAGTGGATATGGGTAATGAAAGAGAAGATCGCTACTAATTTCACTTTGGTGGTGGCTTTGCACAAGATTGAGCTATTTCATTTGCAGTATCTACATCGATCATTTCCTAATTTGTCTTTACTTGTATTTTCTACTATGTCTTTCGCCCTTCACATTCACAAACCTCAGTCACGCCAAATCGCCATGCCCTTTTCTGATCTGCTGCCTGTAACATTCAGACTTAAAAGCTTTTGCTAGCCCTTATATATATATCCAACTATGTACTATATTGTCCACGAACATTAATTTAACAACAGTTTCAATCTCAAAATATTAAACCAAATTGAAATGTTAGGTTCCTGTCCATTTCCCCAGAGTAAATACTGTAACAGTTATACATTTTGTTACTTGGTACCAATGAAAAACCTTATAAACGAGCTAGCTAACACCTCTATGCAAAAAGGCTTTGAATGATCCAACTTAAAAACATAAATGGAGTCCTTTCCAGTATATTATGTATAGGTATTTGGATGAAATGTGAAGGAAATGTTAGGTTTCTGCCAATTCCCATTAATATACTCCTCCAAAGTATAAACCTGTACCTTTGGAATTTGGGTTTTCAACATGTAAATACTCTGTTCTATGTGTAAATGAAGAGGTATCCCACAGGAACAAGGAGCTCAAAGCGTTAGATCTCCCAGATGAAGTTACTCCAGATATTAACTCACCCCTCCCACCCTATACAGAATCTGTTGGTAGTAAATCATCGTTTCTGCTTCAAAGACCAGACAAGAAACTAACATTATTAATACTGATGAACTACATGAATATATTTTTACATGGGAATTGGATTTGTTGGCAAAATAATTCGCCAAAAAGGTGGGAAATTGCAAACTTTTCATGAATATATAGTTTTCAAGTTCCAAATTTTCATATTTGTGTCTTCCTTTACATTTTTATTTGCTGTGTTTCAATGTTTCAACCTCAATTCATTATCAAATTACAGTTTCAGAGTTGCAATGGCTTGCGAAACACACTGAACTAGAGAAGAAACCAAACCAAAACTTAATTTTCATCGTTGCATAAAAGGATGTTGAACTCCAAAATTTGATCTTTCATACCATTGATAATATTTTTTCTCTCCATTTCTACCAAAGCTTGATAATCATATTAAACCACCCACTTTCTAATAGACTAAGCTTTTAAAAACATTGGTAATCTCTATCAAAGCTTAATAATCATATTAAACCACTCACTCCTAATAGCTTAAGCTTTTAAGAACAAAGTTAATTCAACATGACCACATTTAGATTCAAATCTCACTGTCGTCGCATTACCATCCAATTAAAAATATTAACACGTACAAACAATATGAAAAGGCAACAAACAGATTGACACCCACTTAACAAAATTACATGCTATTTATTACGTGGAGGCACAACATTGTAACATTGACGCGCCAATCTCAAACAATCCAACCAGTGCAAGATCTCTGCATTGGGGTCCCTTTCGACCACTACATCCGAAACGGTGATCTGCAACGCACCCCTATAGCTAGTGATCCGCCCACGCACTCTCGCAACCAGCCCCAGCTTTACCTCCGATGCAAAGCGGTCCGCAGCGCTGGCAATTAGTCGAACATCTGATGGGTTTCGGCGGGAAAAGTAAGGGGAATTATAGTGGTTGAGCCAGAGGACGCAGCTGATGCAGCCGGTGCCGTCGTCGACGATGAATTTCAGGAATTTGTTGGGTTTAAGCTCGCGGGAGGTGACGATGCCAACGGTCTCGAGTCGCGAGAGGAGGGTGCCATTGCGAGAGAAAGAGATGGGGTCGGATGAGGAGTTGGAGGCAGATGGGTTTTGAGTGAGAGAGAGGAGGTCGAAAGCTAAGAGCTTCACATGGGTGTTATAGAGCTGGAGGTCCATGAATGGACCAATGCAAGCTTCTTCAAGAGTCGTTGAGTGGAGGGTTTGATCGGACAGAGGAAGACAAGTTTTGGGGGAAAATGTTTTGAACTGAATCTATCAGTTTTCTCTTATCAGCAGCAGTGAGTTGGATTAACTAGTGCGTTTCTGTCTGTGAGATGGGCCGTACTCAGATTATGAAAAAGAAGTTGGGCCAGGCTCAAATTGTCTGATTCAGCAAGAAAAAGATGGAAGCTTAGCATGGTTAGGCCCACATACTCCAAAACCCCAAAACACAATCGTACTAAATAGCACATGTGCTTAAACAGTAGTTGGCAAGGATTACCATGCATTGGATAAATGTTTTTGCTAAACCTCCACAACCATAGTCATCTTCTTTTGACAAACCAACAGTCATTGTTCAAAAGAAAAAAGACAATCAATCAAGTCACTATAACACGCCAATAGCTAGGGTTTCCAGAAGAAGATGCCACTACAACTTTTGCTCTAAATTAAATATCAACTATTCAACGTAAATGACTACTCGTTCCACGACTAGTTATACAATCCGTTTAAAAATTTCAATGATCCTTTTGTAATAAGATAGAACACAAAGATGTTCAGCTATATCGTAGCCTTCATCAATTAACAAAGACACCTCATTCCCAATTGGATAGTTCCTGAAGATTCTCATCCAACCATGGTGCGCTTCCGACCTCGTTGTCTCACTGTATAAGTTGTTCATAGTAAGGCAAACCCTAAAAATGATTAATAAAAAGTTAAAAAATAATTTAAAGAATAAGCTTGAGAGCAATGGCAGACCTTGAGCTAACTTGTTTAACGTTGATGACCACTGCTTTGAGGACTTCCGATATGCAGCAAGTATCCTATCCATCTATACATGAATGTAGGTCCATTATGTTCAGTTTTAAATTTCAAAAACCATTTTCCAACTTGTAAACATGCTTGAATTGGACTTTGATACAGTAACAATTCAAATTTTTGGAAAAAAATAGTCAAAACAAGAACAACTATGTGAAAAGGGGAATTTCCATTTTTGGCAACTATAATGAAGAGTAGTAAAACCCCACTTTTGAAACCTCAACAAGCCATTTTTACAGTATCAATTTTACTTAAAAATATAAATAATTAATAGCCTGGCTTACCACATTCCCACATGAAGAATGCATTGAGAGCAAAGCTCGTTCCAACACATACAAATCAACAGCTTTATCTTCTGGAAGAGTTGATGTAAAGCTCAGACCAAAATCAATGAGCACCTGATGAGAAGAATTTTACAATTGTTATGCAAACTTAAAAAAAAACATAAGTAGGAATGACAAGAATTCCACTCCCTCATTCAATCCTTCTATACTCAAACATAATGGGAGGAAAACTGAAGAAGAAAAATAAATAAATAAATATATTATATATATAGTAATTTTGTGACAAAAATAGAAGGGGAAGAAAACATATAGTGACTCACCAACTGATTTGTACCATCTCTGATTAACATGTTTGATGTGGTCAAGTCACCATGAATGAGACCACCATCATGCAACTTTCCAACTGCATCACCAATTTGCATGGCAATATCATCCAATCGTTCTTCCAACACACCATGTAATCCAAATTCAAGAAATATATCTTTGACAGAGGAACCCTCCACATACTCAAAAGTTAGTGTATGAAGCACAGGATCCACAGCATAGAGTATTGGAGTATAGACCCCAAGTCGCCGTGCTTTTGTCATGCATCTAGCCTCCTGAACAAGAGAAAGTGGAGTAGTCATAAACAAAAACATAGCCATTGTTATCAACAGGTAGGACAGCAGTCCAAATAAGCTAACCGCATTCAGGCGCTTGAGAGTCAGCTTTGAATCCAAAGATGGGTGCCTGTACTTTTTTGAGAAGCGCTCCTTGACAATTGATCTCCTTCCCAAAAAGGTTGAGTCAAAAACTCTCTGAAATGGAAGATCAAAATCAAAAAGAAAAACTGGAAACGTTGCATAATAAAATCCCAGTAATAATAGCTGCATGGGAAACTGCAAAAAATAAGGCAAGCTATCATCACTTGCATTGGGATCTCATTTAAGCATGAAAGCCTAAAGCTCAATTCTATGCAGTTCCCCAAACAGATCCTCAAAATTGTATCATGTAGCTCAACTCACAGCTTCAGCTCCTTGCTTCAGCAGAATAAGAGAGCCATGTGTATCATCAGCTTTAGTTTCCATTGTGGATTGGCTAGTACCAAACTGCTGTTACTTTGAATAAATGGATTGCCTACAGAAACCCAAAAAGGAATTGGCCAAGTAGAACACTCACAAGACGTAACAAATGATACTATTATTATTCAGCTTCAATTTTATGCTCTAATATATTATTTAAGTTGGGTAAAACAAATTAGAAATAAAGATTGATAGAAAGTGAGAGATGATACAGAAATTTGATCCTTATTTCCTCAAGCATGTTTTCATTTCCTCCTCATATACCTATGCTACATAGAGGGGGAAGTTTTAACCAAAATACCATAATGATAAGTTGGCCAAACTCGATTCTCTGTTCCTTCCTAAAGTCATGAAATGATGAGTAGCCCATCCGTTCAAAATAGGATTGGCAAAACGGGGCATATACTAAAAGCTTAAATTCAAGCACCCATTTATGAACATAAATTGTTTTATTCCATCAAGCATAGATTAGCTCTTTTAACCTATTGGATTTTAATGTTTTCCACTTAAGATTAATGACCCTATTGAAGCTACATCAAAAGATCCACTGGCCACTATTTGAGGAACTAAACAGAAAACAAACCTGCAGTCAATTTAAGCTAAGTTGGTGCAACCTAAATGAGCTCGTAAGTAAAAGCGTAATCCTCTTTAGTTTGAACATAGACTAACTCTGAGCTTAGGCTAAGCAAATTTAATTTTAATACCCTTCATCAAGTTCCCGCAAACAACCCCATCTTCCAAGGACCCTCCCAAATTTTCTATCAACTCTTCGAAAAAGCCTAAAAACCACGTCCTAAACTGAATGCCTCACATAACCCATCATCAAATGGTGGTGAACAATCGGGTAGGTAATTTACGAAAAACACCAAAAACAAACAAATTCAACAACAACAAGAAGATCATTTCGGAAACCAACAAAAACCAACATTAAGAAAGTAACAATTGAGCAGACAATTCAAGAGGGAAGGGAGGAAGACGAGCGAGTTTACATCTAAGGGAGAGAAAAGTCAAGCCCTTTTACCCCTTTCGAGCTGCTACTTGGTAACTCTTCTTTACTAGTTATAATAACATTTCAGCCAAAAAATAACCACAAAAAAAAAAAACTGATGAGGCAGATGGAGAGGGGAACCAACAGAAAAACAAATTTCAGCCAACGAAAAAGAGGAAGAATACCTGCCGCTGCTGTTGCGGCTGAGGAACTGGAACCGTAAGGCGCAACTGCTAGTCTGCTAGGCTGTGGCGGGCTTTCTTTAGTGGGTACGGCGTCGTATCATTTTAATTCTCCCATTCCCTTTAATAAACAAAGTTAGAACCTCCTTCCGTAAAGTATTAAAAGTTAAAAAAAAAAAAATTAGAAAATTAACCTTTTAATTTCTTTTTTTCTTTTTATTTTTTTTTACTAAAATAAATAGACTAATAATTGTTAAACAAGAGTAGATTTGTTAATCTTTTATAAAAAAATTTAAAGCAAAAAAGAAGTAAATAATTCAATTGGGTTGCCAAACTATCCACCATCCAGATGGTTATGTATGTGGCCCAACCCACTTGTTTAATAATTCAAGTCCACAAGCCCAAACTTCACCTCCTTTCTATTTACAAAGTGTAAAGCACCCGAGCCCAAATCCACGGATGCAGCGGGAGGGGAGGGCTTCACTGCGCTTTGCGCCGCCGGGGAGCGAAGCAAATTTTCTCCGACCAAAGGGGACCAATTTTGCCCTATCTGCTTCGGCTGATTGATTTTGCTTCGGATTTTGGAATTCACTTTGGTAATCCTTCATATATATATATATATATATCTGCAGAATTTATTTTTATATTTAATTTTTGCCTTGGTCATGTGTGATTTCAAAATGCCTACTTTACAAGGTTTTCAATCAGTTCAGAGACTCTGTATTTAGAAGATGTTCTTCTTTTTTAACATTTTAATTTAATTGAAGGCCTTGAATTTCTTTGATAATAAGTAACGGTGTGATATTGATTTGATCCAGAGACACAGAATGAAGAGGACGATGCCATGGAGTGACGAGGACGATGATTCGTCATCTGAGGATGACTCATCACCATCATCATCCAACGAAGCTGATGAAGATGGGGCTACTGGCAAAACAAAGTCAAAAGGACCTTCCAAAGAGAGAGAAAAAGCATCTGAAGGTGATACACACAACAAACCTAACATGGGTTTTGATTGTTTTCAGTGTTATCGAACGAATACCGTAATAGTTTTGTTTGATGTGTGTGTGTGTACAGTCAAATCTGGAAAGCGGAAGAGTGGTGCTATAGATTTTGAAGCGCTGAAGCGACATGGGTTTAGAGGTGGACCATCGGTCTTGGGTGTGCCGGCGCCGGAGGAGAAAATTAATCAAGACTGGTCTTGGTCTACTGGTAGGGATAAGGATAGTAAGCGGCAGGCCAAAGATGATGAAGAATCTTACCAGGAGAGACAGAAAACCAGGGCTGCAATTGCAGAAGGCGAGCACCTAACCAACGTTCAGACCAGGAAAGACAAGAAAAATCTATCTTTCTCACAGAAAGAGAAGAGGAAACGAGAACTTGGTCAGGCCAGCAGGGGCAAAAACTATGTTGAAGAAGAGAAAAGGTTGCTGAGGGATAGTGGAATCTACTCTGGTTTTGACGCTTGACGCATTTCAACCTTACTTGTCTGTATTAAAGGGATTGGGGTTATTCTAGTTTTTTTTCTATTTAGAACATGCAAGCTTGTAGACTCGGCTGGATTTGGAGACTACTAATGAAGCTGTTATAATTTTAATCTTTATTCTTTCATGGTTTATGGGTTGAATTCAGTTTCTTCAAGACTGTTATTGCACGACCAAGCAAAAGAGATTGGTTTTTTCATGCATGAAGTCTGTTGTGTCTCTGGAAAAAGAATTGACAATCTGTATAATATACAAGTGCAACATAAACACCATTGATAAAAGTACTCAAAACGACCAAAGGTTTCACAAACAGCTTAATTTAATATGAAAGTAGAATAATAGACAGTTCTGAAAACTTCCACAGCATTATTCATGCAAAGAGCATCCGCGCCCAAATGGCACAGAAATTGATACTAAGCTGGAATGGCGCATTTAACAGCTTCCAGCTTGTATCAGGTCTTTCCTCCATAAACGGGAAGGAATTTTTCCGGGCTGGAGCAAGCGTTCTCGGTGCCTCTGATCCAGCAGAAGATCTTGCTGCTTCCTCTCAATTATTGAAGCCAATGTCTCTATTATTGAAGTCAAGTCGATCTTATTTTGACAAATGATCTGTGTATCTTTCTTATAGTGTTTGGAGTAGTTCTGCAACAACCTCCTATAAGAGAAGCCCCTATCTCACACCACTTGTTCACATACGAGACAAAATCTTCATCAGAAACCCCAGTATTTTGCTGCAACAGTAACAACAATACAAATTTATACAGCTACTGTTAGGCCAAAATATAAAATTTATGCAGCTGTTATAACATATAACAGTAATGCTAACCATTAATTTAATTTGAATATCGCAGTATCAAACATGTCATTATTGGTCTCAGAAAATTTTAAAGATACGATACTAATGGAAATCATATGGTCCCATCTAAAGTGCACTTACCACCCATTCCTTTTTATCTGCATCATAGCTTTCACCGCTGTTTGGGTATACAAGTACTGGTTTTGTAGTCACCTAATGGAATCATGAACAGAAAGAAATGTAAGAATTCCATAAGCAGAGTGTTATATAAGACTAAGAACTCAGAAGAAAGAAGAGAAGTTCAATGCTTCGCAAAATAATTAATATAGAAAGAAAAGGCCACCCATAACTTCTCCAAATTTTAATCAAGAACATTAAATTGTAAAAGACCTTGGAGAATGGACCAGGAGAAATAGTTTTATAGTTACAAAATGCAACCATAGAATGATTCAGCAATTGACATACATTCAACAATAGAAAGCAACCTGAAGATCATACCTTAGTAATAGATGATACCAATTCATGAATAAATCTAGGAGGAGTACAGTTGATTCCAGTGGCAACAACTTGGTTGCATGATTCAGCAATTGAAACACATTCAACAAGAGAATCCCCACTAACCACATTGACACCATCTTTAGAATTGAAAGCAAACCAAGCAGGAATACTTATGCGCTCTTCCTCCAAAAGCTGCACATAAGCCTGCATGACCACCGAGCACAATTAAGACCTCAGAAAAAAAAAAAAAAAAGGCTGAGAAGACATAACTTGCATGTAGTATCAAGTTTCCATTATTAAATTGTAGGCATACCATTAGTTCTCTCTACTATCAAGAAAGTTATATTACAATATGTCAATGAATGTCAACAAGTTTTTTATTAATACCTGAGCTTCTAGCTTATTTGGAATTGTTTCAAATGCAATAAGGTCAGGACCTGATTCAGATAGAACTAGAAGCCTTCTTCGGTGAAAATCTTTCAAAACTTCTAGCGTAATAGCATCACCATACATTCCACTGTGAGGGACAAATCAACAGAAAAATGCATGATTGCTAAGTGGTCAATTCAAACAACTCCTAATTCATGCAGACAACATCTAAGAATATCAAACAGTTCATGCAAACACTTAAAAGGAGAGAACCTCACCTGTACTCAGACCCATCAGCCAAATAAGCCCCATAACTGCCAACAGATGCAGCAACTAAAATTGGCCGATGCTTGAGAATTCTACCATCCTCAGTGTCATCAGAAGAGCTTCTAGCACATCTTTCATAGTATAAATCTCGTGCCTCACAGGCAATTTCAACACTTTTTTTAAGCAAGGATTCACTTTGTTCTCTTGAAATGCCTTTGGCCTCAAAGCCCTGAATTGTGGCCTGTGGCGCAGACAACTCAACATTTAAATTTCTCTGAGAATAGATTGAGTAATTATCATCGACAGGACTTCCTTCACTTACCTGATAAGATGCTGTGATTATTATATCTGCGCCAGCTTCAAGGTAATCAAGATGTACCTGCTCATTGAAAAACTACAATGATCAATTTCCGCTTAAACTATATTTTCCAAGGTTCTTTAATCATCAAATGCATCAATCCCTTCCCTTGGATTAAAGTAACAGGTTCACCAAAAAAATAATGACAATATTAAACGGAAGAAAGGAAAAGAAGGTCCATAAATGACCCTTCAACTACGTTACAATCATGATCCTTGTAATTTCAGTTACCAAAATGCTCCACGCTTATAATCTAAATATAGACATACAAAAATTGGGAAATTTCTCAAATTTACTATGGCAGGTCTTTCAAAAACCACATAAATAACTAATATGAATAGGTAGATAGATATCCAGATAAACAGTAATAAATTTATTGCAGATTTTCTGCCCAAACAACTTAAGCTCATCGACATAGATACACTTATTATACGACAAAACCAATCCAAATTGCCTAAAACGACCTCACAAAACAGCTAAACTTACCACCAAGACCAAGAGCATTCCACTTCCAACTAAACAGGACTAAGTACACACCATGTCCATGAAAACCCACATTTAACGACTCCAAACACTAAGCCTTCAGTCCTTTACTGGGGTCGTGAAGAAGAAACATTAATTCATTCAATCACGTAGGAAAATACACAAAAGCTGTAAATTTTATACTTTCTGGAGCATAACATTATAGTCAACTTCCCAGTATTGGGAATTCTAACCTTAAACAACAAAACTTTTTGGCTCCGAAGTTGCAGAAAAATCTCAAACATTGTATTTTTATTCACGTCAAATCACCAACTTTCTCAGAATACCAAAAGAAACAGAGAGAGAGAGAGAGAGAGAGACTACCGCGCGTATAAGGTGAGGAGAAGTGAGGAGGCATTTGGCGCTCCATAAAGGGTCATTAAGGTCAGCGCCATGGCGTTCGAGCTCCGTAGCGAGCCCGCCGTCGATCACGGCGGCACCACCAGCCTGACGGAGAAAGTCCGCCATCAACGACGACGTTTCGGTGCAACCCTGTGCCATGCAAACGGGGAGTAACCTAATACGTTCGATTGGGTCGGGTAGGGTGGTCTTGGCTACCGGCGACTAACGCTGATTTAATTGGTGAGCGCGTTGTGCTCCAGCAGCTCGATCCCACACCGGTTTTCAATTTATAGTTGGAGAAAGTTCTCGCAAATTATAAAATTTACCCCACAAACTGCCTTTTCCTTTTTGGAACACCACCCCCAAAAGTAAGTTTGATATGCAACTGAAGTGTCTCCAACTTTTAGAAAAGTATTACAAACATTCTTTAACGTACCACATTTACAATTATTTCGTAATTATTTTATATCTTTTTCAATGGAATCAATCTTAAGAGAAAAATATATATATACAAAAATAAATATGTTTTTTATTCTTGAATAATACATGAATCCCTCTTTATTTGCCAATATCAATAACTGATTGTGAGTATGTAATATCCTATTAAATTGCATGTAACATTTATAATGATCATATTATCTCCATCAAATTTAGATTGTTATCCTCCTATCAAATTGGACAAGACAGGTGAGCAAGTTTAAAGTGGATGTCTAAAATTAGAAGTCCATTAAGTATGTATGAATCTATGATAAAACCATTGATTCTTTATGCTGCAACATACAAACTCCACTATAAGAACTACAGAACATATTCCTCAAAATACAGCCCCAAAATGCCCAACAATTTCCCCCACAGAATGGCAAACAAACCAACAGTTGGAATCCAACTACTTGGATATCCAGCATCCCAAATCCCTCTTCGTACACCAGTGTAAATTGTGAAGCTTTAGTGGAATATGTGGATGCAATTTCAAATCCACTCTGCTGAAACACATGCAATTCCCATTACCCATTTGATTCCATGCTTGCCATTTAAATGTTCTACTCCAATGAAATAGACATTAATATTTCATTTTCTTACGTTTGTTTTCCCTTTGATTGGTACATCGTGAAAATAGGATTACAATAATACTAAAAATAATAATAATAATAATTTATCTGTTTGGTAACCTGTTGAAATTTGTACTGTTACATCCTAACAAAACAATGTAAATGCTTTTTGTTTATCAAATACAGCTCCTATATAACTTCATAAGCATAATTACAGTTTTTAGGCCGTTGCGATCCTAAAGATTATGAGAAGTCAAAGCCCACATAAGCAGATTTGTAATTTGAAATTTAAAATATATGGTAAACCAAAAGAATTACAATAAGAATGTATGGAACCACAAAGCAACATTTCTGGTTTTTTAAATCAAATCCTGTTCATGCACTAGAAAATTCAAAGACAGCCTGCATTCTATGGATTGAACTGCACAATAAAAGTCTCAAGGACCACGAGTTGTGCTGAAACAGAAACAACCAGGAGCCTGGTCTTCGGGTATCATGCCGCCACCTTTGCTCGTATCAATTGCTTCTAACAACTTCACTACCTCATCCATGTCTGGGCGTTTCTCCGGGTGTGCATCCCAACATTTTCGCATGATGCTTCCGAGTGAACTTGGACAACATCTAGGAATGTCTGGTCGTAAATTCTGCCATTAATTCCAAATAATAACATAAGTTCATATATGTAAATATGTGAAAACCTTCCTCTCTAGTCTTCCTTGACATGGAAAAACTATCAAATAACATGTTAAAGACAAACCTGGCGCACAACTGCAGATGACACATCCGCAAAACTAAGATCAGGATAGGGCATGTCACAGCAATAGATTTCCCATAAGCATATACCGAAACTGTAAACATCGCATTTTCTATTGTACGGCTTACCATCAAGAACCTGCACATGAAATTTCCATGTTAAACTCTTATCTTGCTTTGCCCATAAATAAACAATTAACTCATTAAAAACAGTTTCAGAATTTTGACAAGGGATGGGTACCTCTGGTGCCATGTAACCAAGAGTACCAGTCTCCCCAGTCATGTCCTTTGGGTTCTGAGCTTCAACTCTAGCAACACCAAAGTCAGCAATCTTCAAAGTTCTACGAGCATCTAGCAACATGTTTTCTGTTTTGACATCACGGTGTACAATCTTTTTCGAGTGAAGGTAACTCAAACTGCAAAAATGGGACAGAGAAAGCTTAGTCTATTACTGTAAAAGATCAACAGTAAACATAAAGATTCTGGCGCAAGCGATGAGCTAGACTAACCCTCTAGAGAGATCCAAAGCAAGTTGAATCACAATCTTATAGGCCAGTTTCTTCCTCCTATTCCTGATCAAGAAGTTCTTTAGCGTCCCCCCTGGAAGATACTCAACAATAACACAACAAGCCCTGGAAGGAAGAGAATTTTGACCATCACTCGAGGTGCTTTTGGAAGGGATTTTCAGATTAGAAGTCCCCATTGAAGCACCGAGAAACTGAAAGAGAAATGATTTAAGTTAGAAATTGAATAAAAAAAAGAGCACAAAATTAAGAAGAATAAAAAATAAATATCTAATGAAACCTGAAAAAGGAAGAAAAAGAAAAGGAAAACATATGAGAGCTTGTATGAATTTTACGATCAACAATATGCTTGGCATTTTGGCATCTGAATAATGGATTTAAGATAATATCACTACTTTGTTAAGTTATAATAATAAATTACAAAAGACAAGGATCACCAGAATTTAAACATGAGAGGAGACAGAACCCTGGACTATAATGCAGTGTCAACCATCAATCACAAAATCTTAGTTTGTTAGAAAATGGACCAAAGTATAACCCGAATATACACTAACAGGCACAATATCATGGATTCCCATAGAACTCAGTCAAATTTTACCTTAGTAACATTTGGATGGTCAAGCTTATGCCAAACAGCAACCTCTTGCCGAAATGCAGCCCGAAGAGCAGCAGTTTCAGCAACTGTGGCCATACCATCTTCCCCCCAATCCAATATCTTCACTGTGATATCAAGAAAACAGGAAGCAATGAGAATATTGATAAAAATGTGAGTAACATAATCCAGTGCTATTAATAATATCAGGCTTTACAAGTTAAATTCACAGAATTTAAAGAGTATCACTATTCTGCAATTAATATAAATACAGATACATTTACAAGAGGAAAGTTAACACTCCAGCTGCCAGAGAGCTTGACTTGAAAAACCACAACATGAAATGCATTGAGTCAGTCAATCAAGACCAAAATCAGGAAACTCGTCTAATTAAAACATAAAAGCACTACACACACGCATGAAGTAACTTGTTCATGAAACAAAATGCAGCCATGAGCCATTTACTTCAATAAAAAGTGCAGATCGATAATTACTGATCCCAAATAAATACATGGTGTATTTGAATCAAAACCCTGCCCTTTTTCTTAAAGATGATATTTTTAATAAAAAAACTATAGAAGATACAGTCAAATGTTAAAAAGCGCGTTGAACTTGGATTTGACTGATCAATTTGTGACATATAGATTTTGTCCATACAACATCATCCTTCTAAAATATCAATTTAATTTTACTAAAAATTACACTTCTAAAAAATTTAATATAACAAAACTATAAAACTTTTCAATTTGATAATTTAGGAACATGTACTAATCTACAAGTTCACAACGATAATTTTTAGATTCTATTTTTTAGATTATGAAAAATATTAAAAACCATGGGTTCAAAAAAATACTATTTGCAAATGAAGAAATTGACATAAACAAATAAAATAGCTTAAAACATCATAAGAAACAAATTCAAATTCAAATACTAGCAGAGGATGAAAGATTGACTTACCAGCAACGTCTTGGCCATCATAGGCACCTCGATAAACAGTACCATAAGCCCCGTGAGCAATGAGATATCTTATATCCAATTTACACAAATCAAACTCCCACTCCTCTTTCCTTGTATACGCTTCCCTTTCCCTCGACCAAACCCGGCTCAAGTGCTTCTCCAATTGCACATCCCAGCTTTTGAAATCAATCTTATCCGCTCGGAAATACATGTTCTTCTCACTAATACTTCCCAAATCATCCTTCGCCTTTAAAGCCAAGGCCTTCTGTTGAGTTTCAGACTTACCAGACGAAGCATCTCCTTCTCTGTTATTTGATTTCTCATCCGTCGCAACGCCTCCAACACCCTCGCCCTTGTTTGAATCCATTGTTCACAAGAGCGGAAACAGAGGAAAACCCACAAAATTCCCAATATTCTCTATACACCCACTTCAAAAAAACTAAACTTTTTCTTATAATATATGTTAAAAATGAAAACTTTTGTTTAAATATGAAATTTTGGAAATATATTTATGTATATATACAATGAAATCCGGCCCCCAAAAAGCTAGGAGCTCAAAATTCCGTAAAGACATTCATCATCTTCATCAACCATTCTATGAGAAATTGACTTCGGTGCACGATTATAGCGAAAGAGTCAGCAAACGTTTATGGAAGTTGAGCCAAAAAACCACGTCAAATGACTAGAAAACCCAAGCACGAAACCGTAAAAAGGACAAGCGACAGAGAAGGGTATAAACCGAATATGAGCTATTGATTCCGGGAAAAAGTAAAGGTTTTGTGGACGAGATTTAAGAGGGAAAAAGGGCAATAGAAGGAATCCCAAAAAGGAAAAACCAGAGGCATATAATTATGTACGATCAATTATATACTTATGTCCGTGGGAAAATTTGAAAATTCAATGAGAGATAAAGAAGTTACGCGGGTTGGGTTACCTGGTGGTTGTGGCTCTGAATTAAGAGAAATTTTTAGGTACACAATGTGTACCGCGGTGGATTATGATTTGCTACACATGGCCAATGTGGCATGTTTGTCACCACTTAAACAAATCAGATTCTCTTCTGCAGACCGTTTTCAACACTTTTGTTCTATTTTTTTTATTTACCAAAAAAAAAAAAAAAAACACTTTTGTTCTATTTTATTTTTGTTTATTGTTTCCAATATAGCCTTCCAATCACCTATAAATTGCATTATTTTTCTCAAAACCTCGTATTTATCAAACATTACCTGTCCCTTTTAACGGATTTACCGGTTTTTTTTTTTTTCAGATTTTTACTTTTCAGTTTACCAAAAAAAAAAGATTCTTACTTTGCTTTTCTTTTCTCATTTTATATATATATATATATATATATATATATATATATATATATATATATTTTCTGTGAGAGTTTTGAAGCTCGATTCAAAGTTACAAGCTTTACTTACGTACCCTGTCACAACACCATTTTGCATTTTGCATTTTGCATGCTGGTTCTTAAAGCATGTGACTATTTAATAGGTACAATTTTTCCCTTTTATTAAAGTTTTTTCAGAAAAAAAAGCAAGAAACTTTATGTGCGTTGGTAAGTAGCTGTACGTGTACGGACAAGTATAAAAGTACCCCCTTTGAACATTAATTGCGTTATATATATATATATATATACATATTTTTGAGTTTCAGATATGCCAGATTTCTGATAAATTTTATTAAAAAAATAAAAACTGATTGGCACTTTCAATCAAAATTAGATCACTAATTTGGTAAAATTTGGATTATAATTTTATCATTTAAAAAATATATATAGTTTTGGGTGTTCCTAATTATGACTTTGTAAGAGTTGAAAAAGGTAAGCACCGATGAATCAGAGAGTTCGGCAAAGTAAATTCCAAATATGGAGTCCCTGACGCGGAAAAAAGCAGACACTGTTTGATTCTTGGTAGTAACCCCATTGACATTTATACTAAATTCCCGTGCATATTCCTATTCGTCACTCCCTAAGGTTATTGCACGCTTTGCTCATACCATATAAACTTGTTTCTTTTGAACTTAAATATTCCTAATTTTGCAAAATCTAACATATTAGAAATTGTTATCTTAAACTCGGACCACATGAATTATATGCATACCGCATATAATAATGCTATTATAATATTTGTTATTTTAAATTAACATTGAAGATCATATATAAATTAAAATTTGAGAATGATAATACTATTATATTATTTTACTGTTGGAGTTCTAAAATTTGAATATTTTATCGGGTTGTGGCGTACAAGACAAGAGCGTGAACCTCACTCAAGCTTTTCATTTTTCTTCTTCAGTGGCAAAGAAAGAAAGAAAAATTAAAGACTTCAGAATAATAAAACCTGGGAACCACGATGCCTGGTGTCATTGGCAGCGAGGAAAATTGCTACAAATTGTTAAAGACTATATTTCCCCATAATAAATGTATTATTACTATCATACAAAATGCGCTTGATATACATACGAAACAGCTTCTTGACCTACCAATTCCGATGCCAAGCTTCTTTCATTTGATAATAACGTCTCCTTTTTAGTTACGTCAACTGATACATTACCTCTATAATGACGGATTACCATAAACTAGGATGTAATTACTAATGTAAATTGCAGAGGCAATAGCTGATGTATTCCTCATTTTTTTCTTTATTTTCCCTAAAAACAAAAATGATTTACACAAGCTTTCATTGCAACAAGTAAATAGAACATGTTGCCAAAAAAAAAGTAAATAATACATGATATTTTAATTATTTATTGACATACGTTTCTCTTTTTGGGCGGTGTAATAAGAGGGTGTCAATGTAAAACAATTTTGTCACGACCAAGTCATTTGCTTTGCTGCAAGAACAACTTTGAAGTGAGGTCTGGTCAGCGGAAGGCATTCTACTCCTCCTGCTCAAGCATACATGTTATTCATTATTCACGGTTTTGAAAGAGAGCTATTATACCATCTTATAAGTTATAACTATGAAGAGAATACAGAAAGTAAAGTGACTAACTTTTACACTGAAGAGAACGCTACCGTCAGAGACCTGTTGGCCAGTTGATACTAGAAGCCCACGGACATACCCAGCAGAAGGTGCCTTTACAACATGCTTTAGAAATCAAAGGGACAAATAAAAAGTTACTATTATTGCCTAGAGGAAGGAGATTTAGATGAGAATACAATTAGCATTAGTACAAACCTCCATCTTCATTGCCTCTAAGACTAATATAGGTTGCCCTTCCTCCACTTTTGTACCATCCTCTACCAGAACCTTGACCACCAAACCTGCCATCGGTGCCACAATAGTCCCTTGTGGATGAGATGCTGTCTCAAAACTGGGCTTATGTTGGGATTCATCTTCCTCGGATAATTCAAGCCCCATTCTTTGTTTGAAATGATGATGGTGTGATCCATACCATATGTGAATGTGCTTTGCCTGATCCTACCATCCCAAATTGGAATTAAAATTAGTTGAATTAGAATTTTTAAACAATCAAAAAATTGTGTACTACACTTCATTCAAATAATACTTTAAAGAAGAATGCAGAAAACAGTAATTACCTTGGTGTAAACAGCCAAGCTCACATCCATTATTAAGCCATCAACTTCAACTCTGAAATCGTGGTCATCTAAGTTTGTTGCTTTGACTTCCAAACCAGGAAAATTATTTTCTCCTGTCTGCAAATATCCCAACAGCATAATGAATTGAATAAATAGAATAACTCGTGTGCAGAAAATAAAAAGGAAATTATGAGTAACATGTTTAGACGTGAACATGATAACTTAAAAGTTACTGTAATGGAAAATTGAAACCACCCTTTAACACACACTGCAAGCACAAAAGTACCTCAATCAGATAGTTCCCATCTGGTTTATGAGTGATTGATAGTGGCAGTAAGTTTGATCCACTGCTATCATATTCATTCTCCCACTCAAGTTCCATTGTACTCCTAGCACAATGATGGACTCTGAAAGGGGGAGAAGAGTACCACATAGAGAGTGACCCATTGTCCCCTGAACACATTGGCCAACATAATCATTAGAAGGGTATTAAAAAGTAGAAACACAATCCAGGATTGGGACCTTCAATGTTACCAGACAAATTCTCTTTCCATGCAGAATGCTCCTTTTCAATGATACATGCAGCTACCAGTCTTGCACTAAACCTAGCAGCATTAAATGCTTCTTCTGCTACTACTGAATTAGCAGGGTTGACAAAGAGGTCATCTTTAAAGCGTTCAATAAAATGGGTTTCCACATTGCCATTTTCAAATGCCCAATGGCTAGCAAGTTTTTGAAGAAAATTGATGTTTGTAGGTAAACCTGCAACCTGTGAAGAAACTTAGCATTAATTTCATAGGGATTAAAAAATTGCTAAACAAGATGGCGTGTGGCACAAGACATAATTCTGATATTTCACCAGACTACAGAACCTTTTGAATATAAGGCAATTGTATCTGTAAGAATTCAACAAAGTGACAGATAAAACTACAAGATGAATATAAAGTAGCACTATGCTTTGGCACACAATTAAACATGTTCAACCATCCTGACTATCTGAAATAATCAGTTATAACTTATTTACCAATTCATATAAAAGGTTTCCTGTTTAAGGATGTGATGGATTACCATATTGACCCATGAATTCAGACATATCTAACCAGGGATTCATCTAACAACTGTAACAATATCTCACATTTGTAAAAGTGCTTAAACATGAGAGTTTGAAATTAAGTATACCTGAAACTTTGACAAGCAATCTTTCAGTTTAACCAAAGCAGTAGCACGATTTTCTCCCCATACTACAAGTTTAGCAATCATAGGATCATAATGCATGCTCACAGTATCTCCTTGTTCAACACCGGTCTCAACTCGAACTGTGAAAAGACAGATTCAGTTAATATACCTAAAGAAATAAGGAAATAATGATGTATCATGCAGTAGGATATTGTCAGGTAAAGACAAATTCAAATTAAAAGAATGTTTAATCAGAACAAAAGTGAGGAATGAATTGTTTGTATTGAGTGACCTGTTGAAGAGACTGGAACATGATGATAGTGATAAAGAACTCCAGTTGCAGGAAGAAACCCTTTTGGTACATTTTCAGCATATATTCGGGCTTCAAAAGCATGACCTATTATTATAACGAGGAATTATGAAAATCCAGGACTTTGAAAGCTTACATCTTCTGCATATTGAATGAATAAACTCATATTAGTTATTAAGCCTGTATGTCTAAATAATTAATAAGAACTAGTTTTCAGAAGATAATCCACCTTATTGTTTTGCTTATGAAAATTATTAAAAATATAGCATCTTGGGAGTATTTAGAGAACTTAAATAACCCAACCATTAAAGGCAAATTTTTCATAATACACATCACATGTTAGAAGACTTATATCTAACAGCATCACCCGAATTCAACTATTCTTATGGATGTAAGCAAAATAGCAGGCCAGGAACACGTGAACTAAACTAAGTCACCTGATAACGGCACCTGAGACTGACTTTTTGGAAGAGCTTCTCCATTTGCAACACGAATTTGCCACTCTACAAGATCTTGACCAACAATCATCTCTGTTACAGGATGCTCAACCTGCAAATAAATGCACTGTTTTATGAATCCATCAGGTTTGAGGATTCAAGATTAAAGAAGAACAGAAAATACTGAAGGACCTGCAGACGTGTGTTCATCTCCATGAAATAAAACTGACCCGAGATGGTATCAACTATAAACTCCACAGTGCCAGCATTGTGATAACCAACTGCCTTTACATAGCAGATAGAAATGTACATTAGAACTTGAAGATCTTCTCCATGAAGAGAAACTATGTGAACTATAAGGATAACTTAGAATTATCTTAAGCAATGAGATTGTCAGAAATTATATAAACTAGTTTAGAGGGGCCTACTTGGCTACTAGTCACAGAGGTCACAACAACCAAATTAAGTCCAGTAAAGCCCTTTTTCATATTGTTTTACAAGATTAAATGAAACAAGAAAATCACCATCTTCATTAGATAATTCCATTTGAAAATTGCTTTGAATAAATTGTTCAGCCATTAAAGTTTGTTGAAGTCACCTTGGCAGCGGATACAGCAGCTTGACCCAAGTGGGACCGGAAGTCATTCAAAATGTTTGGCTGTACCAAGGGATAAATATTACACAAATAGTAGAGATATAACCAATTTGAACCGATAAAACAAGAAATGATCATTACAGCTGGAGCTTCTTCAATTATCTTCTGGTGCCTTCTCTGTACACTGCAATCCCTTTCATATAAATGTAGAACATTCCCATGTTTGTCCCCAAATATCTGTGATATCAAAGAGCAAAGAATTTACTATTAATGAAGTACAACCAACTAGTTAACAGAAAGAATCAATCAAAAGAATCATAGTACCTGGACTTCAATGTGCCTAGGCTGTGTGATATATTTCTCCAGTAATATTGTGCTTATGCCAAATGAAGCAGCAGCCTCCCGTTGTGCTCCCAAGAAAGATTCAACAAATTCTTCAGGGCTCTGTACAATCCTCATGCCCTAGAAATATATTATGTATAAGAACATTTCTGAGAGAAAACAAACATCATGCATGAAGATATAAGTTTAGTTATTATGCTGTTTCTTAACTAACCTGCTGCAATATTAGATTAAAATCATCCACTACAAAGTAATCTTTCTGCTTTAAAAATGCTAGACAACTACAACTGGCAAGCCATGTGACTATCATAATCTTATGAATTCAACTATAACATAATCTGATCGTAAGTGCATCAGACGGCTACTTTTCATTGTTAATTATCCCTATTCTATGGATCTTAAAGAAACAATCAGATGAAACTTGTGTCGTGTACATTGAGACACTATAATGGAATCCGATAACTTTTATCAGATTGTTGATAGTATCATTAAGAGAAACCAAAGAAACGAGAGAGAAAAATGACACCTTTCCTCCGCCCCCATGAGTTGGCTTTATTAAGATTGGGTACCCGATCCTATCTGCTTCTTTCTTCATCACCTCAATATCTTGTTCATTACCATGATATCCAGGCACAATCGGCACTCCTGCTGCACCCATTATTCTCTTCGATGCACTGATAAACATATTTTTTCCCAACAAAATACAAAGACGAAGAAAAAAAAAATTCCACAAGAGGCCAATCAAACACCTGTAAGACATTATAACTTTCATTCATTATCTTCAAAAATAAATGTCAGACCTTTTATCACCCATATCTCGTATGGCAGATGCAGGAGGTCCAATAAAGGTCAGACCTTTATCTTCACAAACTTGAGCAAACTCCGCACTTTCTGACATGAAACCATAACCTGGGTGGATAGCCTAATTCACCATACAAAAAAGATTGAAAATTTAACAAAATTTTCACGTTGATTTTTCATTTTCGCACAGCCAAAAAAAGCCTCACTGAACACTCACCTGGGCACCAGTACGAACGGCAGCTTCGAGAATCGAAGAGGCACTGAGGTAACTCAATCGAGCCGGGGGTGGACCAATACGCACTGCCTCGTCGGCGGATTTGACGTGGAGAGAGTCCCTATCAGCGTCGCTGTAAACAGCGACGGTTCTAATCCCGAGGCGCTTGGCGGTCCTCATGATCCTGCAAGCAATTTCACCCCTGTTGGCCACCAGAATCTTCTCTAAAGGCTTGGAAGCCGAGGCCGAGTCCGACAACGATCTCACTCGTACTATTCGAAGATGGAGCTGCGTGTGAGAAAGCTTTCGACGAATAATGGCCATGGACGCCATTCTCAAAAGCTCAGATGAAACAGCAACTGAAAGAGAGTGTTGAATGCTACAATTTAGTAACCGGCTCTGCTATAAAAGGCGTTGGTGGGAAATTTCGGATAAAAGGATTTGGTACTTTGTTGTCATTTTACCGAAACTGTGTAGGGCTAATTTCGTACAATCAAAAGTAATTTATGTGATGTGGCGACGTCTGATTTGCTCTGCAAGTCATGCAAGGGACTTCCTCTGTGGATATGGATCCGAGTCGACTCTTACTCGGCAGCATGTTCCTCACACATTTTTTATTATTTTATTTGGAATTTTGTTCAATGCATATTATTTTTCTCTAAATGCATACACATTTACAATTTAAAAAGACTAAAAATATCAATTTAATTATACCAAAATTTTTAGAATTTTTAACAATCATTTTAATTATACCAATTTTTTTTTTAAAGTGAACAATTTAATTTAGACATTTTGTAATTTTTTGAAAAATAATTACTCACTTCATTTATAAATCATAATATAATATTGTAAAAAAAAATCAACATTTAGTTGAAACTCTTTTATTTGGGCTGTTGTTAGACCCAATGATTGGTTGTCATATCTTCAAATGGGCTTGTGAGGACCCATTGGGCTCATAGTTAGGTATAGAAATGGGCTCATAATACCTGCAAATTGAGGTCCAATTCGCAATGGAAATTGGGCAAGTTCTTGTGAAATAGATTGCGGGTTTGACCCTGGAGATTATATAATATTAAAGAAAATGTTAATTTTGGAGGCCAGCAAAAAAGGAATTTCCCTATATGCAAATACGTAAAATATCTCAATCAATGATGTCAAATATACCATCCTCTATCACATGCAAATGAAACATCAATTTGTGGGGCATTTTTTAACATATTCTGTTTGGATAAAAAAAACCACAAAGGCTTGTCAAGAAATGACAAAAAATGCAAGAGCTATCTCATGCAGCAACCCATAACCACAAGGAGGTCCAAAAATGTATATTCTGTAAAGCCATTAGCCATATATACAAGATGGTGGTTGTGTTTTCATTTTGAAGCCAGCACATGCCATCGGAACCTCTTTCCTAAGTCCTATGGGAGTTGGAGGCTAGTGGGGCCACTTGGGGGGTTCTTATTCACACTTTTTTTTTTTTTGGTAATGGTTCTTATTCATACTTGTTTACACTTTTACCTAACAACATGATGGCAAATTATAGGACATGAGCTTTGTTTATTGTTTAACGTGGGGGAGGATCATGTGCATTGTTGGCTAATTCCAAGCCATACAAGGCTTCAAGAATTATATAATATGTCAAAGCTCTGAGGACCCACTAAGAATTCCATTTTTTCAAATACCTTATTACCTATAAGGCAAGTGAAAAGGAGGCAGTCCCTGAATAATTGGGGTGGGTGGGTAGGTTCACGAGCAGTGTGACAAATTTTTGTACATGGGCTTTGAATGCTGCATTTGTCCTTGAGTTTCCTAGAAGCTCCCAACCATATAATGACTCTTGCTTGCTTTTTATCCCTTCAATTCACTGGTCTTTTTCTGAAGTTTTCATTTTTGTTCTCTTTTCAGTTTCTGCAGAGAGGACACAAAGTGTGAGAGACAGAGAGAGATAGTGGGCTCACAATGATTAACCAGCAGGACCAACTAATTTTTTCCAACATGATTAAATTTTTAGGCCAAAAACCCAATTATATATATATAAATATATTTAAAGGGTGGGTGTGCTGAAGTTTATATTTAAAAGATTGACCCCTGCTCTTAAAAATGACAGTTTCCATGATGTTTTTCTTATGTACACATTTTGTAATGACACAATGTAGATGGTCAAAAGCTCCTTCCATTTACACCACAAGGAAGGAATTAAGCCATTGATTTTGCTCTTTTTTTTTCCATTTTTTTTTTAATAGTTTTTGGCACAATTTAGATCACTATAGTGCATATAAATATGGAAGCAAAAAGTTAAAACACTTTATTCATTGTGCTTCCAAGTGATTGAATTCCTGTTGACATATTTGACTTGAATCAAGTCCGGAGTAGATTTCACCCATTGGGTGGCTTGTATTTTGAATGAAAGAAACATGGCCATTTAGTTCTCACGTGATGAACCTCCAATATCCTGTTGGGATTTGTCTACTTTTTTTTCTTTTTTTTTTCTTTATAAGTAATAGTTTAATTAGGCGAGCTTGTTTTGCTTTGGTAAACACTAATAAACCTGAACTTTTAAGCTGGAATTTTTGTAAGAAATGAGAAAAGTGAGAGTGGTGTGGAAAGCATTCTTTGGAATCATATACAAGTATTTCTTGGTGGTCTTTGGGTAACTTGATGTTTTATTAAAGCAAAGTTACTGGAAAAAGCAATGTGCAAGCCTTGATCAGAACTCTATGCTTCTGCTGGTGCAAGTAAGTAGTAACCCAGGCCACCCAAAAAAAAAAAAAAGATGTAAGTAGTAACCCAGCAAACTCAATTTCATTTCCTTTGTTTTACTTCCAAGAAGAGAAACCATGAAGCATGCCCCAGTGACCCTGTCTCTATCAACACTTACAAGTCACCTCTCATTCACTCTCTCTCTTTCTCTCTCTCTCTCTCTCTCTCTCTCTCTATATATATATATATATATATATAAAGTCTGATAGCTACACATATCTATTACATAATGACATAAGAAAAGGAAAAAGAAATCTGCTATGTTCAATATAATTGTTATCTAACTATTAAAGCCTCCAACGCTGTGGGCTTATTTGGAGGGCTGCTGCTGATTGAGTACCAAACTTTCTTCAACTAATTAAATATGCATGTATAGACTTTCAAATTTTCTTTGGACGCCCAAATTTTCTAATGGTACAGCAGCAGACCATCCAAATTTTCTAATGATCCTTATCTTATTCATTCTTCAATAATACAATTTTAAATGTTATTTTCCTTGGACACCCCCACATATATAGACCTTCAAAAAACTAATAATTAGTAAGATGGATAGGTCGAAATACAATGTTCCTTGATCTCTTCTGCTGGTTTCGCCAACAAAAACAAGCATGTACAATCATATAACTTGCTGTATAGATGAAATATTTTGATGGGTTTTCATCAAAAAAGAAAATAAAAGTTTAGGAAAATTAAGAATGAGAGAGGATCCAATGTTGGATACGAAGCAAATACACATGGGTCATGAAAGACAAGGCTGTTTTTCAAGTGTTACTGTTGGGCCATATGCAGCAGTTATAACTCTTTTATTGGGTGGAATTATTCTCAGATGCCAAATTCATCTTGGCCGTCCAATGCTTCTTCAACATTTAACCCTTGGTGATTGTTTGATGGTTTGGATTTAAGCACATGGGACCCGTTATTAATGAGGTAGAACTGTTGTACTTTGAGAAGCAAGTGGCTCTACTTAATTTCCTTGCCAAGTATGGAGTCAGGATCATGGTTTTCACTCTCATGCTCTGATTGTGATCGGTAGTTGGTTTGGGAGCTGAATTATTATTACCTTCTTTTTTCTTCTTTTATGAATAATAGTGCACACAGCACAAAAAGGGACCACACAAAGGACTTACAAAGAAGGACCATAACCTAACTCGTCTTTAAAAGCAACATCAACAATAACAATAATAGCAGGTAAATTTTAACTCAAATCAACCTCACCAGAATAAGTTTGGGAGCTGAATTCCTTATTTTCAAATATGTCATTTGCATTTTTTTTTTATTAGAAGCTCAAAAGGTCAAAAATAATAATAATTTTTTATATTTTTTTTTACGATTTAAATTTTAATAAATTTTTATTAAAATTCTAAATAAATTCAACCCTATTAAATATGAAAGGAGAATTATTAGACGTGGACTTACTCTTTTAAATTTCCGTTGCAGGAAAAAAAAATTATTTTCTAATTATATCTTAAATTGATAATTCTGAAATTATTTTTTATTTATAAATATATATATAAATTTTATAATATTATCTTATAATAAAGTCTTGAGTCGATAATTTTTATTAAAATCTTTTTTTATTCATAAATATATATATATATATATATATATATATATATTATATAATATTCCTATGGGATAATTCGATGACTATTCTTTCACTTGTTCTGAAAGTCAAATTTTTATATTTGAAAGGTTGACCATAAAATTTTTAGAATCTGATCAAACAATTTTTTTTTTTTTCATAATTTGGACTTTCACAAGCGGAGACGAACAATGAATGTCCACTGCAATTACCAACGGTTTCTTTTCTGTTAAATAACAACTTCTAAAAAAGGCGTAAGCCTTAGGGCTTTTTAACGGAAACATAAAAACTAATTTTTTTTTTTTTTTAAAGTTCGTACAAAATAGTATTTTCAAGAAACAAAAATAAAACAATAATAATGAAATACACGTGGTCGTATTTGTACAGAGGAATTTAGAGTCGCGTGATAAATGGCGACCGTCCATGCCCCACCGTCCACCTTTACTTTAAGAGTGACACCATGTCACATCTGCCACCCTTCCAATTAAATTAAATTACCATTTCATCCTTACTTAATCCTCCTATTCTCAATTATGCCATTAATCCATGTTTTACCTACTAATTGTTTTACTAAACAACAGCGGCTAATGGAGACATTTTAGGGGCTGCTAAATCCAATTGTAAAAAAAAAAAAAAAAAAAAAATCCAATTGATGACGTGGAAATTGATATGGGCACCTCTTGATTATTAATTGAAAAATCCCCATTATTTGATTATCACATGGATTATACCAACCAAATCTATAATGATCTCCACGTGATTTTTTATTTGTATTAAATAACTATCCAAAAACAATTTTATTGTTAAGAGGTCCTATTGATTTTTTTACATCTATCTGAATTTACCTCTTTTGTTTTTTTTTTTTCTTCCTTTCAACATTTAATTTACTTTTAAGTTATTATAATTATTATATAACGACAATTTTAAATTACGTTCATGATTGTGATCTTGAAAATTTCCCGAGAAAGTCCAAGAATTAGAATTGTTGGTGGGAAAATTAGCATTGGTTTTATAATTATAAAATACAAAAAATGCATTGTCACATCCAATCATATTCTTGTCTTAATGCTGCGGAGTCTTAGCTTTGTAGTTTTAATTTATATAAATCGGAATAAAGCGTGAGTCATACTCTAATCCTCATATTCTCCACAATATTTTATTTCTTAAATTGGTAGGTGAGGTGGTGACACATTAGAAATTACTGAACTAATTTATAAAACAGTATACAACATATATTTATTTATATTATTATATATATTTTATAATAAAAGTAAATAATTCATGCCAATTTGTTATTGGTTTTACTTATTTTTTTTATTAAAATATATATTAAATTGTCAAATAATATTATCACATTAATTGTAAATAAATTTGGCAAGCCAATGCAAAATTTAAGGACAAATAAGTAATTTAAATTTCACACACACACTTTAAAATTGTAGATTTGAACCGGCATAGTTAAATTTTAATATTCGAAGCTTAGAGCATCTTCAATGATAATCTTTAAAATAAAAGCATAATTTGTATAATAAAGAGCATCTTTATTAATATTCAAATATAAAAAGTGAAAAAATTTATTCAAATCCAATACTCTTTATATTTTTATTTTTCATTTTGATTTTTTCCATAAGTATTAATGATCAGATTTTTCAAGATTGGAATAAAAATATTATAAAAATTAATTAATAGAGAATATATGAATAAAAATATTATAAAAATTAATTAATAAAGCATATAGAAACTTGAAGCGTATTAATTAAAATCTAAATAAAAAATGAGTTTTAGCTCTCTAGATATGGAAAACCCAACTGACTCTTTAATTTATTTTTTAAATATAAAAAATCTGTTAAACTTTAATTTTACAGAATAAATTTTTAAAATAAAAAATTTTAATAATATAGAGTCGATTGAAAATGCTCTTATGGATGATTTGGTAATTCTATATCATTTACAGCTTCTGTCAAAATCTCAGGTTTTGTTTAATAATAAATAATAAAATCTCCGTGTTTTCTCAGGTTAGAAAAAGAGGCCAGTAAAAGTACAATTTTGCCCAAATTAGAGTGAAAAAAAAAAAATCAGGAAAATAAACGAGGAGCGTTAATTTTGATACACTGAGTTATTGTTGTCTCAGCCCACTTTATTTGTTTTCTTTAATCTTTGACAGTTTGCTAAAGCTGAGATCAATAGTATCAAACCACTACATAAAGAGCAAAGAAAAACAAACAGGGAAAGTGAAAGAGCGATGCAACAGAGTGATCTGACCAGTATGGGATGAGAGAGATAAAAGCAAAAGCAGCTGAATTTGCTGCCAGCGATAAGAAAAATATAATATTTCAATTTGTTCTTGGTAGGTTTTTTTTTTTTTCATTAATTTCATTTTTTGTTGTTGATTTCACTATTTCTTATTAGAAAATTCATGCCCATGTATGTTAATCTCCAAAGGAACCATTTTTCTTTCTAATGTTAATTTGATTATATGGTGTATGACTTTGTTGTTGATTTTTGGTTTGTGGGTATTGAAAATTTTACATTGTTCATAGAATTTTGACAATCCAGATATATAAATGCATGTATATTTTTATTAGTTGGTTTGTAGTTGATCATTTGGTTCTACCTTGCGTGGTCTGAACGCTGATTAAAAATGAAAAATCTTGAATTTTATTTCTTGGCCAAATTTTGATCATCTGGCTTTCCGGGTTGTCATTGAGCAGGTAATTTGTTACAAATTAGAAGATAGTAGTCAACTTTCGGGTATAATTTCAGAACCTGGATTTGATCAGGTACTTCTTTTTTGCTGTTTCTGATCTTTCCACTGTGTTCTTGAAAGTCTGATTGCACCAGCTTAGTAGTTCTCATTCATCTGCGATTGAATTATTAATTTTGGTTGTATGTGTAAGCAGCTTGATATAAGGAGCTTCACTCTGCTCCGATTCGGGGTTGAATTTGTTGCCTCGGTTTGGTTTTTCTATTGGCCTGTGGATCGGAGTTTTGCAAAGATCTGAGTACAAAGTAATTGTGTCATTGTCGGCGTTATGGCCACAAAGTCTCAGGCAGATTCTAGACGCATGTATTCTTGGTGGTGGGACAGCCACATCAGTCCAAAGAACTCAAAATGGCTTCAGGAAAACCTCACAGGTATGCTACTGAATTGTTTTGCAGTTTTATTTGATATAGTGACGTGGATACTTCCCAAGATCTACTGCATTTTTGGTTTTCTAGAGTTCAAATTATACATTTTTTTCATCCCCTCGAAAGAAAAGTAGTTACATTCTTCGTTTTAAATGGTGGTCTTTGATCTTTCTTCCATCAGTTTGGAGGTACAGGACAGCTACAGTTGCTTCTTCACTCAAAATGTATTGGTTAAAAGTTGATACTTTTTCAACTGTCATGAATGTTTCCTTCTGGAAAATTAATAGAGTAGCCCCTCTCCTGTTGTTCCAACTAGCCTTTAAAGAGACAGAAGTCTGCGTTACTTATCTCAACAACTTTCCCATAATATTTCATCAAAGAATTGAGGTCACAGTTAAATTCTTAACTGTGGAAAAATACTGAGTTTTAGGCTTGCTATTGGAAGTTCCTCGATGCACATTTTCTTTAGTGCCATGTGATTGACTTAGGATGCATAGTTATCTTGTGATGACATAAGTAGATGCTTGGACAAATTTGCGGACCTCAATGGTTGTAAGGTTGAAGTGGTGATTGAATCGATGAGAGACTCAGTATGTTCCTGGTTAAAAAGATATAGTTCAAGTTCAAGTTGATTGCTTTCATTTTAAAGATTAGAACTTACAATTGGGAGAAATGTGCTGAGGGCAGGACTTTCCTTATAAAATTTTATATGAACAAATTTGATCTTATATCTCTACCTGAGATTCAATCTTCTAGCATCTTTAACCTTGTTGGCCATATGTAAATTAATTTGATACGGTTACTTTAATGTTTGTGCAGATATGGACACCAAAGTCAAACAAATGATCACGCTATTAGAAGAAGATGCAGAATCCTTTGCAAGGAGGGCGGAGATGTATTACAAAAAACGTCCAGAGCTTATGAAATTGGTTGAAGAGTTCTATCGAGCATACCGTGCATTAGCTGAAAGATATGATCATGCAACTGGGGCACTTCGCCAAGCTCATCGGACCATGGCAGAAGCATTTCCAAACCATGTTCCCTTTGTTCTGTCAGATGAATCACCTTCTAGTTCTGCTTGTGAGGCAGATCCTCATACACCTGAGATGCCACACCCTATGCGTGCATTGTTTGACCCTGACGAACTGCAAAAAGATACTATGGGAGTCTCCTCATCCCATTTGCATGCCATGAAGAGGAATGGAGCTTTTACTGAAGGATCTGATCCTGCAAGCAGAAAAGGTTTAAAACAGTTCAATGATATTTTTGGGTCTGGAGCAGCAGTAAACCATGCAAAGTTTGCAGAAGGGCGGGCAAGAAAAGGTCTTAACTTTCATGATGTGGAGGAGAGAGACCAAACTGTCCAATATAATGGGAGTCATGATATCCATGCTCGAGCTTTGAATGAATCTGATCGAGTAGATAAAGCTGAGACAGAAATTTTAAACTTACAGAAGGCCCTTGCTAAATTAGAAATGGAAAAGGAATCTGGCTTACTTCAGTACCAACAAAGTCTTGAGAGGTTGTCTAATCTGGAGTCTGAATTCTCTCGTGCACAAGAGGATTCCAAGGGACTTAATGACCGAGCCAACAAAGCTGAAACTGAAGTTCAAAACTTGAAGGAAGCCCTTGCCAAATTACAGGCAGAAAGGGAAGCTAGTCTTGTTCAGTACCAGCAGTGTTTGGAAAAAATATCTAATCTGGAGAACAGTATCTCTTCTGCCCAAAAGGATGTTGGAGAGCTTGATG
This sequence comes from Rhamnella rubrinervis, assembly GCA_007844105.2. Classification (NCBI taxonomy): domain Eukaryota; kingdom Viridiplantae; phylum Streptophyta; class Magnoliopsida; order Rosales; family Rhamnaceae; genus Rhamnella; species Rhamnella rubrinervis. Next base: position 15,123,778 of record CM017575.2, on the reverse strand, counting down.
AACGTGCTAAGAAAGCAGAAGCCGAAGCTGAAACTCTGAAGCAAGACCTTTCTGTGATAATAGCTGAAAAAGAAGCTGCACATGCACGATACGAAAAAAGTTTAGAGATGACAACCAATCTGGATGGTAAAATACTGCAAGCGGAGGAGAATGCTAGAAGGATTGGTGAACGAGCTGATAAAGCTGAACATGAAGTTGAAACCTTGAAGCAGGCTGTTGTCAAATTAACTGAAGAGAAGGAAGCTGCTGCTCTCCTGTACCAGCAGTGCTTAGTGACAATTTCTAGTCTGGAGCAGAAACTCACTTGTGCACAAGAGGAGGCTCAAAGGCTAAATTCTGAGATAGACAACGGGGTGGAAAAGCTAAAGAGTGCTGAAGAAAGGTATTTTCTATTGGAAAATTCAAAACAGACTTTGCAATCTGAGTTGGAGTCTTTAGTGCAGAAGGTGGGATCTCAAAGTGAAGAACTTACAGAGAACCAGAAGGAGCTGGGTAGACTATGGACTTGTGTACAAGAAGAGAGGATGCGATTCATGGAGGCTGAAACCGCTTTCCAAACATTGCAGCATTTGCATTCTCAATCTCAGGATGAACTGAGATCTTTGGTTGCAGAGCTTCAGAATAGGGCTGTAGTTCTAAAGGACATGGAAACCCATAAACAGGCTTTGGAGGATGAAGTCCAGAAAGTGAAGGAGGAGCACAAGAATCTGAATGAGCTCAATATATCTTCAGCTTTGTCAATAAGAAATCTGCAAGATGAAATATTGAGCTTGAGAGAGACAATAAGGAAACTTGAAGAAGAGGTGCAACTTCGAGTGGACCAGAGAAATGCTCTTCAACAAGAGATATACTGTCTGAAAGAGGAACTGAATGATCTGAACAAGAAACATCAGAATATGCTAGAGCAGGTGGAGTCAGTTGGTTTTGATCCTGAATGCTTTGGGTCATCTGTGAAGGAATTGCAAGATGAAAACTCAAAGCTAAAGGACATCTGCGAGGCTGATAGAAGTGAGAAATTGGCGCTTCTGGAAAAATTAGAAATCATGGAGAAGCTTCTGGAGAAAAATGCCCTTTTGGAGAATTCCCTGGCTGATTTGAATGTTGAATTAGAAGGAGTTAGAGGGAAAGTAAAGGCTTTGGAAGAATCATGTCAATCTTTTCTTGAAGAGAATTCCACTCTTGTTGCTGAGAAGACCAGCCTGATTTCACAGTTACAGGTTACAACTGAGAATTTAGGGAAACTATCAGAGAAAAACAACGTTTTGGAAAATTCTCTTTTTGATGCAAATGCTGAACTTGAAGAATTGAAGTTGAAGTCAAAGAGCTTAGAAGATTCATACCTGTTACTCAATAATGAGAAATCTGGGCTTATTATGGGGAGAGAAAGCTTAGTTTCTCAATTGGATGTTACTCAACATAGGCTGGAAGATATGGGAAATAGATATGCAGAAGTAGAACATAAACTTTCTAGTCTTGAAAAGGAGAGAGAGTCCACACTTCACATGATAGAAGAGCTACGTGTTTCCTTAGATGCCGAGAAGCAAGAACGTGCCAGTTTTGCTATGTTGAGTGAAACACAGTTGGCTGGTATGGAAATGCAGATCTGTCATCTACAAGAGGAAGGTCTGTGCAGGAAGAAAGAATATGAAGAGGAACAAGACAGAGTTCTTTACGCACAGATTGAAATCTTAATTTTACAGAAATGTATACAAGATCTTAAAGAGAAGAATTTCTCTCTCTTCATTGAGCATCAAAAGCTCTTGGAGGCATTCCAAAAGTCAGAGAAACTGGTTTCTGTACTGGAGGAAGCAAACATTGAGCAACAGGCGGAGCTTAAGTCCTTTTCTGAGCAAAACAAAATACTACGGGCAGGGGTGTCTCAGATGTTTGAGACTTTTGACATTGATGCAAACAATGGGTGTGCAAATAAGGTTGAGCATGACCAAGGACTTGTGAACCTTGTACTTATCAAACTTAAAGAGACACAAGATTCTCTCTTTAGAACTTGTGATGAAAATCAACAGTTGGTACTAGAGAAGTCAGTTCTTGAGACTCTGCTTGGACAACTAAGATTAGAAGGGGCCAATCTTATGTCAGAAGTAAAAATTCTTAATCAGGAGTTGAGGATACAGTCTGAGCAGTTTTCACTGCTGCAGGGGGAGACCCAAATACTTCACCAGATAAATGAAGAGTTGAGATTGAAAGTAGTGGACGGAGACCACAAGGAGGAAGTATTAATGGCTAACATAGAAAATCTGCATTTGCAGCTGTTAGACTCGCAAGGGGCTTACCAGAATCTACAGGAAGAGAACTGCAAAGTACTTGAAGAAAAAGGATCCTTAAAGAAGGTAGTGTCGGAGTTGGAAGATGACAAATGTTGCCTGGAAGAGGAAAATTATGCTATGTTTGGTGAAACACTATTTCATGGTAACCTCTCCCTGGTTTTTAACGATATCATTTGCAAAAAAGTTATGGAACTTGAAGGGCTCAATGTAAAACTGAATAATCTTCACATTGATAATATTGATCTCGAGGATAAGGTGAGAATGTTGGAGGGTAAATTAGCAGATTTACAAGTGGAGGACTTACATCTCAAGGAGTCTTTGGATAGGTCAGACATTGAGCTAAAAATAGTTAAATCTGTCAATGATCAATTAAATGGTGAGATCAGGAATGCAAAGGATCTATTGTCTCTGAAAGAAAATGAGATTCAACTGTGGGAAACTCAGGCTGCCGTATTCTTTGGTGAACTGCAAAGCTCCTCTACCTGTGAAACATTGCTTGAAGGGAAGTTCAATGAGCTCTTTCAAGCATATGAGAGCCTCGAAGAAAGAAGCAATTCCAAAGATTTGGAGATTGAACTGCTAAAAGAAAAGGTTGGTACATTGGAAGAGGAAAATAGAGGACTACGAGCTCAGTTGGCCATGTATTTGCCTGCTATCACCTCTTTGAAGGATTGTATGACATCTCTTGAGAATCATGCGCTTATGCAATCAATGCCTTCTAAACTTGAAACTGAAGAATCACAGGTAATTTCTATTTCTTCCTACTGCATTTATCATTTAAATTTTCAGTCATTATTGAGACTTAAGCTATGTTTGGAGTTTGGGTCTTACTGAGGAAAGGATAATAGTAATGGGGGGAAAAAAGTCCTCTCATTTTCTTATAAAAGGTTAAAATTTTGATAGTTGAAGTGATAGTCGTTTTACAAACTCCTTAGAAACTGCACTGCTAATGTGCTATCATACCATGTGGTACTGGATAACATCCTTAATTGGCAATTTTTACTTCAATTTTATGTAGGATGCTCATTTGATGATCTTGCCTGCTGAAATCTGTCAAAGAGATGAAGATCATATTGGCACGTGTTCAAATGGTATTTCGGACTTGCAGAAAATTGAAAGTAGGATTAGAGTTATTGAAAAGACAGTATTAGAAAAGGAAAGGCTTGTGATGTTGGAAAACTTAAATGCAGCTACTAAACTAGATACTGCAATGATAGAGATTGAAGAGCTGAAGATCAGAAACAGCATGAGTCAAGAAAATGGTCATACTAGCCAACATATTATTGCAGTTCAGGAAGATGAATTAGAGCATGGGCTTAGCAACAATCTGAAGCTGCAGAGACAGAGGCGTGAAATATCTGAATCGGGAAATGAAGTTCTGACAAAAGACATCATGCTTGATCAGATATCAGAGTCTACGTCCTGTGGGATAAGCAAGAGAGAAACTGAAGCTGCTGACAATCAGATGCTTGAGTTGTGGGAAACCACTGCAGAAGATGGCAGTATTGACTTGAAGGTTGGAAAGACTCAGAAGTTGGCTACTGCATCAGCTGACCACCATCAAACTGAAGCAGTAAAACAACGGAAGAGTGCACATCCCTCCATGGAATCACTGATTGAGAAGGAATTGGGTGTGGACAAATTGGAAATCTCTAAAAGGTTTACAGAGCCCCGTCAAGAGGGGAACAAGAAGAAGGTTCTTGAAAGACTAGATTCTGATGTGCAAAAGTTGGCAAACCTTCAAATTACCATACAAGATTTGAAGAGAAAGGTGGAGATTACTGAGAAGACCAAGAAGGGCAAAGGCATTGAATATGATACTGTGAAGGGGCAGCTGGAAGAAGCAGAGGAGACAATCACCAAGTTGTTTGATGCCAATCGTAAATTGATGAACAGCGTTGAAGATGGTTCCTTGTCCTCTGATGGAGGATCTGCAAGAGTGTCAGATGAAAGCGGGAGTGTCAGGAGGAGGAGAATTTCAGAACAGGCAAGAAGAGGGTCTGAAAAAATCGGACGGTTGCAATTGGAGGTGCAGAAGTTGCAATTTCTGCTACTGAAACTGGATGATGAAAAAGAAAACAGAGGAAGAACAAGAATAACAGAGCGAAAAACAAGAGTTCTTCTGCGAGATTATCTCTACGGGGGTGGGTTTAAAACTGGCCGTAAGCATAAGAAAGCACCCTTCTGTGGATGTGTGCAGCCCCCAACTAAGGGAGATTAAAGCAATGAACTCGCGTCGGCACTAAGATAGTCTTAAAGTAATGAGACATTTGTTTCGTTGTCTATAAATTTTCTTTCTTGTAGTCTTGTTAGATCTACATATTTTACTTTTCTTCTTTCTACACAGACAATCTGCTCTTTCTTAGCCTTAGACTTGAGATTCTGCTGTACATGACAGGCCCTATTTACTAATTAAAGAAAAGCCAATCTCATCAACTTCTTTTTCACGTTATTTGTTTTTGTTTCCTAAACTAATTTGAAGCTAAACGCCTTAGCAGCCAGGTTAATGTTCGTGTTTGGATTTGGCTATGGTATTTACTTTGAATGTATTGTTGGGTTTTAGATGGTTGCTTTATGTGCCATTTATTATTTAATATCCATTTTTCACTTCTCAGTTTTAGCAGTTGATGGAAAATATGGATTTTTTTGTCGCTGTAGAAACTATGGAAAAATTATATTCCACAAATTAGTTTTCCACGAAAGCGATGGGGCAACATTCTCTTTGAGGACAAGAAATGATGTGGTTAACAATACACTCTTTTTTCCTTTTTTAACTTTTTTTTTAACAAACAACACACCTACTCAATGAGGCTTCATGTCTGTTTAAACCAGATCCACCGAATAAGGATTAGATAAAGCACTGAAGAAATAATAAAAAAAATTCCTTTTTGAAAAAATAAAAATCAATCTTGGACGAGCAATCTGCGTGTTATGTCGTCAGTGCTTTGGCTATATCGTCCCTGACAGTCTTCCCCGTATGATCAACTTGCTTACAGCAATGTTCTCTATATCCCAAGTCATGATGTCCGGATAAAGCAACATCTGGATGTAATTTATCTCCAGTGTCAATTATTATATTGTGAAGTAAACAACATACCAAAATAATGCTCGGCAATTTTCGTTTATCGGGTCTCCACATAACCTTGTTAAGGATTCTCCAACTCCCCTTTAACTGTGAGAATGCTTTTACTGCAAGCAGTCTTGCAGACTCATGCATGGCATTGAATTTGGACATGGAAGTTGAGAGGCCATTACTTTCATAAGGTGTTATGAGCCATGAAAGGAGAGGATAACCAACCCCACCAACTATGTATTCTCTAATCCTGGTTCCTCCAGATAAAGTTCTTATATTTCCATTTAAACGCTCTCCACTGTCGCAGAGCTTGAAAAATCCGGAACACTTCAATAATCTAGACACTGTCATGCCTCCGGGCCAACCTGTCACAATGTCAAGAAATCTCATCTCATGGTCCACAACTCCCTGCAAGAGCATGCTGTAATTGTTCTCCGGGTCACACCAATCATCCGAAGTTTGAACAGTAGGAAGGGTCATAATGATGTGTGTTGCATCTATGGCTCCACAGCAATTGGGAAACCCAAAGGAAGCTTCAAGTTTGGACTTGATTTCTTCCATTCTACTAGAATCAGGAAACTTAAGGTGGTGCCTGGCACGCTCCTCCAGTGCTTCGATGAATCTCCAAGTCACCTGAGAAACTGTGGATTGGCCAACACCAAAGGCAGCTCCAACCGAGACTTGGGACTCACCGGATGCCAACCTTCTGAGTGCAATTGCAACCTGTTTCTCAACACTAAGAAGCCTTCCTTCAATGTTGATGAGCCCTGATGGTGGTCTTGACACGAGGTCTTCTCTTACAAGGGAACAAATGTACTCAAAAGTCTGTTTTGAAACCCTAAAGAAATACTTAAATCCTTCAGCATCATCACTGGGTACAGTAGAACCTGCAAGTTTGGATTATATCACTGAGATAAAATTAACAGTTGAATTTCAATGGAAGGGAAGACACAAAATAAATCAACTTTAGAATATTCCAAAGAAGGAAAACCATGTATAGAAAAACTGGAAAAGACTAATAACATCTTTTTTTTCTTTAAGAAACAAAAGGGCATGCCCAAATCTAATTTTCTCAGGGTCAACTTCTCAACTTAGGCAATCCAGATGCATCATTCTTCAAACAATCAAATCTCACTTTTACTTGATCTCGTTACAATATGATTTTATCATATAAACAGCACAAACTTCAAGTCTCAAACAGAGAACTTGGAGCTTAATACCACAGTTTACTTGTGCAGAACAATTTTAAAAGCTTTCTTTTTTCACTCAAACAGGCCAAGCCATTCCATCTATTTACAATGCCGATAATTCCACCATTAAAACTGCTTCCTAATTTCTCCCACTTACCAAAATTCAGACAGTTTCTCTCTCTCCTAATACAACAACTGCAAAAGCTAAACTTTTTGTAATGACAACCATAAGCATGGCTTTCAAAGCCACACAGAACCCACAATATATGTTCTTTCTTCTACAGACTTAAGCTGCCTCCGATAACAAACACACTCCTCAAACTGATCCCCAAATAGCACTCCTAATAAGAACAGCCAAAACGATCCCAACTAGCATGCAAACCTCGACTATTGGACAGGATTATGCATAAAATACACATCTTATCAGTACCTTACCAAACCCTAGCAGCTTCCCTTAGTCAACACAGATTTAAAAATTCAATATATGTTGTTGGGTTGCTATAGGGAACAATCCCAAATGAGCCCAAGTCAACAGGAACTACCGAATTCAGAAATGACATCTATTTTCTCATTCATTGTCTGCATTTTCAGTCATTTTGAGAAATTCGTTCTCTTTTAGCTCGAATTATGAATATCATTTCCGAAATTAACGTAATGGAAAAAAAATTCAACCATACTATATTTGTTATAGTAACATGAACAACAAAATCCTAGAGAGAAACCAAGTAAAAAACTTAAATTTACCAAACACTGCCACTTGCGACTAATGTGAATTTAGATTCCACAAAATAACAAGAAGAAGAAGTGAAAGTGAGAGGAGAGATTAACCTGAAACCGTGGAATTCTTTTGCCAGAAACTATCCCACCAGTCGGAATCAACGGCTTTGGGTCCTAAAGGAACCCCGCTCACGCTTTTGCACTTGTTCAAATTTCTGGGTTCCTTTTTGTGCTTCTTCGATTTCTTAGGAGGCGCCATGAGATGGAAAAAGAGTTGCCTATTGTTTGGTAAGTGGGAAAGTTTTGCATCGACGTTGTTCTAGAGCTCCGGATGAGAATAAAGAAGGAAACTGGGAGAAAATATCTCTACGACAGTTCGTTTCTTTCTTTATTTGTTGTTTTGGACCTTTTGGTAGTGGCAACGACAATATTTTAGGTGAAACGCCACGAAATCCATACGGCATAAAAATTCTGTAGTTTAGGAAAGAGTTGAATAACCAGACCACCAACATTTCCATTAAATCAAAAGTTGTAACTACGTAACCATACCACTTTGGTTTATTTTTAGTAGTTTTGAGTTAAGATTCACTATCAAATTTTTATTAACAAACGACTTCAAATATAATTACCACATTATTCATGTTGCTTTCTTGCATGTGGAGGAGTTAATTAGCAAATAGAAAGATTTAAGGAATCAATTATAAACTTAATAAGTCAAATGTTTATGTGACTATGCCCAACTCCGCTCTCCAGGTCAAGATCAACTTGATCCCTCGCATTGAAATCGATTTTTTCACATTAATTTCGATATTTTGAAGTCGATTTTTTCACATTAATTTCGAATTTTTATGTGCTTTGTCAAGTTTTGCATACGCAGCTTGAGAAACCTGAGCTCCCTTGACCAATTATATCCTACAATGCCATACAGTTTGTGATTCTAAGTACTATTCTCATTAACATTCTTAATCAATTAAATCCATAGCCAAGATTTCCTCAACCTCTGCTCCAAGTCAAATTAAATTTGCATTTGAACTTGACTGCATAAAGCGTAGTATACAATTTACAAGCCAGCATAATAATGTTTTGGAAGAAGAAAAGTACTTCCAACTTAAAGCTGAACGGTGACCGGACTTAAAACAAAACTCATTGTTTTTCATTTGGTTCAATCAGTGAGCCTGTTGCACTCTTTTTAAGTAAATCTATGAAGTGTACAATTAGGTTGACGAAGAACTCAAACGTTGTTCCATGTGCCAGATGATTCATCTTTGGAAGGATTGGGTTTGCATGAGTGAAGCAGAAAGTTGCAGGCTCCAACAGCCTCAGCAACCGTCAGATGAATCCACTGCTGCCCTATCTTCTCTATCAACTCTGACTTGTTCAGCTTCTTCATGACTTCCCCACCAGGGTTGACCAATACAAGCTAACATAAACAACAACATATTAGACCACCATTACATTATGTCATGCCATTAATTGTAACATTCTTTTGTTCTCTTTTATAGTGGTGACTGATTAAGCTCTGGAAATTAGTGAATTAATGTACCTGAAGTCCCCTTCTTTCAATAATCTTCTTGACCTCATCCACCATGCTTATCCCACTAGTGTCTATGTTTCCAACAGCTGTGAACCCAAATGGATTGTGGGTGATCAGAGCTCATAGTATATTACATGTACCCATTTATTCATATTGCAATGTTTCTTTCAGACACTTACCAGTCATATCCAAAACCACATATTGTAAGCTGGTTTCCCCTGAAGATTTGATTCTATCTTCCTCTTCATCAATCCACCTTGTGATCCTGTAAACAAGTAGCGGATTAATTGGGGGAGTATTACCAAATCTTGTAAAATTTTCAATTTCATTAGGACGTAGGTGATTGAAGTATGACTAATTGGTATACCTTTCTCTCAAGTAGTTGGAATTGGCAAAGTAAATAGGAGCATCGATCTCAAGTATGAGAATTCCAGGAACACTGTGTGCATTCTGGTACTGTTCAACGTTTCTGTAAATCATGGAATTGGGAAGGTTTCCAAGGACAAATGTCCTAGGCCTTGCCACAAACAAGAGCACCCTAAGCAAAGATATGGCAACCTGCATATGTATATTTTCAAAACAGAGAGGGACACATTGGTGAGATTGGATTTTGAGGTTGCCAAAAATTAAGAAATATAAATTGAGGTTTGGGTGGTCATATATAATACCGCAATGACTAAGCCAATTTCGACGCTGCCAAAAACAACGCCAACATAGGCACTCATGCACACAATGAAGTCGAACTTGTCGACCTTCCAGAGATGCATAGCAGCTTCATAATCGACGAGTCCGAGCATAGCAGAGATGATGATGGCTGAAAGTACAACCAATGGAGTGTAATGGAACAAGGGTGTGAGGAACAACAATGTGAACATGACGGTGATAGCCATGACGATGTTGGACACTGCCGTTTTGCAACCTGCATTGTAGTTCACTGCGGATCTGGAAAAAGGACCAGTGGTGAGGTAGCAAGAAGTGAATGAACCAGCTATGTTCATCATCCCAAATGCAATCATCTCTTTGTTGCCATCTATATGGTAATTCTTGAACATTGAAAAGCTCCTCCCTACTGCTATTCCCTCCTGCATGATTACGTACGTACCCAATTAATATCTTTATACTACCATGGCTTAATGTGTGACAATTTCGAAAATAATCTTCAGTCAATCATTATAAGGCATGGGGCAATAGGGCATGCATGGTTTGTGTTGGTGTTGGTGGCATAATAAAAGTCAATTAAGAGGGTGGATTTAAGTTAATTAAAAAAAGAGGAAGATGATAAAAATATGCTTACAGCGAGAGATATGATGCCCGTGATGATGCCAGTTTTAATAGCAGTTGTCAGATGAGGCGGAGCCAATACAAGATCCGTGATGGACAGTGGATTCAGTCCCTTCTTCAAGTGTCCTATCTGATTACATCATACCACATACTCAGCCAATTACACCTCCAAATTAACACGCAAATGCTAAAATTAAAAAAAATTAAACAACAAAAAAAGTATAAAAAAGAGAGTGGAGTGCAAGGAAGGATATGTTGGGACCCAACCACAGAACCAACCAGTAGATACTACGCAGTTGTATTATTGGTAGGGGTCCAATGGGGGGTCAGTGGAGGAAGGGGTGCTTTGGAATAGTCCATTAGGACAAAGACCCATAGGGCCTATAAAACACATGCACGTTGGACGTGGACTGTCGTGGTCCAGTCCTATGCTAATTTGGACTGTTTTGTACGCGTGGAGCTTAGAAGGAGGTGACTCACCACTTCAACGCCGTGCTTCTCGGCATGGGTTAGATAAACCACAAGGCTTCCCAATATCACCGACGTCAAAGGTGCCATGGCTGATATCCAGAAAAACTTTGGCCTCTTCTTGCTCTGCATATTTAATAACACATTAATTGGCAACTTTTATTAATGACTTTTTGTGCTTCCGAAAGCAAATTACATGCAGCTGCGAGAAACAAGCAATGTACGCCTTATTTTTTATTCTTCATATATATTTTATTAATAAAAATATTATTCAAGCTATTATGTATATATATATAGTCTGCGACAGATCATATATATACAGCTGCGTGTATCGTCAAAATCTTTTGAAAGTTTCCTTAATTTATTTAATATATTTAGGTGGGAGCAGGTTAAAATTAGGGTTTCAAAATGAAACAACTCTTTTTACATGTTCACAAGAAAACTCATTTATAAATTAAAGCAACTGATTCCCGTCTCACCAAACCCAGGAAAGATAAGTTTTAAGATGCTAAATGAAATAGTTTAGCCAAATTCATTAATTTACTACTAGAAATAAGATTACAAATGTAAATAGTAATATCCAATTTGGCTTCATCATGGAATTATACCATTTTTTGCCTAACCATTATCGTTATTATATTAAAAGTCGGTGTTATATATACCTAACAAGTGGCCGGTATATACATCCATGACAAGATGTGTTTATAGAATAAGTATCTGAGATTTAATTTAACTTGTAAAAATTTAAGATTTGGCAAACCAAATATTGATGGGGTTCGATCGGTTCACTTTTCGTTTTCTATAAAAAAAAAAGAGGGTTTGATTCACTTACAAAGTATCTGGTTATCAAGAGGAATAGAAGAAAACAACATCCCAGGACTCCACTTTCCCATCTCCACTGCAACAACCATCAATAAATTAGTAATATAAGATAATAATATTAGCATTTAAGTTAACTTGCAAGTATATATAGTCGCCCAATTTAACATTTCTTGCTTGACTTGTTTTTCCTTATTTAATTTTCTATACATATTTCTAGATTTGATTGATTAACCGCATTACATTTCCAGAGACACAAAAAGCTTTAAATTTTTAATTGATTAGAAAAATGACTGGAAACCAAATTTCAACATCATCAATAAATTCTGCAGTCACATCCAATTCCCCTTTTATTACGTTTCCATATGTTCACTCTCTTAAATAAGCTTAGGAAATGATTGGGAGGTCCAATAAATTATATATACGTGCAGAATCAAAATAAAGCTTATTAATTAATTTCACACGTCACATGGTACAAATTATATACATATATATATATATGATACTTGTTTATTTAATTAATGTGTACTGATTAAGTGAGGAGGATAATTAGATATATAGCACAAGAAGAGGACAAACCTCATGTGTTTGGCTGAAGACAGAGCGCAAGACAGAGACAACATCGGTGCCATGGGTGAAATGTTCAAGCCCAAGTATCCCTTTGAGCTGTTGAAGGCACACCACTGTGGCTGCTCCTGCCATAAACCCTACTATCGTTGCATGTGATAAGAAGTCCACTATAAACCCTAGCCTGCATTATTTTCTCAATTAACCTTTATATTTACATAGATGAACTAAATTATTACAAATAAAATGTATTATGTGATACTCAAAATGATTAAAAATTTTATTGGTCCTTTATCTCCTTATCCGACAGTTTGGCCAGTGATAACAATGGATCAATCAAAATCTACAGATTCGTAGTAAGAGAGAAACTGTACAATTCCAATTTTGCTTTACAAAAGAAAGGATTGGTCATATGCAAATCTCAAGACAAAATTAAACAAAGACAAAAACTTCCAGCACATAGACAAGTACAAACTATTCCATTGAACATTTTTTTTTTTTTTGTTTCATTGTGAATTTAGTGCCTGTTTAACAAAATGACGTGAGTCTGATCCCTGTTGTGATACTACTAATTGTTGCACAGATTACCATCATGGAAAAAAAATAAACCAAATTTTAAATCCACTATGTATATTTAAACGGTGATCTCATATATATATATATATATATATATATATATATAAACTGACCTCAACAAGCCCAAGGAAGCTTCGAATACTCCGGCGAAGAATGTCGCTGTAAAAGCAAGGTGTAGATAAAGGGTTGGGTTCTCATTAGCGTCAACCTCATTTCCCAACATAGAAGCTGTGAGAAGTGAAGCCACGGCCACAGTCCCGACTGCCAAATCCCTTGAGCTCCCCATCAAGGCATAAACCAACGGTGGAACAAAGCTTGAATCTGCATTAATTTTTGAACACAAACCCATCAAATATAACCCAAAATATATGTACTAGATGTTTACTATATATTTATATGTGTTACTAGTAGTAGTAGTGGTCCTCACATAGGCCAAGAATTGGTGGCAAGTTGGCGAGCTTGGCATAGCTAATTCCCTGAGGGATGGCTAGGCTGGCGATGGTGATCCCGGCGATGAGATCAGATTTGAAGAAGTTAAGAGTATAACGTGGAGCCCATTCAAGGAATGGCAAGAAGTACTGGAGACCTAAAATGAATCTTCTGGAAGCTGGTTGATTCTTGAACTGACGCAGTGGGTCGTCAGGGAAGAAAGTCTCTTTGAGAGTGTACAGGAATGTTTTTATAAAGGGTTGAGGTGGTGGAATCTCTACCCGGTGGGTTCTCTCCACATTTTCCGACGGGTATACATAGTCGGTGTTCCCCATGATGTATATATATATATATGAAAAATATATGGAGGACTGGACTGGAATATGTGAACAAGACAACGTTTATATATGTATAGATGAAACTTTGATACACTCTCGTGAAATTATCAAATAGAGATGTCAAAGATAGAGGAAGTTTGTGTAGCAAATTAAGCTTTGATGTGGGTGAGAATATGAGTAGAAGAAGTTGGAGGTGAGCTGCGGAGTGTGATGACCATGGCTTTATATAAAGTGGGAGTACTGGGCAGGGGGATGGTGTGTGGGATTTTTTTTTTAAAAATTTATTTTTAAAAAAATGTTTGAGTGCTTGAAGGGACCCACCTGTATACAATTGAAGGAGGAGAGCGTCATGATGTGGGGATTTCAATTTTATTAGCTGCCCAACTCGTGCTTTATTTTTGTTCACTTATGAATTATACATATATGACTTTCATTCAGAGAAGGCAAAATCCTGGAAGCTCACGTATTTTAATTTTCATTTTCAAGAATGGATGCCGATGGCTTGGTGTGCCACTCTGGACATCAACTCGTGATGTGGTGGAGTCTTATTGGGTGGCTTAGTAGGAGGAGTAAAGAGGTCGACACGTGGTTGGTTCGAGGGTCATTGTGGCTGTTATGTTCTGGTATTAGAGCGAAAATAATCATTTGGAAGGTCAACAAATAGTCTTTGATAATCATAATAATATGATGATTTACATGCAAAAATGACTTGGCTAGCCTGACCTGACAATTATTGTCTCAACTCTTAACCAGTTTTGGCTCGAAACCAAATCAGAGTGCCCAACTTTGCCGCATATATTTCCATAGGAATACTCTGGTCAAACCATCAAAGTTGGCCGCGTTTTTGTTAAAATTCACTTTGAACTCTTATTGTCGCATACTTTGTTGATGAGGTAACAGCTTAGGTCATACATTTTACGTTCGATCACTTTCAACTCATGCATTATTATTATTATTATTATTATTATTTTATTTTTATTTTTTTGCTCTCTCGTCACAATTTCATTGCCTTTCAATAAAACATATATGCTCAGTTCTACTTCTACGGCTTGCTTAGTTTATTGCCCTCAAAGTTTGTACTAGACAACACTAATTATCTCTTAAATAATCTAAACTTAAAAAAAAAAAGTAAAAAAAATCACATACGCATGTACATCAGAATAAAGCTTTTTTTATACGAAAATATAAATGATGTCTTAAATTTTTATTAATTCAGAATTAAAAATTCAACATATCACTTATATTTTAACACTGTACTTCGTACATAAGACAATTTCTTCCACTACTCATACAAAATGAGACATATATTTCCATTAGTAATAAACAAAGCTAATGAAAAAGTTTCTATTTTCCCTTTGGAAATTAATTAACCTTTTGTGATAGAAATTTATCTTTTTATGTTAGCTCTTTATCTGCATGCCTTTATTTCCGTGATTTCTATTTTAGATTGTTTTCTAAATGTGAATAATTAAAAACAAGAAAGGAAAACACATAGACATTTTTGTTTTCTTTTATTTTTAAAATGGGAGAAAGCAAAAGCCTAATGACTTGGAAGACCGTTTATTATATTTATACGTAACGGAAACTTGAAACAGTTCGAGCTCTGAAGTATCATAAGATTAAGATGTTGACCATCTCTTTGTCTATCTTAAATCTCAAATCAATCAAATTTCTGTGTCAAACTTGAAACGCATATGCAATTGCATAACTGCTTAATTAGGCATAAAAGCTGTTGACTTTTCAATCCGACGTGTCCCGCCGACCATAATCCGTGACTCATCAGATTATCACCGGCACGTGTCACAAGCATATTAAATACTGATATAATATTCCGCCATTGCAATACCGAATGCTATCATTGTACTCGCACCGACCAACGACCACAATTGTATATCTTTTACAATTATACTAGAAACATTCTTTGGTTATAAGTTTGAGAATATATATATTTTACGAGGTAAAAAATTAATGTGTTTTTACTATAATTTCGATTCTAAAATTGAATGTCCCGAGAACATCCCGTGAGCAGTGGAATTGTCTTATTGAAGACAAATATATATATATATTTTTTTTTCCTCCGTTGCATGGTTAGACTCCAAACTTTGTCACCCTCATACTTTTTGATCAGCTACAGTGACGTATGAACTGCTCTATATATATATACATGCATGTATATGGGAGAAAACAAATTTAAATGTTAGAGACAGTAAACGTATATGTCACGGGTACAAGGCCTATATCCAATAAGACAAAGTAGGACAACTAATTAAGTATATAAATGTTACACCTAATTAAACATCCATCTATACTCAACTAAGGCCCATAGACTATATGATCCTTTTGAAGCTGCATCAAAATGGGATCACCGTAGGGATGTATTAGTCTCATAATTCGTAGATGGTGTATTTAATTATGGATGAATAATTGAAATGGATAAAGCTTAGCAAATAGTACAAATTAAGCCAGAAGAAAAATTGGTTTAGATGTCCTTCTGACAATATTATAAAATTTAGGGTTTATTTAAATAAATAAATAAATAACTAATAGTCAACTAGAAATATTTAATAAATTTGTTTTTGGACTTATAAACTCTGTTTGCAAACAAGGGCGCGCTGTCATTTTGTTAGAATTAAAACAAAATAAAAAAAAAAAAAAAGAAAAATAAGGGGTATCTTGATCTATCTTTGTCAACAGTTTTCGAACATTCCAAAATTGTAACTGGCTGTATATGTTTTTGCCTCTAACTGGTCTTAAATAATTCTTAACTGTAACTTTTCTTTTATATATTTCTACTTTCCCGTACGAACACTGATCATGCATCACTATGGGACTATGGGGGGGGAGAGAGAGAGATAAAAAAAACCTACTAAGCTAGATAGAATTAATCTATTTAATTGTTACAAATAATTAATTGAGAATGCAAGCAGCTATAGACAGTGCTGTTACTAAGCTAGATAGAATTTCTATTTAATTGTTTTTAATTGAGAAAAGGCTATAAAGGAAAAACTGGGGCAAAAACCAGCCAAAAGCTTTAATCCTTTATGAACCCAAATCCAATCCGACTTAAATCGAATATGAAGATTCGTAGTCATGTTTACAGCATCATATATATATATATATATATATATATATTGTTTTGCTTTATTTTAGAAAGTGAAACATTTATTCTTTTAGTTTCTACTGGGTGGATCCAGAACTCACTTCCTAGCTATAGCTCCTGTTTCTAAACCTCAGTTTTTTTCTTCACGTGTCTTTTTTTTTTTTTATGTCACAAAAAATAAAAAAAGATGAAGAAAGAAAGTAAGAATTTGTTCTTCTTAATTAGTGCTCTGTGACTTGTGTCGTTCTCTTCTTCTTTTTGCTGTTCTTTTTCCAATTTAATTTTACATTTTCTTTTTTTTTTTTTGGTAAAACCCATTTTCATTTATTTCTATACAAAGTATATATTTTTTGTTTTCTTAAATTTTGAATTAGGGCACTACATGATTATATATATAATATAGACTATAGAGAGGGCTGTTGACCTTGAGACTGCCCAAAACCCATACGTATAAAATCACTTCAGCTGTGCGTACTGCCCTACGAATAAAGGGCTCCTCTGATCATATTTAACACATGCTAGCTTTTGGTGCCATTATTTTTTTTTTCTATTAAAGCCTGGAATATAGGGTTTTTATAGTCATACAGATTTAAAACACAATGCAAGAAGAAAAAATTATCAAAAATATAGAGACAATATTTAATTAAGATCTAATTTGCACCGAGAAGAAGTTAATGAGTTTGTAGAATACATTTATTTTTTTGTAAGATTAGTTGGTACTTACGGTTGGACTAATATGTCAATTTAGATTAAGATTAGTTATAAAATTTGATTCTTTTTATAAACGAGATTAGGATAGAAAATGACTAGAGACCAAAAAACTTATATATAAATAAATAAATAATTGGTAACATGTATAAACGTGCTAATTAAACTTGTCGAGTTGACAGTTTTACTGAGCTTAAAAATAATATTATTATAAAATTGTTAATCTATTTGGTCTTTCATTTTGAGGTCAGCTCCTATTTTTTCATTTTGTTACATTTATATGTGTGTTTAATCCGATCGACATAATTATATTATCAGCATGTATAGTAACAATCAAATGCAGTCTTTTTAGTTTATTTTTTCCCTTTTAACAAAAAAAAATTCTCATCATTGCATTATTGATGATTAATTAAATAATTATCCTAATTTGACTGTCTATATATATATATATAATTAAAGTAACTATAACTAAGAATTTCATAATTAAAAATCCCACTTAACATTAATATCTATGAGGCGTAGTGGTCTTTTTTCAACTAATATATAATTAAAGATATTTCCTCTCCCTTTCTGATTAAAAAGAAGGAAATTAGATGGAATCATAATTAGTTTTTGATTGGATAGTTACCACTTAATATATGCCAAATTATATATGACATTTCTCTTGAAAACAAAGATACATTAATGCACTACCATTGCAGAAACTTTTGGTCGGATAAAGACCTGTTCTAGTTAAAACCTTCCTGGACAAGAGATTATGGACGTACATTCATAAATATTAGTCAACTTTTGGTGAATCTATATGACTGCTTTCAATATTTCTTTTTGTTTTATATACGTGTTAATCTTTATAATATCCGAACTTTTTTGATCCAACAATTCCCAGGCGTCGTGATTATTATCTAAGTATATATATTTTTATACTACATAAACTACTCAATTACTCCTTGAAATTACACGTTTATTTGTCTAACAAAGTCTTTTACCCTTTTGTAATGCATGATTAGGGTACAATCAATCCAAGAAGATTGATTATCAAAACCAATATTATTTGTCAACCAATATGTAGTACTTTAAATATATATATATATATACACACAAGCAAATTTCTACATGCACCTGTATTGTAGGTGTCCGCTTATATATGGTCATGGGTAAACTATTAACTGAGAATAGCTCTCTGTTATCATTGAAGGTGTCCACAAGGATGCCTCCATTGGAGAGGAAACAGCACACCATTAATTGGTGATTGATTCTGTGGCCATATTACAGTTCCGTTGTTTAAAATATATTTTCCATTTTCTCAAGCTTCCCAAGTTTAAGGTACGGGGAAGTCAATACTATACATAAAGAATCGCTACATATATAATAATAATAATAATAATAATAATAATAATAATAATAATAATAATAATAATTAGGATATATTAGTGTCAACTTAGGGATATTAATAACTATCACATTTTTCAAGATTAATCCTTTTCTTTTGGTATCGGATATGAATATGATGGATGAAATAGAGAGGATTTATGCAAAACTAGTTCTATCCTTCATTCATTTTTGCTTGCAAAATAAATCCATCCACGAAAACTTAACGCATGCATTTTTCAATAGGATCATCCATTTTGACTGAAAGTGCCATAGGACTAGTTTACGTTGACCTGACGATGAAGATATTTGCATTAATGGTTGACTAGTTTAGCAATGGAAGCTTTGGGGGGCACATATGGAGGACACCATAAGTGAGGTCTCCATTTTATCTATAAAAGGTAAATGCGAGCGGGCAAAGAGAATCAAACTTTTAGGAAAATGCAGCATTGTTGGCCATAGATAATTCATCAGCAAGCATTGACCAATTGTCTGCTTAGAAGGCTTCAATCATCAAATATTTGTGGGATTTGGTGCCTGTTCTTGCTGAGACGGCATTCTGAGTGTTCACTGAAGCAGGACATGTGATTGTGAATCATGACCCCCCAATTCTAAAGTGGTAACCACTGTTATTTGCATAACAAATTTTATTGTAATTGAGCAGCATTTGCTGGCAGTTGAGGGTTAATTATTGGATTTGTAGGAATATACATTGTTTTAGGTAGCATATATATATAAAACCCACCTTTGCTTTGTTTTCGTCAGGTACTAACTTTCTAAAGTAGCTTGGCCCACGCATGTATTCACCAGCTCTAGTGAAACTTGAAAACTAATTAAAGAGAGGCTTGACAAGGACAATTGGAAATGATGGGGTGTGACCACAATTTCATTTTTGTGTGGAAGGCTTCGAACCTCAAAGATTAATTGTGGCTCTGATGCCATCCTTTTAATTTGCAATGTAGGTAGCCCCTGAATTTGATGGGTGAATTTGTTGGTGCGCATGCAAATGGTTTCTTTCTTAATCTGTCAAACTACTTTTAAATGGGATATACATAATCTCCAAAGCTACATATATATTAGATTCTTAGCAAGATGTGGTTTATCTTCAAAGATACGTATTACTACTTTTTAATGTTTTGTTTACCTTCTTTTTTTCTTTTTTTTTTTTTTGTGGTGATCTTATCCATTAATATAAACTATACATGCAGCATTATTGCCAAATCATAAAGACAGGAAATTAAAAGATATATATATATATACACACACACATATATAGAGGGATAATACAGAATATATAAATTAAAGGAGACATGGATCCTTGTAAATATACATTTGTTAATTAAATTGCAAAAAGGGGGTGTACGTACATGACCATATGATAGGAACTATTACTTTGGGGCTTTTAGCAAGCTTGGTGCAATGCCACATGCTCTTGCATTGTCTTGAACCACTATATATTTATATTCGCAAAAGAAGATGCTAACTCTCTTGTCTTTCTCATGCATACCAAAAACACTTTATATGAATCATATTCAATTTTTTTTTCCTAATTTCCCTTATGTGGGGGTGGTCCAAAAATGAAAGCTATGCTAGTGGGATCTTCTGAGGATGTTATTGATTCCTTTAACCACACAAATCACACATCGAACTTGACCCCATTTCCTAACTTATCACCACTGTTTCATACACGCCATTTCCATATGCCCAAGTGTGTTCATCTGTGATCCGGCTTTGCTGTATTTTGAAAAGTGGTTGATGGTACAGTTTTGATATCTTCTTTGGCAATTGATGATGCATTTTAAGTTTTAATCATAGTTAAGAATAGTAAAACACATAAGGAAATTTCATGAAGGTGAACGAATTGTAGGAGTAGGAGAATTATGTGGGAAAAAGGATTGATATGTACTTGCAATGTCGTAATTAATTCACTTGTTTATGCCTAATACAATTGGGAAAGAAAAAATGAAGAAGAAGAAGAAGAAGAAAGAAAAGAAATAAAGAAATGGGCTCAGCATAATAATATTATTCTGATATATGTTGGGCTGGATATGCTCCAATCCCAACGTAGTTCCTTTGAGGCCTAATGGGCTCAGCTTTCTCTGTTGGACGTATTTGGATGATTGTTTCGGCTACAGTCAAGTGGGCTTTGCTTTGAGTCCACCACAGTTTATGATTCAATATTTGGTCACGTCAGGTCAATTCTGCCAGATTAAAAGTCCATGACTTCCACAAAGGCTTCGTGAATTTTACTTTATTTTTTATTTTTTAAAAAGACATTCGAATTATTCAGTATATTGTTTTAAAAATGAATATATTTTTAATACAAATTATTTTGATGCGGCATTGCGTAGTGATAAATAAATAAATTATCGTCCATAAAGTCTTTGTTGACTATAAGATAAATTAATGGGATTTACTTTCTTTATGTGGGTTGATGTGTGGGTTAATTTGGCTGACCATAGACTGTAATATTAATAAATATTATGCACAGGGTTTGATTTCCTTATGTGACACTATAATTGTATCAGTATATTATTAACCCAAAAAATAATAATAATTGTATGTGTATATTGGTGCTTAATATGGATCTGCCCGTGACAACTTAAATTACAGAGTGCCTTTAATTTGAGAGCGGCAACAACATAACGGTTGTATTGTATTTCATCATTGAACGTGGGTCCACTAAGTAAAACAGGGCTGAGGCCAGGAGGGGGTGTTTGCTTTCAATTTACGAAAAAAATAAAAATAAAAATATAAATATTTAAAGGGAAAAAGAAAAAAAAGCCCATAATTTAGATGTAAAAATTAGATGAAAAGGATGAGTGATGCACGTGAAAAGTTGTTAATAATTGAATTTTGGTTAACAAAAATAGAAGATAGGAAGTCCCAACCACCGGGCAGATACTGGATCTCCATTTTGCCCAATAAGTCAATGCTTTGCTTTGGATGATTGCATATTTCAATCACAACCAAACCCCCAAAATAAAATAAATAAATAAAATAAATAAAAAGCTCCCACTTGTAATTTGATTAATTAAGCTGATAAATCGTTCTCAATGAGATATTAGCGGTTTGTAATTACTTGGAAAAGATGATTAATTTCCTTTTTAATTCATATTATTTTTTTTTCGTGGAATTTGTATTTGGCGCTTTGGAAAAAAGACAGGAAAAGACAAAAGGAATAATAATAGAAAAAAAAAAGCCGGTGAAGGTGGAGCGGAAGGGAACACAGAATCAAATAGTAGGACTGCGGGTAGAGGAGTGGACCCCTTCGCTTCACCCGTGCACAGCCTTCCCTTTCAGGAATCTTTTCGAACTACTCTCTCTCTCTCTCTGCATTTTTTTGAACTTTGAATTCTTGGGTTGCTTTCTTTCTAATTCTTTGCCGCTTTCTTTGTTATCGTGGGAAAATAAAGTAATGGAGTGACACAGAGATAGGTGAAGAGGCTTTATCTTCGTCTTCCTAGTGTTGTCTCTAAGCTAATGCTTGCTAAAATTTTCACTCTTTTCGTTCCAAGAAGCTTAAGCTTAGCTGAAGATCTACCTGTTTAGTTATTTCTCTTCAAATTTCAGGTGCTGCTTCTCTTTTTCTCTAGTTTTCTTTTTTCTTTTTTATTTCCTATAATTTTTTTTTTTTATTTCGTAGTTTTGGTTACCCGGTAAATTTCTACTTCTCTCCAGCTTGTTTCTGCTTTTGGGTTTATGGTTGTTTCGCTTTGTTTTTCTTCAGCCATATTTTACTGCTTTTCTGAGGTTTCATTTGTTTGATATCTATTGCTTTCTGTTTGTATATAAGATTTTGTAGTATAAATTATTAGAGTACGTATGTCTCTATGTTTTTTCTTGTCGGCTTCTCTTTTTATTTTGTTTGAAGTTGTAGATATTTGAATTTCTTTTGTTTTTAGTCTGATTTACCTA
This sequence comes from Rhamnella rubrinervis, assembly GCA_007844105.2. NCBI lineage: Eukaryota > Viridiplantae > Streptophyta > Magnoliopsida > Rosales > Rhamnaceae > Rhamnella > Rhamnella rubrinervis. The sequence goes on along the minus strand of CM017575.2, from coordinate 15,101,407 downwards.
TTATATTTAGTACCTTGGTTTTAGGTTTTAGGGAGTGATCATATTCCAAAGAAAGGTTACTAATTTTATCCTACATTAGACCCAGTGGATTCATTGCCTTGCTGTTTGGTACAGTAAATACTCCTTTTTTTTCATTCTTTGTTTACCGACTTTTCAAATAACCCCAGTAGAAGTGTGGTGGACTCTTGTCGGAAAGACATATCCGTGGAGGCGGCTTACAATTGTATGTATTTGAGAAGTTCAAATTGGGAAAATTATTCCCTTCCTATGGTTCTTTTGGGTTGTATACACGTGTATGTTTCATTTTTTCGTTATTAAACAAGCTTCAGAACTCTTGAGCCTCATATAATTAATACTTTCTGGACAACCTCTTACAACCCAGGTTTTAGAACACTCATATTTGTTTAAGGCATGCATGCATTGAGTGCATATATTTTGTAAGTACACGCTTTTTTTAGTTGTCCATTTTAAGTTAATGGTATACATAGCCTCGTCAACAAGGTCCTTATCTAGTTACAAGCCCATACAACTAGACTTTTGACACTGTTGCAGAAAGTTTCACATATATTTAGCATTTATCTTACTCCTTGGATTAGTTGCATTCCTATCTTGGTCTGTATAATATCCTTCATGTATTAAAATTGTCTTGTGACTCTTTTTAGGTATAAAACACTGAGAAAGGAGGGTATTAGAAAGTTAGGATGGAGCAGTATGAAATTCTGGAGCAGATTGGGAAAGGCTCTTTTGGTTCTGCACTTCTTGTAAGGCATAAGCATGAAAAAAAGAAGTGAGTACCCTTCCAATGTACATTTATAAGATACTAAGGTTTCCTATATCTATGTAACTGTTTCTCATCTTTCTTTCATGTGTTTACACCTTTTTCTTCTTTGCCTCCTCCATAGATATGTCTTGAAGAAGATCCGCCTTGCTCGCCAAACTGATAGAACCCGAAGATCTGCCCACCAAGAGGTCTCTATCTTTTTCGTTTTATGTTTTATTGTAACTTAAGACATGTAAAATGCCAAAAAGTAGTAACTTTGAGGTCATTTTTTTTTTCCCTAGAAAAAATGAAAACATGGAATTTGATGTATCATGATGGTGATTAAATTGGAGTTCATTTTATAAATTAGATTCTGAATTGTTGTCTTTCTTCATTATGTTGCAGATGGAGCTTATATCTAAAGTAAGGAATCCATTTATTGTAGAGTACAAAGATTCGTGGGTGGAAAAGGTCAGCATATTTTTATTTATCAATTGTTATGACTCCATTAATTACAATGAATTCATAATCCATTTATCTGTCTGTTTCCACAATTAACAGTATGTTCCTTTGACTTCTAGGGTTGTTTTGTATGCATCGTTATAGGATATTGTGAAGGGGGAGACATGTAAGTCATTTTCATGCTTAAATCACTTATTTATTACCTTCAAAATGTCCGACTCCATGAGTACTATTTGCTTCCACTACCTTTGTGATCTTTGCTTCCTACTTTTTATTTTTATACAGGGCAGAAGCTATAAAAAAGGCCAATGGTGTTTATTTTCCTGAAGAGGTTGTTGTCTTGTGGCCAAGTTTTGGCTAGGGATATTAATTTCTTGCTAATATGCATTACTTACTTTAATTCCTGGTAGTTAAAAGTAATTTCTCTTCATAATTGAAACTGAATATGTGCAGAAACTTTGTAAATGGCTAGTTCAACTTCTGATGGCGCTTGATTATTTGCATGCTAGCCATATTCTTCATCGTGATGTCAAGGTCAGTGGGGTTTATTAGACCTTTATTAGAGTATATGTGTGAAATTCTAGAATTTGCACTGACGGTGTTTCTAAATTGCTTCAGTGTTCAAATATATTTTTGACAAGGGATCGAGACATACGCTTAGGTAAAACATTGTTGTTTTTGTGTCCGTTGTTGGTGATTGACATTACTCATCATTCAATCTTACCTTAGTTATAGTGCTCTAATTTTGTCAAGAATTCTATGTTAAAACAGTAATGAGTTTGTTTAATTCATTTTGGATTCAGGTGATTTTGGTCTTGCGAAAATGCTGACTTCTGATGATCTTGCCTCCTCTGTGAGTGATACATCTTGCAAATACGATCATTTCTTTTCCTTTGTTTTCCTCCTCCATTTTCTGCCTGATCTAATTACAATTCCTACTTCATAAGCAGGTTGTGGGAACTCCTAGTTATATGTGCCCTGAACTTCTTGCTGATATACCTTATGGTTCGAAGTCTGACATCTGGTCTTTAGGTGGTTTTGTCTCCCCTTTTTCTTCAGAACCTCAAACATCATTGTTGGCTTAAGCATCATATATTGCTGCTGGCTGGCTCTTCAACTTATTTACAAATGAATTTTCTTTTTCAGGATGTTGTATATATGAAATGGCTGCTCATAAGCCTGCATTTAAAGCTTTTGTAAGTGGCTGAATTGCTGTTAGTAAATTATGAATTGTATAGTTGCTTTGCTATATCATTTTTTTTAAGAAGGGGAATTTCATGGGTTGCATTACGGACTACAGAGAATCTAGTTCTGTGATTATCTTAGATTGTGCCTGAAAACAGGTTCTCTGCAACCTAAATTGGTATAACAATGAATTACTAGCTATTGTTGAAACCCTAGTGATTAGTTCAACAAAAAATGAGGTAGCAGTATGCTATAAAGTAAGTGCAGAGTAGTTTAAGATATGAGTACAGCATTTACTTCAATTCTCTGGATATTACAGCTCTTATTTATAGATGTTATCTGCACATTCACATCTTGTTTTGATCCAACATACTTGTGCTCATTATAATTATTGCATTGTCATTTTTCTTGAGCAGGATATGCAAGCTCTGATTAACAAAATAAATAAGTCTATAGTGGCCCCGCTTCCAACCATGTACTCTGGTGCATTGTGCGTCCACTTTCCTTTTCATTTCCTTCAGAGTCTCTTGATCGTATTGCAATTAGAAAATATGATGATCAACATGAATTATTGTTTCAGAAATCTTTACCTGCTTGATTTGCAGAAGTAAATTTTGATTTTTATGATGGATTTCATTAAAGTTATGTAATTTCCCTTTGCAGTCGAAGTCTCATGAAAAGCATGTTGCGTAAAAATCCAGAATTTAGGCCAAGTGTAAGTTCTTTTTATTTGTTTTGATTTTGTTGAACATATTTGCTTATCTAAATACATAGAGGAAGTAGCTCATGAGTACTGTTGTTTCAATATAGTACCTAGACTTGGAAACTTTGTTATTGCTAGAAATGGTCCTTGTCTTTGTGAATTTGTTCACCTGAGTACAGTGTAACTCTCTTTTCCCAGGCTGCTGAGTTGCTCAGTCATCCACATCTCCGTCCCTATATCCTTAAAATTCATCTAAAATTAAATAGCCCTCGACGAAATACATTTCCAATTGAATGGTCTGAGTCCAACTACATAAAGAAAACAAGGTTTTTGGAGCCGGAAGATGTTTCCATTCATACTATCAGGGAGAAAAGGCGGTCATTCAGCAATGACAGGACCTTAAATCCAACTATATCTGGAACTGAACAAGACTCGCCATGTTTAACCAAGAGGGCGCAGGAATTCCCAAGTTGTCTGCATCATAAGTTTGCAGAACTGTCAATCAGCAGTGTTGAAGAATATGATGCTGAGAAGTCAGTGACCACAAAATATTCAACTGTTGCCAAAACCCCAAGACTGACAGCAGCCAAAGCTTCTGTTACTCCTAGGAGACATATTACACCATCCAAAATTTGTCATGTTGGCTCAAAACGTGATTCAGTAAGTCTATACATGATGGTTGATTTAGCATCTTCACTCTTGCATTACTATTTACTTTTGCAATTACTGTCTGGTAAAATCTTTGAATAGATACTTCAGTGGTCAACTTATTTAACCATATTCTCGAATTTGTAGCTTCCTATTTCACATACTCCAGCACAAAAATCTTCCCACATATCAAGAAGAGCATCTCTTCCGCTTTCAACAAGAGCAGCTGCTTCAGAAACTCGTTGCAGAAACAAAATTGGTCTCCTTGGCAGCATCGAGTCTCCAGATGTCTCTGTCAATGCCCCACGGATCGACAAGATTGCTGAATTCCCCTTAGCATCTTCCGAAGACCCTCTCTTTCCCATCCGCAAAACTTCATCAACATCTGAACGATGCTCATCTTCTCCACCAGTCAGTGTTGACCGCTCAATAACAATGGACAAGTGCATGGTGCAGGTGGTAGAAAGAGTATCTTCCAGACCCTGTTTCGTGGAAGACACAAGCCATGCAGCTCCAAGAAATGGCAGTGAGTCTTCTGAGCATAATCCTACGACCGGAGGAGTATCGAATCGGTCATCTTGGGAGTCACAACAACAGCGGCGGTTCGACACATCGTCGTACCAGCAACGTGCAGAGGCATTAGAAGGGCTGTTAGAATTCAGTGCACGTCTCTTGCAACAAGAAAGGTTTGAAGAGCTTGGGGTGCTGTTGAAGCCATTTGGACCGGAGAAGGTATCTCCCAGGGAAACCGCAATTTGGTTGACTAAAAGCTTCAAGGAGACTGCTGTTTAGAGGAAAACCAATTCTATATGATAGTTGTGATTGTTCAAACCAAACGTTGTACATGTTCAAGGCTTTGTAAAATCCTCTTTTATACTCAGGAGGAGTACTGGGAATTGGTTAAGTTATTCTCATAACTCGTTCTTTGGAAATTGGAAACACAGCCGTTTACTGGTTTCACACGTCAATCAATTGTCAACATTTTATTTGCGGTTTCTACTTCTGCAGTTCTACTTCTCTCTCTCTCTCTCTCTCTTTTTTGCGTTATTTATTTTTTCTTCCGTCGTATTGTCTCGCCGTTTGAATTGGGTACGACCTAGAAGTAACAACTTGGGCCGAAGTCCGACAGGAAGCTGGCTTTATTTCCTGTAAACAAGGCTTCTACACCAAATACGGGAAAACCCAAAACACGAACATGAAAGAAGACGTTGAAGTCGTGGATCTGTACGACCTCCGATATTCGGATCTCGTGCTCTTGTCGTCGGGCCAAGTTGCATCGTCGTCGTCGTCGGAAGAGCTCGACAGGCTGGATTTAGTGAGAAGACAGATAATGGAAGCTCTAGGGCCAGCGGGCCCAGGCCTGTTGGCTATCAGTGGCGTTCCCAACGCCTCTGCTCTCCGCCGGCACCTTCCACTTGCTCGCAAGCTTACTTTTCTGGACGCCGACCATCGCAAACGCATTCTCAAGGTAATCTCCTCTTGCCGTTCCGGCCAAGCCATGAATTTTCATTAGGGTTAGCAGTAAAAGTACGAACTTTTAAGGATTTTCTGTAATGGGTTTGAATGGTTGTTTGTGTTAAAGGGGCACAACTTGGGTAGCGATGTTCCTTTGAAGAATCCTGGTAGAAGTGTGTCGTCTTTTGCAATGCAACTGAGCTATGCCTATGCATTTGAGAAACATACCCTTTTGAATTCAGAGGATAAAGATCTTCGTCACATTGATAGTGACAAGGCAACAGAATTACAGGATAATGAATATACGAATCTGGGAAATAACTTAAAGGAGTTGGGTTTTTGCATGATGGAGCTGGGACGACTCCTTGCACGAGTATGTGACAGTGTCATGGGTGGCCAAGAGATGGAGCAGAGCCTATTAGAATCCTGCACGGCAAAGGGGCGTCTCATACATTATCATTCAGCGTTAGATGGCCAGCTTCTAAAACAAGCGGCAAGGAAAAAAGGTGGAATCTCCAAAAGTGGTCGGAAGCAGTCCATTGCAGACCATACGAAGTTGACAGGAGGCTCTGGTGAAGTTGGACCGTGTAGCAGCATTCATTCTAATCTGTGGCAGCAGTGGCACTATGATTATGGGATTTTCACTGTTTTGACAGCTCCTTTGTTTCTCCAACAATGGTGTCCACAAGCAGGGGAAGAAGATAGATTTGAAGATTGTCGTTTTGAGGAATGTAGTGGTTACCCCAGCGGCCACACATATTTGCAAATATTTGATCCCAACAAGAACATTATTCTCATGGTGAAAACCTCTCCTGAAACCTTTATTGTTCAGGTGGGCGAATCAGCGGAAATTCTATCTAAAGGGAAGGTGCGGGCAGCCCTTCACTCTGTTGGAAAACCTGGAGATTTTGAGAATTTGAGCAGAGAAACTTTTGTGGTCTTTTTACAGCCAGCATGGAACAAAGTCTTCTCCATGTCAGATTATCCCATGAAACACATCAGTTCAGGCGATCAGTGTCTGTCTCTTGAATCTAGTGAGGAGAAGAAACGCATTGCTGAGCAAGATTTCCAGAAAATAGTTCCTCCATTAACATCGCGGCTGAAGGATGGCATGACTTTTGCGGAGTTCTCACGTGAAACCACTAAGCAATACTATGGTGGCAGTGGATTGCAATCTAATAGATAAACTGATTCTTGGATTTAATCTGTATGCTGCAAAGTGTTAATGAAATGACTCAATTTTTTAATCTCATAATATGGATACGAATGTTTTGTTTTTCATAATATTGACATTATTCTGGCTGTTTATTATTGACTTCTTTGAGCTATATTGATCTGTAAGATAAAGTTTACAACAATTGAAAGTCAAACCTTTTCTCATTTTTTAGTTGCTTTAATAAACTTTGCTGCGCTGTGCTGTTTAGTGTGGATGTTGCTCTTGTACTTCCAATGGAGTTAGACTTTCAATCATGGTGATCTAAGAATCTAAAATCATTTCTGCCTGGTGTTGTAGGACTTGAAAATCATCCTCTAGCCTCTTTCCACAATCTCAAGAAATTAAGAGTGAAGAACTACTTTGCCCGAGCTAAGGCTGAAATACCCTGTAAATGCACTAGACAAGTTTTCTCTGTGCCAGTTAATCTTCAGTTTTCATTTTTAAACCGTAAAATCAATTTACTACAAAAGCAATACAAAAAGATGATTGGAGGAAACCAAAAAAGTAAAAACACAAAAAATGAAATGTCAAGCAGCGATTACCTAGTAAACCAGCTTTATATTACAAACCCTACACCACGTGTGCAATTAATTGTGAAGAGCTGTGCATGTTACAATTATCTTTGTTAAATCCTGCTTCAATCATATATTATTTGATTATTCTTTGAAACTTTGAGTTACAAAGACTGAGTAGAACTAGAATCCTTTGAGAGAGAGAGAGCATCCATTTGATACACAAAGCGTGCAAAACCTAATCTCCTTTGTCATTTTGCATCATGGATAACATGTTCTTTTTCTGCATAAAAATCCCATAATGCATTTGGCACACAGAGCGTGCAACGTTGCCTTTACAGTACATTTTGCATAATGCATTATCCTATTCTTTTGTGCATCAAAAACCCATTTGTGGATTTGCCACACAAAGCGTGCAACGTAGCTTTACTGTCATTTTGCATGATTAATATCTTTTGTATCAGCAAATTCAGCATCAGAAACAAAATACTTATTGCATATCTATGCTTTACATAATCACTGTCCTACATATCACTGTCATTTTATCTCAAATGCAACTTGCATTTAATGCAAGGAATAACAAAAGATAGATGCAAAAAATTTCGAATTGAAATGGAAAACGATGGATGGGAGAATGAGGCAGAAGGAATAAAGGTCGTCTCATGGGTCAATAGTCATGGGCTAAGAAACAAAAGCCTTAAAACTCAAAAAGAGAAAGGCTGTCTCTCACATTTCGTCTTCTTTGATCTTTTGGTCTGAGAAACTATGTAAAAGAGATGTGCTTACAGGATGAAAGACCTGAGCAGGGAGATGATGACGTGTGCAGGCACGCGTATTTTAGCATAAGTCCCTCTCTAACCCGCAGCTTTGTGTCCAAAACTGTAGGGGAAAAAAATATGCTTTCAGATAAATTTGTCTGGACCTTCATACTTGTCGGCCTTGGACGTTGCCAAGACCTTAAAACACACTCAGTTGAGTCACCGTAACACCATACAAGCCATCTCTCACTTCTTATGTGACACTGCAAGGAGGTCCCTATCTTGAGAAGTGGACCAAAATTACTATATTTTTAATGGCCAACGAAAAACTCAGAAAATGGAAGCTTCAAAACTAGTGGAAGTGAATTTTTACCCAAAATAATAATAATAATAATAATAATAACTAGAGGAAGTGAATGAAGCAATGTTGCTCAGGCGAAGAGGTATTTGGTCACATATCATCATGTCCTTTCCAAACTACATTTGGAGGAGCAAGAGTACAATCTTGAGTCGTCAATTCAATTGAGCTCTTGTTTATTATTGTACTAACTCAAACTCATCAACTCCTCATAGATGACATTGTGAAAACACAGAGCTATTGCCCATTGTGCCATGCTGATTTGAAATTTCACAACCATTATGATTCATTTGCATTATAAGAGAAATGTCATTAGATTTCAATTATGGCATATTGATATTATTTTTGTGATGATAAATCCAACAACCATAATGTCGCAAAATTCAATGATGCAATGTAACATTGATTTGTTTCACAAATGACTATTATTTACATAGAGCTCACGTGACATGCATACTGTAAGCTCGGTGCTTGAGGCTTTAAGCCAGATTAAACATCAGTAATTACTTTACAAGTTTTGATGAAAGCTAATAAAACATCTTGTGGGCCTAATGGCCTTTTCCACATAGCAGCGCAAAGGTACACTACCACATGTCATTTGACCAAGGCCAGAGCTCTCCTTTATTTACTGTTGACCACCCTTTGCTATATACGTCCGAATCCAAAGTGACCCCAAAACCTTAACTCGCATATTCATAAAAATTGGAGCTCACCACCTTCCTTCAAAATTCAAAACCACTCCACACCATCTTTAGACTTTACCACCATTCACTTTCATGGAAGAGACATTGCCTCTGAAATTCTCCCGTCGGCCTGAGTGCAGCCCCGCCAGCGTTACGCATCTGCCGGAGAGCCCAAGAGCTCCCATGGAGTTTCTTTCGAGGTCGTGGAGTGCTTCTGCTCTTGAAGTCTCCAAAGCTCTGGCTCCTCCCAACCCTCACCATTCTTCTTCATGCATAGGTTCCAAGTCAGCAAACAGCTCCTCTTCTTGTACCACAGCTTCTATACCTGAAGATATCTCTGGGGAGTCAGAGGAGCTCCCAACGCTGTCTGGGAATCAGTTCTCCTTTGCTTCCTCAGTTACTTCTCAGCTCGTGCTCGACCGTATAATGTCACAGTCCATGAGAGAGGTGTTTGATATTTTTATTGTTTAATAAATTTGATCTTCTGTTTGATTCTTGTGCTTTCATGTATGTTTTTGATTTTATCTTAAGCTTTTGTCTTTGGTTTGAAGTGTAATAATATGTCCAATGTGTGTTTTACAGGAAGTATCGCCATTAACGTCCGGGAGGCTCTCACACAGCAGCGGACCTCTAAATGGTGGTTCTCTGACGGAAACAGACAGCCCCCCAGTATCTCCCTCTGAAGAATTCGACGACGTCGTTAAGGTCTTCCACTGTTATTCTACACTCATTTTTAATGTGGAAAAAACAATAGTTAAAAGGAAAATAAATCCCTTTATTATTTCCACAGGCAGTAAGCAGAGCAGCTCTGTCTCAACTTTCTCTGTCTCTGTCTGCTACTGCCACCCATATATACACCATCTGATGCTATTGCTTTATTTTTTTTTCACCAAAAATAATAATAATCTCTGTGTTTAATCTATGTGCTACTTTTTTTTTAAGAAAAGAAATATTATTGCCAGCAAGCACAAATAACAGAGCGATGCTTTGTCTCTCCTTTCAAGAAAACCTATTCTATCTTTTGAAGCTGTCTTATCAACCAAGGCTCACTGTTCTCATATTCACAAAAAAAAAGCTCACTATTCTCAAGCCAAAATGATAAAATAAGAATATTAGTGACTTATTTGGGGTTAAAAAAATAGGAAGGAACAGAACATGGGTGGCAGTTAGATTACGCTTGCTTTGTCCCCTGATTTGGCTGAAGCACGCAAGCTCAGGTTCTGTCTCTTTGGATTGAATGAACTTTTAAAGATTAGCTCATCAGCAAGAACTGGGAGTTGGGTAGTTTAGAATGGTAGAGTGAGAAAAGGGTAACGAAGCTATTTTCTGAAACGTCTTTCCTGTTTTCCTTACGTGCATGTTAAGCAATCATGTAAATTTTAAAGCCGTCTATTTCACTCCAACAGAAAAAGAAGTAAAATCAAAGAAAACAATTCTTGCCCTGATTATTATTTGAAACGTTAATTTAGATTTCTTGGCATCTAAAGCCTCTATCTATTTGAGTTATAAGTGTTGGTTTTTATTTGCACATTTGCAGTACTTCCGTTCCAACAACACCATACAGCCTCTATTCACTGGCGGACGCACCAGCGCTGGCAGTGTCAATGCCACCCCTGCAGGAGGAACCAAGACTGTAGGGAGGTGGTTGAAAGAGAGGAAGGAGAAGAAGAAAGAAGAAACGAGAACCCACAATGCTCAGGTCCATGCCGCAGTCTCAGTTGCTGCTGTAGCAGCTGCTGTGGCCGCCATTGCTGCAGCCACTGCCGCTTCCTCGGCATCAGGAAAAAATGAACAATCAGCCAAAACAGACACGGCCGTAGCTTCTGCCGCAACGCTAGTAGCTGCACAGTGCGCAGAGGCTGCTGAAGCTATGGGAGCAGATCATGACCACCTTGCTTCTGTGGTCAACTCTGCTGTTAATGTCCGCTCTCACGATGATATCATAACTCTCACCGCCGCAGCAGCTACAGGTACAGTACTTTATTAGTAAACTTTCTCTTTGAACTACATAACTCTCGTCTATTGAATTGGTAGATGAAAATGAATTGTTTATATGAAGGATTCACTTTACATAAACCATATTATTTGCCTCCACCATTCAACGAGTGAATAAAATAAATTGATTTAAAGGTAGCTAAAGGTACATTAGGCTAATGGAGGAAAGAGACTGAATTAATATATGAATAGAAACCCTACTCTATATAGTCTAGAGATAGAAATCTTTTGTCACCGACTTCATGGGAGGGTTGGAAATATAACAAGGCCTCAAAAGATGAAAAAGTAAATAAACTATTGACGTGCAGCTTTACGAGGAGCAGCAACATTCAAGGCAAGGGCAATGAAAGAAGTGTGGAATATTGCGGCGGTGATACCAGTTGAAAAGGGAATGGGACTCGGGGTTTGTGGCAAAGGCAATAACAGTCACCCTAATGGCAGCTTTAGCGGCGAGCTATGCCCCGCAGATAATTTTCCTGACATTCTAGCCAGGGGCAGTGAACTCCTCAAACGCACTCGCAAAGGTAATACATATACATTCCTCCACTTATTACTCTGTTAAACCTGTGGGGGAACAGTAACACATAACTGATATGTTAAATACGACATGGTTGACAGGTGATTTGCATTGGAAAATAGTGTCTGTTTATATCCATCGAACAGGCCAAGTGAGATTTCTATCATTCTATATTAACAAATACAGCCTTTATGCGTATATATATATATATATATATATCCTGTTTCTCTAATCTTATTCTTTTCCATTTTCCTTTTTTAACTTTCGATTCTTACGTAGGTAATGCTGAAAATGAAAAGCAGACATGTTGCTGGGACGATCACAAAAAAGAAAAAGAGTAAGCCGCTATAGTCCATCGCAGTTGAAATATATGCGGAATTTTCAAATGTTTTTTTAAGCCGTGTTGAACTGTTTATAACATGTTAATTTGGGAGTGCAGATGTAGTGTTAGAAGTGTACAAGGATATGGCAGCATGGCCAGGAAGGCACCTATTCAATGGTGGAGAGCAACGTTACTATTTTGGATTGAAAACAGAGACGAGAGGGATTGTAGAGTTCGAGTGCAAGAACCAGAGAGAATATGACTTATGGACTCAGGGAGTTTCTAGACTTCTCTCCATTATAGCTGAGAGAGAGAACAGGCGTTAAACTGGTTTTGTACGTACTGAATCACAAACATTAGATACTAGATTGTACTCTTTCCTAGTTACTAAGTCTGCCGTACGACTCAATAGGTTTCTTTCTAAATAAAGGGAAAAGGTTACGTGGTCGATTGGGATCTCAAGAGCCACTAAAAATAAAAGAGAGTAATAGGGGTCCAGATTGTTTAATGCTAAGAGTATAAGACCATATGACTCGTCTTTTATTGATTGATAAGAAAATTCAATATAATGGCTGAAGAAAATCGCAGATTAATTTGATAATATTTAGGATATTATGACTTGTAGAAAGAGTAATAGGACAGAACACTTCGATAACCAATCAAAGGACAGACAAGTCGTAGAAGCAGACTAAATATTTCGATGATTGGCAAGCCGTCCATTGAGAATACAATTACTTGCAACCAACAAAAATGTACTGATCCCTCCATCTATTTATCGGAAATGACAGAATCATAACTGTTGATCATATACAACTAGGGCATAGAAAAGGGGCAAAAATTCAAAAGGAACATAAAAGGAAAAGGGCAGATGAGCGGAAACAGAGACACGAGGAACGACCTTCTAGCTATCAGCAGCTCTGAAAACCGTCAACAGAGAGAGGAAGAGGTTGATAATGTCCAAATACAAGCAGATAGAGGCCCAAATGTATTCGTCGTAAGTATAGCGTTTAATCAAGTTGTCCGTATCATATATGATGTATCCACAGAATATGATTGACGCCACGCACCCATAGATCATCACAGAGATTCTACCCAGAGGAAAGAGCATCTACAACCAGATACCGAAATGGCAACCCAATAGTTAGAAACCCACATATGCAATAACCAAAGAGGATTCAACTAGTCAGGGGAAGATGTTAGCAAAGTAGAATGTACCTGAATTATAGCAAAAACCATAAGAACAAGCACAGCACCGAAGAGGAAGGGTCCAAGGAAGTTGAAATCATGGCCCCTCTTTGCCGCCCAAAATGTGTACAATGTAAGGCTCAGTACTACTACAGTAGTTAGAATTACAGACTCCAATATTACCTTCCCTGTCTCCAACAAATCACAAGTTACAGAATATCAGAGATATCATATTTCAAGATAGAATAATGGACTTGGATCAGATTCTTATGACTACATGCAGATCATAAAAAGTTTAGGATATATTAAAAAATGACAACTCCTCAACCAACTTGGCTCATCCCTTCTATCATCCTTGCTTTATGCACTTCAGTCCCAAATGGAGAAACTAATTGTGATAATGAGATCCTAGAAATTCGCAGATTTCAGCTCACACCTGATTGTGTTCATATTGAAACTAGTGTCTATTTCCTAATTTCCACAACATGTTATATAAAATATTTATAATAATGAATACCACCAAGTCCTCTCTACAGGTAAATCAGATACACCAATAATCACATCGTTCCACATTAAAGAAATCACCTCTCACTATAACAGTAAGTATATATAAAAAGTAAAAATGAAAATAAAAGTAAAAACTAGAATAAACTCACAGTGAACATCATCTTCGAATTCCATCAAAATACCATTTTGGATAATCTAACAAAAATCGAAATCCCTTGATAAACTACTGACATTTCGAACACAAATTGTACTCGGAAAAATAATAAAAATTAGAATCAATCGCCACAAATTGGCAATTTATCATTCCACAAATTCCCCTTTCTATATTAAAGACGACTAGTTTGGCATTTTCTTGACCAAATTGGAAATTTAGCATTATCTGGAAGACGATAGATTTCAGAAAAAGAAAAAGAAGTGAATCAAACTTACCGCTGGTATATGCACAAGTCAATCCAATCGCAAATGCAAGAGTGATTGTAAAAATCCCAAGGAGTAAGTAATTCACTGGATGCTTCTGGTGATAATAATACAACGGGCACAGCACTGGTAACAAGAAATCCCCCACACACCGATTCAAGAATAAATCCACCAAGACAAAAATTCACAAGAAAAATGACAACAATTCATAGAAAAGTTCACTTCACATACCGATGAAGGGCGTGATGATGAGGACGATGTAAAGAGCCAAGCCAGCACCAGTAGTAGTAAAGAAGTGGGCAATCGGACGGACAGAGACGACGATGGCTGCAACGGCTATGGTGACGAGCAATTGGAGAGACAAGATGGAATATATTTTCCGTATGAAAGCCCACCGGAGCTCAGGACTCTCCAGCATCATCGGGTACAACGGCCTCGCGCCGCTCTCGACGTCGGACTTCCCGAACTTTTGCGTCCACATCTTTGAAAGCTTTGCTGAAAAATCCAACACGAATGCGGAATAATTCCGGAAATATAGTTTGGGAAAGGTTCTTGACGGGAAAGTGAGGGAAAGTGCGAGAATATGCAGAGAATGCCGGGTGACAGACGAGGAAGGAAGAGGGAAGGAGGGGTATAAGAGCGTCTTGTTGGGAAATTTGAGAGACTTCGCGATGGATCGCGTACACGTGTGAAACAAGGCGGTTGAATGCACGCTTCACACGTGGAAGACGACCAACTTTCTGGACGTGTCCTGCCGTTGCCTTAGTTGCGAAGGGAATGGTGGTGTTTGGTTTTGATTTCCAAAAGCACATACTTTGCCACGGTGGATTCGCCTCCTTTCTTATTGTTCGTTGGAAAATTCTGGTAAAATATGTATTCTTATATTATTATTAGAATGGATAATATACGTAAATAAAAATATTAGTGTGGCATATATTATTTTAATAATATAGAAGTATACACTTCATAAGTATTAAAAAATTTATTGGTAAAATAAGTATCCCTGACACATCAGCATATCACCTTATCGGAAAAACGAAAAGAATTATTTATTTACTTATTATTTTTTTAAAAAAACACTGAATCTTAATATCACTTTTATTTTAACATTTTTTTTGGGTGGTACGATTATAGAGAGCCATAATCAAATTACGATTTAAAAGTTGTTTTAAGTTTTCGAATAACATTCTCATTTATTTAAACGTCATTACACAAGTTTCTATGTAAATATTTAGTATTTTGACGCCCCTTTGCGTTGTATTAATACTGGCTCCCTTTGAGTAAACTATATATATAGACACACAAACACAAAAAATAAAGCCAACTTTTGACGGACTGGTCTCATGTGTCTCCACAATTGAATGAGAACGCCAACTTTGCAGGCCCCCAATCCCAGTACAAGTACGTAGGTGGGCTACAATATTGTAATAGGGTTTGAAGCCCATTGGCACGTTCACTCCACGCATTCACTGCATCAACCAAACCAAACCGGATCTTATCTACCTAGCTCCATTCTATATCCTACAAAAAAAAGAGGAAAAAGGCTAACAATTAATAATATCAGCGAGCAGCAAGACCATATTCTATATAGGGATCCACAGAGCGAGCAAGAGAGGAAAATGTTCTAAGCCATGGCACTGTTGGAAGCTAAGGCTGTAGTGGTCTCAATACTAGTTCAAGCACTAGTAATACTAATTCATCCAAAAAAAGTACTAGTAATACTACTACTGTATCTGTTTTCCAAAAAGGAAATCATATTACAAGACTAGCAGCTTCAAACTGGAAACATCAAGCAGTAGTACCATTACTACTTCATCACCTCCCAAGCCATTGCTCATTGTCACGCCAGCCGCCCAAGGCACTTACCCTATATACCATGATATAATACAGAGGCATACCAAACTTAACCAAAAGGCAATTTGTAACCTTCATTGTTCTTGGAAATAGTACTTCATGTTACCCTTTTGAGGTATGTGCCATTTAAAAAAACTAGAAAACAAAATTTTAGTAAACAATGGAACAAACTTTAAATTTTCTTATTATTTCTAAAATTTGATAATACGTATTAGAACGTTGGGTGAGTGGATTTTTTTTTTTTTCGTATTTTATCTTTTTGTTAATAACTAACTACTGAATAACTTTAACCATTAGAAAAACATTTATCAGATCAACAGAACCACAAGAGGTTTGTAGATTTATATAGCAGCCTGGCATGCATATGACATATATGAATTTTTAGACCAACTGGTAGTGGTCTTAGGTTATGCAATTTAATATTATATATATACGACAACTAAAATTGTTTAGAAAATTAGAAATATTTGTGGAACAAACATAACCATTCTTTCCACGGGTCTTCGTGATCATCATACGTCACGTCACAACATAACAAATTGTGTTTAATTTCTACTAACTCAAACTATCTCAGTCTCGAAGATTGAATATTGCTCCAATTTTTTCATTGAATACTAGAGTAAAATTCCAATAGCGAGATATATATGTAACAATAATTTTGAATTAATGACACTCCAATGTATTAGATATACTCCTTCCCTCTTCAACCTAAAATTACATGTTCCATACGTACAGAATTGGTCTATACCCCCTTAACCCAAAATTCAATGCATTCCCAACACAGTAAATATTGATTCTCAATTTTTTTTTTCCTACGGGAATCTATTACTGAATGTGTATGTGTGTGTGTGTGTGTGTGTCTATATTTGCTGGAGAGTAGGAACAAACTAATAGCAAATTATTGAATCCAAAAGACAATTAACAACCTCCTTGATATCAATCGTGTACTAATTAAAGCTATATATATATATATATATATATATATATATATATATATATACACTTTCTCTTCTCAAAAGAAGAAATAATATGTTGTTTTTGCAGCTTTCCATTTAACTTAAGAATTATAAACAGTCTAATAAAGTAATAATAATAATCGTTGTGAAACATGTGTTACGCAAAATTCCAAAATTACTATGTACTCCAAGCATAAAATTGCGCCTTTTAGTAAGGTTTAAGTTTGTTAGACTTTATTAACTAAAAGCTAATAAAGCAAAATTAAAGAATTTATTTAAACATGAAGGAAATTAAAATATAGATATATGGAAGAATCCAGAAAAAAACTTGTGTAGAAATTTAAGCTAGCTGGCTAGCTACCACATTTATACACTGAGTACTCTTCACAGTCCTCACCGATAAATAGGCCTATAGATAGCAAGCAGAGTATTAGCAACATTCTAGCAGCTTACAGATCAAAGAGTGAAGAAATGGCAGCAGACATGATGAAGGACGAAAAAACTCTGTTCACATTGGCGATGAAAGGTGAATGGAAAGAAGTGTTGGAGATTTGCGAGCAGGATGTGAGAGCTCTGAAGCTCAAGATCACCAAGTCAGGTGCCACAGTACTGCAGGTAGCAGTCACTGAAAGTCAAGTTTACACAGTTCGAGCACTTTTGGCTCTGATTGTGGAAAAGAGTGAACACGAACTACTTAGACTTCAAAACAACGGAGGCTATACGGCTCTCCATCTGGCTGCGTCCATGGGGAGCGTGGTTATGTGCAGATGCATAGCCGAAATTGATCCCGCTTTGGTCGGTGTTCGTAACAAGAGTGGCGAAACTCCTCTCTTCTTGGCCGCTCTCCATGGAAAGTCTACAGTGTTCCTCTACCTAAACTCTCGCTGCAGCACTGAACTCGGCTATTCTTCTTCCAGGAGGAAGGACGGCGACACTTTTTTGCACTGTGCCATTGCTGGCGAGTACATGGGTACGTAGCGTGCATGCATGACTAGGACTACTATACGTATGTACTACAACAGCTTGTTTTTATGTACATTATTAATATAATGCATGCACTTGACAGGTTTGGCATATCAAATAATTGAAAAGTATCCAAACCTTGTTCATTCTGTGAATGAGAAAGGATACAGCCCTCTCCATGTTTTAGCCACTAAGCCTGCTTCTTTCAAAAGTGGTAATCATGATTTTGGACGGTTTAGAAGATTCGTTTATGATCACTGTAAGTTATCTACTCCATAATTAATTCATTTAATTAATTACCTCCACTTTAATATTTGTCTCAAATTAATTAAGCACATCATTTTTTCTTTATCGCTGTGAATTGTATTATCTGGAAGGTATATCTATAAATCAGCTGGAGTTCCCAGACGAAAAGGATATTGTTGATCCTGATCAAGGAACAGATGGTGCGTGTAGAGATCCAATTATGACCAGCATGCTAAGTTTTTTCATCTTCTTTTATTTAATTTATTTCAAATGGAAACGATACTCTATATAACCAATGAACTCGGATCATATATTTCTTTACCCGTCGCCTTTCCGATCCTCCAATTTAAGATTTGACATTTTAATTTGTTTCTCTTCTATTGGAATAAGGTGTCAAATTTTAATTAAGGACAGAGAATAAGTGATATCTGAGTTCATAATAATGTTCTTTATAATTTTAGGAATTATAAAAAATAAATCACAAAAAGAAAGGTTTAGAAGATATCGAGAACCCTGAAACATCAACAGAGCATGGTGATGTGCCTCCAATAGGTAATTGAGGATAGAGAATGAGATAAGTAATATCTGGGTTCATAATCACACTCTTTACATTTTCAGAGATTACAAAAAGCAAATCACAAAAAGAAAAAAGTTCAAAAGATATCGAGAACCCTGAAACATCAACAGAGCATGATGATATGCCTCCACCAGGTAATTTCTAGCAATTCCTACCCTTTTTTTTTTTTCTTTTTTAACGGTTAGTATCTTACATAAAAATTGTTGAAATTTTATGTTTTATATTTTTATTTAGGGAGGCAGCAACTTCAACCTAAACGTTCCATGTTTTGCGACTTTATTGTACTCTCATTCATGTCAATGTTTACCCTAGGTAAGGTCTCGAGCTATCCAAATACATATAATTAATTAATTATTAGTAAGACTATTATTTTGGATATATATATATATATATATATATATGCTGCTTCCTGATAAATTATTATCTAACGAATTGAAGGAACTAAGTGTACGATGATGCTAAATTCTTTCATTGAAGACATACGAGAAGTAAAAATGAAGCACAGATGGAGTATTGAAATCATGAAGGAACTTATAGAAAAGACTTCTATCTATGACTACGTAGACCCTGCAGGTCCCAATAAGAATCAGGATGAGCCATTGGATAAAGATGAAGATAACCCAAAAGAAGTCATCATAAAAGCCGGTAATTATATATATATATATAAAGATATACGTAATGCTAATATATTAACCTAATTCTTTAAATACAATTAGTAGTGATTGTGCATGCAAATATGTATGTATATCTTAGCTGAAGAGGAGGAGAAGAAAGGGCAAAAGGGATTATTAACAACCCGTGGAACAGTGGCAAGTGAAACAGCGATTCTAGTTGCAGCCAAAAATGGGATAATAGAAATAGTGGGCGCAATACTTACAAAATTTCCGGTGGCCATAAATGACAGAGACGCATCTAAGAAGAATATAGTGATATTGGCAGCAGAGAACAGGCGTGTGAGTTTATTTAACGTCTTGATCAAGAAAAATCTGTTGAGGGAAAGCATTGTTCGGAAAAGGGATGATCAAGGCAACAGTGCATTGCATGTAGCGGCAGTCTATGCTAAAGATAAAGTCTGGCCAATACCTGGTGCTGCTGCACAAATGCAGTGGGAAATCAAATGGTTCGAGGTAATTATATTGTTAACAAATTTCATTATCAACTTTGTATACATATCAAATCCACTTCTCATCAGCTTATACGCATATATGCATGCATATCAAGAAGGGTTAATTATTCATTGTGTGTGTATATATATATATATATATATATATATATAGCATGTGAAATCCTCCTTGCCAAGGATCTCATTCCGGCCCAACAACGAAGAGAAGACGCCGGAGGAAATGTTCACCGAAACACATGAGGAGCTTGTCACCCAAGGCGCCGACTGGCTCGTCAAAACCTCAGAATCGTGCTCGGTTGTGTCTGCTCTCATTGCTGGGGTTGCTTTTGCAACCTCCGCTTCCATCCCGGGCGGTGTCGAAGAGTCGACTGGGAAACCGAAGCTAGAAAAACACGCGGCTTTTGAAGTTTTCGCCATCTCGTCGTTGATCGCGCTGTGCTTATCGATCACCTCATTGACCATGTTCTTGTCCATCCTCACGTCTAGGTTCCAAGAGAGGGATTTTGCAAAAGACCTTCCCGGGAAGCTTCTGGTGGGCATGACGTCGCTTTTCATTTCCATAGGCGCCATGCTCGTTTCCTTTTCGTCTGGTCATTCTTTGGTGACGGAAGATAGATTCAGATACGCCGTCTTTCCTGTATATGCCGTGGCGTGTCTGCCCATTTCAATTTTCGCCGTTGCACAATTTCCTCTGTATGTTGATCTTATCCGAACTAATTTTAAGAGTCGGTTTGCTTACCAAGAGTAACTTACTTATGCTCGTAAGGAAAAAAACTTTTCACTACATCTTGTGATTGTAATGACGTGGCTACGTACTTTTATCCATAAGCTTTGCTTTTGTCAATGTTTGACTTTTCTGTCAACTATGGTGTATTAATTTTGAAACGTTAATTATATAATATTAAGAATTGTTTTTGGGTGAATTATATGATATTAAATACGTCGGTTGTTGTATCATTCCCTAACCTAGTTGTGATGCTTATGTTCCCTTTATACCACCATTTTTATTTAATACATTATTTATCAATTAATAACGTGATAATATATTATTTACTGACAAAAATAATATAATCTAACAGGAATAAATATATCCTCAATTAAGCAAATTATAATAGTTGGTAACAAAGGTGGGGCCTATCATTGTTTTTATATAAAAATGCATAGGGGTTCACTTCATTAATTAGATAATATTGAATGGTCAAGATTGAATGTAAGAAATCATTTTTTTTTTTTGGAAGGAAACAACCTCAAAGAATTTTAATAACTTTAAATGACATTAAATAAAAAAAGCCAACATAAACTGAAACATTGAAATTTGGAGAATTGCTTAGATAACTAATTAGGAGTAAAAACCTAAGTTGAACAAAAGGGCATTACTTATTATAACCTAGAACCCAATTTATTTTGCTTGTGAGTTATGTATTAACCCAATAACTTGGAAATCTTCTTTAATTAGCAGTTAGCCTTTATTTGGATCATGTATTAAAACATTGTTTTATGTTTTCCAAATAAAAAAGTAGTTAGTTTATATACGTGATCCAATTTACAACTTCTTACATCAGCCAAAATGTGCTTGAATTTCCATTAATTACCAGGATAACATACCTTGCTTTTGCCCTTCACAGGAAATTAGAGAAACGCTCCAAAAGAAAAATGGGATAAACATCCAAAATGTAGATTACTCAACACCAATTTGTGTGTGGTTTCTTTTTAGCCACCGAGAATACACAACTTTTACTTTATAATCTTGCAATTAATGCAAAAGAATAACTGTCCTCCTTTCTCTTTCGGTTGCAATTTTTAAAATATATAATAAATGGAGAAAAAAAAGAAAAAAGAAAAGTAGTTTAAATTCCAATGTGAAACATGCACCATCGGAACATTGGGCCCTACTTAACTTCATAATCAAGTCATCTGGTACTAAAAACACTCCCCTTACTTTTCAAGATCTAATTAATCAACTTCACCAAAAAAAAAAGATCTAATTAATCAAATAAATTGTGACTTTTTTTAAAATAATATGTTGCTCACATTAAGTTAATATTATTCTCACATTTAATTTTACAAGCTTCCATGTATACCTAGGCATTGCATTTGAATGCCACAATATGATTTTGATTGCCACAATATGATTTTGATGTCATATCAACTTTGGAATCCACTTGAATTTTTTTGACCATTTTCTCTCAAAATTATTATTTTAATAAGATTTTCAATGAAAAGTCAAACAAAATTTTAAATATTTGTAGGTTTTTAAGCTTCTTTTCTTTATATCCGAATCTTCATCGTCAGCTTTAGCGATGAAATTTTTAATGACGAATAATTTTTAACCTTATTTTTTATAATTCATCAAAATATTTTTTTAACTATAAATTTAAAATTTTTAGATAATTATACAGAAAAAATAAATTGGAATAAAAAATCATAATAAATTTTGACGAAAATTGAAAAGTTTATAAATATTAATTTTTTAAAAAAAGAATTTAAAAGAAATCCTTGATAGCTAAAGTTGACGAACTAAAGCTAACGAAATTCATCAGTTTTAACGAAAAACTTTTAGCGATACTGACGAAGGACTTCGTCACCTTTTTCAGCTTTAGCGACGAAAGTTTTAGCGACGAATTCCTTCATGCCGACGAAAAACTTCGTCAGCTTTAACGATGAAATTTTTAGCGACGAAAAACTTGTCGCTTACAAAGAACTTTCTCAACTTTAACGACAAAACTTTTAGCAATGAAAAATTTCTTTTAATTTTCTTTTTTAAATTTAATTTTTATAAACTTTTTAATCTTTTTAATTTTCATCAAAGTTTATCATGATTTTTTTTTATTCCAATCTATTTTTTTATATAATTATTTAAAAATTTAAAATATATAGTTAAAATTTTTTTGATGAATTATAAAAAATAAAATTAAAAAAATTAATCCATCATCTAAGGGGTACTATTATAAATTTGAAATAAAATAATTATTTTTAAAAAGTTGATTAAAAAAATTCAAATACTGTTAGACCTGGATATGGCATTGAAAAACCTATCTTTTCCCCCCAAACCCAAAATTCATTGCATTCTCAACATAGTATTGATTCTCTTTTTTTTTTTGCCCACTGGAATCTAGTACTGAAATATATATATATATATATATATATATATATATTTGGTGGAGGGAAAGAAAAAATTAATAAAATATTCTAGAATGCGAAAGACAATTAACAACCTCGATATATATCATGAATAATATTGTACTAAACCCAACATTATAGGCCCTTTTTTATTAAAAAAAAACCCTACATTATAGGGTATACTTTCACCTCTCGAAGGAAGAATAATATATTACTTTTGTAGCTTTCGTTTTAATTTAAGAATTAAAAGCATGTACAGTTTAAGAATATTCATCGTTTTGAAACAAACGTAGCACCTAAAAATCAAAATAATTGTTGCGTACTCTAAGCATATAAAATCAAGTGTACACGAGAAGTACTACTCGTCCACACATCACACACCACACCACACCACACCAATAAATAGGGCCTATAGATAGAGATAACTCTAAAGAGGTACTAGCAATTTAATTAGCAGCTTATATATAAGTGGATATATCGAAGAGAAGAAAATAGCAGCAACTCCGTCGTGACCTCAGAGATGACCAACGACAGAGATCAAAATCTGTTCACGGTGGCAATGAAAGGTGAATGGACAGAAGCGCTGAGCATTTTCAGGAAAGATGTTGATGCACTGAAGCTGAGGATCACCGGTCAGGTGCCACAGCACTGCAATTAGCAGTCACTGAAAGCCAAGTTGATAAAGTTGAAGAACTCGTGGATCTGATCGTCGCCGAAAGCCAATGCGAACAACAAGAAGAAAAACAACTAGTACTCGCGCTGCTAAGAGTTGAAGAGGAGAAAGGCTATACGGCTCTCCATCTGGCAGCATCCATGGGGAGACTGGATATGTGCAAGTCCATCGCCGAATCTGATAACACTTTGGTGGGCGTTCGGAACAACAATAGCGAAACCCCTCTTTTCTTGGCCGCTCTCCATGGAAATCATAACATGTTCCTCTACCTACACTCTCTGTGGCGCTAAACTTGGCTACTCATATTCCAGGAGAAAGGACGGCGATACTTTTTTGCACTGTGCCATTGCTGGGGAGTACATGGGTACGTTACGTATTAATTGCATTTTATGTCTACTATATATACATTCCTGTATAGTTGTAGATATTTATCTAATGCAGGCACTACTACTTGACAGGTTTGGCATTTAAAATAATTGAGAAGCATGAAGAGCTTGTTGATTCTGTGAATGAGAATGGACATACTCCTCTTCATGTTTTAGCCACTAAGTCTGCTGCTTTCGCAACTGGTAATTATCATGATCTTGGGCGATTTAACAGATTCGTTTATGACCACTGTAAGTAATCATTAACCTCAAATCAAGGGTAATCTTATATTATCCTTTTCTTTCTTATTTTTCAAGAATACCATATCATTATTATGAGATTTTTTTTTAAAAAAATCAATCTCTGTGAAATATTATTTGGAAGGTATATCTGTGAAGCAGCTGGAGATGACAGACGACAAGAACGATGGTACGTACCTAAGGGATTTAATCAATCAGCATCCTAACTACTTCATTTTATGTAATTTTTTTTTTCATTTATTTTAACTTGAAACCGTTTTCCATGAAGTCTTCTAATTAACCAAGCTCTTGACATTTTCATCAGGGACTACAAAAGGTAAAGGTTCAAATGACGTTGAGTACCCCAAACACCAATGGGAGATGATGTTTTTGGCCCTAAAACTCCAGCAGGTTTCTAAAAATCCAACTCTATATATAGTCTATATGCTTTCATTTGTATTTTTAACATTAAACTGATGCAATTATGTTTTATCATTTTTAGATTATAAAAGCTTCAGGGAGTCACAAACGTCAGCATATACGTTCCCAATTTTGGTACTTAATTGGACTTCTAGTCGAGTCAATATTAATTAGCGCAGGTAAAACAAGAGCTACATATATCCAGATATATAATATATGAAAATGCGCATGCTCCTTCCTAATAAATTATTAATTAATGATTGAAGGAACTAGGTATACGATGGTAAAGTCTTTCATTGATGACATACGAGAATTAAAAACGAAGCACAGTTGGAGTATTCAAATCATGAAAGAATTTATGGACCGGTCTTCTATCTATGACTACGCAGACCCTGCAGGTCCAAATTGGATTCAGGACAAAGACGAAAATAACCCAAGAGAAGTTATCATAAAAGCCGATAATTATATACACACATAATGCTTATATATTAACCTAATTCTTCAATTACAATTAGCAGTAATTCTGCTTGCATGCAAATATATATATTAGCGAAAGAGGGGGAGAAGAAGGGGCAAAAGGGATATTAACAAGCCGTAGAACACTGGCCAGTGGAACAGCGATTCTATTTGCAGGCAAAAATGGGATAATAGAAATAGTGGACGCAATACTTACATTTTTTCTGTTGGCCATAAACGACAGAGACGCATCTGGGAAGAATATTTTAGTGATATTGGCAGTAGAGAATAGGCATGTTAGTTTATTTAACTTCTTGATCATGAAAAATGTGTTGAGGACAGGCATCGTTTAGAGAACCGATGATCGAGGTTACAGTGCATTACATGCAATAATAATTTTGAATTAATGACACTCCAATATATTATATATATTCCTTACCTCTTCAACCTAAAATTACATGTTCCATGCTAAGCAGAGTATTAGCAACATTTTAGCAGCTTAGAGATCAAAGAGTGAAGAAATCACAACAGACATGACGAAGAACGAAGAAACACTGTTCACAGTGGCGATGAAAGGTGAATGGAAAGAAGTGTTGGAGATTTGCAGGCAGGATGTGAGAGCTCTGAAGCTCAAGATCACCAAGTCAGGTGCCACAGTACTGCAGGCAGCAGTCATTGAAAGTCAAGTTTTCACAGTTCGAGCACTTTTGGCTCTGATCGAGGAAAATAGTGTATACGAACTACTTAGACTTGAAAACAACGGAGGCGATACGGCTCTCCATCTGGCAGCGTCCATGGGGAGCGTGGTTATGTGCAGATACATAGCCGAAATTGATCATTCTTTGGTAGGTGTTCGTAACAAGAGTGGCGAAACCCCTCTCTTCCTCGCCGTCCTCCATGAAAAGTCTACAGTGTTCCACTACCTAAACTCTCTCTGTACCGCAGAACTGGGCTATTCTTACTCCAGGAGGAAGGACGGCGACACTTTTTTGCACTGTGCCATTGCTGGCCAGTACATGGGTACGTAGCGTACATGCATGACTAGGACTACAATACGTACGTACTACAATAGCTTGTTTTTATATACATTGTCAATATAATGCATGCACTTGACAGTTTTGGCACATCAAATAATTGAAAAGTATCCAAACCTTGTTCACTATGTGAATGAGAAAAGGTATACCCCTCTCCATGTTTTAGCCACTAAGCCTGCTGCTTTCAAAAGTGGCCATCGTGGTCTTGGACGGTTTGGAAGATTCGTTTATAATCACTGTAAGTATCTACTCTATAATTAATTCATTTAATTAATTACCTCTACTTGAATATTTGTCTCAAATTAATTAAGCACATCATTTTTTCTTTATCACTGTGAATTGTATTATCTGGAAGGTATATCTATAAATCAGCTGGAGTTCCCAGACGAAGAGGATATTATTAATATTGCTGATCATGGAACAGATTGTGCGTGTAGAGATCCAATTATGACCAGCATGCTAAGTTTTTCATCTTCTTTTATTTAATTTATTTTAAATGGAAACCATAGTCTATATAACCAAGGAATCATATGTTTCATTCTCCTTTGCCTACCTTATCCTCCAATTTAAAATTTGACAATTAAAAATTTATTTTTCTTCTATTTAAATGAGGTGTAAAATTTTAATTGGGACAGAGAAGGGGATAAGTGATATCTGAGTTAATAATAACGCCCTTTACTTTTTCAGATACTATAAATGAATCACAAAAAGCAAAAGGTTTAAAAGATATCGAGAACCCTGAAACAACAGCAGAGGATAATGATGTTCATCAAACAGATAATTTCTAACAATTCCTACCCTATTTTAGCCTTTGTGACTGTTAGTATCTTACATAAAAATTGTTGAAATTTTATGATTTAGGGAGTTCGCAACTTCGGCCTCAACGTTCCGTGTTTTGCGACTTTATTGTAATCTCATTCATGTCGATGTTTACGTACCTAGGTAAGGTCGAACTTCGAGCTATCCAGATACATACAATTAATTAATTATTACTTAGAATATGATTTTGGATATACATATATATATATATGCTGCTTCCTGATAAATTATTATCTAACGAATTGAAGGAACTAAGTGTGCGATGATGATAAATAATTTCATTGAAGACATACGAGAAGTAAAAAGGAAGCATAGATGGAGTCTTGAAATCATGTTAGAACTTATAGAAAAGTCTCCTGCAGGTCCCAATAAGAATCAGGATGAACCATTGGACAAAGATGAAGATAACCCAAAAGAAGTTATCGTAAAAGCCGGTAATTATATATATGTATATATATACACACACAAATAATGCTAATATATTAAGCTAATTCTTTAAATACAATTAGTAGTAATTGTGCATGCATGCAAATATGTATGTATATTTTAGCTGAAGAGGAGGAGAGGAAAGGGCAAAAGGGATTATTAACAAACCGTGGAACAGTGGAAAATCAAACACCGATTCTAATTGCAGCCAAAAATGGGATAATAGAAATAGTGGACGCAATACTTGCAAGATTTCCGATGGCCGTAAACGACAGTGACGCATGTGGGAAGAATATCGTGATATTGGCAATAGAGAACAGGCATGTTAGTTTATTTAACGTCTTGATGAAGAAAAATCTGTTGAGGGAAGGCATTGTTCGGAAAAGGGATGATGAAGGCAACAGTGCATTGCATTTAGCGGCAGTCTACGCTAAAGATAAACACCGCCAAATTCCTAGTGCTTCTGCCCAAATGCTATGGGAAATCAAATGGTTCGAGGTAATTATATTATTAACAAATTTCATTACCAACTTTATTTACATATTAAATCTACTTCTCATCAGCTTATATGCATATATGCATGCTTTCATATCAAGAAGGGTTAATTATTCATCGTGTGTATATATATATATATATATATATATATATATAGCATGTGAAATCCTCCTTGCCACCGATCTCATTCTGGCTCAACTACGAAGAGAAGACGCCGGAGGAAATGTTCACCGAAACACATAAGGAGCTTTCCACGCAAGGCATTAACTGGCTCTTCAAAGCCTCAGAATCGTGCTCGGTCGTGGCTGCTCTCATTGCTGGGGTTGCTTTTGCAACCATCGTTTCTATCCCAGGGGGTATGGACGAGTCGTCGGGGAAACCAAAGCTAGAAAACCAGACGGCTTTTCGAGTGTTCACGATCTCATCATTGATGGCGCTGTGCTTCTCGGTCAACTCATTGATCATGTTCTTGACCAACCTCATGTCTAGGTTCCAAGTGAAGGATTTAACCAAAGACCTTCCCGTGAAGTTTTTGGCGAGCTTGACGTCGGTTTTCATATCCATATTCTCCCCGCTGGTTTCGTTTTCGTCTGGTTATTTTTTGGTGACGGAAGGTAAATTCAGATACGCCTTCTTTCTTGTGTATGTTGTGGTGTGCTTGCCGATTTCTATTTTTGCATTTTCACAATTTCCTCTGTATGTTGATCTTGTCCGGACTATTTTCAGGAGTCGGTTTGCTAAGCAAGAGTAACGTACAGTACTAGTACTTATGGGCATAGAATAAAGCTTTTTATCATACAAGTTGTTGTGTTGAAAAACAAGTTGGTTAAACTATATATGAGATATGATATGACATATCACTTGTATATAGCATTATTCATCAGTATATATCTACTTTTATCAATAAGCTTTGGTTTTTCCGAAGTTTGACTTTTTGGGTCAACTATGGTGTATTAATTCTGAAATATTATTATTTGATATTGATTTTTTTTTTTTTTGTGAATTGTATGATAATAAATATGTCCGAGTTGCTATATTATTTTCTATAACCTATGGTCATGTTCCCTTCAAAAAAAGGACATATTTAGGTTAGAGAATGATACAGCAATGGACATATTAGAATCAACTAATGATTGACGTAACCATACATTATTTATTAACAAAATAATATAATCTAATTGGCGCGAGTGAATTTTAAATATAAACTGATTAATAGTAAACTGTCATGTTAAGTAGTAAACAATGGTGGTGGCCTAGTATTTTATTATGGTATTTATCCTAAATGCCCACGTGGATACTAATTTGTTCCAAAATACTTATTTATTCATAATTCTGTTTAAAATATCCATATATTTCACTAAATATCTAAAATACCCCTGCTTTAGTTGTAAGTGTACCTTGGTGGTGAGTAGCTTATTTACCACCTGGTGGCGAGTCTCGCTACCTGGTAGCAAGTAAATTTTCAAGAACCCATAAAGCTTGTGGCAAGTAAATCAGACGACCCATATTCAATGGGGGCTGCTTACTCGCCACCATGTGGCATGTAAGTGTAAACCGGTGGTGATTATGTATACAATAGTGGTAAGTAACTTACTTGCCACTTGATGGCGAATCTCACTGCTTGGTAGCGAGTCTTGTTGGCTGATGGCGAGTCTCATTGGCTAGCGGCGAGTCTTGGTGGCTAATCTTGCTGGCTAGTTAAAAAACAGAGAGATAGGTCATGGATAGAACAGAGAGAAACAATAAAGTTTAAAATAAAATTATTTTGGGTAAAAAAGAATAATTTTGACAAAATTATAAATAGATGGGTATTTTGAAATAAATTAGTGTCCAGATGGTCATTTAAGATAAATACTCTTTTATTATTATATAAAGATGGATAGGGGTTCTTTAATTATGGCACTTCATTAATTAGATAATATTGAATGGTCAAGATAATACGAGATCATTTTCTTAAACAACCTCAAAGAATTCTAATAATTTAAAATGACATTAAATAAAAAACCAACATAAACTAAAATGAAATTTGGAGAATTGCTTAATGAGGAGTAACACCCAAGTTGTTCAAAAGCGTTACTTACAACCTAGAACCCAAATTATTATGCCAAAGCAAAAAGTTGCAATGTGTATTAACCAAACTGTGAAAAGTGTATAAAAGGTAGAGTGTTGGCAAGGAATTCAATTAAAAAAAATTCGAGTAATGTATTAACCCAATAACTTGGAAATCTTTTTTTTTTTTTGGTAATAAATAACTTGGAAATCTTCGATCTTTAGCAATTAACCTTTATTTTGGATCATGTATTAAAACATTGTTTTATGTTTTCCAAATAAAAAGTGGTTATGTACAAGTGCATCACCAAAGCTGACAACACTTTGGAGGGTGTTCGGAACAACAACGGCGAAATCCCTCTCTTTTGGCCGCTCTCCATGGGAAGTAAAACTTGTTCCTCTACCTACACTCTCTCTCTGTGGAGCTGAACTTGGCTATATATTCATTCAATTTGATATTAAATATGCTTATTGTTATATCATTCCCTAACCTAATTGTGATGCTCATTTTACCTTTGGATAAAAATGCATGCGGTTGCCCGGGTTGCAGTTCTTAAGATTATAAGAAATCATTTTCTTTAAAGGACACAACTTCCAAGAATTCTATGACTTTAAATGAGAATTAATAATAAAAATCCAACATGAACTAATAAAATAAAATTTATAGAATTGCCAATATTATAACTAATAAAAGTACCAATTTTTCCAAAAGCATTACCTAGAACCCAAATTATTATGCCATAGAAAAGAGTTGGAAGCTATTTGAGTACGTAATGTATTAACAAATAACTGTGAGAAGTCTACAGGTAGAGTGCGTGAAATAAGGAATTCAATTGAAAGAAATTTGAGTAAAGTATTAATAACCCAATAAGTTGGAAATCTTCTTTAGTAATTAACCTCTAATATTTGAACATGGTTTTATGTCTTACTATTCCAAAAACAGTTTTATACTTCATTACATTTACAAGCTACAAGTACTATCGAGGCTGTGAGTTAAGGTGTAGACCAACTTTTTCCTTATCAACATTTGATAAACGGTTTTGCCCACCTATTATACTCATCAACTCTCTCTATTATTTATTGGATTCAATAGGAATTAGGACATGTATCAAACCACATATTGATAAACAAAACGAACAATTTGTTAACAGGAGCCCTTAATTTATAAATCATCAGTTGGTAAAAGTTAAATTATGATATAATCATGTAATTAAGAAAAAAGAAAAAAGAGAAAAAGAAACGATGAAATAGGATATAATTAGATCAAGTAATTAAATCACATCCCCTGGTTTGTTATGAAATAATTAATTATCAGGATAATAGATAATATACCTCGCTTTTGCTTCCACAGGAAATGATATGAGAAACCCCAAAAGAAAAAGAAAAAGGAAAAAGAAAAAGCATACAAAATGTAGCAATTACTCAAGGGAAAAGAGAGAATAGGTCATGAATGTGGTCTCTTTATACCCATTGAAGACACAACTTTCACTTTAATCTTGCAATTAAAGCAAAAGAAAAACTGTCCTCCTTTCTCTTTTAATCCAAAGCAATTCTTTTAAAAATATATATATAATCTTAACAAACATGCATGAAACATGTAACCGAATGGGAATACTGGTTACTTCATATTCAAGTCTGAAATTAATAACACTGCCCTTTCAAGATCTAAATCAAATATATTAATGAATTTTTAAAAAATAAAATTAAAATTTGTCATTAAAAGTTAATGTTATTCCTCCTCTAACTAAAAACAGCCAAAAGCAACAGTTGTTTTATGCTCTCAAAAATTGGATGCATGCAATTGTACAAAGGGGATTCTGGAAGAGTACGTTTCCATGGAGTTGTTTGAATGTGACTTTGTTACCTACAGGTCCTATTTTTTCCTTTTTCCATTTCTGTCTTATCTTCTTTGAATATGACTTTGTCACGTTGTATACAATAATAGAAAGAATAATGAATATAAATGGGATATAATTAAACACAGATGTTATATATATAATAGCGAGCTCTAGCAGTACTAGTAGTACTTAACAAGAGGTAGGCAAATTTACTAGATCATAATTAGAAACATATCAAACAATTAAAACATGGAGACGTCAAGTTTGGAATTGGAAAGCATGAAGAAATATTTGTTCAAAATCGCCATGAAAGGCGATTGGGAACAAGTCGTGAAAATATACGAGCTGGACCATAGAGCTCACAGCGTGAAAATCACCAGGTCAGGCGACACGGCGCTCCACGTGGCGGTGTCGGATTGCCAAGAAGACATCGTGGAAAGACTCGTGGAGCTGATTAAATCATCGAAACAAGGAAATCCGAGAGAAGCACTTGCGGTCGAAAACGAGAGAGGAAACACTGCTCTTCACCTCGCGGCGTCGATGGGGAACGTGAAGATGTGCAGTTGCATAGCCAGCGTGGACCCTTCGTTGGTAGGTGTTTTCAACAATGACAGAGAAAGCCCTCTCTTCTTGACCGCTCTACGTGGCCAAAAAGAGGCTTTCCTTTGTCTACACCATATCTGTGGGCCCGACCAAGGCTCTTCTTATTGTCGGAGAAAGGACGGTGAGACTATTCTGCACTGTGCTATCGCCGGCGACTACTTTGGTGAGCATTAATTTCATCTACTATCTAATGTGTGTGTGTGTGTGTATAATGCTATAAACACATTCACATGTATACTTATATCACTTGCATGCAGATCTGGCATTTCAGATAATTCACCTGTACGAGGAACTTGTTAATTTAGTGAACGAGAGAGGATTTACACCGCTTCATATTTTAGCAAGTAAACCTGCTGCTTTCAAAAGTGGTAGCAACCTTGGACGATGGAACAGTATCATTTACCACTGTACGTACTTGAGTCATCATGATGTCACTTATTAATTACTTCTTAACTTGATTTTTGATATATATATATAATATCATAAATTTAGCAAAAATTTAGCCTCTGTTTGTCGAATTAACTAATTATCTCTTTTCTTTCTAATTTCATGGGTTACATTGTCATTAATTGTGCATGCAATGCGTGGTTGATATTTATTTGGAAGGTATATTTGTGGATGACCTCAAGACAGAAGCTCCGTATCATCGCCCTTCATTGATAAAAAGATTCGAGGATGAAAAGGATCCTAGTCATCCAGAAAACTACCAGACTTGCATCAATTTTCTGCGCTTGCTCCGGAATGCCTTTCAAACCGGTAATATTGTTATATATATATATATAATCTCTAAATAGCTAAATGCTGAGGTGAGGTCGTATCACTTTCTTAAATATATAATATTTTTTATTTTTTACTTGGTCCACATTTGTTGACTGATTCTATTACTATAATAGATCAACTAAGCTGCGTAATCTACTCAGAACAACAGCTATAATACACTGGTTATGTTTAATGTTGAGACTGATTTGTTAAGTTTAATTTGTGAAAAGTTGAAAACCCAAGTAAAAATAATAGCAAATAAGAACTTTTTTAGCGGAAATTAAATAAATGTAAAAGTCTTCAATTAGTTTCTAGAAATTGGACGTGATGGTAATTGAATTTTCATTTATATGCATGCACACTTATATATATATATGTATATAATCAAGTTTTGTAAATAAGCTACTTTTCATTTTTCAGTGACTTTGAAAAGTAATCCAAAACAACACAATACAAGTGACGCAGAGGAAGGAAAGGCTACTCACAATGAAGGGAAAAAAGGTCAGCAATTAATTAGTGACTTTTACAATTAAAGTTACCCCAGGTTAATTTAGCTAGCCTAAAGTATAGCTTATCATATTTATCATTAAGCATGCATGGAAATTTAGGGGCCACTGCCGGTATCATATTTATCATTAATATATATATATATATATATATACATATATACATTTATATATTTTTGTACAGGGAAGAAATCAACCCCAGAAACTGAAGGGCATCACATATATCCGTCAAATTACACCACCTTGATTGATTTTGTGAAGCTTGTATACAAGTCAATGCTGATTGTCCTGGGATTGGGTGAGTATAAAGATCGAAATCCATCCACAACACAATTATTAATTACCCTTGCATGCATGCATACAAAATACATAATTAAACAATAAGCTTCCTTAATTAATATAACTTTGTTTGTTTGTTACTAACGACTTGAAGGATCCACGGCGATAATCAAGATACGGCAGAAGAAAGAGAAGCATAAATGGTCAGTTCAGGTCATGAATAAACTCCTACAACATACTTCTATGTATGAGTACGAAGACACAGGAGCGAGTCCACAGGCACTGCACCACAAAGACGATGAGACAAAGCCTTATGAAATTATAGACGGTGGACATGTTACATTTGGAGCAGACTTCCTCTTTGACAAGCCAACTCCTTCTAGCACTAGTATTGCTGATTCTTCAAAATCAACTGACAATTACAAAATTGACAGGGAAAAGAATAGTACAACAGAAGGTAATTATTTCCATCATATATGTAACATGACCATACGTACATATATATATATATATAAGTCATTATTAAAAGTGAGTTTAAGTTATATTTAGCAGGTGAGTTGGAGAGGGAAACGGCTGAAATAGAAAAGAAGGAAACAGCTATATTAATTGCGGCTAAAAACGGTGTGACTGAAATGGTTGAGAAAATCCTTGAACTATTTCCAGTGGCTGTCCACGACATGAATGCAGATAAGAAGAACATAGTACTGTTGGCTGTGGAGCACAGGCAACCGCATGTGTATCGGCTTTTACTAAAGAGAAACATCCTCAAAGACACAGTGTTTCGCAAGTTGGATAAAAATGGCAACAGTGCTTTACATCTTGCGGCAATACTAGGAGGCTATAAGCCCTGGCTTATCCCCGGTGCTGCCTTGCAAATGCAGTGGGAAATCAAATGGTTTGAGGTTAATTCAGTATATTATATATCCCAAAGCTATTAAATGTTTGTGTATATATATACTGTACGTCTCTCATTACTATTTGTATGGGCCATGCAGTTTGTGAAGAACTCGATGCCACCGCACTACTTTGTCCGCTACAACAACGACCGGAAGACACCGAAAGAACTATTCTCCGAAACCCATAAGGATCTCGTAAAAGCCGGTGGCGAGTGGCTAACAAACACATCGGAGTCTTGCTCAGTGGTGGCTGCACTGATTGCCACCGTCGCTTTCGCAACATCTACTACAGTTCCAGGAGGGAATATTGAGGAAACCGGTAGACCAGCACTTGAAAACCAACCGGCATTCAAAGTGTTCGCTGTCTCATCGTTGATAGCTCTGTGCTTCTCCGTCACCTCCGTCGTGATGTTCCTCGCCATTCTCACGTCTCGGTACCAGGAAAATGATTTCGGAAAAGACCTGCCGAGGAAGCTCTTAATCGGCTTGACGTCGCTCTTCGTCTCCATAGCGTCCATGCTTTTATCTTTTTGCGCCGGCCATTTCTTCGTGCTAAAAGATGAACTCCAATACGCAGCGTTCCCGGTCTATGCCATCACTTGCCTACCGGTTTCGTTTTTCGCGATTGCCCAATTTCCTTTGTATTTTGACCTTATTTGGGCTGCTTATAAGAAGGTTCCCCAACGTAGTTACAAGACAGCTCCTCTCTAGCTCTAGGACTTCTTTTATTGTTATTATTATTATTTTTGGTGTGATTATGATTAACATTTTTTTTTATTTTTGGTGTGATTATGATTAACATTTTATTCTCTAAGAACATTAAACATGACATATGCTATGTCAACACATAAAACTTAAGAGAATGGGTACATTATCTCTTGCTCAATATGTATGATTGGGTAGTTTCTATAATTTGTTATACCAAATGAATAGAAGACTACCAAAATCTAAAAAATATAGATGTAAATGAAGGAAGATAATGAGAGCTGCAGATTATAATATTTAGTGTTTTTGGTACCAATACTAACCCTCAACTATGTATAAATTTGAAAGTTGTCTAACAAATTATGAAATTGTCACACATACTTTTTAAACTTTAAAAAAGTTATAAATTACTTCCAATTTATAAACACAATTTATTTTTAGCCCTTTTAGGTGTACTTTTTTTTATATCAAAGGGTTGAAATATATTGCTGTATATTAAAAAAATAAATTAGTTTGAATTATTTATAAAAAAATAAAAAATATTTTAATATTTATGTTGAAATATTATAAACGATGTGATAATTTTTAATTAATTAAAAAAAAACTTTAATATGGGAACCATTCCTAACAATTTCTAACTTAGGACTTTACCATATTCAAATTTTAACTCTCATAGACATATGCAAGGGGTCCAGCTTCCTTTAGATGCTCCATACCCTATGTGCTTAATTAATTAAAACTTATATATAAAAAAGCTGCCACATGGACGCGTTAATATTGTTGAGGAAATAGTGGACAAAGTGGGGCCAGGCTATTTTATTGATGTCCAGGGTAACTGGGCCTTTGCCTGTGGCTCGTCTCACGCATGAGACACGTGGCATTAGAGGGCGAGCAACCCGCTTCCAGTTGTGGTCCGCTTTTCCGTACCACGATTTGTTGGGCCATTGGACTTCTCGCCCATTACATCTATACTTTTGGTGTGGAGCCCATTGAGGGTTGGATAATTGGAAGCGACACGTCTGGTCCAGTGCGCACTGTATTTTAAAGGTGATCAAGATCCAACGGCTGTGCAAATTTCAACTGCCATGACTTTCCCACTTTATATTTCCACAATATATATATATATATATATTAATATTGAGTGGAAGAATTTAATATAATTTGTTTTTTGTTTTTCTGAAAAAATAATGGATTTTGATAGTTTTTATGTGTTAGAGACATTACAAATAAATTTTGATTGAAAAAAAAAGGAAGATTCAAGGAGTCCTAGTAATTAAGTAGGCTAATAAATTTACTCACTGATTTTACCTCCCTGTGAAAAATTAATAAACAAACAAAATTGACAAGAGTGAACTTTCAATTTAGTGGACGTTAAACTATTTTATTTCTTTAAGTAATTTATTATCTTTTTTAAAAAATATTTTCATTGAATCTTCTTTTAATTTTACAACTTATATTTTGCTTTGTTATTTTTAAGAAAATTTTTAAAACATTGTTTCAATGTGATTGTTTTATTAGATATGCTATTTATATATATATATATATATATATGGCCAATGCACATTATTTTTTATACCTTTTCCAACATTTTTATTACAATATCTACTATTCATAATCCTTCCAGCAAAAAAATAAAATAAAATAAATAATAATAATAATTTATAATTTGTCTGTGAAAAACAGCAATCGCAGGACAAAATCGTGAATTCGAGGAGGAGATCGGGACAAGAAGGTCAGTAGACATTCGAAATACGTGGCGGCCTGGGGTTGCAGAGGCTCGGATTAAAAGAGGGGACGAGACAGGATTGAGACGCCGCGGCGGAACCTCCTCAAACCCACGCGCGCTCTTTCTACTCTCTCCCTCCGCCAAGAAGTAGACCGCAAATTTACCAAAATGGCACTGCAGATGCCGGCGGCAAGTGTTGGAGCTCACTGATCTCTCTGCAAACTCACAGAAACCGGAGCTTCCTAGCTTCAAACCCGAAACTATGCAACCGGGAGAAACGGTTTCCCGGTCACCCCTCGACAAACCCCTCCACCGACTCACCGAAGATGACATTTCTCAGCTCACCCGCGAAGATTGCCGCCGCTATCTCAAAGATAAAGGTCCTCCTCTCTCACCGTCACTAACTCCGTCTCTGTCTCTGCGTCTCTCTCGGTCTCATTTATAGTGTATATATATAAATATATATATATATATAATAAAATATAAATATATGTCGTATATGTACGAGTATGTGGAATGGCGCGTGAGTAAGGTGCTCATGTGGTGAACGTACAGGCATGAGAAGGCCGTCATGGAACAAATCGCAGGCGATCCAGCAGGTTATATCGCTGAAGGCTCTACTTGAAACGTCGTCGGACTACGAGGCCACCGAGGCTCCGAAGAAGCTCCACATTCCCCGCCCGGAAAACCCACCTCGCGTATGTTCTCAGCCTCTTCTTATGTCTTCTCCATTATCCCAACTTTAATTCTTTATTTATTTTATTATCAATAATTATTTAATTTTAGTAAATGGAGCTCTATTTTAAACTAATAAATTGATTAAACTAAACGAATTGTGTAGGGCCTTTGGAACTCAGACGATCCTCGGAATCGGATAGTTGTTTCGGCTGGAGAATCGGCTCCGACCTGTGATCCCTCCAAACCCGATGTTCCCGATGACATTTCGGCCCAACTTGCTGCTGCTGAAAACGACTCCGTTTCTCCTCGGTAGTTCTCCACTAACACTTGGATAATTGTCTGGTGCTTATATTATATTGGTGAGAAGATGAGGTCGTAAGTGTCCCGTGTTTGTAATTTATTGCTAAGAAAGGGAGGTGAGCTATTTGGTAATTCTGATTTTTAATTTAAAAACTGAAGAACAGAGAGGTCTTAGGTCAGCCATTTTGTAAAATTACCAAGGCTTTTTCTTTGCTTGTTGACATTTTCTCTTTCTTTCTTTTTTTTGAACTTTTTTCCCCATTAACCATAAAAATAAAGACAAATAAAATATAAAATAAATATAAAATGTATGTACTGTTCTCTGTTGAAGCAGCAAATTTGAGGAGAAGAAATTTAATTTGCTTTTGTCATCTGTTTAATTATTTGTTTTTTCTGAAGAAGTTGTGCACTGTGTGCCATTTTGGTCAGCAAAGAGAGATTTCCCTCTTTCACTCGTCAGGGTTGCTGCTATAACTTTTCCATAGTTATTATTGTATTTTGTTACTCTGTATATTATTGTTACAATTCTTTGCATTTGAAATTCATTCAAAGTGAAATGAAAAAGGTGCGCGTTTGGAATTTCAAAAATGTACTGCAATGTGGTATATCTTCATCATTTCTTTGATTTTGTTAATGGTGGCAATTGAAGAAGATAGTGGGTTTTGTTTACTTGTTCATTTTTCATTAAAGATGCTGTAATGTAGTCGTGTGCCTTCAACAGACTTGTTAATTCAGCTGTTGTAGAGGTTGCTTAACCAGGTTGTCATTAAATATTTACCATTTTCTGATATTTCTACGAAGGATGATGATAAACTTCTTTTTCCTATGAAATTAGAAAATGTTGTTTCAGATATGAATACGTCTGTTTTATCTGTCCCAGAATTATGGATGCAACAAACGAGCCAGAAGGACAAATGACAATTTTCTACCGGGGGAAAGTCAATGTTTATGATGATGTGCCAGGTGATAAGGTAATGAAGCATTCTATACGAACCCAGAAAATTAACTTCATGGTCCACTGACTTAGTATTAATTATGTATTCCATTTCCAGGCACAAGCAATAGTGCAGCTTGCTGCTAGCCCATTTTATTTGCCTCGTGAAGCTTCTTTTGATGCAGTTACAGCACTATGGCCTTTTGGCACCTTTCCTTGCCACTTACACGCTGCAGGTGCCAACATAGGCCCAACTTCTCCTAAAGCAATCTTCCCAAGCCTGCAGACAGGTAGATTTTGTAGGCAGTTTAAGGGATTTGCATCTTCGATGCATAGACTGTTGTAATCTTATGGTGTTGAAAGTATTCAAAATTTAGTCAGTTGAAGTGATTATTTTAGTAGGCATTTTGGAGGTTGGATACCTTCATGGTCGAAAAGTTGAGCTACATAAAGCAATGCCTTATTAGCTTGCATGAGATGGACTGTGGTTGCGCAATCGATAGTGTTAAATCCATTAAGTTACCGGTGGTGTCAAAACTGTGATAGATTAACTATATTGTGTAGCTAATATATAATTCTTCACTAATATGTTCTTTGTTTGTAATACAGCGAAAGCTTCAGAAAGAGGTCAGTTCCTTAGAGAGGAGAGCTACAAATTTCATGAAGAGAACCCTGGTAAATGCTTCTAGTCATCGAATAAAACTTCCCCTTTAGTTTGTAACCAAACTTAAAAACATCTACATAAATAAATAAGCAATAGTTACTCTATTTTTTTTAAAAAAATAATAATAATTAGGTGATTTATACAAAATGAGATATACGATCATTCTCTCTGCCGATATTCTTTCTCTATCATTACAGTTATAAAATCAGTCGATTATTTTTGTCATGCGTGATTCAGAACGACATGTATAATTAGGCCTTCAGAACCTTTACAGTCACATACATGATACACCTATATCAGTGTAGTTTAGTTCTGATTAGATAAGGTTGTTACCAATTGCCTTGAAGGCTTGGACTTTGTGGTACTTATCCTCATTCAAAGATGGAGGTCTAGGGTTTATGGGTTTGAATTTATGCAATAACAGATGGTTCTGTTGGTTGTCAAAACAGTGAAATTAAGAAAGGAAAAAAGATGGCCAATAAGATTAATCATTCATGTATTAATGTTGATCAGGAACAGGAAGAAAATGAAAGAAACAATTTTTTATAATTGTTTTATGTTGTAAAAAGTTACCTTGATTAATAGAAAAACAGAGGAATAAGTAGGTTTCAAACTATATAATTATTCCCCACAGAGTTCTGTTTTTGTATATTGTGCAAGTATTCATGCCTTAGGCGACTCTAAAACTGTTCTGTGGTAGATGAGATATTCAAGGATTTATCATGTTGTAACTATGCTATCCCTGCTAACATAAAGGCATTAATGTTGCTTGCTATAAATGTAAAATCTAAAACTGTTCAGATTGGATTAATATATCACTGCAAACATGAAGAAGGGCATTAAGGTTCCTACCTATAAATGTAAAATCTAAAAACGTTCAGATTTGATTAATATATCACTGCTGACATAAAGAAAGGCATTAAGGTTCCTAGCTGTAAATGTAAAATCTAAAAACTGTTCAGATTGTTATGACCTCGTCACCTTGTTAATATTTTGCTTCTCTCAATATCCCTTTCTCTGCATGTGTGTTTCTTCTTCTTTTTCCTCTTTTATTTACTTTTTTCTGACATCTAGATGGGCTTACAAGTAGACAAGCATCAGTGCAAAGATATCTTGAGAAGCGAAAGGACAGGTATCTTAAAAATGAGTAAAATGTGCTTACTGGAAGTCAAATATATCTTAGTCAAGTTGCTCCTCCTTTTGTTCCTCACATCCCTGTTAGGTGAAGGTTTAAGCACAAGAGAAAGGTAGCAGTTCCCTCTTCTGCTGGCTTGGACGTCTATTTAAATCATCGAGTGGGAGATCAGTTCTTAAACCAGCAGTTGAACCAGAGTGATGCGTGCTCTCCTTCCCATCCAAGACCACCTCAGACGCCTACAAGAAGCAGCTCCGTTGAAAATATAATGAAGAGTGCCAGTCTCTCTGCGGAACTTAATGACAAAGGTGACGAATTCGTAACTTTTGGTGTTACTTTCTTCTTGAAGTGATGTATATGCTACTTCATTTTTGGTTTATTAAATGTTTGGAGATTTATAGTGGTACCCTTTGGGACTAGTTTCTGCCTATCTATTCTGTATCCATTGTGCTGAAATTGAAATGACATCGTTGCTTTATGCTTGTTGGTCTGCAGATGGCCAAGATTGTTAAAATAAGGAACAATGCTGGCATGTGTTGTTAGACATTCGTGGGTAGGACTTGCTGTTCATCTTGGAAGGGCTTAAAGCTTTCTTGGAAAGTGCTTTCCTTGTACAATATCTACTTTAGATTAACATAGTTTGCACCATAGCCACTTCCTAATGTGCAACGAAAGAGCTATATATATTTTGTTAGCGTTACTTGTACTTCTTCCAGGGCTAGTACCGGGGCTCAGGAAAGACATTTTTGGTTTAGAATTTTGTAGTAACTTAGCCCAAGTAAAGGGGAACAAACCCAAATCAAATGGGTCCACAACAAGCAGTTTTTTTTTTTGGCTAAAATACGCAGGTTGTTTGTCTAATGGGATTTGATTTTATTTTTTTTGGTCAAAGCCTAATGGGATTTGAACAGAAAATCTTTCTATTTTATTCGGAACTTCGTGATGGCAAGGAGTATTGGAGGACCAGAGGAAAAAGAATTAGTGATATTTTCAGAAGTTGAATGATGACAAATTTGGTCAAAATCAAATTAATTATTGACGTGAATTCGTTTGGCTTCCTGGTCTTATTCGCCATGAAGATTAAATTAACAAAAGAATCCAAACCCACTCAAAAATGACCAGTGCCCTCAGGATTTTGTCTAATTCCATAATTCCCTTGTCCAGATGAGCACTGTTATTTAACATAAATCGTGCAATTTCACATTATATTTGAAAAAATATAAATGAATGAGCAGGCTATAATACAGAAGATCATACTTAATGGGGGATCATATCTAATGGGTGAGATTGGGCTGAAACTGTGCAAGATATGCTAAAAAGTATTATTCATTTTAGTGACTCGGGAATAATTTCTCAATCACGTCCCACCCACACCATTATCTTTGGGCCACCCACCCACTTCGTTAGACCCCCATTCAATGGCCCTTTTCTTTCCTTCTATGATTCTAATTAAAATATATTTTGTCTCTTCTTCTTCTTCTTCCCATTTTTTTTTTAATGTTTACCAATTACCACACCATAACAAGACAGACTCATGCATTTGGATACCTAAAACATCTACTGGGCCAATTTAATCTTCATTTAACTTAACGGGCCTTTAGTTTTCCGGCATTTTATCCTTCCCTAGACGATTTTACACGATTGGATACTGGAAAGTCCAGTTCTTGTACAACTTAATTTTTCATTTTTCAAACTATGTGTACTTTTAGAATTCCTAGACCATCAAAAAATGAAAGAAAAATGTATGTATTATGAATCCTAAAACTTAAACGTTCCACATGGAAGACACATGTGACGTGTCACTGTGTGTACTCAATAGAAACTGTTCCACAGCGACAGGTAACAAAACTCAATGAAATTGCAATAATAAAGTAATTTTTAGTTAAAACTGATGAAATTTTTTCAAGTGACTGAAGCAGAGGAGAATATGATTTTATTGCAATCTATAAATCTTTTAAGAAATTGAAGGAAAGTAGAAGTAAAAGTAGGAGTAGTAAAGGAAGCACCAAAGAGTATGATTTAAAGAAAAAAATCAATCATTTTATTATATTTGTTTACTCGAATAATAATTTAATTTTTAATAAATCACATTATTATTTAATTTTATTAAATTAAAATGAAGGAGAATTTATTAAAAATATAAATCAAATGTTTTATACTTTTTACTAAATAGCAAAACTGATCTACTAGCATAATTATAAAATAACATGCACATAAAGGCTATTTTTCATTAAAAATAAATAACAGCAAAAGGAAAAGGGTAAAAGGGACATTTCATCCATTATTGGCTTACACTGTTTGATGTTTCTGTCCCACCACAAGTCAACGAAACAACAGGGACGGGGGTTGGCAGTTTTACAGCTGCTCTCTCTCTCTCTGCTGCCAGAAGTGGGCTTTTCTAAATTTTGGCGAACGAATGTCAGGGTTACTTTGGTCATTTTAACTTATATTTTCCCGAGATTTTAAAGGGGAAAGCATCGGCACGTGCTGGTTTCTCAATGTGTGAAAGAAAAACATGTGCCGCTTCATACAATTTCTCATTATGGGCGCTCCTTTACTTGTGCCGCCCACAGTTGGATGCGGGACCCAGAAACGAACGGATGAGATTACTAACAACACCACCCTGATCTGTTTAGAGCCACATTTAAAGGCTTCC
Source organism: Rhamnella rubrinervis (assembly GCA_007844105.2). Taxonomy (NCBI): domain Eukaryota; kingdom Viridiplantae; phylum Streptophyta; class Magnoliopsida; order Rosales; family Rhamnaceae; genus Rhamnella; species Rhamnella rubrinervis. The sequence continues at coordinate 15,058,229 of CM017575.2, read as the reverse complement.
CATAAAAAGAGCAAAAAAGAGATAAAGATAAAAGGAAAATACGAAGAGGGCCCATCATCATCAATATCGTACAGCACCATCCCGCTTCGGTTCCATGCATCTGGTGTGAGTGTGACACACACAAGAACCTCCCTATCCAATCTTAATTTTCTCCTTACCATAAATTTAATTTGCTAATAAATCCAAAGGATCGCAGTCGGAATCACAATTATTGATGTAAACTCCTCAGGAAACGACTTCGTTTAAGCTTTGCCAACGCGGTCCCACTACGTGTTTTCATGCATAGGTTTCAAAAAATTTCCACCATTTTTACCTTCTATTTTTGCGCGATTGCTAGTAATTTTTACTTTTTCTTTTTATTTCTTTTTTCCTTTTCCGGTGTTTTAATTTTTTTTAGTTCCAACAAACAGTAGCTGTATCTGTGTGGTCTCCAACGGAAGGAAAGTGGGGGAAAAAATAAATAAATAAAAGGAGAAAAAAGCTTTGCCTTTTACCAAGCTAAAGGAAGCAAGCGAATACAAAGTTAAAGTGAGAAGTTTTGTTTGGATTCCTCCATTTTGATCTCATGCATTTGAAGCTCTCTGCTGTCAGCTTGTAATCTTTGATTTGGGTCCTGCAAATTTAGACCAGAAGTGAAGTGGGTCTCCTCTCTCTCTCCCACCCTTTTCTCTATCTCTCTTGTTTGGTTATGGGATTTTGGCATTTTATGAGGAGGATATTGGGTGGGCTATAATGCGGGTTTGGTCACATTTCTGGTAGAGATCTTACGTAACCGTTGGTGGGTGTTTGGTCTTTTCTGGTTTTAGTGCTTAATTTAATGAGTATACTAATGATATTTGTTGTAAGCTTAATCATGATTACGGCTTCTAGTTGTTCATTTCTCTGAACTGTTAGGAATAGATACATGTATGACTTTAAAAAATTGTTTTTTTCCCCTTATTTTTTTGTTTTTCGGTGAGTGGTACTGGCCGATTATGTTTTACTTTTCTTGTAAATTTTGGTTTTTTGTGTGTACCAACTTATTGAAACAAGCCCATATAGAGATAGATATCGTGAGTAGTCTGTCTATTCGTTTGTAATCTCCGAATTCCTTTGGTGGGAAACTGTATTTCGTTGCTGGAAATCTGTAATCCTCCTGTAGTAGTGATTTGGGATCAGAGGGACTTTTAATTTTTTTTTCCCAATATTTGTTTGAGTTTGAATTTTGGAGAGAAAAACCTATCAGGCTGTTGTGGAGATCTGGGAGTTGCTTCATCTCTTATGCCCCATGAGGGCCTTCTTTCCCTCTGAGTCATGTAAAGAAACACAGCTCAGTGCTCTAAATCCACAGTCTTGGCTCCAGGTTGAAAGAGGAAAGCTCTCTAAACTGGCATCTCACTTTTCTTCTTCCTCATCCATGTGAGTTGTTGTTCTTCTGTGTTTTTGTAATTTAAATGAACTACTTTTATTTTCCAATATTGAAAATTGACTTTTGTATTTTCTGGGTTGGGGTGGTCAAATTATTGTAGAGAATCTCTCATCAAGGTCCCTGAGCCACCAATACTCCCATTCTATAAACCTGTTGATTACGTAGAGGTTTTAGCTCAAATCCATGAAGAACTTGAGTCGTGTCCTCCACAAATACGATCGAAGCTCTATTTGTTGCAATTTCAAGTCTTTAGGGGCCTTGGAGAATTCAAACTGATGCGGAGAAGCCTCCGTTCTGCTTGGCAGAACGCCAGCACCGTTCACGAGAAGCTTGTTTTTGGAGCTTGGTTAATGTATGAGAAGCAAGGGGAAGAGCTTATAGCTGATTTGCTTGCCACATGTGGTAAATGTGCGCAAGAGTTTGGGCCAATAGACATTTCGGCTCAGCTTCCACTTGATTTAAGTGTGAGTTCCTATGAGACTGTTTCGATGAATGGGAACCAAATTTCAAAAAATGTCATTTTTAGAATTGGAGGTGAGAAAATAGTGTGTAATAGGCAGAAAATATCAAGCCTTGGAGCTCCATTTCATGCCATGCTTAATGGGTGTTTTTCAGAATCACTTTGTGAGGACATAGATTTATCTGAGAACAATATCTCTGCAGTGGGCATGAGGGCAATCAATGAGTTCAGTATGACCGGCAGCTTGAGCGAAGTCCCTCCAAATCTTTTGTTGGAAATATTAGTTTTTGCAAATAAGTTTTGTTGTGAAAGACTCAAAGATGCATGTGATAGGAAACTTGCGTCGTTAGTTTTTTCTAGAGATGATGCAGTGGAACTCATGGAAATTGCTCTTGAAGAGAACTGCCAGGTCCTTGCTGCGTCATGCTTACAAGTTATCTTAAATGACCTTCCTGATTGTTTGAGTGACGATCGAGTGGTGGAAATATTCAGGAACGCCAACAGAGAACAAAGATTGATCATGGTTGGGCCAGCGTCATACTCACTCTACTGTTTGTTATGTGAAGTTGCTATGAACCTTGACCCTCGATCTGATACAACAGCTTGTTTCCTGGAACGATTGGTAGAATTTACTGAAAATGACCGGCAGAGATTGCTGGCTTTTCATCAGTTGGCATGTGTTAGGCTCTTGAGGAAAGAATATGAAGAAGCAGAAAGGCTTTTTGAGGAAGCTTTAAATGGTGGTCATATTTACTCTATTGCAGGTTTAGCTAGGCTGGGCTACATTAATGGTCATAAACTTTGGTCATATGAGAAGTTGAGCTCTGTTATTTCCACTATTTCCCCACTTGGATGGATGTATCAAGAGAGGTCACTATACTGTGAAGGTGATAAGAGGTGGGTTGACCTTGAGAAGGCAACTGAGTTGGATCCAACTCTTACTTACCCTTACATGTATCGTGCAGCTTCCTTAATGCGAAAGGAGAATGTTGAAGCTGCACTTGCGGAAATTAACCGGGTTCTTGGATTTAAACTTGCATTAGAATGTTTGGAACTTCGGTTTTGTTTTTATCTTGCCCTTGAGGATTATCAATCAGCCATTTGTGATGTTCAAGCAATCCTTACACTCTCCCCTGAATATAGGATGTTTGAGGGACGGGTGGCAGCATCCCAACTTCGTACCCTTGTTCGTGAGCATGTTGAGAATTGGACAGCTGCTGACTGTTGGCTGCAATTATATGATCGATGGTCTTCTGTGGACGATATTGGGTCTCTATCTGTTATCTACCAGATGCTTGAATCAGATGCAGGAAAAGGTGTACTATATTTTAGACAGTCATTGCTTCTACTCAGGTGTGTTCTTTGACTTAAAATTTTTATGGGTATTCTCTACATTTCATAAAGTCTGGAAATTTTCTGTTATTAACGTCCATCCATATATTGGTCTGCAAATATGGTAACTAAAAATTTGTAGATGCGTAAACAAGAAACGTTTTTATATTAGACCAAACCTATGCTTCTTCCAGATAAGTGGTTTCTAAATTAATTTTATAAAATGAGAGCATATGAAGTCTGCAGTAGACCTATTTATTATCACTTGAATCCCTGCCTTTGGCACCATATTCTCTAACATATATTTAGTACTTTTTATGGTGTTATTGTTCTGTCTATGTCAATATCAATAGAAATCTCATATGTTTAGTTTTTCAGGTTAAACTGTCCAGAAGCTGCCATGCGGAGTTTGCAGCTAGCTCGCCAACATGCATCAACTGAACATGAACGACTGGTCTATGAAGGATGGATCTTATATGATACAGGTCATTGTGTGGAAGGGCTCCAAAAAGCTGAGGACTCTATTAAAATCAAGAGATCCTTTGAGGCCTTCTTTCTAAAAGCTTATGCACTTGCCGACTCTAACCAAGATCCATCTTGTTCTTCAACTGTTGTTTCTCTTCTTGAAGATGCCTTGAAATGCCCCTCAGACAGGCTGCGGAAAGGTCAGGTATGGTTTTCTGTCATGCCCCTCCATGCGTCTAAAATGTAATATGAAACTAATCCATTATATCATTGGTTAGAATGAACTCTGTTGATGAATCCTGAGGTATCATATATCACCTCATTCTGTTCGTGACTTGATTTTCCATGCATTGAAGTAAGCAGTTTGGTTCTAGCAGTTTCTGACCTACTATATGTCTTGGATTTTCATTTTCCAGGCACTGAACAATCTTGGAAGTGTTCACGTTGACCGTGGAAATTTGGACCTGGCAGCTGATTGCTACATAAATGCTCTTAAAATCCGGCACACTCGAGCCCACCAGGGCCTTGCTCGGGTTCATTTTCTCAAAAACAATAAGGTTGCTGCATATGATGAAATGACTAAACTAATTGAGAAGGCCCGGAATAATGCATCTGCTTATGAGAAGAGATCTGAATACTGTGATCGTGAACTCACAAAAGCAGATCTGGAGATGGTTACCCAATTAGATCCACTTCGTGTTTATCCCTACAGATATCGAGCTGCAGGTTAGACTTTGCTTCCTTCTTCAACTACTTATCTCTTTGAATATAATGCTGCCTGATGCTTGTTGTAATTATTGATAACAAAACATTATATATGATTTTGGCAAATGAACCTACTAGGGTTACTTAACTATGATAATTCCGGTTGTCTTATTAACAATAGCAACAGACATTGATGATGAGCAATGCTGTTAAACTAACTTAGAGGTGAGGATCTGTATGTGAACGTAGTTCACCTCTATGGTGTGTCATTGGTTGCTTATCAGCTTTAATGACCTTTTCCCTGAGTTTTGTGTGATGTGCACAAGGCAGCTACTTTTAACTGTTCTGTTGGGTGGTTAGATATTTTAGGGAAGAAATAAATAACTACACCCCTTTAAGCTGTTATTGAAGCTTGAATTGGTCTGTGGTTTGTGACAGTATTAATGGACGGCCACAAGGAAAAAGAAGCCATTGCAGAACTATCAAGGGCTATTGCATTCAAAGCAGATCTTCATCTTCTCCACTTGCGAGCCGCATTTCATGAGCACGTTGGGGATGTGTTGGGTGCTTTGCGAGATTGTCGAGCCGCCCTCTCTGTTGACCCTAATCATCAAGAGATGCTGGAACTTCACAGCCGTGTAAACAGCCATGAGCCATGAATGTATAAAAAGAAAAAAGGAAAAAAAAAATCAAGAAATAGCAAAAGAATTTGTATCACCACCTCCTTGTATACTAACGAGCTTGTGCATGTAACGCACATGTCATTTCTACCTCTTTCTTCTTCTTCTTCTTCTTCTTCCGGGCTCTTAAGTTTTTTTTTGTAATTTATGCTCCGAAGATTTTTTGGTAATATAATTTATCATTTCTCATTCTTCATATTGGTATAGCATTTACATGCCACAATTAAATTTCTTCCTTCATGGGCCAAATGCAAATTTGGGTTATATAATGTTCAAAAGCCCACAAAGAGAAGACGTTTCTTTCTTGAAAGTGGTTGTGTCGGACTAAAGGAGAAGAGAGAGCCGAGCTTAGTGCTTTTGGAAAGGTTAAGATTGTAATTTACCGTTTAAGCAAATATTAAAAGTATAAATATCATTTTTTATCTCGTCACTAGTAAAATGCCAAATTGAATATATATCTTCCATATTGCTTCCAGTTCTTAAACACGAAAAGCATTATTTAAGGTCGATTGGGGCAACCAAGTCCAATAAGCAATTACGACTTGGACAAGTAATTTTCTAAATCCATGGTTGTGTGAACGTAAATACATTGGAGAAATCGTCCATCTGATTCTCTCCAAGACTTTTTCACTCCGCTTTTTTCAAAATGCTCAGCAAGCGAAACATGACCTACGACAAGAAAACGAAACTATAATTCTTCCATAAATATTTTTACTTTATTTAGTATTCTATATTTTTTTATAAATATAAAAATATTTTTGAGGATTTAAATAGACTCTAATCCACTTCTCTAACAATCTCCCTTCATTTGAAATTTAATAAAACTGAATAAAATTTAACAAGGACCTGTGAGAGTTCAAACTATAATTCTTCCATAAATATTTTTACTTTATTAATTTGGCAGGGACTTGCTATTTATTTTTTATTTGTAACTTAACCAGCCTTCACTTTAGGACTTGTGAGAGCTCAAATTATAATTCTTTCAGAAATATTTTTACTTTATTAATTTGACAGTGACTTGCTATTTATTTTTTATTTGTAACTTAACCAGCCTTCACTTTATTTTTTGTTTGTAACATAACCAACCTTCACTTGAAATTTAACAAAACTGAATACAATTTGACAGAAACTTATTTAAATTTAAACTGCAACTCTCACAAATATAAAAGTTTAAATGGCTTCTAACTGCTAGACCACACCTCCTATGCTATTTATTTTTTATTTGTAACTTAACCAGTTTGATTATGCTTGTGAAAAGTCACAACCTTATCTTCCATGTCATCTAAATCTTATTCTCATCACGCTATGATAATGGTTGCAGTGAAAACCGAGAAAAAGAAATTGAATTAAATTGTCAATGTTTTCTGCTACTTTTTAATTTTATTAAAAGCGACAACGATTTAGATTTACTCATTTACAAATAACAAAATTTCTGTCCTCTTTCCTTACAATAAATAAATAAATATATATATATATAGAGGATAGATTTGATAGTGACGGAACTTGTCTAAGAGTAATGGATCCAAAGTTTATGAAACAATCCATATCCTGTAAAAAGAATTATTAGTTAGAAATTATTCTATATACATATGATTCGAGTCTCCTATCAAGCCGTCCAGATTATTTTACCATCATTTCTTAAATTAGGACCCTTAGATTAATGTACTAAAGCTGGCTTAAAAGTGATATGTATCAAGGGCCCCGAGTCCTAAAGATTTTATCATCAGACGTCCTGATAAGAGCCTTTCTATATATATATAATAAAATGAATACATACAATATAAATAGGTTAGAACACTATTTCACACTCCACAGTGCTACTAGTACTACTACTTGTATGGTGTATTCACTACTTACTAAAACATAGAGTTGTACCTTTCTTGAGAACAAGAACCAGTGTAGAATTCATCCTTTTGGAGGAGGTTGGAAATAAGGATGTTGCAAAGCTTCGTCTACGCTCAACCTCTCCTCCTAAGCTCCCAAAACAATTTTCAGTTAATACAAGAAGAAATTTCAAGGCCTACTTAAAAATAATAAATAAATAAATTCCAGGCAATTTGTGATATTTTCTAATGAGACGACATCGCCAAGGAATACAATCATTGTGCTGAACTTATCTAGGTAGTTGGATAGAAATTCATCCAATTTGGAGCATCCAGTTGCCATTCAAGCACGAAGCTAGGATGATGGAAAGAATATTGAATGACTTGTGTATTGGGAAAACGATTTTCATGCAAGAGTTGAACATGTTAAGTGTACAGTTGCACAATATCTGAACTTACAGGATCCCAAATTAGAAGATGACGCACTAACCGCAGAAGCCAAACATTTGGAAACCTGTAGACATTACTAAGACGAGTGAGTTAACACAGATTATGCACAGAAACACAAAACTTATCCATTCATCTAAAACTTACCCAAGTTTAAGTGGATCTCTACTCTTAATTTGGGTGGAAAAAAATTCTTCCGAGCATTTCCAGGAAGCGGGTGATACTCTGACCTGACCTCATAAGATGAATTCCATCATATATATATATAAAACCAGACTAACTGACACGGCTAATTTTCTTTACCCTTCTATTGACAGCAAGGAGAAGCATAAAGGACAACAATAGGCAGCAATAACAGAGCACATATAATTATCTATCCACTTGTGCTGTTATTAGCAATAAAAGCCATAGCTACAATGTTAGAATGACATTTAAATTGAGATAAACAAAGAAAATAAATGAATGTAATGATGTGTAGTTGCAATGCACAAATCAAGAAGGCTTACCTGGTCCATTGTGTGATGTCTTGAGGAACCCCCAGGGATTAAGATACACAACTCCATGAATGACCTAAGTCTAGCACCACAAAATAAACAAGCAAATAAATAGAGTCCTATAATACATCACAGTTAATAAGCTTTTCAGAGATTGAGCAACAGGACCACATCATGGAGCTAATCTCTAATAACATTCAGGCTACAATGAAAAACAAGAGAATAGAGAGGGGATGTAAGGAAGAATGGTTGGGGCCAAAACTTCATCTACTTCCATATTCATTTTTCAAAATTGGCATAGAGATGAGCTCACATAATTAGAATACCTGCAACAGATAGTCACCTGCCTTATTCATGGATATTTTCTATTTTCTCATTATTAAATCAATACAGATAAACCTTCTTAATTATATTTACAACTACATCTCATAATCTAGGAGTACAAGAGTTTTGACTCGCACAATTTTGACACATTAAACACCCTGTATCTAGATCCAGGGACCTCCTCATTATGACTCTTAGGTCTATCACCAAACAAATAATCAGCATATTATGCACGGACACATGGTCAAAACTGAAGCAACTCTAGAAAGAGCAATTAAAATATTTTCCCTTCAAGCACGACAAAATTTAAATGTTTTACACATACATGCAATAATTAAAGCCTTCTCAAGGACAAAACATACTTATATGCAAGCTCTTTTAAGCCTTCACTCCAACCCTCTAGTTGCTGGTCCAAAAGAGCACGAGTGTAAGCACTAATCTGAAACGCATTTGGTGATCCTAATACCAACTCTAAGATCACAACACCAACGCTCCACATATCATACCTGTCAAATAGTTTAGGAACAAAATTAGACCAAAAATGTAGCACTTAACTTACAAATAAGAACCACATCCAGAATGAGTAGGTAAGAGCATTTATAGACTCAAATATATGACTGAAGAGCTCAATTTAACATCTATTCTTTGAATACCACATACTTTAAGGTTCTGCTTATGGGCCCCCGATACCAACTAGCATGAAGTAAAGCTTCAGGAGGAGTATACTCAATAGTTTGTTCAGCTCTGGAAAACAATAATGTTACATGTATAAATCAAACTAACTAAAATAAATTGATGACTAGATATAGTTGAGCAAATAGCCAGAAAAACAAATGATACCTAGAAGGTCCAGTAGAACCATACAAATGCTTCATCGTGAACTCGTCTATCGAGCTTCCAAAGTCAATAATGCGCCTAAAGTATGGGTTAAAAAAATGTATTTATAAACATTTTACAACATTAAAAGAATAAAAACACCATTTATGACTCGAAATACTTACACACCAGACAAGCAGAAGCAAAATAGAAGTTCATGGCATGAAGATAAACCGTGTTATCTCAATATAACATTGGAGATTAAAGCCAATGAAAGACTTTTTTTAACTAAGACAAGAGAAAGAGACCAGTGCAACATCTTCAAAATATCAGGATTAACACATAAATAAAATTGAACGTCAAAACCATATCAAAAGAATAAATTGACAGAAGACAAAAGCTAGGGAAAGCTGTTCACCTTTAATGCTGGTAACATTGATATACATGCAAATAATTGATGACTGAATATAAAGATTAACCTTTTATTCACAAAAGATAATAGAACAATGTAAACCAAACAAATCCTTGAAGGAATTAAAGGTTATGAAGCCAATCAACAAACAACTACTCTGACAGTTTTGGGTATGCTGAATTGAGCAAAATGTCTAGCATAGACAAAGAATGCATTGAGAAAAGTTTTGAGGTCTTTTTCAGCAGGGTTAAAACTCTTTTCTTTTAGGATTGTGCTTAAATTTACATTTAAATCATCAAAACCTTTATATAATATAGTATAAAATGAAAACTCTCAAATGTACACAGATGAGAATGTCTTTTAACAAGAAATGAGTATAAGCTTAAATCAGTTAGCAACAGCAATTACAGGTAACATATAAAGCCATTAGATATCATTTACAATACATTTTGGTGGTGAAATTCTTGCCTCCATTTGGAATTTCTTTCAAACATCTCCCTGTGTCCTGATCTCGGAGGCATATCACCATGTTCTCTATCAGATATAAAAGCATTTTAAGTAGGCAAGTCTAAAGTAAAAAATCCCAAGTCAAATTGAAAATCCAAAAGCATAATCAATATAAAGAACAAAAGTAAATCTAGTCAGAAATTCCTACAAATGATATTGAAATTGAAAAAAAAGGGAAAAAAAAAAAAGGAAAAAAGAGGAACCTCTGAAAAGTTATAGATGAACTAAAACTGAAAGTGGACCCGCAAATCTAAGATAAAATTTTCATCCTATCTAGTGTTTGGAGCATGTTATATGTAATATGACTTAAAGCGAAGGCTACAAATCAGGAGGCGGACATGTTATAACAGTTGTCCAGAAACCAAACTGAAGAGAATGACAAAATAATAAAAGAACAAAGGCAACAATTCCCTCACCAGGTTTGATGTCTCTGTGGGTGATATTGCGATCATGACAAGACTTCAAGGCCATCAACTGAAAAAAGAAAAAATATGAGGTAATTAAAAGACTGCAACTGAGAAAATGAAAAATATCAGGTATTTAAGAGATTGCACAAATCATAAAAACTATATTTGGATGAAAAGGCTATCTTCAGACATATATTAACTCGTGCTTGGTATTTTCCTTCGTTCGGTAAGTAACAACTGGAGCTTCACATAGCAGAGCAACAAAGCATCTTCCAATCATTATATTAACATGAATAAAAGATGTGCCTTTTCATCTTCTACGTGCAAAACTTATAATAGAACACATGCATCCATCCATTCCAAGTAACAATTTATACAAGATATGAAAATTTGTCTGCTAACAGAAGAACCATATTAGACTTGTTAGACTATCAAAGGGCTATATTGCAGACTTACCAACTGCCATATAAGACTTCGCATTTCCTCCTTTCCTGCCTCTGTTGTCTTCAACCAATGCCACCATTTCGATGGATGCAACATCTGGACATGCTTCACATTTTCAGCCTTTTCTTCATCAGCATGCACATCTACCTCTTCCACAGTATACAGAATCTTTGACAGGGATACACCCTCATAATGAAATACAAGCCATATTTCATTAGCTCTAGACTCGAAAGACTCCACATATCTAGCAATATGATTCAAACCTTCTTCATAAAAAACACTCAGCAGTCTAGACTTGTTTGGAATACTATTTGCAAAACTCCAACCGCTACCTGTTTCATGGACCATGGAATCATCTGAACCTAATAGGTCATGAAAACCTAAAGGCGATTTTTTCAGGACCGATCTTGATGCTCCAGCTGATAGCAAACCTCCAAGACACTTAGAAGCATTTAGGAAAACTTCTCCAAAATGCTTTTCGCGTAGACCACTCAAGTAAACAGCAGCCCCTCTCTCCACCTGCTTATAGCAACCAACAATTCATTCATGCTGCTATAAACCTTTTGAGACAATGAATGGGGTAAATCATTATTATTATTATTATTATTCAGGCGGGAAATGCCAATTCTGAAGAAATGCTAATTGTATTGCAACAAGTGGCAAGAACTTACAAGGGCGAGAGTAACTAGAAGACTGGACTAGTAACTATAGACACTAAAACACCCCTAACTGAAATATGAAACTCAATTTTTAAGTCAACAAAGTAATTACCATTATACGTTTCAAAATGAACAAGTTATCATCATTAAGAGGACCAGAGTTGCAACTACTGTTGCTGATGTAAGAGTCGAAATGAAAAGAATTAAATGAGATATTCTTGGTTTTTCCCTTCCAGTCTGAAGAGTTGCTGCCTTGATAACAATCCCAGTGAAAAGCCAGCCATACTTCACCGTATGATCCACGACCAAACTTCTTCTTTAGAACATACCTAATAAAACAATTCAACATCACATTATTAAAAAACTAAAAGGTAACGGCTCACAGTTTGTCTCCCATAACCCCCAGGGCGCCACCTCAATCCTGAATTGAATACATTTTTCCACATCAACATTTTTTCTGTGTTGCACTCAACTCAATAGAAATATTTATTCTACATCTACCCATTACTTAATACCATTGTGGTGACCAGTCTATGAGCTTGAGATTTCAAGAGAGTGACAATGAGAGACAGACAGACAGAGACAGAGGGGCTATTTTGCGGGAGAATTAAAAAACCCAAAATATTTAAAAGAAAAAGTCCAAAAATTACAGGGACATAGACAAGCTCAAACTTTTTATGTATAGGAGAGACTGATGAGACATGCATGTTTCCAGAAATTGCAGAGGAGAAAGCAGCATGTGAAAGCTGTTGACATTTTAATCTATTACTTTCAATTGCAGTATCTAGAAGTTCCATCAAAAGTATATAGAAACTACAGCTTTTCTTTATGTTCTAACACTTCTTTGAAACCCCCCACACTGAAATACATAAAAGTTCACTAAAATTGAGCTTCTCTTATTGCTCTTGCCATCTGTCCAATTCTTCTCTTTTATAGCTCATATTAGTATAAATGAGTATATCTACATATAGACATATATCAAGACACAGCTAACATCGTATTATTGCAGATAAACATTATATTACATTAACAAGGAACATCTAAGATTGTAAAAATAAAGGATATGAACAAAAATAAATGGTAGTTAGAAAATGGATACACATCAACTAAGATTGTTAAAGAGTGCAGTTCAATTAGAGTACAGATTTTTACCTCAGGTCAGGCATTCCATGCTCAAATGATTTATTATCCGAACCAGCACCATGGAAAGGAATTGATTGAAGCATACCAATGAAACTAGCAAAGCCTTCAGGGTTTATGCACTGATCTTTATCACCATCAACAGTCATTCCAAGGTCCATGCACACATTGTTGTCATGATACAAGTTTAAAGGTCCACCTAAAAAATCAAGAAGGAAACAATTAAAAGATGACTCTGTCAATAGATACAAGATTTGAACATGCAAGACAGATCTAGTAAATTTACAAGGAATTTTCATATTTATGCTGTACCAAGAGATAAATGTCTGTATACAAGTGTCTATCTATTAACAACCCAATAAGCTACAAATCCAACTTCCTAGGATAAAGTTGTTGTAGAGCAACTTGATAAGCACATCAACCCAACCACCTAAAAGCCATGTCAAAAGATCACAGGTTTTCATGGCTTAGCAAAACTTTATCACCAGAATAAACATGCTAGTAACAAAAGCACATGCACTTACCAAAATGGTTAAGGGTCTCCGGAAGAGCCTTAGGTAAGTCATTGACAACCTTTTCAGCTTGAAATGTGTAATCTGTATGCTCAGATAGGTTCTCAGATAAATAAAAACAGCCAACAATGCCTTGTTTGCCTTCTACCTAAAGCAAAAGAAGAAGCCAATGTTATTAATTCGAACTTCACTGTATGGTCCTAGCCACTAACTAATGGAGGCCACATCATCTAAAGAGAAAATTTTGCCTTTGACCGCAACTATTTCTATAACAATTAAATTAACCAACTTTGATGAACTTGGCCAGTCAAACAAGTTAGACCATTAAACTTTTTAATGGCTTGAAACACATTGTAACTAAGTCTACCAGTTATTTTTTGATAATGACGAGCATACACAAACTGGAAATCGATCATCCTAATATCCAAGATTCCTAAATGAACTGACATCCACTGCCTACCAATCCAAAATCATAACTATAAATTAGAATTTCCTTGTTCTGAAATCCTTGGTTTTCCTTTCTTTCTTTTTTTTCTTTTTTTTTTTTCCTTTTCATTTTACATCACCTTGTTCTGGAATCTCTCTCACAACTTTTAAAAAACGATACTCAATGTGAAGGCAAACAAAATTTGAAAAGGCATTCTCACTCCTTTTATACTTAGGTGCAAATCAGTCTATCAAAAAGGGAAAAGACTGCAAAGAATGTTATAACCTCATGCCACCTGAATGCTCATATAAACATTTCAGCCTTACCAACAACCTCTCAAACTTGGTCATAACTGGATGAGTATGCTCCACTTGGACTACATCAGACACAACGTCATTAGCTGACCAAGGAGATAAAAGTAATAATGAGAACATTAGCATATAAAAAATTAAAAAAAAAAATCATTGAAAAGAGTATATGAAAAAAGATACACATGATATATGCAACTTAAAATAATTAAATATAAACTGGGACATCATTACGTTGAGTTCTCCATGAAATTTAGGATGAAGACCACAGTCAACACAGACAACACAAGTGGAGCTTCTAACATGTATGGGGATTAAAATATAAACACTTATCATGGCTGCAGACACAGGGGTCCCATGCCTTTGATGTAGACCAACAGTATCTAGAGAAGTAAAAGGGTGTTTCAGGGCAACAGCAGGCTTTCAAAGAAATCAAATTGATTTTTCTCAAGTTATCCTATACTTTTTGTTGGTTCAATCTGTCCTTTTGCAGCTTCAGGTTCTTTTCATGGCCTTTGACGTTCTAGAAATAGTTCAATTTGCATTTTCATCTAATAAAAATTTTTTCCTTCTTCAATTTCTTCTAGGAGGTTCCCTCTTTTGTGATTTTAAACTCAATTGAGGCCCAATTGGCACCTTTCATTGATAACACTTGTCAGGATTAGAATAAATAATTTCAAGGTAAAATTTCATGAGACAAACTTTTACCAGCACTCATAGAAACTGAAATTCAGCCGCACTCAAGATCTGAAGATTTATAGCATAGAGAAGTACCTGAGAAATCATAGGTGGACTTTGGTAACCCTAATACTGGAGAACTTATGTCTCGCTCTCCAATTGATCTTTCCTCCAGCAAATTCTCAGAGAAACCAGTAGAAACTAATGGAACCACAACAGCTGCCACATTATCCATGCTGCCCTTTTCAAAAGCAGCATCTACTATGCAATCAGCTAATGAGTATAAACAAGAAGAAGAGAGATGCAATCTACGGGGACCATGATCATGAACTTCCCACAACAAATCACAAACATCCTGCAAGCTCAACTTCTCGAAAACTCCATCAGATGCAGCCACCAGATAGCTATCGTTGGCAGTCAGAGGTTGCCAATCTGTCAATTCTGGAGTAGATATAACACCATAACTGAAAACAGTTTTAGCATAAAAATCCAATAAGCTTTCTATCCCAAAACAAATATGGTTATTGAATGATAAAATACAAGAAGCATAAACTGACATGCCTCGATCACAAGGAAGAGCTAGTACAAAATTTATACACTTTGCAACTGTCTGCCAAACCTCACCTTTTAAAGGATACATCTCCAATAGCCCGGGAAATAGCCAGCTGACCATTTACTCGAGGCACACCACCCCATTCAAGAACAAAACCACCAGCATTTTCCACCCGAAGTCTTTCATCATCCCTATCTGGATGATGATCCCTTGTTAATTCCTTCACAGAAAAATGCACCAGTCGACTGGAGGAAGCCAATTTAAAATTATCATCATTCCTTACATGTGAAATAGCACCATTACGTCTTTCCTGCCTATATAACCTCAAATATGTGGCTGCAATATAAAGGCATCATTAATGAATAACATCCATGCTTGCATCTTTAAAATGTAAAACGATAGAGTATATCACATGGTAAATCATATTCCTAATCCAACACCACAAAAGATCCATATATAAGAGAGAGAGAGAGAGAGAGAAAGGAAAAAAGGTACAAGAAAGTACAAAGTTCTCACCATACAAAGGTAAGAAATGAGCATAAAAATATTAAATAGCTCAATGTCAAGTTAAACTTCTTACCTTTAGCCTCTGAAGGAGACTGGAATTTTTCAGAGCACAAAAATGCCTTCGAGTCTCCAATATTTGCTACTAAAATTTGACCATCTGCTATTAGTATAACTGTGGCTGTAGAACCTGACTCTATATCTAACCTATATGCTTCCTTCAGAACATAAGGATGAAAGTCAGCACAAAAGCAAGCAGGGAGAATATTATTCACACAAATTTTGGAACAAGTGAAATATCAAATAAAACATGCCTTCGAAAATGTTGCATCGATATCATGCAATGCCCTCAACAATGCTTCTTTCAAAATTTCCAAGTGAAAAGAATTGTCAAAAGTTGCTGACAGTGGATGCTTAAACCTGGGAAATCATTAATATTATTGAACATACAAAAAGGTAAACCCAAAGGTAATAGAAAAAGAAACAATCAGTTAGACAAACACAAAGGTTATGCAATTCAACATAATGCTGAACAATAAACATACCTCAATAAAAACAAACGAATTATAACCATAACTTTCAGTCCGAGAATGAAAGTAATATTAATTACTGTAAATGGGTCATACTAAACTAGCTAATATACAGTAGTTGAACAGGAAGATATGCTGAACTTCATCCTTAGGATGGAAGCAACAGTATGATAATTGAAAACTAATGCATGGAGTTTCAAGTTATGCATCCCTTGCCTGCCATTAGAAGTTATGCATGCAATACCATTGAAATTCACTGGTATCATTATATAGCTTATCATTGTGATATCAAAGGCAAAACTAACACTTGCTACCACCTTGTTTGTGCTTAGCGGCATTTCTCTCTAATATTTTTGTTGTATTGGTACTTAGGGAACTCAGGAGTTCCTAGAACACTAAACTGCCAAATCAAAAATAGGCATAGAAACTGGAAATGAGAGAAAACGTGTTTACGAAGGTAATTTCCTATGTGAAATGGAAAACCGAAGAGGAAAAATCACTCATATTTTAATATAAATAAGTGTGACGATAGTATGCTATATAGAAAATCACCTTCCACGGTCCAACTCGTAACGACCTAGTACTTCATCCCAATTTATCACTTGAAACACAGTATCATGCTCTCTACCATTTAGCAATCTGCCTGCGGATTTCTTGAATACAGAAGAATAAGTTGCCTCCAGAAGGAAATAAGTATGTAAAACAAAATACTCCAATAAAAGCTTTGACGCCATGTCGCTAGCTTCAGCACCCCTATGACCATCAAAAACAGCCACAACCTCAACCGTAACCTCCTTAATCCCTACTGTGCCTGCTTCAAATTCATAACAATGAGAACAAATTAATATATATATATATATATACTATTTTCTATACTAATCAAACTCAACGAAGTAATAATAACTTTAAAACTCCCATGCAAATTTCTACCTACCACTTTTCTTCTTAATTTTCTAACATTGAATAAGATGTAAATGCATTACATCTTATAGGTTAATGGAGACATAAAAGAACAGATAGATCGCAGTACCAGGGAAAGGAAAGCGAAGGTCGAGAGCACAGAGAGTGCGATCCTCCTGAGAATTTCTTCGACCTTGACGCATGGCGGATTGACAACGGGCGGTGCTTGAAGAGCGTGAAGCGTAATTGGAGAGCTTCCAGCGAGGGCATTTTGGGGATTGAAAAACCGCGGGAGCACCTCCTTCCTTGTAGAGCGTCAAGCATGTCGACGATTCAGCGTCGGAGCTCGTCGTAACGGCTAGTAGAACCCCGTATACCAATACCTGCAACTTAAATCCTTCCATCATTTCTTAATCGCCGAGCGACTGAGGAAGAGAACGATGACACCGTTCATATCCGATTAAAATGCTTTACGGCGTCAGTGATATTGCCACGTCGGCGTTCTGCATAAGCCTAATATACTCAAACGGCGGATGCGATCGGCAAAACAGATTGATTTCCCTCCAAAAAAAAAAACAGAGATTTCCCTCCAAAAAAAACAGAAAGCTATGAACTGAGTTCCTCTTTATTCTTTGCTAGTAGTAGTACCACACGTCATGCCTCACATTACATTTTCTTAAGAGGAAAACAAAATTAAGGAACAATTTTTTACAAAATTTCTGTACAACTTTTAAATTCCAACTATAAAAATTGAAGAATATGATGTTCGTTATTACTAATGATAAGATAACTTCAATATTTTTTTTTCAGTATTTGAGCACCAATTCCGCATCTAACTCTAATTTACGTTGCACTTGGGCGTGGCACAGTGGAAAGGAAATCGACCGTTTCATTATATTTATTTATTAAGTTATTATTGAAAAATCTCAGTTATTATTTCTTTGCTTAATGGATGGATAATCCTTTACTTAACGAGTAAGAAATAAGCTTTTAAAATTATAAACTAAAGAAAAGTTTTATCCATTAATAAAATTCTAAACTGATAACATCTATATGTACTTTTTATTGATACAAAAAAAAAAAAAAAAAACTCTAATTTACGTTATATTCATCAAAAAAACTCTAATTTACGTTATATTTTCGCTGTTTATTACAGACTTTGTAGCATGAATTGCACGGGAGATCATTCCTTCGTGGATCGAGATCCCCTTTACTTGGACTCAGGCTGTTTCACTTTCCAAACTCTACATACTGGGCTAAGCCCGAATTATATAAATGGTGAAACCCAACATCATACGAAACCTAGATCCTAGTCCACATTCCATTCAAATGTAATAAAAATAAATAAAAAGTATGTGTTCAAGTATAATTGGTGGAGGCATAGAAGGGAATAGATTATCTTAGTTCGTACCATACCATATTGGATTAAAAATGAAAAACACGAGGCAGTATCTTATTGGTTGACCTGAGCCTTCTCACCATAACTATCCAAAATCCTTATAACATTACTATATCATGTATGCTAATTGATGGTGATTTTGATATGCATGCATAGTATATAGTATATACGTCCATTAACAATTAAATCGATATACCATGACAAAACAAACTTTCGAGTGCACACAATATATAAATTGGATAACCAAACGGACAAATGGAACGAATTTGGTCGAACACTGTTATTATTATGTGATTGGTGTTTTATAGAATTTGGTCGAATGGAGCGAAAGTCCGAACCGACTCAGCCGAGTGAACTGTTCGTCGCATTTAAAAAAAAAATGTATACTCATATTATATATATGATCCCAACTCAACTTTGATTTACATTAATAAATTGGAAAATATCTTTCTTTAGGAAATATCTTTGAAGATGAGTTCTGCTGCCAAATCACACCTTGGGCTTTGACTGTGTTTGACCGACCGACTCATGAACTCTGCACCTTTTTGAATCGCGTGCTTTGTCTGCGGGTGTGTAACATGGCCTGCAGCACGTTCCACGACCGTGTATTGCGTGGTTACTTATGATTGGTCAATGGTCCGAGATAAAATCCGCCCTTTAATATATGCCAATGGATAATGCTAAGAGATAGGTGGAGATATATTATTTCAATTTTAAAAAATAACAATGCGTGTGAAAAAGCGTGCCACGAAACGAAGAGCAACCACGGCGAGCCGTTTGCAGTCTAATATTTTTTTTTCCTCAGAGAACCAAATGAGTTACGTGGCGTGCTTGCGTAGCTCCACGGCTGCTATGTCAGCAACCAATGTCAAGCCCTTATTCATCATAAAAGCTTAAAAGTCAGACAGCGCCGTATATAGACACGGAAGTTCAAACGTGTCACTTGCGCCAACGGCCACGTCCGCTATAACGTGGCAATTTGGTGCGATATCATTTTGCGTTCTTAATTAAGATCTCAAACAACAATAAAATCGTTCAGAAAATTCACTTTCAGGTGTACGGACGTCCCAAAAGGTTCCCTAAACACCAACACGTCATACAGCGTCCATTAAAAATGAGTAGGTACGAAGTTTGCAGTACATGGTGGATCCAAATGATTGGTCAATGGTCACCGGTTTCAGCACGCGGGTTCGAAAACGAATTTGTAAGCCACAAAAATATCTTCGACCTTCCGTGATCCCTTTGAGTTTGAACGGCATCGGAACCAAAATTCCAAACATAAATCATATAAAAATATGGGTAAGATAATAATCATAAACCTCGAGACTCACCGAGTAAATGGAAGTTTGGTCATGTGAACATTTTATGTGTCAATCAAAGAGATTTGGAAAAATGTTTTTTTTTTTAAATTTTAATCCAAAGAAAAAAAAAGATCTAGGACATTCGGGAAGATTGTAGAAGCTTTGTTTTGGATATTATTGATCGAAAATAATAAAATATTAAACAAGTTTCCAAACAAAATTTGCTCTGTGTGATTGATATCTGCGTCCCCTGCTTTTTCATAAGAATATTAAAATAACTACAATTTGCGCGGGTCAGGAGGGCTTTGGTTGTCGAATCACCACTCCTGGTTTTGCGTCGGTGCCTGCCAATGAGAAACACCCACATGTAACGCTCAGACAACGAGAGGATAATACACGTCATGACAACATGTCGGCACGTATTCAGTGATAATATTTTATGTGCTGCTAATAAAATACTAATCCGCGTGGACCCTTTTTTCTTTAAAAAAATAATAATAATTGTAAGTTGGTATTAGAATTTTCACGCAAATAATATTTTTTTAATATAATTGTGTAATTTTATATTTCAAAATAAAATATAAAAGATGAGATCGAATTAATTTACATCGAGACTCAAATATAATTGGTACTAAGATAATATTACTCTTCGTATAATATCCAACTTTTACACTATTTTCAAAAATATCTAACTTTTAAACATTTAAAAAAATCATACAGTACACCGGATCACTTGTCTGTAACACTTTTAAAATATAAAAAGTGGAATATCTACGTGCTATTTGTTTATAAGCGACTTAATTTATCCAAGTGATATAATATCTACACCTTAAAAAAGATGCAGAAAAATAAGAGAAATAAATTTCTAATACTAGACGAATAAAGGTAATTTAAAGTGTAAACAATAGCTCTAAAACATTGTGATAATTGGTGTGATTTTAAAGATAACATTACTGGTTTTAAGATATGATGTGAAGCAATTATAAGTGGGGTATAGTAACCGACCAATCAGGTCTCATTAAAAACCAAGGTATGGCAAATGAAAAGCAATATTTGTGAGGCCCCACACCATACCTCCACCATACACAATATTGGCGTCCTCATCTACGGAACTTCCAGAAGTTTCCTACTGACTGACCACCCTCATCTCTCTCTACCCATACGAAGAAATCCCTAGTGGCATTTTATTTTTATTTTTTTAAAGATAATATAAAATAAACAAATTGCCACCAAATTGATCTAGAACTTTCCAAAACATAATATTATAATTATTATTATAATAATAATTTTCAGCTGATATTTACACACCCCCGCCCCCCTTGCTGAAGGCTCTAAATTCGTAGTCGTAGCCCATTCGTACATGGGTGCGTCAACAATACCGACTTCATAACGGCATAAACGACTTTCCCAAAGGAGAAAGCATGGCTGGGTTCTAAGAAGTTGGCCAAAAAAAATTCCAAGGGTTCACTTTGTCCTTCGCTTTGCTTTATACGTTTTAATTGATTACGGGTCCTGTTTAGCTCCAGCTTCCCATTCGTTTTATTTCTTGCTTTTTTCGGTTCCTTGAAATTAGCAGTGCAGAGCAGACTCTGTTTGCTCAGCACGCGTAGCTAACTCCTTCTTGTTCTTCTTCTTGCATTTTCAATCAAAACCCATTTCGTTTCTTCTCAGTTTAGAACTGTTACTGTCGTTTATTAGTTGTTGATTTCCAATTCATTGATAATCTGGGAAATTTGGGAAATCTGACGTTTAGTTGTTGTCCAATTTTTTTTTCCCATTTGCATTGGAATTCGTTGTTTTTTGTTTAGATAAATTCAATAAAACAATCGAAACCCATCAAGATTTTGTATAATTTTCTGCAATTTTACCAATGAATCATATATACCCAGTGAAAGAAGAGTATCCAGGGTCGAGTTACTCGCAGTACGGAGGTGACTCACAGACGATGCAGCCACCGCAGCCAATGGAAGGCCTCCACGACGCCGGTCCTCCTCCTTTCCTCACCAAGACCTATGAAATGGTGGATGACCCAGCTACAAATCACATAGTCTCGTGGAGCAGAGGAGGTAGTAGTTTTGTTGTTTGGGATCCTCATTCATTTGCTATGAATCTCTTACCCAGATACTTTAAGCACAATAACTTCTCAAGCTTTGTAAGACAGCTGAACACTTATGTAAGTTTCTTCTCATCCCAATATTTTCTTTAGTTTCCATAAATTTTCATCCATTATTAGCTCTTATTAATGCATTTCGATGAAATCAGTGACTAAAAACCCAGTTTGGATGGCAATTCTGTATAAGAAATATGATTTAGCTTTATTGAATTACCTTTTATTTTAGCAGCGTTGGATGTCCAAATGAGCTACTTTGCCTATTTTTTGGTCCCCTACATAGTTGTTTTCATTCATGATAGTTGATTCTTTCTTTTATTATTATTATATTTTTCAATTTATGAGAGGATGCTTCTTATAGGTTCTAGAATGATTAGTTGCTGTTGGTCATGAAATAAAATAGAAGGTATTTATTAGTTATTGATAGAATGTTCATTGAAGCACTTTGTTTTGGGGTGTGTGTTTTTAATTTTTTAATTTTGTTTTCTTTGTATCTTTCCATTTTTTTTTCTTTGCCATCCACAATAAATCGTTTTTCCCTTTACCCTTGTTTATGTAAATTTCTTTACTCTTGGTGGTTGATTCTCTTTTTGCTATAATTTGTAATGGTTGATTTGTTAGGAGGAAAGGACGTTGATTTGATTTCTCAAATCTTTGATGATCTACATTAAGAAATATGGAAAGCTCTAAGAGGTTTGACATCAGAGTTTAAAGAGCCATCAGGGAACCATCAAATTTGACACCAAATTTGAAATTGATTATGCAGGGCTTTAGAAAAATAGATTCAGATAGATGGGAGTTTGCCAATGAAGGATTTCTCAGTGGCCAGAGACATCTTCTGAGGAATATTAAGAGGAGGAGGGCAACTTCTCAGCCTTTTCCTGCACAACAAGCTCTAGGGCCTTGTGTTGAAGTAGGCCTGTTTGGACTAGACGGAGAAGTTGATCGTTTGAGGAGTGACAGACAGGTTTTAATGATGGAATTAGTGAAGCTTCAACAGCAGCAACAGAGTACTAGAGCACACCTTCAAGTAATGGAGCAAAGGCTACAGGGTACAGAAATGAAGCAACAACAGATGATGGCTTTCTTGGCAAGGGCAATGCAAAACCCAGCATTTTTACAGCAGCTAGTCCAACAGAAGGAGAAAAGGAAAGAGCTTGAGGAAGCCATGACTAAGAAAAGGAGGAGGCCAATTGATCAAGGACCTAGCAGTACCGTTGGTTGCAGTGAATCAAGCCGAGGTGGTGAAGGAACAAACACCATCAAAATGGAGCCTCTTGAATTTGGAGATTATGGCTTTGAGGTATCAGAGCTGGAAGCACTTGCTTTGGAGATGCAAGGATTTGGTAAGACAAGAAAGGAACAGGAAGAGGGACAGGACGGGTTAGAGCCACCAGAGAGTGGGGATAAAGAACTTGATGAGGGGTTCTGGGAAGAACTGTTCAGTGGTGGTGAAGGAGGTGAAGAAGAAGAAGATGTTAATGTCTTGGCTGATCGTTTTGGTTACTTGGGTTCAAGCCCAAGGTAGAATAGCTGGCTTTTCTTAGAATTGCAATTCCTTCTCTTCAACTTCAGTGCGTCGGTCATGAATTTCATTTTTGGTTAAAATGCCTTCAAAGGTTGAATTGCTAGCAGTCTCTTCAAATGCCATTAGGCCATAACTTTCATCTGGATTTAATTTGGTATTGACAGGACAGAGGAATTAACGAGCAGTGTATTCGTGGAAGTTATCTAATCTATGCTGTTTCTAACCTTTATTTGTTTATTTGTCAGACTTTAAATTTCACCATGTAAATCCATTTCCTCTCATTTTTCTTCTTGGTTACTAGGTTGCAGGCGTTGATTGGATACAGTCTGGTAGTTTTTAGGCGTGATTTGTCTCCAAGGTTCATGCTTTTTTAAAATTTTCACTCCTTAAGAAAACCCAATGTTCCATGTAAAATGCATAAAGTTCATTAACTGCTTATTCCTCTTGTAACTTTCTGTGTTTTGGCCTCAAATGAATGTAGATTGTCCGGAAGCTGTTGAACTGGACAAGGTGTTGCTGCAAGCAGCTCCAAGAACCACAACTTAGCTTTGTTTTTGCATCCAAGTTGCAGTTGGTAGTTAAATCTGTCGGTTTGATTTTTTTTTTTTTTCTTCCTGTTATTTGTGTTGTCCTTTGTAGTCTGTGTAAGACATGGTGTACTGGTCGGTGACAAATTTCATGATGTTACATTTGTTACCATGTAGATATTTCCATGCAAAGGGCACATTATGGTCCTCATCAGTCATTTTCATCTGCTGAGGGCTCCCAACTGGTAATGTACAAATCACTCTTTAAACCATATAACCAAACAAATTTGTTTTTTTTTTGGCACGCTGTTGATGTGGAATGCAAAAGTGGACGTCTAGGTTCAGGTGCAGATTGCATTTCCACATTCCCGCAGCTACCAATCGATCAAGAAGCTCTCTCTCCCTCCCTCTCTCTCTCTATATATATATTTGTATGAGCAACATCTCTATCTTTACACACCAAATATCGTAAACTGACGAGCTTCATCGTTTAAGGCTGTCAATGACTATGTCCCTAGGTGGTCTTGTAAATGTGCTGAATCTACAAACATGAAGTTTGTGGTTATCTATATCAAGTATTACAATATCTGGTACTGAAACCACGTTAAAGAGTATCCAGAACCAGAAATTAATGCCCAGACTATAACAATTCAGCATATGAAATGACAGCAGTATTCCATAAAGAGCTAGCTCTGTGACATGTCAATCTGATGTTTGTATACATGTGAGTGCTTGTGGGGCATTTTTGGAGATTGTCATTGTTCATAAAACTCTATGCTGTTAGTGGAAATTTACAGAGAACCAGTAAGTTTTCTGGTATGTGTTTGTGTGTTGCTAGAGGAAATGTCACAACAACTTTTAATAACCACAAAACAATACCAGATTGGCTTACACCAGTTTGCTCCATGTTAAGCCATTTTATGTCCTTGGGCCAAACACCAATTGAGTATGCATTTGGTTCCTTGGATAACTGATGGTTGTTAAAAAATCTACTTATATTGTTAAATTTATTTTCATTTTTTAACATGGTGCAAATTTCAAATGTGATACCTAATATGATACGGTATTGATTAAAACGTGAATGCCTTAAAAATGAATTACTTCGTAACTTCAGGTTATAATAGCAATATTAATACAAATTATCAGTTAGACATGGAAAACACCATAGCTTGGCTAGATAATAAAGCTGTGTGTATTTTTTATCATCATTTGAGTTTAATTAGATATGTAATATCTCGGATAGAGTGAGGCCTCCACACCAAAAAAAAAAAACTAGAGACGAAAAGAATATATACTAGAGATGAGGACTGTATTATTCTTTTTGTCACAAATAGTAACTGACAATAATATGTGCTGATCATAACATCTATTTGAATTTTTATATATTTTTTTATTCTTTTGAATATACGACCAACCAACAGTCTATCAGTGGAGAGAAACTTGGACTTAAAACACTTCAAAACTGTACATCTGGAACGACGTCACTCATATGTTCTGGGCCTTACTTTCTCAAGAGGGCTAAGCCTACTAACACTAAGTAAACCATTACCTACTTTATCACCGATCATTTAGCCTGGTCCATAATCTAAAACCCAACAGTTAATATCAATTACATGAATAGAGAAACAAGTATGGCAGTTTCAATGGTGACAGCAAATTTCTTTATCAATACAATATAGATAATAATCTAAGCATTGAGTAAAAAGTCTTTTTGAAGCTTCAAAAAAAAAAAAAGGACCAGGAAATATGGAGTAAGATGTAGAATAAGATGAAAATATAGGTGCTCCAGTTAATACATGGCTATTCTAAAGTACCAAAAAAAGGAAAAGAGAAAATTTGCATTAGAGAATCTGGTAATAGAATAACCCGTGAATAAGGGTATGGCCCGCTTGGAGCTTTCTTTCCCATTCATCAATATGCTTCTTTCTGTGTGTGTCTCTCTCTCTGCATGCAGAACAGAGATATAATCAGCAAAAATCAAAATTCAAAAAAAAAAAAAAATGAAAGAAAGAGAATTATCACAGAGAGATATTGCTATGATAACTTCATGTGTTCACTTTCAGTTACTTTGAATGGTTAATATATATTTCCATGTTACTTCCCCAAAATCTCCTACTTTCATATCTTTTTTCCCCCCCCCAATTCTTCTCTGCTTTTTATGCTTCACAT
This sequence comes from Rhamnella rubrinervis, assembly GCA_007844105.2. Lineage (NCBI taxonomy): Eukaryota > Viridiplantae > Streptophyta > Magnoliopsida > Rosales > Rhamnaceae > Rhamnella > Rhamnella rubrinervis. The sequence goes on along the minus strand of CM017575.2, from coordinate 15,032,260 downwards.
GCATTCTATCTAATACATACATATAAATATAACTTGTGTGTGTATATATATATATATGTCCCCCTTGGCTTTTACTCCAAAAATGATTTTATATTAATTATTAAGTACCCAACATTTGTAATTAACTAAATGAGGGTTGCCATATTCATATACATAGATATATATATATATATATATATATATATATATATATATATATGTCCCCCTTGGCTTTTACTCCAAAAATGATTTTATATTAATTATTAAGTACCCAACATTTGTAATTAACTAAATGAGGGTTGCCATATTCATATACATAGATAATATATATATATATATATATATATATATGTACATATAGACGAGTTTATATACAGAGGAAACAACTACAATTTTCTTGTATTAGATAGATCAAAATAGTTAAAATAAAATATAATTAAGACTTAAGAGTGCAAGATGTATGATGAGTAGACTCATAAGGTTCCACTTTTAAGTGATTAGATTGTGAAGGGTTGTGTGTTAATTTAATTATAGAGTCAATGCATTGCCCTAATTTGCATCTATATGTACCTAAAAGTGAACCAATGTTGAGCTAGTGATCTAGGGCATAAATCTCATCTTATCCCAAAAGAAAAAGAACATGAATCTCTCAATCAAAAAGCCTCTGATCTGCATGCATATTCAAAAGATCATTAAGCTCAAAAGAAACCCACATAGGATTCCAAAGCATTTTCCTTATTACATAAGAGCTAGCTAGCCAAATAACAATGGATCGAACACCAAGTAGACCACCAAAGTTTTGTGTGTTTGTAAATATATGGGTCCTATTATTCCCTACACGCCTAATGGTTACAGGGTTATAATTATATTGGTTTGCATGGTTGCTCCCATGTTATTTAGGTCACGCATGGACTGTAAAGGGAGGGAATCCACCCTCCAAAATTCCACTTTGAAATGACTATTTTACCCATCGTCATCCATACCATATAGCTTGTGATAAATGTTTGGTAAACTTAAGAGAGGATATAATGGACTTTTTCTACTATGGCTTTAGATTTGGGTTTGGAATAAAGAGGGCTAACAAAAGGAAAAAAAAAAAGAAAAGAAAAGAAAGATGGCCTTCCAAATTCTCTCCTTGGTGGGGTTTGCCCTGGGGGCACTTTCGCTGTGCACTAAGGATGTGAGAGAATATTATAACAACTAAAAGAAAGTGAGACAGAAGAGGAGGAGAAAAATCCTCAACTACATAATTAATTGTAAACAATAATTGAATTAAGATTCCACAAACCCAATAATAATTCAGAGGAAAAATTGAGAAACATTTATACATCATTTCCAAAACGAAGCTGGATTTCTATGGCCCAAAATTATTGAAGCAGTAAAGAAATGAATGAAATTTAGATGGGGAATAATAATGCATGCAAATGTCCAAGTTTTCTCCAGCCAAATCATTCAATTAATCCTGCATGTAATTATAATAAGGGAAAAAAATATATACATATATTTGGGTGGAATAATATAATAAAGGTACACATGTATATACACTATATAGTTTTATTAAATAACTTATAAGCTGAAAGTCAATCAATTATCAATCATGTTTAGTACGTAGTGGGATTTTAGAAAAAGATTGAGGTCGGTCGGCCTATATTATCTCTATTGTTTATCTCTTTGCCTTTTACCACCCACCACCCCACAAGCTTTTTAAGCTTATCATTCTCCTATAGACAACCAAATAATATTGTAAGTATTGATCTTTTTAATAACATTTGCATTCAAATCAAGGGCCTTTTAGGGTTTGGGTGTTTTATTACAGGAACAAAGCAAAAGCCAAAAAGTGCCAACGTCACTACCTAAAAAGAAAATAATTCGAAAACTAAAAATAAAAGAAGATGAAAATTAAATTAATATGGTGAATCAAGTGGGTTTTTGGGACTCTTCCTCGTCTTTGCTTGAGCTGGCCTCCTGGTCTCTACTCTCTCTCTCTATTTATATCTCATTGTCCTTTGCAGAATTCTTAGCCTTTTTTTTCTTGGGTTTTTTTTAGCCTTTTTAATTAGTTACCTGTATTTCTTTTCTAATTTTATTTTCATTAGTCTGCCACTGTAATCATCACCCTCTGTACTGTACTCTATCATCAACAATATTATCAGCTACTATACCTCTTCATTTCTCACTCTCTCTCCCCTTCTCTCTCTATGTGCACATAAATAGATACAGAAAGGAGAGGGTTATTGGATAGCGAAGAGGGCTGAGATTTTTTTCTTTTTTACAAAAAACCATCTTATTGTCTGTTTTTTCCATGTTAGATTGCATGTATGAGAGCTAGCTGTTGATGGGTCTAAGAAAGAGAGAGATGGGGAAAGAGATATATCTGTATTGGTGTTGCAGAGTTGCTCAGACAAGCAATCCATGGCCTTAGATAGCGACTTGGAGAATAACCCATCATCATCGTCATCATCTCTTCACGAGATTTTTAAATATATATATATATATATATATATATATATGTATATATATTATTTTCGCTTTTATCATTGAATGATGCCTTTCTGTGGCTATATGTCTCAGCTGCCACCTGTTGTTGAACAACTTCAAGGTCTTTGAAGTTGTGTCCAAAGCTGGGATTCCCTATTTCTGGGTAGGCCTAGTTAGTCTCTTTGCTGTTATCTTTCAAAGTTGCAAAAAGTGGCCTAGTACTTGGAGGGAGAGAAGGGTTAAAAAGTGGGAGAGAAGAAGATCGATCTGGATCTTAAACCAAACAAAAAAAATTAAAAGATCATAGCCTAGGGGTTACTAGTAGTGGGTAAATTTTTCTTTGTTTTTCTCTGGTTGGATTTTTCTTCCATATCAGGCCAAATGTTTCCTCCTGCCATGTCCAATTCAACTTCTTTGTCTGAGGAAGCAGCTAGTGTTTCTTCTGGCACTAGAGTTCAAGACTTTGGTGGATTAAATCCAGTGGTTTCAACCATTTCTTCTCAGCAACAGCCACACAAAATCAAGAAGAAAAGAAGCCTCCCTGGAAACCCAGGTACATATATGGGAGCTTAATTAATTTCTAATTATTAATTTTCATGACTTTGATTTTCCTAATTATGCTTTGGGTTTTTCTCTTTAGACCCGGATGCTGAGGTGATAGCATTATCACCAAAGACACTACTGGCCACCAATAGATTTGTGTGTGAAATATGCAACAAAGGGTTTCAGAGGGATCAGAACCTTCAGCTGCACAGGAGAGGCCATAACCTTCCATGGAAGCTGAAGCAAAGGAACAGCAAAGAGCTTAAAAAGAGAGCCTATGTCTGCCCTGAACCTTCATGTGTTCATCACCATCCTTCAAGAGCACTTGGAGATCTTACAGGGATCAAGAAACACTACTGCAGGAAACATGGGGAGAAGAAGTGGAAGTGTGAGAAATGCTCAAAGATTTATGCAGTCCAATCTGATTGGAAGGCTCACTCTAAAACCTGTGGCACAAGAGAATATAGATGCGACTGTGGAACCCTCTTCTCCAGGTATACACTATATATTATATATTCCTTATAAATTAAACTCTATACTTCATTGATTTGTGTGAGTTTCTTATAAGTTAGGTATTGATAATTACTTTGGAACCCATGGAATTCTCGTAAAACGTTAGAGGGTGTTTGATTTTGAGAGATTTTGTCTTTGATGAGGTTATCTGTTACACTAGGTGGTAAGCTCTCTGCATGGAATATATCTGAGTGCTTGAATGCAGTGGCAGGTTGCGAGGAAATAGGCATCATGCATTAATGCAAGTGTCTTTTAATGGGACAGCATATATTCAAGAGAGAAAACTGAAAGCAATAGCCCTGAAATCTAAACTTGCCATCTTTTTGTTTGAAAAAGAATAAAAAAGATATATAAGGAGAAAAGCAAACAATCTATTGTACTATATATTATTTAGTTATTTGATTTTATATGATCAATATTCATGAAATTCTGGATGCATACATATATAGGAACGAGTTTTCTTATGCATATAAAATATATTCTACATATATAATTCTTAAACTGCTTTTCTTATGCATATAAAATACATTGTACATAATTTTTAAACTCCATAAATATTAATCTACAATTAACATGTAGCTATAGCTAAATAATTTCATGACATCTATCATTCGATTGCTCAGAAAGGTCAAGGCTATTGATTTTTCATTCTTTTTTGGGGGTTCTTTTTAGTACTTCCTAAAGGAGTGACTGCAGTCTCGAAAACAATGATGGAGATCTGGCCTTGTCTAAGAAAAAGTTAAAGAAGTTTAATTACTTTTTGGGTTTCATGGATATGAGAAAACCCGTGACATTTTATTTTTTTCTAATGAAGCATGGCATTAGTAACTTGCAAAGAAAAAAGAAACTCTGAACTTTTCATCATGATGAAAACTGATAAATCTGCAAAAATATCTGATATGCTAAGTTGCTTTCTCCTTCCTTCATCATCAGTACGTAGATACTCTCAGGGTTTTGATCCTTTGCTTATATGTTTTTTTGCTTTCATGGATTTTATATGTATGCCTTCGTAATTTAGTGATCATTGCCATTTGCCATGCCCATTTGCATGCATAAATTTAATCAATTGCTACACATTCATGCATCTCTCTCTCTGTGGCATTTCAATATTTGTACAATCCACATGCATAATATTCTTATTAGTATATACATGCATTGCATGCTGTAAAGTGCACACTTTTATTTTTTTATTTTTTTTCTAATTTCATGTTACTCTTGACTACCATCAAACTACAAAATTTTTCCATGCAAGACCCATGCATGTGTTTCTCTACATATGAACCAACTTAACCCCACCATATGGCCAAACAAAAACAAAACAAGGTAACTATCACTTCGCACAACACACCCACATTAACCCTATAGTTAATTAATTTATAGATTCTAATATTAAATTCAAGTTTGTTTTACTAGTAAATGGCTTCTAAATTGCTCCAAATATATATATATATATATATATATATGCAGGAAGGACAGCTTCATAACCCATAGAGCATTCTGTGATGCATTGGCTGAAGAAAGTGCAAGACTCTCAGCAAACCAGTTAGCCGCCGCCGCCGCCGCCGCCCCAAACCCAGGTGTTACAGTTCAGTCGCTCTTCCCCTTTCCACCACCATCAATGACTCACATCTCCCTCACTCCCTGGGACCCACCTCAAAACCCTAACCCTAATATTCAGATAAAGCCTGAAGCTCACCATTTCCAAATCCCAACCCTATCCAATACATCATTAATCTTCCAAGACGCACCACCACAAGAAGCCCACAAGGGTGGTTTAGTAACCTCACCCTACCAAAACCACCATGTCACCACACCACACACCTCAAACGCAGCCACATCAGCCCACCTCTCAGCCACTGCACTCCTCCAAAAGGCTGCTACCGTTGGTGCAACAGCCAGTCAGTCAGTGGATCACATGGCTGGGTTAGCCATGGGAGAGTTTCGAACACTTGGTCACAACATTGACACGGTGAATCACATCTCCACGGAGTTTCTTGGTGGGTTGACGTCCGGTGATCTCACCACGTGGCAGAAGAGTGACCGTCTGACGAGGGACTTTCTGGGTTTGACTGGAGATGGCAATGGTGGTCATGGTACAGGAAATGGGGCTGTTAATGTTAGCGTCAATGTTAAGGATATGCTAACGTACACGGGGAACGTGGAGTTCCAACCATATGAGCGTAACCATTCGCTGTTGAAGACCCAGGCCTTCGGGTTCGCTGAGGCTGCTTCCGATACGTGGGCTGATTGTTGAAGATATTAGGGGTAAAAGAGTAATTTGAGCGTTTTGTTTGAAATGACAAAATTACCCTATCCCGTAATGAGATATAAAGCAAAAAACCAGAGAATTACTCTCATTTTGTATGCGTTCTATTTCCACGTTGTTATTTTCGTTCTTTCCTTCTTTTTTTTGTTTGCTACATGCCTACATCCTCAAAGTCGTTTGACTATATCTTTTATGCGTTTTGTTGTTTTTCTTTTTTCTTATTATATATTACTTTTAGATGATAGTTTTATTTTAGTTTTTTATGTTAGCGGTTTTGTTGTCCCAAAAAAATGTTAAATTCCCATTCCATTGATTATAATTATTTCAAGCAATTAGACCAAGTTAATGTAATTGATCTTGTAATTGTGTAAGAGCCAAGAATGTATTACATATGTATATATGTTTCTTTGACTATTGTCCGAATTTGGATCTTTCCACATTCAAGATTCAAAGCAATTATGCATAATTAAGAAAGTTTATAGAATGAAACAAATTGATACTAAACCTAAGAGTGTATTGACATTTTAGGCCATTTTGATCATTACAAATATCACAAGTGTTAATTTTTTTTAATGTATGATAATGTGATAGTAGTGAGATTTAAATTTAAATATTTAAGATTTTAAAATTTTGATATCATATTAAATTATTATTATTTTTAAAACTTAAACTATTAAAAGGTGGATTTAATATATATATATATATATATATATATATATATATATATATAGAGATAGAAGGAGGCAGAGAATGTATAACATTACCTTCTAATAGTTTAAACTTTTAAAAATAGTATAATTTAACAATTGATTTTGTAGATTTTCACTTTTTATCTTGTCTCATTATTGGTTTAATAATAATATCAATTTAATATATATATATATACTATATTTAAAAATCATGCTAATTAGTGAAAATAAAAGAGTAGCAAGATAGAAAAAGAAACAACAAAGAAAAAAATGAATTTAATGATTAACATCTAGTCCATAGAATATTGATGGACCTACTTTGAGTGGAGGTATATATGATGTTTTGATAATTTCATGCAGAAGAGTTATAATACATCCAATTGATGTTTCATGTAGAGGGGCAAGAGGAAATTAATAATAGAGAAATAGGAAGAGAAATGGCATGAAGTAATTTGCAATGCAAATATAAATATGGAAATTAGAGCTTTTGTGGTGTATAACAGCATGCTTATGTCGATGGAGGGGAAGGTCGGTTGGATTGACGAATGTGCCCCTCATTGATGCTGACATTGATGGGGCCCACTCTATTATTCTGCAGAGAGAGCCTTGAAATTATAATTTCAATGCAAATTCACTACCAAATATTCGATATGATGTTGAACTTTACGTAACCTTAAACATTTGCAAGTCTTGCATTTCGGTTAATTTAGCATCTTCTTCAAATTTTTACACTGATAATCTTTTATATATATATATATATGTGTGTGTGTGTGTGTATATAATATTAAAATTCAAAGATTTTCGATACATTTCCATACATTATGTAAATGTGTCGACGTACAAAACTAGCTAGGTGAAATATTAAAATATTCTTTTCGTTGTTACAGGGAACAATGATGAAAGGTGTTTTGTTGTTTCTAGAAATACCTCCACTAGTTTTGTTTTTTCAAAAGGTGGTCTATGACTATGATATATATCTTCATGGCCAACCGATATATAGTACGAATCTAAATGGCTTTGATATAATTAAATTAGCATCAATTGGACAATTATGATCTCAGTTTCGGTCATGCAATAAGTCGTACTAGACCCCATTAATACTTATCAATATCCTAGTAAGCATATTGTATAACAAAAATCTGCAAAGTTGTTTAGAGAGGATATAATAAATAATTAGCTAGCTAGGGCTTTAATTATGTATATAGAGAGTCACGAGATCAAATAGGGTGTGATCATATGATTAAGCTCATGACTTTTTCAAACTTCACAAATATATATTGCATATTAACTATATAATCCAAAAAGAGAGACGTCTGAAAAGGGATCATTGACTCATTAATATCAATTTTGATTTGTTTAATATGAAATGATGACCATGAGTGCACCGCATGAGATTAATGAAGTTTTTCTCCTTGCAACAAATTCCCAAATGAATAAGATTAATGAAGTTTCCAAGAAATTCTTTTTCTGGTCACTTTCTTTTGGTTGGCGGTAGTACAAATAAAAATTGATAGAGTTTTCAAAGAAACTAAGCCTTTTTTTTTATAGAAGAGTGTAGATAGGAGGGAGGCTCATGTAAGCGTGAGTGTAGAAAGGTAAACAAAGTTGATGGTGTGTGTACGTACGTATGTATTTCTGTGCTGGGTGTGGTGGTGGTCCGGGACATAGTGAAACCTAAAGGACATAAAAGAAAAGAAAAGAAATAAAAGGATTGGAGAAATGTCAACGGTTATGAAAAAGATGCTCAATACAAACTTTGAAATTTTTTTGAAAACCATTTCTCAGTATTCTTTTTTTCTTGATGACCCTTTATCAATTTCTGTGCACATCCCCCACAGAGACAGCCATTCTGTTAGTAGCTTAGCCTTACAATAGCCTTCACATATATAATTGAAGTACTACTGCTTCCCCGGTCCCTTTGTGACATTGCCACCTGTAGATATTATACATTTATCAAAATTCATATATATATATATATAGATGAACTTTTAGATGCATGATTTATATATATCCTCAAAATTTGAATGCCAACACTTCTCAGTTGCCCATTATTTCTATGATACATTTTTTGGTGTTGAAACTAAATGGGTTTCATGCACACTTCTAAATGAGACGAGCAACGCCTCTTGCATATTTTAATTGCAATCCAGAACAGCTTTTGTTCATTGTGGGGGAAAAGTAAAGGAATTACCAAAAATAAAATTACTACTGCAATCCCAGTATATCCACCAAGAGGGAGGCATAGAGAATGAAAGAAAGAGAAGCCTAGGGATTAATGAAAGGAGGGTTTTGGGTGGTTGTGGTATATCCAAAGCTTTTAGAAAGTATATGCATAAGTTGCAGTGTTAAGGTACAATACATGCCATTTGCCTAGTTTAAAAAAGACTCTTTCTTTTCTTTTCTTTTTTTCTTTTTATCTCTCTCTGCTCTGCACAACCAGACAAACCAAAAGCTACTTCCCTTCTATTCCTCCTCTCTCCTCTTTCTTTCTTTCACAACAAACTTGCATATGTCATCTTCCACCACAGAATCTCACCCTCTACAAAACGTACTTTTGCCTCTTTTCTTTTGCTTCCAACCCTAATAATTACCAGCCCCCTTCTTTCTATGCTTTTCTCTCCTTCTTCTGCAGCTTTCCATTTGAACCCTCATCTTTTCCACATATCTCTTGAGTGAGTTTATAATTTTTAATAATAATTAATCAATAAAATTGTACATTTCCCATGGCTCCTTTCAATCTAAACTGTGTTTGATGGTGACGTGTTGTGTACATTGCCAGGTGTAACTAGTATTTTGTAATCTACAAAAGACTTGGTTCTTAGCTTAAAATGCATGGATGGTACATAATTACAATAATTACTTCCCAAGTTTTCTGTTTATCGTAAACAATTTTTTCAAAACTTGACATGATGTTTTATTATCAGCAAGCTTGTAGTCGTTTAATTGGGTTACGTGATTATTCACCTTAACTATCAGTAATCCTCAAATATATTCAAACAAGATTAGAAAAGGAATATATAAAAGAATTTTCAGTCCTCCCAAGAAAAAAAAATCAACGAAAAAACGAGAGGGAGAGAATGGTAATTTTCCGGTTACTATATTGGTTTAGCCATGCACGCAATCCATCCGGACCATGAGAGAAATCTAGATGGGTATGCGAGTGAGTCTCAGAAATTAAAATCAGACACACAAAATACATCAATTTTGTTGAGGGACCAATTTCTTTAGAGTGGCGTGCCAACAGAAGTGTCACCTGATTACCCCTCGCCTTGGTCCACCCAAATCTACCCCCAAATACTTGTCTAACACATTCTTGAATGCCTGCAACAAAATTAAAGAAGAATAAAAGTACTATTATTTTTATGCTTAAGAAATGTATCATGGTTTCTTCATGAATTCTAGTCTTCTTTAAAGTATCTACTTCTTCTTATGCCTGTGTTATTAGTGCTGCACATTTTCAGTTAGTGCTCAAATATGGAAGAGAGTTGAATAAATCTACAAGCTAAACATTGCACACATGTCCACTAAGATGATGAATGATACAAAATTATAAATATCTAAAGAACCAAACAAAAGTAACGCATCCTTAAAAGGAAAATTCTACAGAGACTGTTCATTTGGGAAAAACTATGCCGTCAAAGGCATTCATCAAAAGTAGAATGTCATCAAAGTTGAACTGGACTGGCATACTGTAATCAATAGAAAATGCAGATACATCCAAAAGATCCAGAACATTTTCATGGAAAAAGCTATTGGTAATGGCAGTATGAGGAACCATGGTAGGTTGGAAACTTCCAGAAAAATAACAAATAGGATGATTTTACTGTATGTTAAAAATGGTTTTACTAGTAAGACCACTACAATTTAAAATAAGAATTTAAAAACTTTACAAAAGCACAATTCTATGACTGAAAGAAAATAAAATTAGACCACAAGAATCATCAAGGGAATCGATGGTGATTGTGATCCTCTTCTTTAGACTTCCCAATGAAAAGTCTATAGAAAATATAAAAGAATGCGTTCAATTTGTCCAACTGTTTTTCTTTGTTTTTGGGGGGCACAACAGACCTGCCATTGCAAACTTCAACAACAAAGTGGTGTTTTAGTTTAATTCAAATCAAATAGATGATTCACGGTCTCTTTAGGAAGGGGAGCGTGCAGTTTACACTTCTCATCTAAAAAGAAAGTATGTTTATGTTGAGTTGCAGAGAGAGAAGCTTCAAGAAGAGCAAAGCATTACCTGGTGAGAAAAGGATTCTTTGCCATTCAGAATGGCATCCATTGCCGCAAACTGATCATCGAAGGCGCTATAGAAAACCTGGTAAAATCCGTTCCTGAGATGATGATTGAGAAAGTGAAACCAAAAGTGAGATGCTTTCCCTTTGTCACAGAGAATTTAAACGAGGACAAAAATGGAATTTGTGAATCAGCATTTACCGATCTTCCTCAGTGATTTCTTGATCCATCTCCTCAAATTTACATGTAAGGACTTCTGCCCCCACCGGTGAAAGCAAGTGCAGAATTAGAGCCTCCAGAGTCCTTGGGAAATTTCTCTAAAAGAGGATATATTATTAAATAATAATTCTACATAATAATAATAATAATAATAAAAGAGTTAAATGAATTCAAAACTAAAGTTAAGTCCATAGAAGTTCATCAAAGCAGTTCAGCACTCAAAAAGTCCATTGACATCACCTGTATTGTTATAACACCTAAAAAAAATAAAAAAAAGATTCCTGTTTCCTTTTTTCTCATTAGACCCACGTTATAAGCTTTATAAACTAGTAGAATACTCACTGCCATGGCCAGAAACACATTTTGAAGAGTGCATGGTTTGAGGGTCCAGAGAATTTTAGCAACTGGATCATCTTCCAATCTAAATGAATCAGCTGTCACAATTTTGCTGTATTCAACTTTCAAGCTAACGGTAGAATCATTTGTTGAATTGGATTGAACTGGTTCACCATGATCAGCAACATTAACACATTCATGAACTAAAGAAACAAGTTCATGAAGAACCTGGATGGCAAATGGATCCAGTTCATGTAACATATTTTTATTCTCTTGCTGTGTTCCTTTTGAATCCAGTGTCTCACATGTCTGATTTAAGTCATCAGTAATATGATCTGGATATCAAATTATAGAACTTGAATCAACTTTAAAAGTCCATTTTTATTTCTGTTCTTTTGAAAAGATAAAAGGAGAAAGGCACCAAAAAATATACGATAGCTCTCTAAGTGAACAATAAGAAACTGACCTGATTCTCTTTTATCTAGAGGCTCACATGGATTCCTCTTCATCTTCCCCATTTCTGCAGAAGACACTTTAGGTAGAGCTTCATTCTGTTCTAATTTGAAAATAAATAAATAAATATACCAAATAGTGTGAAATAGAAAACATCAGACAAGGAATAGTATGGAGAAAAATGAAAAACAAAAAGCATATTTGATTCCCACAGGACAAAGATACTGAATATAGACAAAAATATAAAGTTAAAACGCCAATAGTGGACGATAATGTTTAAATATTATAAAGAGATTGCATAGGTAGAGTCAATATGGAATTTTATCCACATTCAGTCCAGAATCAATTGTGATAAATTACAAGAGAAGTTCCAATCTTTCCTGCAATAAGTAGATATTAAAGAGTCTCAACTCGTCTCATTGTCATATTATCTTCTAGAAGTCAAGCTCTAACAATTTTTCAATAGAATTTTTATTTCCTAACAAAAGAGTTCCACATGTATTCTTATAGGAATAATCTGTAGTCATAGAGCACCTCCCATGGTATTCATCCCAAGAAAGCAACTGATGTTAACAAATATGCAGCAAGCTTAAAGTAGTACAGTCTGGATGGAAATCACACATACAAACAAACATATGAATGAGATACATACCAATTCTCTGTCCGTCAATCTTTCATTTGAAATTTGGAATTGATGCAAAGATTAAGCATGACATAAAAATATAACTGAGTTAGCTTATTGTACTAGTAAAACTTAACTGACATGTAAAGAGAAATTCAACCATAAGAACCTTCTTAATATTCTTCGTAAATAATATGAATCCATGTGTTCTGACATGCTTGACATAATGTTGGAGCACCACCAAAAGTTGACAGCTATGGTCAATTCATCACTATCTACCTGGTGGAACCTATAGCAAAGTGACCAACATCATTTAACTTGATGGAGTACCAAGAGAAAGGTAGATTCCTTTGTGAAGAAAAATTTCATAATAAGGATCCACAGAGAGGAAGTAATACGTGGGAGCTAGATGCATCATAATAGATATTTTGCTCCTTTCCTTTTTCTTTGTAGTCATATCAAAATAATCATGTGAAGAGGGAGGACATAAATCTAAACATGAGAACATGTAATTAACATCTCTTAGAAATTGAACAGAAGTATCAAGAAGATTATATTTAAAAATGAAGAAGAACTCTTCTAAAGATGGAATTAAACCTTACCATCCTTCAGGAATGAAAAGTGCATCACCTGCATGGAGAACAACCTTCTGCGAGTACTCCTTCAAGCATTCTGCTCTTGGATAAACTGAAAAGTCTGGGTTTTCTAAAGGAATGGAACTGCAAAAAAGGGGGTGGAATGTAAATAATAATAAGCAACAATAATCAAACTATCGAAGATCTTAAGAATAGAAATTGGATTACCATCCACACCACTATGCAAAAAGTAGAAGGCTTTTTTTTTAGAATATAAAGCTGTACGATTTTCCTGATCTAAGTAAAGCAGGTTTTACATGAAGAAGATTTGGCTCAGCATGTTCTACTCAATACGGGTAGGAGATTTTTCCTAAGTTAATGAGTAGAAAAGAAACCAAGATATAAGTTCACATCACCAACGCAGAAAGTAGAATACCTATGATTTGATGCCTCCCCATGGATAGGCATTGGATATAAACTGGGACTTGCAGAAGGAGGCCATAACACCACTGTGAAGCACACAAGTTTGTCAAAAAGAAATAAAATAGGAAAGTACTCTGTTTGATGAAACAACATTGGCGCAATACAGACAATCAAATTTAAATAAAAATTTCTCTTCAAATAAAGCCTTCAGCTCCTAACATCATGCAACGTGGTAAGCCATAGGGCAGTGTCTGTACCATGAAACTGAACTCTTAAGTGGGAAGAAACTAATTCACTAAGAGTCTAAGACTAGAGAAAATAAATTAACCTTGTTTACAGCCAGCTACCAAGCATAAAAGGTTATGGTGTGGATCGTAATGAGTACTTGACCTAGCTTGAGCATTGTTCATCCACAGGTTAAGAGAAGATATAACTTTTTCTTCCAAAATTACTGGCTACATAAATCAATGATTGGAAATTAGGAGTCAAACACGAGAACAAAAGGATTTATCAGTAGAGGGCTATAGAGTAAACAATAAAGGACAGGTTAAATAGATTAACAGACCGTTTGAATATCTTCCCTCAAAGTTTCCAACTGAACATGCTCTTCATTCTCAATATTCAAAATTGGTACCTGAATTACATATAATCATGTTGAAAGTACAACACCATGATACTTCTAATAAATGAATTAAGTGGGGAAAACTACGCCCTAATACTGAGAAAATACAAATGTGGTGTAACAACAGTGATTATGAAAGAACATTTTTTTGTAAAACATAACGAAAAAGATATTGAGCGCCTTAAAGCCATTGGAAAATGGGACCTGTGCTAAGTAGATTTGTGCTTGAGTATCATCATAAGGCCAACAGTCATTAATTGATTCAGCCTCTGTTACCCCATGTCTTCCAACTTCACAATTAACACCATGTCCATCATCCGCATTTTGCATACGTTCCTTACAGAAACCAATAAAGGCAGAAAATGGTACTGGAACCTACAAAATGTACGCAAAGTACTAAGGTCTAAAGTGAACCAAGAGAAGGAACAATCCAAAGTTCCATAACATAATGACATAAATTATAAGGCATTACCCTCTCATGGCTTCGAAGATCACCATAGAAGACAGGTGCAGACTTAGAAAGCATAGCCTCCACAACACATGATCCCACCCGTTCCTAAATTCCATTAAATTAATGTGAAATTAACCGCATGCTTCACTAATAGAGAAAGAAATCACAACCTATAGACAAAAAGACAATGTCTAGAAAAATAGCTTTAACTTTTTGGAATTAGTAGTTCTTGAATCTCAGCATTCAAACTAAAATTCAAGAATGTAAGGCACAAATTAAGGACAACTTTTTTTTCTTTTTTTCTTTTTTACAAAATTGAAACAGCAAAAAAAAAAAAAAAACCTGCAAATAGTCAAGACCGTTATTAGAGGGGTTCCATTTGGAGACAGCTTTCCAATCGTTAACGCATCCACCAAAAACCTTTTTAAGGCCAAAATAGAGAAAACTAAGAGAGTGAGTATTGCTAATTTGCTAGTTATTAAATTAAACAAACAACACAAAACAAAGCGGAGACAGAATCAAAAAAAAGAAAAAAGTTTCGATTCTTTGGAATCAGAAATTTACCGCCGGAACATTTGCTGCTTCAATCAGAGACTCAAAGTCTGCCGACGATGGAAGCTGTTCAAATCTTCGAATTCGCAGGGACGACAACATTCTTTCAGGTGTTATGGTGTCACTGTACTGGTTCACATTAGAATGAAACAAAATATTAAAGAAAATATTTATAAAATCACCAATATGTATTATTTAGAAACCAAAGGCAAAAATTACATACAGTTGCAGCAGCTGCAGTTTATTAACATGTGGATGGCGGGTTGGGCTTCGCGTTCCAACGTCAGCTCCGATGGATTTTTATATATATAAATATATATGTATATTTACCGTTAAAAGCCCAAGAAGCCGGCAATGTCTGATTGGGCCTGACGTTTTCAGTCAGCCCAATGGATCTACCAGAAGAAAATGATGTTAGCCCAATAATTGTCGTACGTAGTTAAGAGAGATTATTTATCCTTTACAAGTTAACAACAATAATTTATAAACCAAGAAGAAATAAGCATGGGCCATGTGGATGGTTTGGTTTCAAATATAAAAATTAAATGAATGAATATATATATTTTTTGTTTCAATGCATAATAACTTCATTGTCATTATCTTTTTTACACAGCTTCAGTTGACAAGTAGATTCCCAAATGACAAAAATTAAGAGAGAGAGAGTGAATTGATAATTGGATTCGTGTTGGTTTTGGTGTCATGGTTGACTGTAAAAATGGTTATTGAACTAAATAAAAAAACAATTAGAAAACTACAATTAAAAGTTAAAGTAGAATTCTATTTTGGAGTGTTAACAGCAACCAAAAATATATAATGATAAAAATTTTAAAAAAAAAAAAAGGAAAAAGGTACAGATTTTGAAAAGAATCAAAAGTCAGCGATCGGACCCAGAATCCCCAAATCCGCCTCTGGCGTTTGAGTAATCGAACCGTGGGTGCCCACTTTCACGCGCTTTCATACATTTAAGGGGCCCACCTAAATATCCTTTTACTTTCTTTTACTAAACACTCCTCTACTGATATGTGCGCCCCTTCTTCTTCGTTTTTTTTTTCGTTTCTCACGCGCTTCTTCTTATATTTAAAATAATTACACTTTACTCTTTTTCTTTTCCACTGAAAAAAATAGTTTAAAAAACACAGCTCTTTTTTTTTTTTTTCTTTTTTGAATTGGGATGAAATTAACGAAGTCTTTTTATTTAATAATTTATAATTTTTTATTTCAAACAAATTTTTAAAATAATTTTTATTCTATTCTTTTATAAATATAAAAAATTTTAATATGAGAATTATTAATTCATAATTTTATCTTACAATCTTATCAAAATTTAAAGTAATAAATTTACTATTTTAATAATTTCTCCAATCTACTTTCTTAATAATTTCTGATTCATCTTAAGTTTTAGTAACATTAAAATATTTAAAGTCCTCAAAACACTTATTAAAATTCAAACTGTAATTTTTATAAATAAATATATACAATCAATTAATTGTTTTACACTTAAACTATAGTCTAACTCAAACGTAATCTTCACGAATAAATATACGTGATTAATCAATTTTTTTACACCTAAACTACTGTCGAGGTGCATTTTGATTTTATTTTTACTAAAAATATTCGACACCGATTAAATTGGCGTGCAGAGGGTGACCCACCAAATGCGTGGATAAACTCGCAGCCTCAGATGCGAGTGGGGAAATCATGAACCCAGATTCAAGCAAGTCGCTTTATTTGAAGACCAAATCACGGAAAGTGGCGGGAGATTATTAACTCTTTAGGAAGCGTACCACTTGATGCATTCAAATTCTATTTGGCCCATAACATTATTTAAACCATATCTCATTATTTATTCTTAAAAAATACACACTTAAACTTATCTATACGTACAAGGAATTTGGCGGTGTTACCATGGAATGGGTTTGATTAATAAACACATTTACTTTGGGCCTTGTTGCTATTGTTGCCCCCATAAAATCAAATACTTGCATGAATCATTCTAAATATTTGCGTAATGTACTGCTTGCATTTGGAAAAGGACTAGGACTGTATCCTTTAATTGACTTCTGAATCATTCATGTGGAGACACGTATTGGCAAATTGAGAGCTCCGTTCACATTTCGTAATGGTCGTCGTTTTGACAGCTTCAATGCTACAAAACGACTTATTCTCACCTAACTTCGTGTACGTTCACTTCCGATGAAAGAAATACTGAAGCAGAGGTGTTGTAAACTGACCTAATCTTATCTTTGATTGATTACCCTATTCAAAATTTATACCATCCATGGACATGGACATTTTCAATGACCAAATCATCGGGTTTTCAGATAATATTTTGTTGGATTCAAAATTTAATTACCATTTGCATTTATAATAACAAAAACTTAATTATTAGCTCCCGTGTCAAAATCCACCTACCCTGCTTTTCATTTTTATTAAAAAAAAATAAAAAAGAAGAAGAATGATATGCGTCGACTTTCCATGTTGAATAATCCGCATACCATGAGCATATTATTATCATATAATTCATGCATGCATCAATTGTTATAATTCACATGAGTAAAACAACTCTCTCTTTTTTTAAAATAAAAAATAAAAAATTATTTTTAATAAGACAACTTGTCGAGCACGGTGTCATGCTGTGCGCTCCCTTAATATACGAAAATTTGGCTAATTATATTGTACTTATTTTCGGCAAATTCCACGTCAGGAATAAAGCAGATTTAATTCCATCAATTCATTCAGCCAATCAATTTTTTTATACATATGATATTATATAAATACTTATAAAACAGTATCTCTGTGCATATGCGAAGAAAACTAACCCCGTGCTAATATTAAATACTTGGACTATATTTCCAAGGGTGTATTATAGGATGAAATAATACTATATAATAATATTTTATATTTAATAAAATAAATAGAGGTGTATTATATAATACGGGGAATATGAGTTAAATTATATCTCATTATTTTGGGTTTTAATTATACAATATTGTTTAATATTATAATATAACAACCGAATTATTTTTATACATATACGGAAAATAATACAGATAAATAATATAATACATATCAATATTATATAAAATAATACAATATAGCATATTTTATAATGTTAATTTGCATAGTCGAGGAAAAAAGATTAGTGATTTTGATAGGTTATGTTTTTTGATCCAATAAATGAGAGAAAATTGACAAATGCTTGTTTTTAACTTACTAATATTATTATTTAACTTTTTTTTTTTTTCCTTTTAATGAAAAAGTGTTTTTACGTGTTAATAGATAATACCAACAAATAAGTATGAGAGTACGGTACTAAACGCACCCATATTTAAATGTTCCAGACCAACTCCATTAGATTTGTTGAGTACGTCGAAAACTTGCGAGAAAAAGCCACAAGACACGAGACATCCCTTTGTCATTAAGGAATGAGCAAAAGCGAACATCAGCGTCTAATTAAGTAAATAAATACTATTACTTTAAATTAAGTCCTCATTGCTAATTCAAATCAAGAGAGAGAGGCTCTCACGTCTTGAGATTAAACGAGGAGATGCCACGTGGAAGAGTAGGGGACGTGGATCCCACGCTGACGTGGTGGAGAAAATGTCGTTGGTTTTGGACAATAATAGTTTATTATATTATTATAATTTTTGAAGATAGAGAGGGGATTGGAGATATAGAGAGCGAGGTAGAAGGCGCGGAGTGGCCGTCCGAAAACAGGCAGACACACAAAGAAAATAGAGAAATATTAGAAGGAGAGAGAAAGAGAGGGTGGCTTTGGTAATGGAAATTGGTATTCTTGGGTTTTCTTTTATAGCCCCTTTGTTTCTCAACCGACGTCCGCGTCGCCGTTTCGTTAGCTCTCCTTCTTTCTAGGAATTTTCTCTCCGAGAGGAAAAAAAAAAAAAATTAGAACCAAAAAAATCGAAATTGGAAAAAAGAAGAAAAAATTCCACTCTGGGAGAAAGAAAGATACAGAGAGAGCAGCGAACACAGATCACGAAAATAGGAAATTAAAGAAAAAAAAAAGAAAATATAAAATTTTGATAGATCTCGCTGCTCGTAATCCGCAGCTGACTTTGATCGGTCCCTCCCTATACATTGATAGCTGCATTTGGAAAATTCTCTTGGGAATATTTTTTTTTCCGGAATTGTTTACGTTAATTCGTTTGGTTTGGGGACACAGGGATTGTGGAGGTGCTGAGAGGCTGGGATTAGATCCTTCTAGATAGTTCTAGAAGGCTCCGATCTGGTGGGAGGGCAATCGGCAATCGTCTCGTCGGATGAGAGAAGAGGCGCATGTTTCAGGGATCGAGAGGCAAAACGATGAAATGGGTAACATTGCTTAAGGACATCAAAGAGAAGGTCGGTTTTGCTCAATCTCCTTCTTCTGCCGGTGGTGCTTCTTCTTCTTCGTCCTCGGCTCCCTTTTCGTCTGCTCTCGATAACAATGCTTCTTCAGCTCGTCAAAGCTTCTCCTTCTCTCCTGGCAGGTTCGTTTCCATTTTCCCGATTCTCTGTTTTTTATCTTTTAAGTCATTCGAATTTAAAAAATTGAAAATGATTTTTTAATATGCTGGAACTGGTCATTTTTTAGTAGTGCATTGGTTGGTTATCGTTTTGTTCTATTCAATCCGGGGTTTATGGGTCTTTGGTCTAGATAATGGTTTGTGTTCTTCCTTTAGTTTACTATCACTGTGATTGGAATCTCTTTCTGATCCTAAGTTTTGGCGGTCCGTGATGATGCTCAATCCTCTTTGGTTGCTTTTGTTTTCGGTTTTATAAGTTGGTAGCTTTTATTTTTGGTTTTATAAGTAGGTTAGCTCCGCCGAGTACTTGTTGACTAAAGCTTGTAGCTAGTTTTCCAGAATTACACTCTTTTTTCCTTTTCTTTGTTTGGTTTTTATTTTTCTAAGTAATCCGGAATTAGAGACTTTGAGAGTAAATAAATTTACATATAAGTTGTAGGGTGCAACTGTGAATTTACTGTTCTTATGGAAAAACTTGTATACGCTGTTCAAATGCCTTGGAAAAACATTGGATTATTATGTTAACTATTAAAGTTAGCACTCGGTTGTTTATCACATTGTAGTTAGCGTCTAGCAATTTTTTTGTAATTATTATTTTTTATTTGCATTTCAGATAGGTTCTCCTGCTAATGACATGACACCTTCTATGTTGGTAGAGTTTTTATTTACTAAGAGAGTTTACGAAATGACATGATAGAGAATATTAAGCCATCTTATTTGCACATGTTTTAATTTTTTTCAGTGCCTATAATTTTGTTGTAATGACCATTGTTTTTTCCACATGAAAGCAGAGACCAACATGAGTTGGAATTGGACTTCAAGAGATTTTGGGAAGAGTTCCGGTCCTCGAGTTTTGAAAAGGTTCTTTATGTTCATACATAAAGTGAATTATTTCATAAATAACAGATAAATAGCGGTGCTAATAACTTTTTTTTTTTTTTTGTTTATCATGGATGCAGGAGAAAGAAGCGGCCTTAAATTTAACTGTAGATGCTTTTTGTAGATTAGTGAAGCAGCATGCTAATGTAGCTCAATTAGTTACCATGTATGGACACCGTTTCTTAATATCTAATTTACTGCAATAATATGGATGTACATTTTTTTTCTTTTTCTTTTTGCATAGTTTTGTTAAGAAACCATTCACCATAGGCCAGCTTTGCTTTCTAATAGAAATACCAATTATCGTGAAGATACTTAAGTTAGAAGATATTGTTTCTTGATTAATAGTTAAAGAAGTTTCAATCGTTGTGTGTGGTCTGTCATAGCTTCATGAAACTCAAAATGGTTGCAAACCAGCATAAACGAGCAGATTTTGTTCTTAAATAGTTTAATGATTGATATCAGAGTTACTATAGAAGTGTTTTTTACTTTATGGATAAACCTTTAATGTAATTTAAACAATTTGTTCTAATAATGGTTCTGCAGCAAAAGGCATACATTCAACATCTGCTTCTTTGTCAAATTCTCCAGTATCTGACATAGTTTTAAAGATGCATTGTTGTTAATACCTTAAAGCTCATTGTTAATTCAGTTGATTTATCTATTTCTTTAAGACTGTAGCTTGTTCCAAAGTAACTGGGAAACTTTGGCTTGAAGACTAATTCCGATCATTTTACATGGAGCTTGTTGACCAACATTACAAGTTTTAATGAATCACAGGTTAGTTGAAACACATATATTCTCATTTGTTGTTGGAAGAGCATTTGTAACCGATATTGAGAAGTTAAAGATCAGCAGCAAAACAAGATCTTTGGATGTAGCAAAATTATTGGTGTTCTTTTCAGAAGTCACAAAGGTTTGGCACTTTTTCTGAATAATTTCCATGCTTTGGTTTCCAATGAATTGCTGCTTAAAGTTGTATCTCTGCATTATTCTGTGCAGGATGGCATCAGTCCTGGATCAAATTTGTTAGCTGCAGTAGAAGTTCTTGTATCTGGGGTAAATTTCTTAATCTTCAGAAGATTGATGAAATCTCTTTGGTTGTACTGTCTTACTTGTGTTTTCCTCACTGTCATTATATATCCTAATTTATTACAATCTTGGATTTGGTACAATTATACATGCATGAGGTGGCTTGATCATGGTAGATTTGGCAGCTAAAAATATGTCATTATTGCCAAGCTTCTTATTTTATGGCCATTGACTCTTTGATGCTAATATTTCGCTGCTATATGAAAATTTCTTTTGCCATTTTCAGCCTATTGATAAGCAATCGCTCCTTGATTCGGGGATTTTATGCTGTCTCATACATATTCTCAATGCTCTTTTGGGTCCTGACGAAGCCATTCGAAGGCAAAAGGCTACTGATCGTGAAGATCCACTGCAAGCTGAGATAGATAATAATGGTGATGTTGGACAAGTCCGTCGACTTGAGGTAGCTTTCCATCCTGGGCACACCCATTTATATAGATATATATTAAAGTATATGTTTGTGTAATGATGTAGCAGTGTTCAGATCTCAGATTCTTTCGGTTATTGGGTATCGCCTGACTGCTTTTTATACCATACTTGTGTAACTTAATTTGCCATGATTTCAAGCATCCAGTGTCTTTAATATGCTTATTCCAACATGCCTTTTTCTTGTTTCAAGCTTCTTTGGCTGCATCATTGAAGCACTCCTAGAGTAGTGTTTTATCAAGTAAAGCAACCATGTGCCATTCATTCTGAAAGAAGAGGTTTTGAGTTTTGTTTGATCTTGGTGAGAGATAGGTTTCAATGTGATTTCTTCTCTTATTTTCAGTATATGAAATCAGTGTTACAGGTGTTGGCTTCCGCATTATAAGTAGTCTTTGTAAGTTTGATATGGTTTTATGCTTTGCTGTATTAATCATGTGAAGGCTGATCCATTACCTGTCTATACTCATCTTAATTATGCAGGTAGAGGGAAGTATTGTGCATGTTATGAAAGCACTAGCAAGCCATCCTTCGGCAGCACAAAGTTTGATTGAAGATGACTCACTTCTGATGCTCTTTCAGATGGTTGCCAATGGATCCTTGACAATCTTCTCTCTGTACAAGGAAGGCCTTGTTTCTCTGCACAGCATACAGCTTCATAGGCATGCTATGCAGGTAGACAGATTGTAGATTTTTCATGCTATTTTTTCAGTGCCGTAGCTGAATACCAACATTAAAAAGAATTTATAATGATTTTGCAATCTGTTAATTGAGTTTGCTTATTGTTTCAGATACTTGGTCTTCTTTTGGTCAATGACAATGGAAGCACGGCAAAATATATTCGTAAACATCATCTGGTATGTTAATATGTAGATATGTATTATGTTTCACCAATACAGGGTGATACTTAGGGGCCTAATATTATGCCAAGACTGGTATGAGCATCATTCATATATTTAACTGTATTTGCAGTTGACTGGCCAATAAACATAATTCATGATGTAGAAGCATCAAAACGTAGTGGTAAAAGTTATGGAGGCTAAAGATTAGGTTTTTAATCTTGAGGCAAGAATTAGGGACATATCTTAAGCACAGCCTGCTGTCTGTCCATTAAAAATAATCCTAAAGACCTATGATTCACCTATTATTTTTTTGTTTCTTATTTTCTAGACCAGTTCAACTTTTATTTGAGATGTATGCCTCCACTAGATAAGGAAATTGGAACTGTTATGCAGAAGTTACTTCCAATGAGGATTCTTTTATTTAAATCTTGAATGTAACTATATCGTTAGCTTGCTAGATAGTCTTATGTTATTGATTCTACATATTTTTTACCTGGTAATTCTGCTCCTATTTGCAGATAAAAGTGCTGTTGATGGCTGTCAAAGATTTTAATCCTGACTCTGGCGATGCTGCCTACACAATGGGCATTGTTGATTTGTTACTTGAATGTGTGGAATTGTCTTACAGACCTGGTAATTGGATCATAAAATTTCCTCTTTTTCTTGTAGAATAGCAATTAATGAGTAGGACGATTCTAATTTGGCTAGGAGTTGAACTAAATCAATTAATTCATTCTGAATATATATTTGTAAAATACATAAGATTATATATTATTTTCTTGTCTCATACAACTTAAATATTGTTGCTAGTCCGTGTTGTTACTGATTTTTTACAATTCTGACTTGTAGAGGCTGGTGGTGTCAAGCTTAGGGAAGATATACATAATGCTCATGGTTATCAGTTCCTTGTACAGTTTGCATTAACACTTTCCATGCTGCCAAAGAGTCAGGGGTTTCCATTTTCTCCTTCCAACTCTTCTGACCAAAATATCTTGTCAGATGGTTCTCATGCATTATATAATGTGGACACACAGGGTTTCATGGGAAAAGATGATCTTCTGATGTACCAACTTTCACCCACACTGTCTAGGTTGCTTGATGTTCTTGTTAATCTAGCTCAAACTGGACCAACAGAATCTTCAGGGTCTTCTGGAGCAAAAGGCTCCAAATCCTCTCATTCCAGGACTAGTGGCCATAGCAGGAACCATACATCCTCTTCTGAACGGTTTTCTGATGAAGTTTGGGAGAAGGGCAATAATAAAGTTAAAGACCTTGAAGCAGTTCAGATGTTGCAGGATATTTTTCTGAAATCAAATAGCATAGAATTGCAAGCCGAAGTTTTGAATAGAATGTTTAAGATATTCTCAAGTCATCTTGAAAATTACAAGTTGTGTCAGCAGTTACGAACTGTTCCACTCTTCATCTTAAATATGGATGGTTTCCCTCCATCTTTGCAAGAGATAATCTTGAAAATCCTTGAATATGCTGTGACTGTTGTGAATTGTGTTCCCGAGCAAGAATTGCTATCACTTTGCTGCTTGTTGCAGCAACCAATAGCATCAGACTTAAAGCACACCATAATTTCCTTCTTTGTTAAACTCTTATCCTTTGACCAGCAGTACAAGAAAGTCCTGCGAGAAGTTGGTGTGCTGGAGGTTCTGTTAGATGACCTGAAACAACACAAGTTCCTTATGGCTTCAGACCAGCACAGTGATAGTACTAATCAGTTGGAGAGAAAATCCAGCTCAAGCTTTAAGAAACATTTGGACAGTAGGGATGTCATCATTTCATCGCCCAAGCTGATGGAGTCTGGCTCGGGAGGCTTCCCATATTTGAAGTTGAGAGTACAATTGCTATTGCATGGGATTGTATGGTCTCTTTATTAAAGAAAACTGAAACCAATCAGTCGTCTTTCCGAATGGCTAATGGTTTTACTGCTGTTCTCCCCTTTCTTGTGTCTGATATACACCGTCCTGGGGTTCTCAGGGTGTTATCATGTTTAATCATTGAAGATGGTACACAGGTTGGTCAACATTTTTATTTTACTGTTACATACACCGTCTGATGATTAAATTTGTGAGTTCTGAACTTTCAACTTATAAATATCTTTTTATTCACCCCAAAAAAAAAAAATCTTTCAGCATTTTGGCAGTTTTGTGGCCTGTGCAGAATTTATTTTTTTAGATAATACTGTTTAGTAATTGTTTGTTTATATTTTTAATGAGTATATTGAATTTTCATTTTACCAGGCACACTCCGAAGAATTAGGTGCAATTGTTGAAATCTTGAAAAGTGGAATGGTGACCAGTGTTTCAGGATCTCAATACAGTCTTCACAATGATGCAAAATGTGATACTATGGGAGCTGTGTGGCGCATTTTGGGAGTTAATGGTTCTGCACAGAGGGTCTTTGGAGAAGCCACTGGGTTTTCTCTTTTGCTTACAACACTCCATAGTTTCCAAAGTGATGAAGAGCATGCAGATCAGTCACCTTTAGATGTTTATATTAAAGTTTTCACATGTTTATTGCGTGTTGTGACTGCTGGGGTGTGTGATAATGCTACTAATAGGATGAAGTTGCACACAATTATATCGACCCAAACCTTTTATGATCTTTTATCTGAATCTGGCTTACTATGTGTGGAGTATGAGAAGCAAGTCATACAGTTATTGTTTGAACTAGCCCTTGAAATTGTGCTTCCACCTTTCTTGACATCAGAAAGTTCCACACCATCTTATGCGATTGAAAATGAACCACCTATGTTTCTTTTAATGACTACATCTGGGTCATTTCATCCTGAGAAAGAACGAATTTACAATGCTGGTGCTGTTAGAGTTCTTATACGTTCACTGTTGCTTTTCACTCCCAAGGTGCAGTTAGAAGTGCTCAATCTTATTGAAAAGCTTGCTCGTGCTGGATCGTTCAATCAGGAAAACCTGACTTCTGTAGGTGCGCAACAAATAATTTAGTGCTTTGTTTTTGATCTCTAATAATAGTCCTAAGTAGACTACTTCTCTCATTGGTTTCTTTTTCCAATATATTTAGGCTGTGTGGAACTTTTATTGGAGACTATCCAACCCTTTCTTCTGGGTTCATCTCCGTTACTCTCTTATGCTCTGAAGATTGTAGAAGTTCTTGGTGCATATAGGTAGAAACTGTCATGTCTGAAAATTTATCATCTGCTCAATTCACCTTTTTTTGGTTTGTTTGACTTGCTATATATATGATTAACAATGTTTATGAATGTGGTGACAGATTATCTGCATCAGAACTCAGAATGCTTATTAGATATGTGTTACAAATGAGACTGATGAATTCGGGCCATATACTTGTTGACATGATGGAAAGGTTAATTCTTATGGAAGATATGGCCTCAGAAAATGTTTCTCTGGCACCCTTTATAGAGATGGACATGAAAAAGATTGGGCATGCTTCTGTTCAGGTCTCTCTGGGAGAAAGGTCATGGCCTCCAGCTGCTGGCTATTCATTTATTTGTTGGTTTCAGTTTCAAAATTTCTTAAAGGCACAACCAAAGGAAATAGATTCTTCCAAAGCTGGTCCATCAAGGCGGGGCAGCTCCAATGGGCAAAATCATGAGTGCAATATTCTCCGAATATTTTCGGTTGGTGCAGCAAGTAACGAAAATCAAATCTATGCAGAGCTTTATCTTCAGGAAGATGGTGTTCTAACCCTCTCAACCAGCAACTCTTGCTCCCTAGCATTTTCTGGATTAGAACTTGAGGAAGGCAGGTGGCATCACCTTGCAGTCGTTCACAGCAAACCAAATGCCCTTGCTGGGCTATTTCAAGCCAGTGTTGCTTACGTCTACCTGAATGGAAAGCTGAGACACACTGGGAAACTAGGATATTCTCCATCTCCAGCTGGAAAACCTTTGCAGGTTACCATTGGGACTCCAGCTACTTGTTCAAGAGTTAGTGATTTGACCTGGAAACTCCGCTCTTGCTACCTTTTTGAGGAAGTTCTCACGTCAGGTTGTATTTGTTTTATGTATATTCTTGGTATAGGATATAGAGGACTTTTCCAAGACACAGATCTTCTTCGTTTTGTACCCAATCAAGCATGTGGTGGTGGAAGCATGGCTATCTTAGATTCATTAGATGCTGACCCCACTTTGGCTTCAAATTCACAAAGGCTTGAGCCTTATAGCAAGCACGGAGACTCCAAGGCAGATGGCAGTGGGATTGTCTGGGATTTGGAGAGACTAGGAAACCTCTCTTTACAGCTCTCTGGAAAGAAACTTATATTTGCATTTGATGGAACATGTGCAGAAACTATTCGAGCATCAGGGAATTTATCTATGCTTAATCTTGTTGATCCAATGTCTGCTGCTGCATCTCCTATTGGAGGTATGTACGAAATAATTTGCAACTTTGCAACTGTAATTGCGAATTTTAATTTATGAAATATTGGTGAACGATGTTACTTATGATTCTTTTTTCCTTTCCTTTATTGGGTTTTCTGCAGGTATACCACGTTTTGGACGTCTTCATGGGAACATTTATGTCTGTAAACAATGTGTGATTGGTGATACCATCCACCCTGTTGGTGGGATGGCTGTTGTCCTTGCCCTAGTAGAAGCTGCCGAGACTAGGGATATGCTACACATGGCCCTTACTTTACTGGCTTGTGCTCTTCATCAGAATCCTCAGAATGTGAGAGACATGCAAACATATCGAGGATACCATTTGCTCTCTCTCTTTTTGCGCCGTCGAATGTCACTATTTGACATGCAATCGCTTGAGATTTTCTTCCAGATTGCTGCATGCGAGGCCTCATTTTCTGAGCCAAAGAAGTTGAGATATACTCAATCTCATTTGTCACCTGCTACATCCATGCAGGAAACTAGTTTTGAGGATCTTAATTTGAAGTTTCGCGATGAATTTTCTTCATTTGGATCTCATGGAGATATGGATGACTTTTCTGGACATAAAGATTCATTTAGTCATATTTCAGAGCTAGAACATGCTGATATGCCAGTTGAAACTTCAAATTGCATTGTTTTGTCAAATGCAGATATGGTCGAGCATGTCTTGTTGGATTGGACACTGTGGGTAACAGCTTCTGTTTCTATTCAGATTGCACTTCTGGGCTTCCTTGAGCATCTAGTGTCCATGCACTGGTATAGAAATCATAACCTTACTGTTCTGCGTCAAATTGACCTTGTTCAACATTTACTTGTGACGCTGCAGCGGGGTGATGTTGAAGTTCCAGTTTTGGAAAAATTGGTTGTATTGCTTGGGGTCATTTTGGAAGATGGATTTCTGTCTTCTGAACTGGAACATGTGGTTAGGTTTGTGATTATGACATTTGATCCACCTGAGCTGACATCAAAACGTCCTATTACACGCGAGTCTATGGGCAAGCATGTAATTGTAAGAAACATGCTCTTGGAGATGCTTATTGATCTGCAAGTAACCATAAAAGCGGAAGAATTACTTGAGCAGTGGCATAAAATTGTTTCATCCAAATTGATAACGTATTTTCTTGATGAAGCTGTTCATCCTACAAGTATGAGATGGATCATGACTCTTCTTGGTGTTTGTCTTACTTCTTCTCCTACCTTTGCACTAAAATTTCGCAGCAGTGGAGGTTATCAAGGCTTGGCTCGGGTGCTTCCAAGCTTCTTTGACTCCCCTGATATATATTATATCTTGTTCTGTCTGATATTTGGAAAGCCTGTTTATCCCAGGCTGCCAGAAGTTCGCATGCTAGACTTTCATGCTCTCATGCCAAGTGATGGGAGTTTTGTGGAACTAACATTTGTTGATCTGTTGGAATCTGTGATTGCAATGGCAAAATCAACTTTTGATAGATTGAGCATGCAGTCACTGCTTGCCCACCAAACTGGCAATCTTTCACAGGTTGGTGCAGGTATTGTGGCTGAGCTTGTTGAGGGAAATGCAGACATGACTGGAGAGCTTCAGGGTGAAGCATTGATGCACAAGACATATGCGGCACGTTTAATGGGTGGGGAGGCATCAGCCCCTGCTGCTGCAACATCAGTTTTGCGATTTATGGTTGATCTAGCAAAAATGTGTCCTCCTTTTTCTTCTGTATGCAAGCGGGCAGAATTTCTTGAAAGCTGCATTGACCTTTATTTCTCTTGTGTTAGGTTTGTCATCTGACTGAAATATTCTTATTGATATGGGTTGGTTTATTCTCCCAAATTTGGTGTGATTCTTATTAGAACTTGCCCAGCTGAAGGTGTTACATCTTATTGATTTATTGAGCTTTTTCTTGTGTCTTACAGGGCCGCCCATGCGGTGAAAATGGCGAAAGAACTTTCTATAAAGACAGAAGAGAAGAACATGAATGATTGTGACGATACTAGTAGTTCGCATAATACATTTTCTAGCTTGCCTCATGAACACGATCAGTCTGTGAAAACCTCCATTACTGTTGGAAGCTTCCCTCAAGGGCAGGTAAGTACAAGTTCTGAAGATATAGTTATCCTGTCAAATATTGTAGCTGATGATAAAGCAGAGACCAAAGTTGCTACATCCCAACAGGAGTTAAACAAATCAGTGGAGGTAGATGCCCCAGCTGTCCAAAGCTTAGAAGGTGACAATAATGACCAGGTGTCTGCCACCTCCGGCTCTAATGAATTCAGTTTCCGTAGTATGACAGGTACTCTAGAACACATACAACCATCAGATTCTCAGACTTCTGCAACTTCTGCCATGCTAGATTCTCCCATTTTATCAGAGAAGTCTAATTCTAAATTCCCAGTCACACCCTCATCATCTCCAGTTCTAGTATTGACATCTTGGCTGGGAAGTGCAGTTCATAATGAATCTAAAACTCCTTTAGTTGCCACTCCTTCCATGGAATCTTCTATGTCTACTAGTGAATTTGAACCATCTTCAGAATTGAAGTCTATATCTCAAGGGTCTTCAGCTGCAAACGCCTTTTTTTCAGTGAGTCCAAATCTACTTTTCGAAATGGATGACTCTGGCTATGGGGGTGGCCCTTGCTCTGCAGGAGCAACTGCTGTTTTAGATTTTGTGGCAGAAGTTCTTTCTGATTTTGTCACTGAGCAACTAAAAGCTTCACAGATAATAGAGGGCATCTTAGAAAGTGTTCCTTCATATGTTGATGCCGACTCAGTGTTAGTTTTCCAGGGCTTATGCCTTGGTAGACTGATGAACTTTCTTGAAAGGCGTCTCTTGCGTGATGATGAGGAAAATGATAAAAAGCTAGATAAAAGTCGTTGGTCCTCGAACTTGGATGCGTTATGCTGGATGATAGTGGATCGGGTATATATGGGTGCCTTTCCTCAACCCATGGGAGTGCTGAGAACTCTGGAGTTCTTGTTATCTATGTTACAATTGGCAAACAAAGATGGTCGAATTGAAGAAGTTGTTCCTAGTGGAAAGGGTCTTTTGTCCATCGCAAGAGGGACTAGACAACTCGATGCTTATATCCATTCAACTCTTAAAAATGCAAATCGTATGGTCTTGTATTGTTTTCTCCCATCATTCTTGAATGCAATAGGAGAAGTTGATCTCCTCTCATGCTTGGGTTTGCAAATTGAATCTAAGAAGCAGATATTTCTGAACTCCTCACATGATGACACAGGAATTGATATTTGCACAGTCTTACAGTTACTAGTGGCTCATAGGCGTATTATATTCTGTCCCAGCAATATTGATACTGATTTAAATTGCTGTCTCTGTGTGAATTTAATAGTTCTTCTACGTGACCAACGGCAGAATGTACAAAACATGGCAGTTGATATTGTCAAGTATCTCCTGGTACATCGTAGGGCTGCTCTAGAAGATTTGCTTGTCTCTAAACCAAACCAAGGACTGCACCTGGATGTACTACATGGTGGCTTTGATAGATTATTGACTGGTAGTTTATATGCTTTCTTTGAGTGGCTTCAGAGTTCCGAACTGATTGTGAATAAAGTTCTGGAACAGTGTGCTGCCATTATGTGGGTTCAGTATATTGCTGGATCAGCAAAATTTCCTGGAGTGAGAATTAAAGCCATGGAGGGTCGTAGGAAGAGAGAAGTGGGAAGGAAATCAAAGGATACTTCAAAGTTAGACCTAAAGCATTGGGAACAGGTAAATGAACGGAGATATGCACTGGAATTGGTGCGTGATGCAATGTCTACTGAGCTTAGAGTTGTCCGTCAGGATAAGTATGGATGGGTTCTGCATGCTGAGAGCGAGTGGCAAAACCATCTCCAACAGCTTGTACATGAGCGGGGAATATTTCCAATGCGTAAATCCTCGGTAACTGAAGACACTGAATGGCAGCTTTGTCCAATTGAAGGTCCATATAGGATGCGTAAAAAGCTTGAGCGGTGCAAATTGAAAATTGATTCCATACAGAATGTTCTTGATGGACAGTTTGAACTAGGGGAAGCAGAGCTGCCCAAAACAAAAACTGAAAATGGTCCAGATACTTCTGATGCTGGTTCTGAGTCATTTTTTCACCTTTTGACTGATGAAGTCAAACAGAATGATCTTGATGGTGAGCTGTATGATGAATCACTTTTTAAAGAAGCAAGCAATGTAAAAAATGCAGCTTCGGTTAGGAATGGATGGAATGATGACAGAACTAGTAGTATAAATGAAGCAAGTCTGCACTCTGCACTAGAGTTTGGTGTCAAGTCTAGTGCAGTGTCTATTACAATGGAGGAGAGTGCACCAGGAAGATCTGACCTAGGATCTCCTAGAGAATCATCTTCTGTGAGAATTGATGACATAAAGGTAATGGAGGATAAATTGGATAAGGAACTTCATGATAATGGCGAATACCTAATCCGACCATATCTGGAACCTCTTGAAAAGATAAGATTCAGATATAACTGTGAACGAGTTATGGGCCTTGATAAACATGATGGTATATTTCTGATAGGCGAATTTTGTCTATATGTGATTGAAAATTTTTATATAGATGACTCTGGGTGCATTTGTGAAAAGGAGTTCGAAGATGAGCTGTCTATTATTGATCAGGCTCTGGGTGTGAAGAAGGATGTTACTAGCAGTATGGATTTCCAATCCAAGTCAACTTCATCTTTGGGCACAATGGTTAAGTCATGTATTGGAGGAAGAGCATGGGCCTACAATGGTGGTGCATGGGGGAAAGAGAAAGTTTGTTCTACTGGTAATCTGCCTCATCCATGGCGCATGTGGAAGCTTAATAGCGTTCATGAGATTTTGAAGCGTGATTACCAATTGCGTCCAGTTGCTGTTGAGATATTTAGCATGGATGGATGTAATGATCTCCTAGTGTTCCATAAAAAAGAGAGGGAAGAAGTGTTTAAAAATCTGGTTGCCATGAATCTTCCAAGGAATAGCATGTATGAAACAAAATCCTCCTTTACCTCATTTGATTCATACCGCCTTTTGTTGCTTTTATTTTATGGAATTTACTACTATTTCTATTTTCATTATTGCTTCATAAGCTGTTAGGCTAAATAAAAGCACAGTGGAGTCAGTGGACTGTACACTTCATGGAAAATATTAGGAGGTTCTTTCTTTCATGTCACATGTAAAAGGACCACTAGAAGTTGAAATTTTTAAGTGGGAACTTTTTGAACCAGATTGCGTTTTACATGTCAACTCAAATGACAGACATGTGATTGATAGTACAGGTCTTCTTGGTTGTAGTCTCCATATGTTTGATTTAGTGTGATATTTAATACACATATAAGATCATTCAGTGAAGTTATCTTGAAAATTTACATAATCTAATGTTGATTGATAATTCCCCAACATGTTCAATTAGATATAAGGATGCTTGATTAAACTATTGTTTTACTATTCCTTTTTATGGTTAATTAGTTCTTGATATGGTTGAGTTTATCAATTGTGTTTTTTTTTACTTGATTCTTTCTTTCTGGTACAAGGTTGGACACGACCATTTCTGGATCAACAAAACAAGAAAGCAATGAAGGTAGCCGTCTCTTTAAGATAACGGCTAAATCCTTTTCGAAAAGGTGGCAAAATGGAGAAATCAGCAACTTTCAGTATCTGATGCATCTCAACACCTTGGCAGGACGGGGATACAGTGATCTTACTCAATATCCTGTGTTTCCTTGGGTTCTTACAGATTATGAGAGTGAAAATTTAGACTTGTCAGATCCAAAAACATTTCGGAGGCTTGACAAGCCAATGGGTTGTCAGACACTAGAGGGAGAAGATGAATTTAAGAAAAGGTCAGTCCTTATCTGTTACACTGTTACAGATTCTTATTTGCCTTATTTTTATTATTTGAATTTTAATTTATTTCTGAGTTCATTTTGCAGCACTTCTGCTAGCATAGAATTCAATGCATGTGTGCATAAAAGTAGGAGATATTTAAACTGTTTACTTCCATTTCTTATTACAGATATGAGAGCTGGGATGATCCAGAGGTCCCAAAATTTCATTATGGCTCTCATTATTCTAGTGCTGGAATTGTCCTCTTCTACCTTCTACGTCTTCCACCTTTCAGTGCAGAGAACCAGAAGCTACAGGGGGGCCAGTTTGACCATGCAGATCGTCTTTTTAATAGTGTTAGAGATACTTGGTTAAGTGCAGCTGGAAAGGGAAACACATCAGATGTGAAGGAATTAATTCCAGAATTTTTTTACATGCCAGAATTTTTGGAAAATCGATTTAATCTAGATTTGGGAGAGAAACAATCAGGAGAAAAGGTAAAACTTGAAATTTATAAAAAATTTATCTATACTTCTTTATGTCATGATATTCCCAAAGTTGTGTACAGCTTACAATCTGAGGGGTCATGGTGCATATATTATTTCAGTAGTTGGGCTTAATGGAGTGTATCTAGACCTTTTCTGTCCATAGGGGTGAGCATCTATAAATTTGCAAGTGGAAAACCTTGTAAAGAGAGAAACTTTTGGAGAGAATTTACAGCATTTAGGCGGGGTGGGGGCTTGAGGGGATTCACAGCTCCTCTTCCCTAATAGTAGATTTGTTGCTGCTGGTTCAAAGATCCATTTGCATGCTAAAAGCTTTTTCTTTTTTCTTCAAGTACTGGATTTTAAGAATTGTGAATGATTTTGTTCTTTTTATAGGTTGGTGATGTTATCTTACCTCCATGGGCCAAAGGCAGTGCTAGAGAGTTCATCAGAAAGCATAGGGAGGCACTGGAATCTGATTATGTTTCTGAAAATTTGCATCACTGGATAGACCTCATTTTTGGACATAAACAGAGAGGGAAGGTGGGTGTCAATATTCATTATGATCCATTACTGTTTAATCATTAGCTCAGTTGATTTTTACGGGTTCAGCAGGACCCTTTTATGGAATTTCCTGGATGACCTAAAACTTTTAGATGGAAATAAAGACAAAAAGAAGAATTTTAAATAGCATTGGAGTACATGGGAAGTTGTAATCCAAATTTTATTATTATTTTTTTAAAAAAATGGCATTGGAGCACATGGGAGGTCTGTAATAAAAAATTTAATTTCTTTTTAAAAGCATTGCAACGAATTAGTTACTTTACACATCCTATATATTTTTCTTCTTTTCATTTGCTTTCCATGGCCATATCTTCTAGTTCTACTTCAGTATCCTTTTTTGTTTTGCTTCTAATTCCAAGTTTTGCTTAATACTGATAGGCGGCTGAGGAAGCTGTGAATGTCTTCTATCATTACACATACGAGGGGAGTGTGGACATCGACTCAGTTACAGATCCCGCAATGAAAGCCTCAATTCTAGCACAAATTAATCATTTTGGGCAGACACCCAAGCAGTTATTCCTCAAACCCCATGTGAAAAGGCGGGTTGACAGAAAACTTCCTCCTCATCCCCTAAAGCATTCTAGTTATATTGTTCCACATGAAATACGCAAGAGTTCATCTTCCATAACTCAGATTGTTGCTATCAATGAGAAAGTTCTTGTGGCAGGAACAAATTGTTTGCTTAAACCAAGAATATATACCAAATATGTTGCATGGGGATTCCCAGACCGTAGCTTGAGATTGATGAGCTATGATCAAGATCGACTCCTCTCCACACATGAAAATCTTCATGGGGGAAACCAGATTCAGTGTGCTGGTGTTACCCATGATGGTCAGACTCTGGTTACTGGGGCTGATGATGGTTTAGTTTCTGTTTGGAAAATCAGTAAGCATGGGCCTCGTATCTTAAGACGCTTGCACTTGGAGAAGTCACTATGTGCCCACGCATCCAAAATCACTTGTCTTCGTGTCAGCCAGCCCTACATGCTGATTGTGAGTGGATCAGATGACTGCACTGTTATTATATGGGATCTTAGCTCCTTGGCTTTTGTTAGGCAGCTCCCTGAGTTCCCAGCACCAGTTTCAGCAATTTATGTGAATGATTTGAGCGGGGAAATTGTGACAGCAGCTGGAATTTTACTTGCTGTTTGGAGCATCAATGGGGACTGCCTTGCTGTAGTTAACACATCCCAACTACCTTCTGATTCTATTCTCTCCATTACAAGTAATTCGTCTTCTGATTGGCTGGATACAAACTGGTATGTGACGGGTCACCAGAGTGGGGCCATCAAGGTGTGGCAAATGGTTCACTGCTCCATCAAAGAGAGTTCTCAAGGCAAGTTGCCAAGCAGTGGGGTGGTTGGATTAAGTCTTGGGAATAAGGAACCAGAATACAGGCTGGTCCTCCACAGGGTGCTAAAGTTTCACAAGCACCCCGTTACTGCCCTTCACCTTACAAATGACCTGAAGCAGTTGCTGAGTGGGGATTCTGGTGGGCATTTGCTGTCGTGGACAGTGCCAGATGAAAGCTTAAGAACTTCGATTAATCGGGGGTGATGATGTAGAGAAATTAGTGTTTAAGGGTGATAAAGCACTTGGGGCAGCTAATCTTTCTTGACGAGACCCAAAAGGATTCTGTGAGTTTGTCATCGTCATCTTCAGAATGAGTGCCGCATTCGTATACATGGAAAAGGAAAGACAAGACAAGAAGAGGGCTGGCCTGGGATCTGAGACAAGAGAAACAAGATAGACAGGAAGATGAAGACTCTCTGGTAAAGGTTCTGACAAATGTTGAAAACAGGAGCAAGCATGAGTCCTACCACAGTGACAGTGTGTGCACCCCGACAGCTTAAAGATTTGATTTGGGGAGGTGCTATTATTGGTAGGTTGTGCTTTTGTTGTAATTTGCATGGATAGGTGAATGGATGTTTTCAATTTTGTGGAGAACATCTAGTTGATAGGATTTTTGATGTAAATAGATGGAGTAACTAACAGCGTGTAATCAAAGTTGTATAGCGGAAAATTGTGCGTCAGTCAGAGTCGGTCGTTGGGTTAAAAGTGGTTGGCTGGTTATGGACCCGGGGGCAGTTAAAATTGGTCGAGGTGTGTTCTTTTTCATTTTGGCTAAAATTCGTTTTACATAGTACTTTTGGGCGTTTCTGGCCCTTTTCTTCGTTATGAAATGTACAAATTCTTTAAGAATTTTTAGAAGAGCTGCTTCTTTTGATAAAATACAGTGTTCTTCTTGAAACTTTGTTGTACGTGGTTGCAAATACGTACATGTACTGTTGTTCTTTTTACTGTCAGCTGTCTCTCAATTTTCTATCTTTCGAATCCCGCTGTCGTTTTTATATTTCATTTTTTTCTTATATAATGCCAGAATTTAGTAGCCCAATATAAACATTAAATAAAAAATAATTTTTTAATTTTTTTCATATTTAAAATTAATTGAGAGATGGAACTATTACTAACTTTTAAATTAAAAAAAATTACTTGTAATTCAAGAAAAAAAATTAAAACCTAAAACAAAAACGTCAATAAAGCCAAAATTTTAACGTTGAGAGAGAAATTATTTTAAATATTTTATTTAATTCATATTTACTTTATGTCAAAAGAAAAAAACATTCATATTTATTTACATTTGGCGTTTGACTTTTGTTTAAATTTCACATATTTGCATGAAGAATTATGATTAAAATAGTATTAGTTATTCTTTTTTTTTTACCTCATTATTTTCGCTACAATCTTTTAATTAAACGAACATATTATTAATATACAAATTTAAGTTACAACATAAAGTCGTGTAATTTATGTCAGTCATCTACTGAAGTGTTATTTGTTAATTTGGTCTGTTCATTAGCGTGTTATTTAAATATCAAACATAAAAGAGTGTTGTGCGGTTAGAGACACATCATGGAGTTAAGAAAAAAGGCTCAGCGTCGTTGACGAGTGATGAAAAGGCACGTGATATCGATTTTACGATCAGCAATTGTTGGCTGCTAATTATGCCCCTACAGTCTCGTTCTGCGCATCGTTTTGGCTTCCCATGCACGTACTCTGTAATGGCAACTGCGGTACCTTACTTCACTTCTTCAACCACATCATATCGCCCAATGTTGAAGACAACCCATGCTCTTCAAGTGCCCCAGTTATCTCACAAACCCATCAAACTTTCTCCTTTCAATGAGATTTCCAAGCAAGCAAGCCTCGAGGAAGCTTTTCAGTCATTTGGTAGTTTGTTCACAAATCAAAATTCACTTCACTTTTGTCTCAATGAGGCCTATTCATCTGTCCTTGAACGTTGTGCTACCAAAAAAGCTCTGTCACAAGGGCAACAAATCCATGCCCATATCACAAAATTTTGTGCTGTACCTGATTCTGTGTTTCTGAGTACTAAGCTTTTGTTTATGTATGGAAAGTGTGGATCTCTTTTCAATGCGAAGAAGCTGTTTGATGAAATGTGCCATAAAACGATTTTTACTTGGAATGCCATGATTGGCTCGTGTGTTTCAAATGGGGAGCCTTTAGGAGCACTCGAGCTGTATAGGGATATGCGGCTTTTGGGAGTAAGTCTTGATTTGTGTACATTTCCTTGTATAGTGAGAGCTTGTGGTACACTTGGCAATCTCCGTTATGGAACTGAAATTCATGGTCTGACTATCAAATATGGTTGTGATTCCGTAGTGTTTGTTGCCAATTCACTAGTTTCTATGTATGCAAAGTGTGGTGATCTTAACGGGGCGAGGAAGCTATTTGATGGTATAACGAAGAAGGATGACACTGTGTCCTGGAATTCTATGATTTCAGCTTATTCCGCAAATGGGCAATCTATAGAGGCACTAAGACTTTTTAGAGAAATGCAGAAGGTTAATCTTGCCATGAATGCGTATACCTTTGTCTCTGCTCTTCAAGCCTGTGAGGATTCACTTTTTGGGAAGCTGGGCAGGGAGATCCATGCTGCTGTTATGAAATCGAGTCACTTCTTTGATACATATGTGGGAAATGCTTTGATTGCCATGTATATGAGATGTGGTAAAATGGTTGATGCTGCGAGAATTTTTAACGACTTAGAGGACAAGGATAATATCTCATGGAACACTATGTTTTCTGGTTTTGTCCAAAATGGACTATATAATGAGACTCTGCAGTTGTTTCATGATATGTACTGTGCTGGCCAAAAGCCCGACGAGGTTTCGGTATTAAATATCATTGCAGCTTCTGGTCGACTAGGGAATATTTTGAATGGAATGGAAGTTCATGCCTATGCAATAAAGTTAGGAATCGATTCCAACTTACGGGTTGGGAACACACTGATAGATATGTATGCTAAATGTTGTCGAGTGAACTTCATGCGCAGTGCTTTTGACAGGATGCCCAGTAAAGATTTAATTTCTTGGACGACAATTATAGCTGGTTATGCACAGAACAATTGTCATACAAGTGCCTTGGAATTGTGCCACAAGGTGCAGAAGGAAAATCTAGATATTGATTCACTGATGACTGAAAGCATTTTGCTGGCTTGTAAAGGGTTGAAATGTGCTTCCTTGATGATAAAAGAAATTCATGGTTACATTGTGAGAAGAGGTTTATATGATCTAGTGCTACAAAATGCAATTGTCAGTGTATATGGAGAGTGTGGATGCATAGATTATGCCAATAGAATGTTTGAATTGATTGATTGTAAAGACATTGTTTCTTGGACGAGCATGATATCTTGTTATGTTCATAATGGGCTTGCAAATGAGGCATTTCAACTCTTAGACCTAATGAAAGGAGCTAATGTTGAACCTGATTTGATAGCACTGGTGAGTATACTCTCAGCTGCAGCCAGTTTATCTGCCTTGACGAAAGGAAAAGAGATTCATGGGTTTCTAATTAGAAAGGGCTTTGTCTTAGAGGGACCTGTTGTAAGCGCTTTAGTGGATATGTATGCTCGCTGTGGAAATTTAGGGAATGCAATCAAGGTATATAACTCTACGAGAAATAAAAATGTAGTTCTTTGGACTACCATGATTAATGCATATGGAATGCATGGTCATGGCAAGGAAGCTATTGATTTATTCAACCGGAAGGAAAATGAAAGATTGTTTCCCGATTGTATTACATTTTTGGCACTTCTGTATGCTTGCAGCCATTCGGGCTTGGTTGATGATGGTAAAAGATACTTCGCTATTATGATAGAAGAATATCAATTAGAGCCGTGGCCCGAACATTATGCCTGTTTGGTTGATCTGCTTGGCAGAGCCAATCAATTGGAAGAGGCATACCAATCCGTGAATAGCATGCAGGGTGAATCTACTGCTGAAGTATGGTGTGCTCTCCTTGGGGCTTGTCGGGTTCACTCTAACAAAGAACTTGGTGAAATTGCAGCAAGGAAGCTACTAGATTTGGATCCACAGAATCCCGGAAACCATGTGCTGATATCTAATTTTTTTGCTGCTAGTGGAAGATGGAAAGATGTACAGGAAGTGAGGACAAGAATGAAGGGAAGTGGGTTGAAGAAAAATCCTGGATGTAGTTGGATTGAAGTTGGAAGCAAGGTTCACGCATTTATGTCGAGGGATAAATCCCATCCTCAGTCTGATGAGATATACCAAAAATTAGCTCAGATTACTGAGGTATTGGAAAGGGAAGCGGGTTATGTGGCTCAAACCAAATTGGTTTTGCATAATGTTGATGAAGAAGAGAAAGTTGAGATACTTAATGGACATAGTGAAAGGCTAGCCATTGCATATGGTTTGCTTGGGACTCCTGATGGATCCCCTATCCGAATCACGAAGAACCTTCGGGTTTGTAGCGATTGTCATACATTCAGTAAATTAGTTTCAAAATTTTTTGATCGAGAACTAGTTGTGAGGGATGCTAATAGATTTCATCATTTTAAGGGAGGGATCTGTTCTTGTGGTGATTTTTGGTGACAGTTCAAAAATATATTTTGGTCATGACTCGTATAGACTTCCAGGGTTCATTCCAAATGCTAATGACCATTGGAGCAAGATGCTAATGACCATTGGAGCAAGATCAAACAGAATAACATCGGATCCAGGTGTCTGCTACTGAAGCTATTGTCCAAGTCCCCTACTTTGTCGTCCCAAGAACAAGGTAATGAATGTCATTCTCTT
This sequence comes from Rhamnella rubrinervis, assembly GCA_007844105.2. Taxonomy (NCBI): domain Eukaryota; kingdom Viridiplantae; phylum Streptophyta; class Magnoliopsida; order Rosales; family Rhamnaceae; genus Rhamnella; species Rhamnella rubrinervis. The sequence goes on along the minus strand of CM017575.2, from coordinate 14,992,195 downwards.
TATAATTTATATTAGATTCTGCTTTTGAACCACCCATAATGTGTCTCTCCTAAAATCTCTACTTACACGGTTGCACCAATTCAATCCAGTAGTGTTAAGCCAGCCCCTCCTCAAATGTGAGGAGAGGAGGAAGTTACTGTTTGAAGATAAATGTCAGGACTATTACAAAGCCTGTCTGGGATTCTAGAATTGGTGTGATGGTCCCCAACCCTTTTGACTCCAACATAGAACTGCTGAGGTTAATTTCTTACCAGCAGCTATTTACAAGGTTAGATAAAACAATCATGTATGTAAACATAGGGTGGAAGTGTTAGCAAAATATATTTTGTTGCTTCATTTTCTGATGAAATTTGATTTGTACTGTGCTGAAGATACTAATTCACAGAGTTTAATCCGTAGGATTGTTCATGTTTCTGTGAACAAACGCACAGTTGTTTATCTTCTTCTTCTTCATCTTTTTATATAATGGAAACGGTATCTTTTTGTTAAAGTGAACGTCATGTTGATAATCAAACCTTGCATACATCCAGATATAGCCTAAGATTCGTACAGTTGGGAGTTGGATGCTATTGGCTCTCAATTTGAGTCTCTTGTAAAGTCAAAAGTGGCAAACAGAAAAACATGAGAAAGCAAAATTCTGAAACAATGATGGCTTCTTTTTGTGCAGCTGAGTAAATGCAATGTTAGCAAACCAAGAGAGAAATGAAAAGGTTTCTCTACCTTCTTCACGCTCTGAACATAATGCAGGATAATAGAGATAGCAGTGGGACCACCCTAGCTACACTTTTTACACCCAACTTCTTCATGCATTTAATCTCATTTCTGCCCGTAAAACAGAGTTTCGCACAATTCATTTTCAATGACATTTCAAGATGGAGGAGGTCGCAAGCAAACAAGAGACCCACACCATTTACTACTTTTTCTTTTTCATATACATATTTTCCTTTTTAAAAGCAGAGCAACAGAACAGTAATTAATTTTCTTTCACACTTGTGAGCCCTTTATCAATTTGCAACTGCTTATTCCCTCCTGGTCTTTACCCCCATTACTTAATGCCTGATCCCATGCACTCTGTGTTTAGCTTGTTTCCAAGTACTTTCCTAGTCATCTGTACATACCCATCCACCAAATTTCTCAATCTTTTCAACCATTTCGCCCAAAGCAATCTGGTCACAGATTTGTTCCTTCTCATATGTACAAGGAATTGAACCTACAAAACTTCCCAATATTTTCTTTGATAGATTCAGATTGAACTGCTTAGGTTCTTGTGCTGGAAACGATTTTGTATTTGACTGGGACCCTTCTAAGAAGCCAAATTACTTCCCAATGTTGCAGTTTTTTTTTTTTTTCTTATTCTTTTATGTTTTGGAAATACCATTTTTTTATTTTTCACATTCCACGTGTATTTGGATTGCTGAGAGCCTGATAATATGTATATAGAGGTCTAGACCTACAAGGTATAGGCGGCTCGGTGTAGCAGAGTACTGGTGGCTAGTAGTCGGCTCCAAAAACGAATCGTACAAGGCATGCTGGGTCCAAAGAAAGAGGATGATAAGCTTTTGACACACGTACCAAAGTCTGATCTTCTCATTCACCATAAGTCTCATCAGTCTCAACTGCTTATAAAAATGAGTAGTTCTATTCATCGTAATGTGTAATAAAATATAATTAATATAACTTTTAATTAATAAAAATTTTTATATTATCTGTAATATAAATTAATCGATCTTTTAACTAATAAGAAACTATCGTGTCGTATGATTTGCATTACAACGTAAACTATGTATCAAATTGCAACACAAATTGGACAAAAAGCTTTAGTCTCTCTTTTGTCCTCCTCCCTCAACTTCACGAGCAACGATCTACAGTAAAAATGAGCCTGCTAATGTCACAGCTGTAACCCTTTTGGCAGGAAACAGCAACCATTAATCAGCCTAGATTAGTTCATATCATGTGCTCTTCCTGTCATGGTGGTGGTGACTGAATTTTTTTCTCGATGAACGAGAAATAGCATTAAAATCACCCCGAAACATGAATTGACAACAGATCTTGATCAAAAGGCAGTGTGAGGGAGAGAGAGAGAGGCTCTCTCTCTAATTGAACCGAGTCATCCAAAAACAAATGCATTGAAATTCGAAACAAAATGTTTTGTCAACCCAATAATTGCAGTTCAGTGGGCTATATCTGCTGCTGCTGATGAGAAGGATACAGTAATTTTGAATTGTCTTTTGGTACGATCCCTATGTCCCTCTACTTCCCCAGCAGTACAGTCTAAAATAAACCTGCATGCTTAGCTACAGCTTACAGAGACTTCCCACAGAAAGCCTCGGAGCCCAGCCCCTCCTCACTGTCCACTGCCATGCCGCCCTATATTTCCACCACCTGTGAACCCTAAAACGCTCATATAATACAGCTATATTAGCCCTATACGTATATAGCCTTTGCTGGGCTTCTTAAGTCGCTAGCTGTTCTCTATCTCCTTGGCTCTCTTGGCCTTCTTTAATTCACTGTTTCACAAGGTGGGGTTCTTTGCTTTTATGTAGATCTCGCACCCTCTTTTAAACCCTGGCCCTCCCTGTATAAATAACACCATCCCCTTGCGCTTAGCTTCTGCATCATTTTCTACTCTCACATTGTTTTGTTTAGTTTACCCCTCCCTTCCTCTTCTTCACTCTTTCTCATGATCGATCCTCTTCTATTATTTTTCAAGTTTATTGTAAATTTTAACTTCCTCATCAATCTCTTTTGTGTTTGTCTCTTATATTTTCTTCAATCCGATGGAGTTTGACAGACTATATATACCTTGCCATTTACTGCAGGCTCTTCCATTCCGTGCCTGCATACCCTTCGTTTTACTTCGGTCTCTCTGAATTTTATACATCAGCTAGGGTTTACGATAAAGGCCATGAAGTAGAAGGGTTTAACACCGTCCACAAAGGAAAAAGTGAAGCTGCCAGCATGATCTAGCTTCATTGGGTTAGTGACAGAGGGAAGAGCAGAGAATAGTAACCCTAGCTAGCTAGGTCATGCTGTGACAGCCTCACTCTTTCCTATTTGGGGACTCCATTTGATCAGTCCAAGCAAGAGTCCTCAGTTTCTAAAAGGAAATGCCAAAGAACAAAAAAAAGAAAGTAATTAAATATGACAACGCACTGCAAATGTAAGCATGTCGATAGTTAGGATATATATTCCCTGGTCTAAGATTTCTTTTTTGGCATGCGTCGTTTCTCTTTTATTACGTTTCTGTTTTTCTTTTTGTCTTTTATTGCTAACATTTCTCGTTAATCTAGATATCTGATACTAACCCTGATTGCTTTGTCTTTTCTCTCTTCTTTATGAAAGCCAGATTCCTCATTGTCTCTGGGTGGTTTATTATAGGATCAGTGAAGAATCTATCATTGAATATTCCGTATATTGATATGTAGGCCGGAGGAATATGATTGGAGGACATCACGTTACTGTTCTACAAAAATGGATGGGCTAATTTTGGTGGTTTTCCGGTTGAAATTGTTTCCTTCTATATATGTATATATATGTATGTATATGCTTGTTACACAAAATAGCTAGTAAACGGCACTAATACAATCTTGTGGTTTAAATTTTGAAATTGCCTTTGGAAATGGCTTTTAATTAGGAACTTCGACCAAATACTAGAGTTTAGCTAAGAGGTCTATCCGTTGAGCATGTGAACCAGTTTTCATTATGTCTTATGATTCTATGTGATATATATGGCATAATTAGGACGACCACAAAGCTTTGCAATTACTGAAAATAAAAGAGGCCAACAGTTTCTTTGAACTTTAGTGCATTTAATCTGTATTTGAATGATTTCTTTGTTAGAGAAAACAAAGAGCTTCTAAATTCATCAACGGAACATACAACCATTATTTTTAAAGTTTTACAAATTCAAGAAATATAAGTTTTGGAGAAGATAACAAGAGCAGCTTCTCGCATGGTTAATTTGTATTATTTAAATTCCGTTGAATGCATGGAAGTTGATATATAATCGTGCGTTTTTGCCTTTTATGCATATATATATAAACACACACACACACATCTTTCTTTTAATTAATTTTTTGAAGGCATGGACAAATTTTAATGTTTGAACCCTTAACATGAATGCCTTATTAATCAACGGATCGTTGTTAACAAAAATTACGGAATACTAGTTTGATCCATTAGAAGTCTGGCGTCACTCGGTGCTGAGCGGGGTTTGTTAAATAATATACGTACATATTTATATGTAAATCAAATTAATGGGGTTTCAACAGCAGAACTGTGGAACACCCTTTTTGTTGTTCCTTTTGGTAAACAACTCAAATTGTTAAGGAATGTGATGTGCGACAGAACACCACTAAATTGATGAAAATTGTGTTGCTCATTAATTGATGTGTATCACTGCAAAATACGAAATTGTTGGGGTTACTTTATTTAGTTTTAGTTGCCTCACTTTGCATACTTACCTTGTCGCATTTCAATAGTCTTGCCTTTAATTTTTGGTGAAAAAAAGTTTTGGGTGAGTGAGAGACCAGTCTGTTAGCAGGGCATGACATAGACCGAGAGCTTACTATGTAACTAGCATAGGCCGAGCTGAGTTACTTGCATCAGTATGTTACTTACAGATTGTAATGTGAAACCTACCTTATAAACGAAATAAACAATAGTTACTGCTTTTTATTGTTCTGTATCTGTTTCTACAGTGAATAACAATTAAGCTTAATGGAGGACTATCTGTCACTGGTTTGTTGGTTGGTGGACATACAAGGTCGACCTTCATGTGAGATCTATCACGGGCAGAATTGAATAGAAGAAAGATTAAATTAATTAAATAATAATATACTATGAGATAAATTGAAAAGATTTGAGAGCCTGTAATTATATTTAAAAAGTTGATGTGCTTTTTATGTTTTACTGATCGGTTCTTGGTATGGTTGTATGTCATCATTCACAGCATGCATGTCAAAGAACTTTTAAAAATTTTGATTGTCAAGAATCTTGCACACATCTGTGAATTAATTCCACTAGGTGTTCAACACGTAGTGGTTAATCGATGTTAATGATCACAACAATTTGGTCGGGCACCTGTTGCCAAAGGATCTTTAACAATGATCAAGTTAAAGATTCGGAATTCAACAAATAAAAAAAAAAGAAAAAAAAAGGTTGAAGATGCGTAAATATATAATATTGGTTGGAATTAATTGATGCTTAGAATATCTTTTTTTTTCTTTTAATAATGTTGTTTATTGGGCTGTTAGGAGAGACTTTTAGTTGGGAATCTCTTCAATAGTATATGATAAAATGGAGGTGTGAAAATAGACCTTTGAAAATTTCTATTATTGTTATGATGTTTGGTTACCAGTGCAACGATATGGTTATTCTAAGTACGTAGAACCATCTTGTTGGAGAAAATTTAAACTAATTTAATTTTGTGATTTAGTATTTATTATATATGTGTCGAAAAACAGTGTATGTGATGGGATATTCAGTTTCTCTACCAATAGATATCATCCACATGATGACCAACCGCATATATGTTGCAGCATATATACTATAATATAAATAAAGAACAAATAGATATTAAAGGCCAACCGGAGATTCTAAACCAATCAAAGTTGAACTATTTCAGGTTCTCTTCCAACAACCTTATATATTTACAAAGGCTTCAAGCACACATATATATAAGAAAAAAAAACAATTTCTTCACACTCTGTGTATATATGTATATATGGAATATAATTTTTTTTTCTTTTTTTTTTTTAATGATAGAAATTGCATTAAGCACAGAAGAATATATGTCTTATCCATATAAGATACCTAAACCAATCCAAAATGTTGGAGAACTTTCTCTTTAGAATATATATGTTTTCCTGTGTTTGATACATTGACATGGGGATGAGTTTGCATGCATCCATTGGTTCCATCTGCCCCAAACCTACCAAATGGGTCGCAACAAGTTGGAAAGAAACACAATGTCAAAATCACCAAACTCACTTTATCAGAATATTAATTAATTTTGCTAATGGGCATTGTATTAGTTACTTTGGAGATTAGAGACTCCCCAGAATGCTATTTAGGAAATTCATTTAAATGTCTATTTTAAAAATATATATATATATACTTTTAATGTATAGCTGACACCAATTAGATTCAAAAGGATCAAGTCTCTGACAAATGGCATTCCATGTTAATAAAGTAAAAGAACATAATTAATCACAAAAACAAAGGAGACAGATAATAATATATATGAATTAAGAGAGGTATAGAGTCACATGACATTGTTTTTGTTGGGATGCTTGCTTTCCTTTCTCCTAAATTTTCTAAGAAGCATGCAAATGGTCCCCATTAAAGTATTTGTATTTGTATTGCACTCTTTTTTGGGTTCATGTCTGATGTGAGAGAGAGAGAGTGAGAGACATTACCTAATTAAAAGTAGATAAAAGCTATAAGCTCCTATAGGTGAATTTTGGAATAGATCACTGCCTTGTCTGCATGGTGTTGGCGTGGCCATGATAATATTCAAATTTTTTCTTATAATTTGGACCACTGCCATCTGTTTTTTCCATAATTAATTTGTCCCCATTAATTTTTATCTTAATAATAAAATCATCAAAATTAATTAAAATTTAATCAACACTAACACCGAGAGGTCTCAGACATTCTTTGCCCTCTATTTATATCCCTCTGCCTTCTCTCTCTCCTACCATATTCCTACACTGAAAAATACCCACAGCTCTCTTCTCTCTTTCCATCTTTCTTTTTGTTTTCCCTATCTTAATTTCATGGCTACCGATAGACGGCCTGCTTTGCCGTGCACCACTTCCAGTTGAAGCTGCCAGCATGATCTAAACTTCCCTACGGATATTGATCGATCACTGATCAAGGAAAGATCAGATCATGTGGTAGCTTCACCTGTTGATGGATCACGAAAATAACCCCTTTTTTTTATTTATTATTATATATCATAATTCCACTCCCCACTTTCCTACTCATCACCCTCTGCTCAATATTATTCCTTTCTTCTTTAGTAATTTGCTTTTTTGGGTCTTACTAGGAAACCCCTCCACAACAAGGTGATTTTTAATTTTCACCCATTTAAAGGTTACTGTTATATATATATATATATGTATATCTGATAGCTTTTTACATCTCTCTCTTTTTTCTTTTTTTTTTTAATTTTTTTTCATATATATATATATATATATATATATCAACTTTCAAACTCTTTTGGAGTCTGCTCGCTTGTGTTATATATATATTTATTTTCCCGCAGGATCATATCTTAAGCTCAAATAGTTGGATTTTAATCAAACTATATATATAGCAGAAAGAGAAACTTGTTCAGCGCCATGAAACTCATATGGGGTGTGTGTGTGTAGCTGGGTTAACTTTTTTCTTTGTTTGGAGTGAAATTATATGTATGGTGGGGAATCTTAACGGCGAATAGAGGTATAGGAGTGTTAGGGTTTTGAGTGACAAAAATTCTTCTGCCCAAACATGGTTGGTGCTTTTAAGATCCAATCTCATCCCTCATGCATAGCATAGAGCCCTTGACCATCCCTTTTTGTATAGTTTACGATATATAGTTTTTATTGGCTCTACATATCACATTTTTTTAATAGGTTTATTAGTGTGTATCGGTTTTCTTAAACAAACAATTTTAATCCCACTCCATATCTACCATTAAAAAGAACATGTAACTGGTAAAAAGTGATGAGAAAAAGTAAAAAAAGGAGAAAAGGCTCTTGAATCTTCGTGGCCTGGGAACATATATATATATATATATATATATATATATATAAAAAGCTTCTTAATAATGTTGATTATTTTAAGTCTCTGGATATCTTTGTTTAAGCTTTGAAATCATGAAAGTGATTAAGAAACTATTAGATTAAGATAAGCTACTACTGTTGAGTATTTAAATAGACTCTTTAAGCTTGTTTTCTTATTAATTGTTAAGGTTTTTGAAGAAGCATAATATATAAGCTTAGTAGCTGTGAGTTTTTAAGATCTTGGTGGAGTTGTTGATCTAATTATAATCAATTCTTTCCCCTTTTTCTTCTCTTTTGTTTTTCTTTTTGTTTAATTTTTTTTTTTTTTTTGGTTTGTGCTCCAATAGGGTTCCAAATATTAGAGCGAAATAAATCATATGGACCCCGCTTCACCATGACTGGAACAAAAGCCAAAGTTTTGTTTTAAGTGGGGTATACAAAAAAAAAGTTATCTTTAATTTGCATCTACAACATTATTTTAATTGCCTTATTTTTATTTTATTTTATTTAGATGGAATCATATTTCAAAATTTCATGCTTTATGATATTTTTTCCTTTTTTGGACAACATATTCTCTGAAGCGTAGAAAATGATGTCAAGGAAAATGGATACAAATTTCTAATAAATTAATACTTATAAATGAATTAGGTTTAAATCTAATCACTGGTCTCATTCTGTTTTTTCCATAGCCACTGTATGTTATACTTCTAGCTACCACCTGCGTGACCAGAGTGGTTTCAATCAAATTTATGATTTAAAAGATTTAAGAAAATGACTAAACAATGTGATATGTTTTCATGTAGCCAATATTGACTAGTTTTATATTATAGATCGAGACAAAACAAAGTTGAAAGTTTTAAGCACGAGATCTTGAATTTTATGAAACAAAGTTGATATGATTGTTTTTATATAAAATTTTTATATATTGAACTAGTTTTTTCTTAAGTTTTTGCATATTATTCTAACTGGACAGATTATAAATGAAGACAAAATAATAATAATAATAAAACACTATAAATATAAAACATTATCTGCTATTTTTTGATAATTTGATAATTAAAGCATTATCTGCTATTACTATTGTCTTTATAAGTTTAGCTATAGTGTTCTACTTTAGCGAGTAGGAGGTTAGGAGGTGTATATATATATATATAGCTAGTTGGCTGCTTTCCAATCGGTTCTTGGTTAATTCACCCAAAAAAAGAAAAAAAATCAGTTTTTGGTTAAAATAATCTACGTACAGAGTACAAAATCATAACCAATTAGTTTAATTTTACTAAAGCTTAGCCAATTTCTATTGTAAACATTGTCTTAGGGCCAAGGCTTAGGCTTAGGCTGGACAATTAATCATTATATTGTTCTTTATTTAAGTTTGTGTGCCAATTTAGTCCTTCATTTTATTTGAATTGAACAATGTAACTTTTGAAATAAGTTAATTGTTTTAATGTTGAACTGGTTCCTTAGTTAAGTTTTTAATTACAAAGGAAATTAATTGATCACTTCACAGTTCACATTCACATCGATATTATATGAATACAATGACAATATTTACTAAAATATAGACTATTATCTAAACTAATAATGCAATATTTAATACAACTATTTCTTTTAGTTAGTTTCATCTCAAATGATACATTAAACCTATAATCGAATCCTAACTTTCAATTTTAATCCAAGCTTGCCTCTTAAAACAAAAAATTGTACAAAACTTTTTATGCCTCGAAAGTGTCAAGTACTTGTGTATTATCATGACAAGGAAAAATAAAATAAAATGTTATTAAAATAGGGAATGGGTGAGTTTTGCCACGTCAAATAACTATGACTTGCTGTCTTCTAGGGTCCCAGACTAATGCTATGTGGGACTGTTTAATTTGTCTCCATTTTTGGTCCACGTGGTCCAATAAGAAGCGTCAACAGCTGCTTTTAAGGCACTCTTATGTTTCTGGCGAGTTCTCATCCAACTTCATTTTATAGAGTTCCCTACTACAATTTTCCAAAACACAAGGCTGATAATTTAATTACTGTATATTTGGGCTGCGGAGCCCATTTCCTTTGGTTCGTGGGCTTTTTCTATTTTTGGCCCAATAATAATCAAAATTGCTGATTATATTGAGACATTTTCATGGAGACATATTCAAGTTTTTTCATTAAAAAAAAAAAAAAGCAAATTTGATTCTCTAGCTATACTGGATAATAATACGCCATCATCAGTAAGACTGTTAACAAGCAATTGTTAGTGTAAAAATCATATAATTTCAATGGGGAATTACTTAAAGGAGAAGAAACCACTATACAAAAATCTGGGGCCAACAACTTCAGTATGTGAATAAATAGCTAGGGAAATGTATCTGTGTCTAGGAACAAACTTAGCAGCATAAAGGCTTCAAATTTGTTCTCACTGATATGACTACATAATCAATAGAGAAGCAGTAAGCAATTCCAAAACTGAGTCTTTATAAACCACGACCTAAGTGCTAGCCAAAAGGATGATGCTTTGCAATAATTGTACAAATTCAAAATCTATGTAGCATGACCCCAATGCATTTGGAACTCACCACCCAGACAAGGCCAACCAGCATTGAGACCCACTCATCCAATATAATCATGCTATATAAATTGTGAATTTGTACAAATTGTGTTATATAGCAGTACTCTAGCCAAATGCATACCTTAAAGAATGAAATTCTCTCTCTCCCACACATTGAACAAATTGAGTTGGTCTAAATACAAAGAATGATGACAGATTTTAATGGGCTGAACTGCTCAAGGTGCTCTAGGTGGCAGTCTGGTTCCATGCATATACCAAAAAAAAAAAAAGCTGTAGAGTGGCAGCAGTTTGTCAGCACATCTAGTATCGAAACTTTGAATAATCATAAACCAACACCTTTTTTCAGGTCTCGGAATCTATCAAAGTGTATTCTTATAGAGTACTGTCCACCAAAACTTGTGCTAAAATACAAGTGATGTGACAAGATATCATAACTGATGTAAGTTTTAACCAATCAAAAATTGTCACATAACTTGTATTCCAATACAAGTTGAAATGAAAAGCTTTATTCAATGTATATTTTAAGAAATACACTCAGTCTTTAGCCTTTTTATAGTCCCCTGTTGAGCTGCTGATTAAAGGACCTAATGTACTTGTCCTTATGTTTAAGAGGGCATTACCTTCTCAAAGCCTTCACCATTTTCCACGTCTATTTCAAATGAGTGTATCTAAATGAATACTGACCTGAGTGATCTCTTGAGGAAACTGATAAAGGGTTCGTTAATGACAGGAATGGACTTGACAACCCAACCAATTGGCCAAGACACAGATGCCGTGACAATGCAGAAGAGCCACTGCCACCAATTCAGGTTTGTTGTATCAGCAAACTTCTTCAGGAACTCCACCATCACAACTTGTAGAACAATAGTTATGGCCACAATTCCCATGAACAAATGGTTCCTATGAATCCCTTTGAACACATTCCTCTTCTCCATATTCCTTGCATTAAACTCATTGAAAACTTGGCAGAGAACAAAAGTATTGAAAATCAGAGTGTCATTTACCGCCTCAGAGATACCAAAGATGGACTGACCTCTGAACTGCAAAGTCAAGAGGATTGATATTTGGTATAGAGATTGAGCTAAGAGGTTCCTCCACATGATATTTGTTATCAAAGGCTCGGTCCGACCTACTGGAGGCCGCTTCATGAGCTCGTCGCTTGGCCGCTCTGTGGCCAGGGCCAGAGCACCAAGAGTATCCATGATCAGATTCACCCAAAGCAATTGAACCGTTGTTAGTGGAACATCTCCAGCTGAAACAGCTGCAATGAAGTTGATAATCAGAGCTGCAACATTCACTGTGAGCTGAAACTGAATGAACTTTTGTATATTGTTGTAAACACATCGTCCCCATCTCAAAACTGTGGCTACAGAGCTGAAGTTATCGTCCAAGATTACAATGTCCGCGCTCTCCTTGGCCACTTCAGTGCCTTGGATACCCATGGCAAGTCCTATATCAGCTTCTTTCAAAGCAGGTGCGTCGTTTGTACCATCTCCAGTGACTGCAACAACGTGACCTTTCTGTTTTAAACACTGCACCATTAAAAGCTTGTCGAACGGGGATGACCTCGCCATTACGCGGATGTTATCAATCTTCTCCATTCTCTCTTCGTGTGTGTAGTTTCGAAACTCAACGCCTTCTACCACTTCACCATCGATTACTTGGCTATCAGTCCCTAGTATTCCACACTCTGTGGCAATGGCTTTTGCCGTGAAAATGTTGTCTCCCGTGATCATTTTGATTTCAACACCTGCGTATTTGCAAGCTTCCACCGCTTTCTTGACGCCCGGTCTGCACGGATCTTTAAGACCAACTATTCCTAGCAAGGTCAAGCCCTCTTCTTTGAGTCTTTTGTGGGACTTTCCATCATCGTTGTATTCCAATTCTTCTTCTGAAATTTGGACGTACGCAAAGGCAATGCATCGGAGACTACTAGCTGCCATTCCTTGAATGATTTTCTCAAGTTTTTCTTTTACATCATCGTTCAGGGACTTCACAATCCCGCTACTTTCACAGAAACTAGAACACATTGCTACAATCATCTCGGCAGCTCCTTTCCAGTGAACATAAATGGTGTTGTCCACTTTTTTCCTTAACAAAACCCCACTTCGTTTCTTCTCTGAGTTAAAGGTTTCAACGTGCATAACGACATAATTTTGCTTCAACTTTTCCATGTCCATACCCAAGTCTAACACAGCCCAAGAGAGTAGTGCTTTCTCTGTAGGACTACCAGAAAATTCAGGTTCAGAATCTGATGATGCAGGTTTATATACACTACCTGTGGTGTTGAAACCAACTCCTTGATAGAATAGCTCACGAACATTCGATGTAATTAGATTGGAATTAGCTGATGTATCTTCCAGCTCAATGTGTTCTTGGCCAAGCCAAAATTTAGTAACTTTCATTTGATTCAATGTCAAAGTTCCAGTTTTGTCAGTGCAAATAATATTTGCAGAGCCCATAGTCTCGCAAGCAGATAGTTTCCTGACCATAGCCTGATCAGCCATCATTCTCTTCATAGAGTAAGCAAGTGTTAAAGTGACAGCCAGTGGCAAACCTTCAGGGATCGCCACCACCACAATCGTAACAGCGGCAGCTACAATCTTCACCACCGCATTCAAAATATCGTCTACATCTGTTCTGCTGCCATTATACTCTCTATTCCCGTTGTCATCTTCCGTGTTTCCCGTGAAATAACGAATTAACATAACTACAAGAACTAAAGAAGCCACTGTAAGGCCTACCTTTCCAATAGAAGATGTCAGTTTGTCAAGCCGAGCTTGTAATGGTGTTCGTTCATTCGAGTCCCTTGTTATGGAGCTCATCATCGCCCCCCACGCAGTTTTCATCCCCACGGACGTCACTAGCATTTTTGCACATCCATCCACCACCTTTGAGCCAGACAACAAGAAGGGGTTGTCGATGGTATCGATATCGACGTGGTCGCTCTCACCTGTCATGCTCGACTCGTCCACCATCAAAGAATGGCCGTGTAAGAATAACCCATCTGCGGGGATTTGATCGCCTATGTTAAGCAGCACAACATCTCCAACTACAATATCAAAGATGGAGATCTCTTGCCGTCTTCCTCCTCTGACTACGTCAATCTTAATGTTGTCGCTTATTTTCGACAACTTATCGAACTGTGTCTCTTGTCTGAAGTTGCTCAGAGCTGAGCCGACCACAACAAGGAACACAGCGATGAAGATACTCCCGCCTTCGTACCAACCCTCCTCGCCTCCATGCTCTTTGATACCAAAACCAAGAGCAAGAGCAGCACAGATTAAAAGGATTATAATTGTGGTGTCCTTAAAAGCCTCCAAAACGAAGTAAAACAAACCCTTTGGAGGCGGCTTGTGGTAAGTGTTTGAGCCGAGAATTTCACGCCGTTTCTTGACATGTTGATCGTCGTCGGGGATCCCATTCTCTGGGTCAGTACCAAGAGAGGTGGCAACGCTTCCAACCCCCTCTAACTCGCGGAGAGTTTCTAAGTTTTTGTCCTTCACCATTTCTACAAGCACTTCATGGTCAACATTATGAAGGACATGATCATCACGACCAACTACGGCTTCATTGGTTAAATTAACATGGATGTGGGAAGTAGTACTAGTGTCTGGTTTGACGTGGAGAGCAGTGTAAGCCTGCTGAGAGTGCAAGACTTTGTTGTAGTTGTTGTTTCGTTTGGGAGATACAATCTCTTTCGGAAGCGATAGCATGACCCGGCTTGCATATATTGCCAGATATGCTATACGCCATCGTTTCTGGGCTTTGGTGAGGCCGGCTATGTCTAAGAGAAATATGCCACAACCATAGCGAGGCTGTTCGCTGCAGCTAGCCATTGTTCTTTTGGTAAATTAGAATTTCAAAGTCAGGAAGATGATAGAGTTAGTTGGTTAGAGTTGGGAAAGAAGTTTCATTCAAAGCCACGGAGCGCCTCTCCTTTTATAATTAAAAAAAAAAAAAGATTAAATAGATGTGCTTAAATTGTAATAGAAGACCATAAGGCTGCCGTCAGGTCATTTCATTTTTTAATTTGGTCAGAGGTCCTCAAAAACAATGCACAAGTAAAAAATAAACAAAATATCTTCTTTGTTTTCTTATTTTAAAAAATAAAGCATGTAAATTGAGCTGAACCTGTTTCATGAAAACAATTTTTTTTTTTTTTTATATACAAAGCTTTATGGTGGAAATGAGCTGAGTTTTCTTTTTTTATTCTTTTGTTTTTTCTTTGAAGGCGTCGAATTTGGATTTTTACGAAGTTGAAAAGCATTCTAATCAAGTATGAACATCTTAAAAAATGCATAATTTTTGTTTTATCTGATGGGTTGCCCAAATATAGAGGTTTTCTCTACCTTCCTTGTACAAGAAGGCAGAGGAAATTGTCTGGTTGGTGACCCTGTAATTTGGGAAACGTCGGCATCCGAATTCTCCTGTCGATTCTTATATTAATTTTATCAACATTATCATTGATGAAGTACATCAATTTTCTCCATTTCCGTTTCCAATTTTCTAAATTATTAAAATATATATATATTTTTTTAAAAAAAAACTTTTTTAATTATTTGATTGAAGGTCTAAAACCATCTCCTTGCACACATATTCTTTTGTATCATCCTCCAGGGTGATGAAACGACGTTCAAAAAAATAATATTAAGCCCCTTAACCATTTGCATTAGATGACAGCTTGTGCTGTTGAAACAGTCAACAAGGAAAAAACAAAATTGAAATTGCTGACAGTCGGCGGCCGGATTAAAACAGTTCCGTACACTCACTCGTCCTTTGTTGAAAAAAAAAAGGATTTCTAACTTTTAAAAAATAAATTAAAAAAAAAACCACTCTTTAACGAAGAGAATTCTACTTCTTCTTCTTTTTTTTTTTTTTTTTATGAATAGAAAATAGTTTTGACGTGTATTTTATTGATTTAGAATTTTATTAGTGTATAGAATATTTTTATATTTTATAATTCAACAGAAATTTAGAATAGTTGATTCTTAAATCCTCCTTTATCTGTTGCATTAAATAAGATTGAATATACTCGATTCACACCCTAACAGATTCTCCTTCATCTAACGTATTAAATAAGGTTGAGTATATCTGAACCAATAATGGAGCTTGTCAAGACTTAAACCACAACTCTTGTAGGCGAATATAATGGAATGACTGACTTTCTTTTCGCTATGTCACACCCCTATTAAATTACCACTGATCCTAAAAGTTTAAGTTATTAGGAAGTATATTTGATATGTATATCATGCTTTAGAAGAGAGGGAAAGATAGAATATTGTCAACATTCTCTTGCACTTATAGGCTATTTTTAATGCTTACAAGTGTTAATTTATTTTAATATGTGGTAATGTAACGGTAATGAGACTTGAATCTAGATATATAGAATTTGAAACTCTGATACCATATTAAATTACTACTGATCTCAAAAACTTAAACTGTTAAGAGTTAAATTTGATATGTATATTATACTTTAGAAGAGATTAGAATGATATAATATTACCAATAACCCCAAGTGCAAGTTTTTTTTTTTTAAAATAAATAATATAAGCTTAAAATTTTATTAATAGATAAAATCTATTGCTGTTTTATAACCTTTTAATAGTTGCTCCTTTATATGATATTTAATAAAATTAAACACATTTAAAATATTAATAAAAACTTACCAAAATTAAACTCTGAATGAAAACTTAACAGACTTTTTTTGAAGGTAGGCCACACTCCAGGTGCGAAAATTGAAGTTTCCTCCTGCATACTAAAGGCGGCTGTTTAAAGTTTACCATTGGCGCGGACTAATTGGATTCTAGTAAAGAAAACAAGGGCCAAAAGTTGCCATGATTCACATCATTTTTAAAGAATGGACCCGTTTGGTAAAACAAGGGCCAAAAGTTGCCATAATATTCTGGCATGATTCACATCATTTTTACAGAATGAGCCCGTTTGGCAACTTTTGGTTTTTTACTTTTTCTAATCTCCTTAATTCAATTCATTAAATAGTTAATACTAGAGCATCTCTCTTTAAATTATTCATATTTTTTATTTTAAAAAATAAATAATTAAAAAATTTAAATAAATTTTTTATATTATATATTTAAAATAAAAAGTAAAATTTAACTTTAAAAATATAAAAAATTAAATCACTTTTTTTCATAATAAATATACTTTTTAATTAATATTACATAATTTTCAACTACTATTTATATTTAATTTTACACATTCCATATAATATTTACATTTTACTTGATTATAAACTAAAATATAAAATAAATAAATCATAATTATATGTATTGAAAATAACAAAATAAAAATTATGATAGAAAATCTATTAAATTTGTCTAATAAATTTACATCTTTACTTTCAAAAATATTTTTTATTTTTAAAAATATATTATAGAGAATAGTGCTGAGGATGCTCTAATAAAAATACTTTTATTAGAATAGCTTAGTTTCTCATCTTACTGCATGTGAAGAAAAAGGAAAAAATATAAAACATAAATGAAAAACACTTTTAACACTTTAAGTGCTTTTTATTTAATACTTGTATTCTTTTTCCTTCGTATTTATATTCATAATTTAATTTAATGGTTTATTGATAAATAATAAATTCTAACTAATTTAGGAAAATTACAAAAATAAAAACCAAAATGTAACTAAACGGGGGGCCCTCGACTTTAATTTTCAATGTACACCACCACCAAAAATTAAATTCCAATAAGAAATTTCTAATCCGTCATTAATTATCGGGCAACATGCATGAGCTTGATAGGTGATTTCCTCCTGAATTGCTTGGAAACCAACGAATACTTTTGTATACAAAAGAGAGAATTGGGCGGTGCACGTTCCTGGCAATTCGATGCCGACCTCTTCAATTTTCCAAATGTGTTCTATAAATTGCAAGAGAGCCTATATTCTTTGACTGAGAAACAAAGACATGTTTACTAACTTTTCATACTACAAAAAAAAAATCGATACACGACATTGACATTGACCAAAACCATTTTTCAGTATAAAAAATGTCATCTGATTAGCCGTCAAGGCAGTTTCCGCGAAGTTTCTCAAAACTTAAATGCTGTCCAAAATCTCATTGACAAATACAGTTGACGATCTGAGCTTTGTGGAAAGTGAAACATGTCAGTTTAAGGGGATGACTATGTTCCTATGCAAACGTTCGGATATGATTTCCAGTTCAATGCTTTGTCGACATAAAGCAAAAGCATGGAATGTAGCAGAAATTTCCTAATTTCAGGGCTTGCACATGACATCCAGCAAAGCATGGGGAAGAAATTTAGGGTTAGATATGAACTTAATGATCATACTGTTCAAGACCTAGAATTTTGGGTCTTTGTCCCAACTTGAGTCAATAGCTAATTACAGTGTCGGACAGATTTCTCACAGTGCTTACCACTTGAGCCCCTAAATTCAAATTAGCTCCTCATACCCTCTGTTGACAACAGAGCTTAAACACATCTGAACAAAATCTTGTATGGGAAGATAATTCAAAAGTAGGCTTTCATAATAAAATTAAAATGTGACCAACCACTTTGACTATGGAATCACTAAGATGTCAATTTGAGGAAAAAGTTATAAAAAGACTATAATTACTATAATTAAGTATACAGAAAACTATTAACCCAGATCCAATACTCGATCTTCCCCTTTTTCCTTTTTTTTTGGTACAAACAGTAGATTTATTGTTTGCTATAGGGTATTGAAGACCTAAAAAGCTGTGACAATATAGGATATTCAGGTTCAATGACCAAATACAAGTAAACAATAAAACAGATTGATAAACCTGTTTCACAACTAACTCCTAACCAAAACCTCCAATCGCCTTAAATCGTATGCTATTACTCTTCATCAATATCAAGCTTTCATCATCTTAATGAACCAACATCATGAAAACCAAATACAACTTTGAAAAAACGATTCCATAATTAAGACAAAGTATATTCCCATGTAAAAAATGTAGTTGCACCGAAATGTAAAGAGGGATTGGCTTCGAAGTGATCTCCACTACCACACGCAACAGACACAAATAAGATTGCAAATGCAACAGTGATGTCAGGTATTTGGATTGATTAAACTGCTAGGAAGGTGTTTAAGCAAACAAATCTGGGCTGTTTTTCAGGCTAAACCTAGGCGGCTGGGCCTGAGCTTAATTGGGTTAATTCAGCCCAAACAGGCCCACATAAACAGAAGACAGGTCTATGAAGGCTAACTTATAGTGGGCATGGCTAGAAGTATAGGGCTCAATATATCCATCGACTCAAAAAAGTTCCCCAGTGTATGGCAATGATAATGCAGCTTTTCCTATCCATATATATACATGCCTTTTCATATAGTAATTGTTTTCACATAACATTGAAGCAATTACGGTAATCTGATTATGCCTCAATTGATTTCTATTTTTCAGGTGATTCTATATTTTGTTCTTAGAAGGTAAAAGTGGAAAAGGTAAATAATTGAAATCCCGAGAGACGAAGACTTATTATTTATATCTGTTTTCTTGTTCTTTCCTAGCAATAACTCTATGTGGCATGGATATTTCAATGAAGGAACTGTATTAATATTAGTTAGAACTTCTTAGACAATATTATACACATATTTAATACTCCATAAGTATAAAATGTTGAACTACATAAGTTACTTCTTGGGTGCTCTGTCTCAGACTCATTGTGAGTTGGGGATTTGAAACTTTTTTTAAACCTAGAACAGGAACATGAATATACTTGAATATGTTTTGACTACATTTAAATAAAGGAAATTTATGTCTTTAATTTAATACAGAACACTAAAATATCTAACGTACAAATGATAAATATACTTATAAATTAATCTTATTCATTATCTAGTTCATATTATACCCTCTTTTTTCTATACCTTTATCGTCTTGGCATATATCCATGTGATGCTGTATATCCAGATTACATTTCCAGGTTTCAGAGCTTACCAGCAATTCAAGCCTAACAGGAAAAGGTTCATGCACATCCCCACCCCCCCTTCCCCTTTCATCACCCACACTAAGCAAAAGGAAATTCAAATTGATGGTGGTTTAATTACTAATATACTAACAGTTGTGTAGCAACAAATGTGATGGTTGTAACAACAGCAAAAAGTTCAACAGAATTAGTATGTGACAACAATATAGTGGTGAAAAAGCACCTAGCAGTTGACAATTACAGCTACAAGAAAGCTTTTGTGGACAGTGGCAACATATTTATAAGTTTGTCTACTTTATTGAAAGAGTGTCGGTCATCACTTGTGTCATTGTTTGGATAGTTATGCCAGCAGCAGTTAACTTAACGACCACTGTCACTGAATGGAATGTGGCAAAACACTACAGTACTTGTCTTCGTTGTTGTAGGCCTAGTAGTGAAAGGTGACCAGTGAAGAAGAAAATAACAATCAGGAATAAGGTGAGAACAGGTCCTCAGTTTAAATTTTCATCGTATTCTCACATTTTATAAGGAGATAAATCTATAATACCTATTCAGGGAAAATGCACATATAACTATCAAAATCCAATATTTACATGATAATGCAATAAGTTCTATTATCATTATGAATCACGGATTCCTGATCTTTGCATCATCTCTATCATTTTTTTCATGCTAAGTCATCAAGTAGAAGCACACTAGACACATACCTCTGCAGTGCCTTACCTTTCAGCAGCACCAATTCCAGTAAAATGCTGCCGTAAATTCAGCAAAGCAGACCCCAGAGCTTGTAATTATGGGAATCTTGATGAACATCCTCTCTCTAACGCATTGGTTTTCAAATGGACCAATAAATCAATGACCTCCAGCTCTTCAAATCTCAAAACTTCGAAGTCTCATTGCTACTATCTCCACCCAATATACAATCAACATAAGCATTAGAGCCAACCAACTCAAAGGCCCTATAATTCGTCGAACTCCAGGAACCCAAATGATCCAATCCAATCAAATTGACCCACATACTCCTATCCACCATAGTTGCCCAGGAAACCAATTTCTCAAGCTGCTTCGGATTCACACCCCTACTCGTCGCTGCAATCCTCCCGTCCCTCAAGGATTTTAAACACTTATCTCTTGCAAACCAAACACACTTTTCCTTCGCGACGGCCAGACAGCCCTGCATTTCTCGCTCTTCACACTGCTCCTTCTCCTTCAAATCCGATACTTTAAATCCAGTTAGAGCCCGCCACCATGGGGGCTTACACTTGCTTGACGCGCTAATTGTGCATCCGATCCTCGCTCCAGCGTCACACTGTTCAATAAGCTTGGACTCGCAGGCTCTATAGGCTTTTGCCCATGCTTGGAGGTCTCTGAATGCGAGAACATAATGACCGACCGAGGGATCGTCTGATGGACCGGCCTGTACAGGCCCCCGGAGCAAAGGTACCGGCTGGTCGAAAGTGATGATTGTGGAAGAGGACGAGTACTCGTCGTCGATATTGTTCTGAGGTGGCGAGGGTTCCATTATCGAGCTTTCGGAGTTTTTGCGCTAAAATTAATAGCAATTTTCTTTATTTTTCATTTTATTTTGTTTTATCATCTTTACAGATTCATATGGGTTTGGGTTTGGGTTTGTACTAACCAGTAAACAGGCTAGGTCCATTTCCTTTAGGCCCCCGAGAAGAAAGCCCAAACATAACTATTTCCTTTTTTGTTTAATAAGAATATTTTTTATTTTGTTTTTCTTTATAGCAAAATTGTATAAAAAGAGCTAATTTTTTGCATTTTATTTATTTGGATCAGTTGTTAAATTTCAATTGAATTTTTAATCTCTTTTTTCCAATGATCCCGGGTTTAAATATGCTCGACACCAAATTTTTTCGTTACAAAAGAAAAAAAAAATCGTGTTAAATATATACGTTTTTTTTTTTTTTGGAACAAACTTAAATATATACGTATTTGAAAAATTCAAAAACACGCTTATTTAATCTGCTTATTTGAAATTATTTATTTATATTTATTTCATCAGATTTTTCAATTTTTAGATAACGTCATTGACTATTCAACTTGAGTTTCAACATCATTGATGAAACTAATAGTGGTTCAAATTATAACAAATCTTCAAAATAAATAATTTAGATAAAAGAAATTATCAATAATTCATAATACCCATTAAATGATAAAAAAAGAAAGAAAGAAAAGGAAAGCATGTACGTACAAAACTATAAAAAGTCTGTGACTTGTAGTTAATTGGGTTTTCCATTGTAGCAGTTGTATACAAAATGTGACTAAACCATGAATGAAAGATGAAAGATAACACCATTGAACATTTTCAGCATTTGAGGGCAGCAATCAAACGGTGAAATTGTGATATAGTTGAAATCGGATCAACTGAGCATCATAATTCTTGCAAATTCGTCGAAGTTGACTTGACCATCACCGTCTAAATCAGCCTCTCTGATCATCTGCTCAGCCTCTTCATCCGATAGTCTTTCTCCTAAGTTTATCATTACTTGTCTCAGCTGCAACACAAATTATATATAAATCAATTAAGTTCATATTTATTCATATGAAAATAACGTAAACTTTACACCAACTAACGTCCTTTTATTACATTTGACCCAATAAAAAACAAAAGGCCAAATACATTATTAATTATCTAACCTATTTTAATTTCCAGATTAAATGACATATATATATATATATATATATATATATGGGAGTCAATGGATTGCATCACCTTGGAATGCTGAGGTTAACTTGGTTGAATTTCTTTATTTGTTTTTTTAATGTCATTATTTTGATGCTTAATTATATGGCCCATGTAGGTATTTAATAATTAATTAATTCACCTCAATGGCCGAAATGAATCCATCTTGATCCCTGTCAAATACTTTGAAGGCTTCTTTTAGCTCCTCCGAGACATTTTCCTGTAAATATCATATATCACTCAGAATCAGACTTAATTTATGAGCCTTCATTTGTAATTTGCCCAAATGTACTCATCACTAAATAATTACGTACCTTGGCCTTTCTTGCCATAATATTCAAGAAATTCTCAAAACCTATAGTACCATTCCCATTAGAATCAACCTCATTGATCATGTCTTTGATTTCTTCTTCCGTGGGATGCTGATCTAATGATTGGATTACTACGCCCAGTTCTTCCATGGTAATGAAGCCTGCAACAATGTTCAAAGTTCACGCACACCAAAAACTATGTAACTTAAAAATCAAATACATGCATGCAAGAAAAGTGATCATCCACGCATGTATATATATATATAGACATAGGAAATTAATTAACTCACCGTCTGAATCCTTGTCGATGAGAGCAAAGGCTTCCCGGAACTCTGCAATCTGATTCTCTGTCAATGCATCTGCCATTCTCGATTCCAGAATATCGTTTGGCAGCAGAGAGAAAAAAAGAGAGAGAGAAAACTTTTTTGGGTGTGAAAATTAATAAAACGAGAACTGATCAATGTAGGCTTTGAAGTGGGAATTTTAAGGGTGCATGCGTAATATTATAAAGAAGGAGGCAAGCGGCAAGTGGGAAATGTTGTGAAGAAATTGAAATAGTCAAACACGCTTGTGGAGAATTTCTGATTCAAAGACCACGATATAGAGGAATTATTGAGTCAACAGTTTGAATATCCAGAATTTTCAGTATTTCTATAACCTGCTCTCCGGTCTCAGCTCTCGTGTTTAAAAGTCCATAAGGCCACGACTTTTTTAAGCTAACCCTCTCTTTTATTATGGCCTAAATTTTCTTCTACGTTAGTGTGTGTGTGTGTGTATATATATATATATATATATATTTCATGGAGTTACGCACACTCAACTCTCTCACACTCATCGTATTTTTTACTATTTAATTTCTACATACGTACACTGTCTCTGTCTGTCCATGTATTTTCTACGAGGCTGAAGACTTGTTGATTCTTCTTTAAGCGACTTTTCAAAATGATCAGCATGATTTTGGAGGCAACAATCTCCATCTCTCTTGGCGGTTTTATAATTAAGGATGTGTGTGATAAAAAATTATAGTCATAATCCTAATGTCTACTTGGTTAGTACCATTGAAATATAAGATAATTGCATGAAATTGTCTGACCACTATCCGAATTATTGTTGCACTATAAGCTTTCAATCTGGTTTTCAAACGAATTAATAATATTTTTTGGTATAAAACGAATTAATCATATTGGTCATATAAAACAGACTGTTGATTTTGATCTCTCTAGGATCAATTTTTTTATGCTAAATGGATCATGACACTTAATTTTGATATCGTAATTTTTATTTTATTTTTTTCAAAAATATAGATTTTGATAAGAAAAGTTGATTTTGATATAAAAGTCAATTTTGTATCTTAAAATTAATTTCAATGTTAATTTTGATAATAAAAAATCCATTTTGAATGTTAATTTCAATCTTAAAAGTTGATTTTGAATGTAAATTTTGAATACAAAATGAATTTTAATCTCACAAAAATTCCGTTTTAACCATCTAAAAGTCGATTTTGTTTTCTTAAAAGATTAATTACGTCGAAGGTCAATTTTATTTTCTCAAATGGTTAATTTTAAAAGTTATTTTATTACAAAAGGTCGACTGATTTCTAAATAACAATTTCAATGCTAAATGGATCATAAAAGTTGACTTTGATTTTAAAAATATGTTTCTAATATTATGAAAAAAAGAAAAAGAAAGTAATTAGCGTGGATGTACCGCAAAAATTTGTTCCACGATCGAGCAGCTTTCGCCAAGCTCCCTTCCCCATGCAACACGCAAAAGAAAAAGAAAAAAAAACAAAACGCAACACCCAAAATAAAATAAATAAATAAATAACGTAAAAACAGAGAAAATAAAAGAGTTTTACTATTATTTATTTATTTTTATAAAAAAGAAGAAGGAAATTTAATATTTTCAACAAACAAAGGTCGCGTATTAAAAATGAAAAAAGAAAAAACAAATGTAGGTAAGATCTGTCCGTACTGAAACTGAGCCAGTGACTAAGTAGAGCTTTCTTCCTCGTTGTTGCGGATGATTTTCGTCGCCGTCGATTTCATTATTGAAGTTCCGATTCGAGTTCACTCGCTCCGATTCAACGCTCAATTAAGGTACGGCGCTAATATTGCTCATACGACATTCAAATTATGCGTATCAGTCTGTTTTCTCAGTATTTATCTTTTAACTTCTTGGTGTCTTGGTATTTGGACCATCCGTTTTGTAGTTTTTCATTCTATTCGTACTTCTCGTGGAAGCTTGGCGTAATCTATGCGGATGAAGTTTTTGAGCTGAAACTCAGCTTGAACGAGAAATTAGGGTTTAGGGTTTTGGAGGGAGTGAATACAATGTGATTGTTAATTACAGAAATATCCAATTATGTAGCACAGCTATTTGAATTATTAGTTTTCAATCTACAGAATTTTGTGGAAGTAAAGTTTGTTTAGTAAGCATATGATTTGAGAATAGATTCATGGTTTGAAGGTTTTACGTTTGCTTGGATTTTGTATGATGCACTTGGTAATTATGTAAGGACCAACTTTAGTATGTTGGATTGTCTCTGATTCGAAAATGCAGTTCTTTTACGTGGAATTGTGTTTTGATTGAAGAATTAGGGTACTTACAGCGAGACTAAGGATTTTGCTTCAATGTACTAATTTACTCATATAGGACCACTGTTTAGGAGTATTTAAAACTTTAACTAGAAGCCTTGGTATGATAGGGATAGGTAGTTTTCTAGGGAAAATATAAAATATTAGTATGCCCTAGAGGTAAGGTGTTCTGGTTTGACATTCAAATCATTTGCATGGTCTTATTATGAGACCTCTACAGCAAAAATTTCTATAACCACCCGATACTCTCTCCTCCTTTTTTTTTTTCCCTTCAGTGATATAAAATCAAGCATTTGAATATAAAACAGTGAATTCGTTTTATGTACGGTTCCTGTATTATATGCTTATATATATTTTGTTTTTCATTTTTGAAGCAAGGAGATATGAGCAAAAAGAAGAATCCTTGTGTATTCTTAGATGTGTCAATTGATGGGGATCCCACGGAAAGAATTGTAATTGAGGTAGTAAAAACTAGTGGTCTCTCATGTCTTTTGAGCTTTTGGCATCATTGTTGAGACATGTTTCTTTTGTAATGTGCAGCTTTTTGCTGATGTTGTTCCTAAAACAGCAGAAAATTTCCGGGCTCTCTGTACAGGTAATTTCAAACTTCTGATTTCTGATTAGGTTTATGGATAATCTTCTTCATGTCCAGTTTGTGTTGCTTGTTGTTAATTTGTTCTTGATTTGAACTCCATGAACACATTTTATGTCATTATTTTTGTTATACTCATACAAATCATTGCGTTCGATATAGCATTAGGTTATGATAAAATGCTCTTTTCTTGTAAGTTCTCATGTAATATTTAAGTTTTTGGGTATTAGTCTTTGCTGGCACCTAACCTGCAGCTATAAGTGTTAGTGAGGAATTGTGATTCTGGTTTTATTGTTCTCATGTTTTTCTTGGCATTAAAAATTCACTTGCTTACATTGACAATGGAGTGACCTGTATTGTTCCATTCAGGTGATATATGTGAGAGCAATGATTTTTAGTTGCTCAAGCATTGTGGTGGACTTTGATGGTATTGTGCTGTCTTCTGCTGTAGGTGAGAAGGGCATTGGAAAATCTACTGGAAAACCCCTTCATTACAAAGGGTCACATTTTCATCGAATAATTAGAGGATTCATGGCCCAAGTATGTATCCTTTTCTTTCTGAACATTTGCATTATTCATTAATATACTTGACAAACGTCCTTTATTAGTGTATTTGTACATCACGCTTAGCTATCACTAATAAAAGTAATGTTATATTTAATTGTTTATTGTGTTCTACAGCCCTAGGTTACTGCTCTCAGTGTTCTTTAGGTTTTTATGTTTTCAGTTTTACATAGTGTCTCGTAATAACAAACTGTTATTTTTGCATTTTTAACTTTTATGGAGTTATAAATCATGTGTGGGTAAGTGCACCATCAACAGAACAACTTTTCACAAATTTGTTCTGGTTAAGTCTTCAGACATCCTAACCATTTCTTTATTCAAATTTTCAACAGAACAACTTTTCACAATTTTGGTCTGGTTGAGCCTTCAGAGATCCTAATAATTTATTTATACAAATTTTTAAATAAATTAGATGTATTTATATATATATATATATATATATTGTTGGAGAGTTTGCCATTTCCACTGGTTGATTGATGCCCAATACCAGTATAGTATTCCTTCCTTGAAAATATAATATATACTAATTGCAAATCATCCAGTTGTTGCAATTAAAGGAGGATGGCTCGAGCAGTTTTTCTGATTTCTGCATTACGCGGCTAGTAAACACGCATTCATTCATCCATGTCCATAATATATGTAAATCTATGTGCATATTTCTTCTTTTAATCATACTCTGATTGTAGGCAAAGAGTGAAATTATGTTTTTTTTCCTTGTCCCTACAGGGTGGTGATTTTTCAAAGGGAAATGGTATGACCTTTTCTCCTGTAATTTTTTCCTTTGCAGAAATGCTGATTCTGTGTTTGTCTTATATATTCATACCTACGCTTAATTTGTTTGCAGGCACTGGTGGAGAAAGTATCTATGGAGGAAAGTTTGCTGGTAAAATTCTGTATATGAAGATTCTCTTAATAAATCATTCATCATATTAGTCTTCTAAGTTTCAGTGTCATTTGCAGATGAGAATTTTAAGTTGACTCATGATGGACCTGGTTTTCTCTCTATGGCAAATGGTGGTCCAAACACAAATGGGTCACAGTTCTTCATAACCTTCAAGCACCAACCTCATCTTGATGGGTATTATTATTTGCTTGATCCTAAAATTCTTTGCCCTATTTTAATATATCCTCGTTACCACTGATGCTAAAATTTCCACCATGTTGACTGTAAATCACCTCGTGGAATTCTTGAAAGTTCTAGATTGGGTCAACAGTAAGTGTATTGTGTTTTGGTTTGATATACATGATTGAGGCCGCCTTAGATTGGGGATTGTTAGTAACTCAATCTGGTAAGACAGCTCAATTTGTCAGTCTGATCTTGCATTTTAGTCTTGATGACCTTTGTTTTTGATATGTTATAATAATGCATGTTTATCGCCCTGTTATTGTGCTATATACATCTTGTGTCCACTTCCTAACTTTTGGCCACAATGTTACTATTACTTGCTAACTGTTTTCTCTCAATCTAATTTGGCAGGAAACATGTTGTTTTTGGAAAGGTTGTTAAGGGAATGAATGTGATTCAGAAAATTGAGTTGGTGGGAACAGCTGATGGGAAACCTTCCCGAATTGTGAAGGTTATAGATTGTGGTGATTACTCTGCGAGTAAAATTCATGATTCAGTTGAGAAAGAGAAAGGTAATAAAATGGGTATATGTTCTGATTGAGCCTATGGTTCAGCTGTTACTCGGTTAAGGAATCACATCGTATATGCTATATGATATGTTTTTATTACAGGAAAAAAGAGAAAATCAGGGAAGATACCATCCTCTGGTAAAATTTCTGATGAGGAAGTGAAAGGACGCAAGAAGTCCTTGAAGGACAAACGGAAGAAGAAAAGAAGAAGATATTCTTCATCAGATTCATACAGCTCTGAATCTGAATCAGATTCTGATACAGAATCAGATTCAGTTTCTGATTCAGATTCATCATTATCTGATTCAAGTTCCAGTGATGGAAGGCGTAGGAAGAAGAAATCCATTAAAAAAGATAAGTACCAGCATGGGAGAAAAAGAAGAGATGGACACAGGGAGAGGAAGAGAGGCCGACATGACAAACGATCAAGACACAAGGCCAAACGGTTTGGTTTATTGTTGTTAGAAGTGTAGTCATTCTTCCGTGACTTAATTTACATATTGTTGATTTTGATCGTTTTTCCAGGAGATCAGGGAGTTCAAGTGATACAGAAAGTGAAAGGTCTGATGGCAGCAGAAGCAGTTCAGATGGTGATAAAAATGATCATCAAATCTCTTCACGTAAAACCAAGAACTTGAAAAATGCCGAAAATAAACAACCAAGGAACATTGGTAAGCTATCTTTTTCCACTTATACAGTAATAACCCTGTTATCTGGTCATGGTTTCTGGCTTTGTTTTTTCCTTTTTCTTCTTCAACCCTTATATTTGATAGAGATGTGACACATTGACACTGAATCTTTGAAAGAATTTCATTGTCATTATCTTTCACACAGTAGTACAACTTAGAACTCACGGTGATCGTGATGTTACAGACAATGCAAAGGAGTCTTCCCATGTAATAAGAGAAACTGTTGCTGAACAACGCAAGAATACTAAAATGAAGACAACTGATTACAACTCGTCTCAAGAGGAAGGTGAATTGTCTCCAAAGAATGAACTTTTAAACAATGGGCATGACTCAGAAGCTAAAACTGTAAAACGACATTCCTACTCAGATGACTCAAACGACTCCAGGTTTCTATTGTTTGCTTACTCCACTTTTATTAGTGTTTTATTTATTTATTAATTGGATATTTGATTTTGTTGGAGTGGCATATCCATACAAGATTATCCCTTGTAATTGCTCTGATGAAGCTCCTTTGCATATTTAATCCACAGAAGCCCTACTCCCAAAAGGTCAAGAAGCAGCCCCAGGGGCATTCCAAGCACAAGCCCTAAAAGAATTTCTAATGTTAGTCCTTCTAGGAAGTCTGGAGTGCAAAATAGAGGGCGTTCAAGGAGTCCGTTGAGTGGTCCTGCTTCCAATCATGGACAGGGCTTATCAAGAAGCACTTCACCAAATGGGACTCCAAAGCGTGTTAGAAAAGGGCGGGGCTTCACTGACCGCTACTCCTATGCACGTCGATACCGGACTCCTTCACCAGAGCATTCACCTCGTGGTTCCTACCGTTATGGTGGAAGAAATATTTATAGAAGGAATAATGATAGGTATTTTCGTGTGATTGAATTATCAAGGACGGCTCAGTTTTGGTATTTACACATGTTTTTTTCTGTACTTGTGAAGGTATTCAGGCAATAGACGGAACTCTGAGCGCTTGCCATATAGACGGTACAAAAGCCCAGCAAGAGGGGATAGCCCTCCCAGGTTCTCTGACTCTGCCTTTCTCTCTCTCTCTCTCTCTGCATATGTCAAACTTTATTAGTGTTTTGTCTTATGTTGTTGCATGTTTATATTCGGTGGTGTCCAAAATCTGGCAGAATGCAGATGAAAAAGTATGTGCAATTGGAAGATGACAATGACGCTCCTAACTTTGCACCCTAGATAGTTTTGGTGACCTTTACGGGCTTTGTTAGTTGTAATATTTATGTTACAGTTTTGCCCTTGCATTTTGAAATAATTTTTGCTGTTTATTTTTTATGTTTCTTGTATAATGAGTTATTCTTTGCGTTGCATTCTTAGAAACCATGTAGATGTACACACTTTATTAATCTACATTACCTTTGATGTAGATATCGAAGGAGGAGAAGTCGAAGTAGGAGCATTTCTTGCAGTCCAGGTAATTATCGTGGCCGTTACAAGGACCATAGCCGTAGCCGGAGTCCCATACGTAGTCCTAGTCCGGTAGATAAGAGGCCTATTGCAAGTGATAGATTAAAATCCCGTCTTGGTCCCCGAATTGATCATCAGCGCTCCCCAGCCAAAGGCAGGATGGGGTCCAGGAGTGAAGAGTCCTCTCCTTCCAGATCTCCAGATGCCACACCGCCAAAGCATCCCAATACAACATCTGCTGCATCTCCTAGCAGGTCAAGATCCAGCTCGCCATCTGGTCAAAGAGGGCTGGTTTCCTACGGAGATCTTAGTCCTGAAACCTAATACGAGGTAGTTTCCAGCTGGCATCTTGGTCAGTGGAGGGAGGCATTCTCACTTGTGTTTGGAAATTGAAATTTAGAAAGGCCAATCTGGTTCGGATGGTTCTTTCCTTAGTATTGCAATCTAGTTTGAATCGAATTTCTGCTTCTTCTTTTTTGGCATTTTGATTTCGCCTTCAGGTGATTTGATTGAAAAACTAAATATTGTAACTCGGATTTTATTCATATGTCCCTGGAGTTCTATGCTTTCTTTTATTTTATTAAAATGTGAGGTTACTATTCATTAGTTTCCACAAGGCAGAGTCGTTATCGTTACAAGGCTTGAAAACAATCAAGGCCCATCGTTGCTGAATGAAAATGTCTAGCAAATGAAACAGAGCTGTACGCATATTAGCATATTAGCGTATCACAAACAGCAAAGAGCTCTCTCTCTCTCTCGTCTCTCTCAGATTGGTTGACCTTTGGGTACAATTTGATCTTTGATCCACATATAAATAGGCACTAGCACATAGTAAGCTCCAGCCAGGGCACCCAAAATCAAGCGATACAGAAACACAAATGGATTCACAGGCTTCGAAACATCCTCTTGCTTCGGCCCAAGCTGCAACATCATAACACCCAACTTCATGAAGACTATGATAACTCATTGCCAAAATAGAAAATACATGATTAAAAACAGCCTTCTAGTGATGGACTAATCATAGATATACTAAACCATGGATTATCTAAAAACACCCTTCTAGTGAGATTATTTGTCTTCCCCAAGTTAACCCCGAATGCCCTCCAAACAAGGGTTCTAAGACTCATTCTAGAAGCCAAAAATTAATATGTGCAGCTTCCAGAGCTAATATAAGTTTCTCCTTTCACTCATTTTTCACCATGTTTTCCCACATTTATACATCTCTTTTAAATGTCAACTAGTTTGTTATTAAGGCAGCAAGAAATTTAACTTAAGAAGAACTAGAATCAAAGCCTACTAAACAGAAGTACCCAGGTTCATTATTGAGTGCTATCAGCACAGCAGATCAAAGTAAAAGAAAATAAGCTCTTGATAGAACAAAGATTTGTAAATCATAAGCCCTATGTATTGCAAATTCAATCAACCCACAATAAAAGAACAGCCACAACCTATTTTCTAAATCAAACTATTTAGAAATACATCAAAAACAAAAGAAACAGATGGAAGTAAACATATCATAGAAGCACAGGAGACACAAGATAAACTTCTCCGAGTTTTTCAACAACGTCATTGACTGTATCGAATAGGGTAACACACAAGCAAAAACTCATCATTTTCCAAATGTATTTTAAATCAATAATGATGCATCTCTAACATGTGAGCAAATGACATCAAAGAAAACATGTTTATGGAGTATTACAGAGTAAAGAAAAAAAAGTTACCTGCAAAGGAGAATCCCCAGATGCTGGTTTAACACCTGTTACGGAGCATCCCATGATCAACCCATGCCGGCGAACCTCACGATACCATTTTGGGCCAATCCTTTTTAGCTGTACATTCTTAAAACCTGCCTTTTGGAACCATTCAATGTACTCTTCCTCCTTTGGGAAGAGCATCCATACATCTGCAAAGAAGCGAGATAGCCAGAATGTTGGATAAACAGGACCAATTACACAGGCTTTTCCTCCGAGTTTCAAGACCCTATACGCCTCCTTAATGCCACGCTGTGGGTCAGGCCAGTACTCAATACTGAGAAAAAGCAAATTTACATTCTCATTAGAGGTAGAACCACAAAAGTATTTCACTCACTCTTCCTCATATGTCAATAATGTAAACCATTCGGAAAATTTACCAAATCTTTGAGTTCAACCATAAAAATAAAGTTTACAGTGAAAGGCTCTCTCTCCTCCCCCTTTCCATCTTGTTGTTTCTTAGAAAGAGATAGGTTAAACATAATCCCATTGCTTGATTATTTATATTTCATTTTCATAACCATTTCCTTTACTGACAAGTGGCAGTATAACGCACACATTCTATACATGAACAAGCAATTATCTGTATATTCCAACAGAATAGCAGCTCACAATTACGTTATTATGAGCATAACAAAATAAAAAATTTCAGACAACATTGCTTTATCTTAGAACTGTGGCACAATAACAAGATGATAAGAAAATGTTAGAGAATATCATATTAAGAGATAGAACAATGTACCTTCCTGCAGATACATATCGATCAGCATAATCAGTGCGGAAAGGAAGGTCCTCGGCGTCACCCTCAATTATCTTGCACTCCTTCAAGGGCTCCTTCTGCTTAGCCTTAGCAAGCTGATGAGGGGACTGGTCGAGAATGGTTACATTCTTGGCATCTACATGCTTTACAATACCCAAAGTTGTGAAACCCGTACCACCCCCAACATCTACAACTATCATATTCCGATCATAGAGATCAGCGGGCTCGAGCGCATCATCCCTCATGTCCTCCGTCCAATGCCCTGGGTTTATAACATGGTCGTACACAATCGAAAGGAACCTGTAGAACCAAAATGCCTCCTTTTTGTGCTGGATAAATCTAGGCTGCGAAGCCGGCCTAGAATCCGAAACACTGCACTTGGGCATAGTAGTTCCAAAACCAGACCTTGAAATTCTATTACTGTAAACCAATCTCATCTTAGGAAATTGCTTCCCATGAAAATCCGACCCCGAAAAACCTAACCCATTTGGGGTTGTTCCTCGGAAGCGAGCGATGTTGTCAGCTCCATTGAGCATTGCAGAAGCCATAATATGATCAAACTGAGAAAACCCACAAAAGAAAAGCTAGTGAATTTCAGTTGGGTTCAGTGAGTATAAATACTACAGTGAAGACCTACGCAAGAATCTACCAACTCTTATCCTTGCTATTTGATAATATCAGGGAATATCAAAAGCTTCCGTGTATCTAAGGGGTTGTGATTATTCAAATACCTCTCCAAAATTGAGAACTGAGCAGCAAGCGAACCTAAAGTAGAGCAGGAAGCGAGGTTTACAACGATCTCAGAGGAGAAGGATCATTGTCTGTGATAAACAGGAACCACAGGCTTTCGTCCCGAGAGAGATAGAGACAACAATGGTTTTGATTGGTGTCGCACAAAATATCTTGTGGTCGTATTTGAAACCACGGATACGCTAGCAATCCCCTCCCCTTATCAGTCTACTCGAGGACACCTATCGTAATCAGCTTTGGGTAAGTGTTGGAGATTATTATATCTTTGTTTTAACGAGTTTGAGGATTTATTTATTTATGTCTTAAGATAAGGATAATTCTGGGTCAGTGACTCAGTAAGTAGTGAGATTCAAGTTTATTCTTATGATGGGCTGCCTTGTACATCATACAATATTATGGGCCAAACTTCTAAGACTAGCAGTATATTCTATTCTATGCTGTTTTGTAGACCCAACAAATTGTTCTTATTGAGCCCGTCCAGTGACACGAAAATCTTGTATTAGCATTACGTGACGCCAAATAATAATTAACAACCAGTCTTTCCTTTGGGAACATCAACCACTGGCTGGAAACTATGTCCCATCTCCAATTATTGGCGGGAATTCCAGTGCTTCAGCTTGTAGCCGTTGGATTCCCCGCCCCAATCCCACAACAAATAGACGAAAAAGATCCTTAATTATAATAAATTTCTTAATGAATCTAATCCCTCTGTCACGCTCCCACTGTCTTATAGTTATCAACTGCACTCTCGAATGCTAAAATGTTTGTAACACATCGACCATGGTCATTCTTGTAACTTCATATCCGTAGCAACAGGTTCACGCACATATTATATAATAACCCAGTACGTATATAAGCCAGGAAGACGAGTATATATATATATATATGTATGTATGTATATTTACATATATTGTGCAATATACCTAAATACCTAAAATGGGGCTTCCGGATAACCGTCTGCCGGACGATGCGAGCCCAGAGTGGATGAGCAAGGGAGACAACGCGTGGCAGTTGACATCAGCCACACTAGTGGGCCTACAAAGTGTGCCGGGGCTTATTATACTCTACGGCAGCATCGTGAAGAAGAAATGGGCGATCAATTCAGCGTTCATGGCGTTGTACGCCTTCGCCGCTGTACTCTTCTGCTGGGTGGGGTGGGCCTATCAAATGTCATTCGGCAAACAACTCGTGCCGTTCCTCGGCCACCCCAACTCCGCCTTGGAGCAGAAGTTCCTGCTTCGACAAGCCTTCCTAAGCAACCTGCCCAACGCAACGATGGTTTATTTCCAGTTCGTGTTCGCCGCCATAACGTTGATTCTGATAGCCGGTGCATTGTTGGGGAGGATGAACATCCACGCATGGATGCTATTTGTGCCGCTTTGGGTTACGACGTCGTATACTGTTTGCGCCTTTAGTATATGGTGTCCCCAAGGTTGGCTTTCAAAGCTTGGTGTCATCGATTACTCTGGAGGT
This sequence comes from Rhamnella rubrinervis, assembly GCA_007844105.2. NCBI lineage: Eukaryota > Viridiplantae > Streptophyta > Magnoliopsida > Rosales > Rhamnaceae > Rhamnella > Rhamnella rubrinervis. The sequence goes on along the minus strand of CM017575.2, from coordinate 14,957,685 downwards.
TTCGTCATTCATTTATCTTCTGGTGTGGCAGGGTTCACTGCAGCGTACTGGGTATCGCAACCATCTAAACGTTCAGATTTAAATATTATATATGATGCTGATTGATGGAGATAATAAATAAAAGTGTGCGGTGTGGTGCAGGTGGGACCGAGGCCCAAAAAGGATAAAGAGAGGTTCCCGCCAAATAACATACTGCTGATGCTGGCAGGAGCCGGACTAGTATGGATGGGATGGACGGGATTCAACGGTGGAGATCCATACACGGTGAGCGTGGACGCATCTCTAGCTGTTTTGAACACCCACCTGTGTACGTCCACCAGTTTACTCACGTGGCTGCTGCTGGATATACTTTGTTTTGGGAAGCCGTCGGTGATTGGAGCCACACAGGGCATGATCACTGGCCTCGTTTGCATCACGCCTGCTGCTGGTATATATCATCACCACCATGCCTGACTTACCCTTTTTTCCGTGTTCTTTCATTTTCTTTCCCATGAGAAATACGCAAATTAAACACAATCGATCTGGGTAGTATATGAATGCTACCAAAGTCATTGCTTGAGATGGTTTATAACCTAAATATAGTAGATTAATATAGTTGGACTGTATTTAATTTTGTTAGATTGTATAATTTGGAGCGCTACATTTTTATTTTTTTGGTAAGTTAAGTTGGAGCGCTACATGAACTAAAAAGAATTGAACTTTTTATTTGATGTGTTATGACAGGAGTGGTACAAGGTTGGGCAGCCATAATAATAGGAATAATGTCAGGAAGCATACCATGGTACACAATGATGCACCTTCACAAACAGATATGGCTCCTCAAGCAAGTCGACGACACAATGGCTGTCTTCCACACCCACGCTGTCGCCGGTGCCCTTGGCGGCATTCTCTCCGGCTTCTTTGCCGATCCTAATCTCACCCGCCTTTTCTATTTAGGAGGTGACTCGCAGCGTTTCATTGGTCTTCTCTATGGCTTCATAACTGGCCGCACCACAGCAGGCTTCAAGCAAATGGGAGTTCAAATCCTTGGCATTGTTTTTGTTATTTTTCTCAACGTTTTTACTACCACTATCATATGTCTGTCTATAGGATCCTTAATCCCACTTAGGCTCTCAGACGAAGATCTGAGAATTGGAGACGAAGCAGTTCATGGAGAAGAAGCTTATGCATTGTGGGGAAATGGCGAAAGGTTCGATAATTCTAAGCACAACTCTGTCTACACCGTGGATGACTTACCTCCAGTGGCTCCTAAACCTGAGTCTGGTAGTGGACCCCTTTAAACATCAAACACCTTAAAATTAATTACATGCCCACTTTATTTTTTAAAACTTTAGCATGAGATTTATGATCTGGGTCGGACCCAAAAATGACTTTTTGTGTATAATAATAATTAATAACACAACCCCAACATTTGAAAATGCAATAATGTTGCGAATTTGCACTTTTTTAGTTCTGCGTTGGTTTTAGACAAGGGTGGCCGTTGTAGGCCACTGAGCAAACATCCTGCGGTGGCAATTACAAAGTGTTTATTCTTTTTGTCCTTTCACATACACACCGACATATAGTAATGAGAGCTTTTATTTTATCTTCCTAATTCAAAATCCATGCAGTATGGTTCTACTATTCTATTATTTTGTCTATGAAGTCTATCTTAGTTGTAAGCAACACATTATGAATGTTACGATTTTATATATGCTATAAGTAGCGCTCAAATAACCTTTATAAATAATTTAAAATTTTAAAATGATACCTTTAACTAGTAATTTTAGGCGATTAGACTCTATGATAGAGGTGGGGTGTATTACATTTGATATGAAAGCATAATTTAATCATAATTATCTGTGAGAGCCGAGCATCTTCACGAACCGCACCGTATCATGAATGTTATAAAGCCGTTGTGAGCATCCTTATAGACTACACCACATCATAAATACCGTATTACGAAATCCCACATCCACCTCAGCAAGCAGTTTTAAACAAAGAAATGACTTCCCACAAAAGAAAAATAAAAATCCAATTCCATATAAACCCGTTGTCGCACTTTTTAAGCCAAAGCAGCATCTCATGCCGGTGGTGGTCACCACTACAAAAGGTATGTGCTACAAGCCATAAATATATGTAAAGTCAAGAAATCATAATCTTTTTTATAACAATATTTAGAAAATATTTGTTTATACTGAAAATGGGAAAGGTAAAACATTTAAGACGGGGAAAGCATAAATAATATACGATATTACAAAAAAAGAAAAAAGAAAAGAAAGATGCACAACAAATGTTATATAATTGTAAGAAAAAAGCAAAAACTTTAATTGATTCACTTTTCTTTATCACAGAAAAGAAGTAATTGATTGTGTTTTTAATTAAAAGATAATATTTTGGATTTATTTTAGACCAAATCAAATAAAAGCTATTCAATAAATGAATTATTTTTTATATCTAATAAAGAAGTAATTGATTGTGTTTTAATTAAAAGATACTATTTTGGATTATTTTAGACCAAAACAAATAAAAGCTATTCAAAAAATAATTTTTTTTAATCAAAGAATTTAATAAAATCTTTAAATACAATTTGAAAAGTTGCCATAAATAAAGAAGAGCATATATTTTTGTTCTGTTTACTTATCAACGAAAAACGGCTTTCCTTTCCAGAAAGGAAGACCAAAAAGTCATGATATTTTCTGGGTTTCTTTTTCGCATTTTTGGTTTGAACTAACAAACAAAGAGCGTAGACACAAACAGAGAGAGAGGGGGAGACAAGTAGATCTGCGTAGGTCGTTATCGTTAATGGGGTTGTTAATTGGTTGAATACGGTTAATGGGTTAATTCAAAAACATGGGGATGGAGTGAGAATGTGCTTGTATTTGTTTGGAGCTCCATTTGCAGTTCACTGTGACCGATGGAGTCTGAAACGCCGTCGTTGGTGGAAGACGAAGATCTCGTTGCTTCAGTAGCAGTAGCTGTAGGAGCAGGAACCTCCAATGATAACAGAGGGAAGCATCGGATTCTTGCTGAGCTCAAGCGCCTCGAACAAGAACTCAGGAGCTTGGAGGTTTTCTTTTACCTTTTAATCATCTCCTCTCTTTCTCATCCACCTTCTCTATTCTTGAGTTTTATTTTCTTGTGGCATTTCTTCCTCGTGTTTGAATGTTGCTTGTTTCCGTGGAAAAACTTTCCTTTTTATTTTCTGTTGTTGATTCCATTGGTAATGAACTTAGAGTACAAGGTTTAGCGTGGAGCTAAAAGTCTGCGTGGTAGTGTTTATACATTATATAGGAAAAATCACAAGTTAATGTCGAAATAACCCAATTGTACTCCTGGAAATTTTCACTTTTCTATGTTTTGGGTATTATACAGAGTGAAAGAAAATGGGAAATTGCTTATACTTTTTTTTTCTTAACCTTTTACTGGGATCCAGTGTTTTGAGTTTCCTGGGATTTTTTCCTTCGTCATCTTCTTGAATTTGCTAATTGAATTGAATAGGTAGTGAGATTGGGGGTTAGAATTATCAGCCTGGAGACGGTCCTCTCCGTTGGACATTTTGGGATTAGTAATGGAATTTTCTCTGATTAGTTGGGCAGGTTGCACTCCGATGGGCGTGGAGTGAACGAGGAGTTTAAGAGAAGACCAAAAAAGATTGGTTTGCAAATTGGAAACTATTCTACTAGAAGTCAAATAAAGATTGCTTCTTTAAATATGCTATTGCTTTTTGAAATATGTTAATTTTGCAATTATGTAGCTTTTAAAAGAGACTTGTTGAGTGTCTTGAACTCTGAAACGAGTTTTAGTAGGGAGAAAATGCATTTGCTGTTTCTATGAATTCCGTTGATTACACGCACAAATGCCCACCTGCTTAAGAGCCATCTTAAGAGTGCTATCAACAGCAAAGTTCTTGCTATTGACCTTTAGAATGAGTTCTTTGTTTTGATACCATATGGATTTTCTAGCCTTCTTGGAACTTCCTATCGGAGATTTTTAGATACCACATATAACAGACTTTTATTTCTTGATATTCTTAAAAGTATTGGTGCTTCTGTTTCTTACAGATATTATTTAAAGGTTTTTTTTTTTTTTTGGTAAATTATTTAAAGCTTGAATACACAGATCCTCTACTTAATAGTTATTAGTTAGTGCAATTCTTCAGCAATTTTCATGTGTTCTGTTGACTAAAGGTAGTTGTTAGGTTATATGATTTCCCTATCTTTGTGGCACACTTTTTATTAAACTTGTTAGCATGTAAGAGTTATCTCTCTGTTGTCATCCTCATTTTTTGAGTTACTGCTAGCTTTAATCATATTGTATGATTCTCCAGAGAAAGCTAAGGTTTATGCTGTGAAGGCTGCAAAATATTTTTGCGTGAGTTAAGGGTCATGCATTGAAGTTTTCTTGTTACGTATATGAACTATACATCACATGCTCTTTGGACTTCAAAGAAATGTATGAGCCAAAAGCCACCATGATCGTTCATCATCTGTTTGTTTTCATATTTGTTTCAGTTGGGGAGTAGCTCTAGCAGATGGCTGTGCAGTTTAAAATTGTATGCTGAGAGTGATTATTTTATGTGTTATGTCGTCATGTTTACTTGTTATAGAAGTCATTGTTTAATTAATACAAGCTCAATGACATTCTAATTTCTGAAGTCTATTCCCGGTTTACGTTATTCCAGATTTATGATCTTCTATCTCTTTCCATGTCCAGGAAGAGTTAGGAGAGCTCGAAAGAACTGAAAATGTCTCAATGATATGCTCAGAGTAAGTAGAAATGGTTCTTCATATCATAACTTTTAAAGATAATAACTCAATTTTTGAACTAAGATATGAGAGGATACTTGAAAGTCTTTTCTATGAAAGTAGATATAAATATAGTCATTTAACCAGGATTATCTGTTTTCAACTAAGAGCTCCTCAGTTGTGGCAAGCTGTATTAGTTCCTTGTTTCAGCATGTTATTATAAAATGATACTTCTAGCATACTAAAGCACATATATAAATCTAAAGTCAAGTGCTGATCTATTCTTATTGGTACCTCTAGATTGCTGCCCTACATAGAAAACAAACCAGATCCACTACTCCCAACGTAAGTTTTATAACTCATATTCTCACTCATTGCAACAGGTTGTTATTAATTTCTAAGGTTCCATGATTGATTATATTCCTATTACAGAACAAATGGACCTATAAATGTACTATGGGAGCGATGGTTTGAAGGACCTCAGGAAGCACAGAGTTGCCGGTGTAGGATACTCTGATTTCAAGTAATCAAAACAATTAGTTGGCATTTGTTGGTACATACAAGCCTCGTTCATCTGACACAATACGATTTTCTTGTCACTAAAATGCTTGTTTAGATTTTGCACCATTCTAATGCTGCAAAATTTTGGAGTTGTATATTCAGTTAGCCGGGAAAAGGCAGTTTCTCAATATTATTCAAGTTTCTTTATTTTTCTAAGACAAACTTCGATATATTACAGTTGGTTTTGTTATTTGTACCTTTTCTATTTTTAAGCACAACTATCTAGTGTTGGTAAGGACCAATTTGTCTATGTTTATTAAGAAAAGCAAAAGAATACTACTGAATTTTGTGAAATAAAGAAGATGTCAAATTTTCAATTGACCAGATTATTTTTTGTCATCTGGATATTAATTGACCAGAAACTTCAAACCACAAACCACGCTTATAAACTGTAAAATAACTAGGAAACCTGGAATTTCTTCAACCAATATAAAATCCAATAGAGCATGAAAAAACCCCTTGACAAGAACATAAATACTTGTCAGTTGTCAGGATCTACCTGCCAATAGCCAGTGATATACTGAAGATGAGGATCGAACAATCAAAACCGGAAGAGAAACTAAGTCAAACATATACAACTGGACATATAAACTGAAGAAAGAAATTGAAAATTGTGTGCAAGTAAAATATGAAATGAATTAAAGAATACAGCAAGAATCATTTGAATAAGTTCATTTTCTATCGAAGTAGCAAACTCAAGCAAGCGACATTCAAATCAATACAGTGACTGATGATGGAAATTCAACAACATGTCATGGCAACAAGATAAGATTCAGAGAGTGAACGACAGCTAACTTTACATAGATTTTAGATATATAAATACAAAACTGAATTCCTTACCAATTTACATGCATTTACACTACTTAACACAGGCAGTCAGAGTCTTCTCCACAGCAGAGGAAAATTAGCTTGAAATCATCAACACACAGATTCCAGAAATGTCAAAGAGTCAGGCCCTACACTACACTACTATTGATTGGTTTTAGTAGATGGTGGACTAGTGATGAAGATGATCAAACAACTTGAGCAGAGAAGAGGTGCCTTAGCTGGAGTAAATGTTCCTCGTTTGAAATATGAAGAGAGAGGCGGAGATTCGTTAGAAGGGATTCTTGTTCCCAACTCAAGGGACCTGAAGCATGAAGTGCCTGCACAGTTGACTGGTAAGCTTCAAGTTCTAATTTATGGAGATCAACTTTCAGTTTGTGTCCAGATAGACGTTTTTTGCTAGACAAAGCTGGAAATATTGACTCGGCATCTGAGCTATGAGAACTGTCTTCCATAAGCTTGTTGGAACTTCCACTTGGGCAACCAGCATTTGGATTTAAATTACAACTAGCAATGGAACTTTGATAACCATCCTCAGTACATTGAGGCTGAAAAGAATTATGGATCCTGTAGTTTGTTCCTTTCTCTATCCTGGAATCTATATCAGTAGATTTGTTCATTGTTTTCCTCTCATCTACACGATGAGAGGTATTGTGACCAACCTGTCTAAATAAAGGATGATTTCTCATAGAAGGCCTTTGACATCTTTCTGAATCTGAGCTTGATGTTCTTTTCTTGAGGATTCTTTCCAAAACCAAGTCATTGGAGGATGGTTCAGGACAACAGACACGACTTTTTTTCATGGCCCTCGAAGGGGTGCAAACTCCAAGATGGTTATGCCTGTACTTGTGATCTGCTGAGCAATTTTCTTCACTAGTTGGCTGTGGTGGTGCATTGCAAACCAAGCTGCAAGATTGTCTCGAAGTTTTGTGTCTAAAATTTCTGGCTTCCTGCTTTTTGTTTTGAACCTGTAGGCACATGTTCTTGGACATCAGAAATTCCAAAATGTACTAATAACAGGAATGTAATCTAACATATACAATCAAAAGTGTAAAGAACTTCCCTAGGTATAGCAATTTATACATCTCCTTATTTCCATTAGCGTGTCTGAATGATTACATAGTCATTTAAGTACCAGTGTGAACATAAGGGAATGTATGATGTAGGATACGGGAGGAAAAAAGCAATCTTCCACATCGAACTATCATAAAAGGTATGCATGCAAAATTTTCACAATCAAAACTAAGAACGATGCTTTGAAATTAAACATTTTATCTGAACTCATGTAATATTTACAGTACATATGTGGTGTTCTGTGTAGCACAAAAGCATGCCAAACCAATATTACTATTTATGACCAGAAATGAAAAGCTCAACAAAGACCGAAGTAGTAAATTGGTCGAGAACAATAAAGATGATGATACCAAACATACCCGGAAAATTGACTAGTAACAACTGGTAGTTTCTCTTACCTTCATAATCACTGACCAGTTATTCTCATGCCAAGCTTGCTGCATCCGTAGATTGGATACATGGAACTCCTTAAGTTGGATGGACCCGAAAAATTTAATAACCAAACGGTTATTCTTGAATACCTTAGCAACCTTCCCAAGCCTCCAACACCGAATATCAAATACTTCAGCTACATCACCAATCATCCATCTTTTGCCCTTCTGATGCAGAGGCTGGGGCCTAATGTCCTCTTTGTGAACCCTTTCAACAACTGCCTCGCCTCCATCATCCATGAGTAACTTGTACCTGACAAAGTATTCATCACCATCTACTGCAATTATATTACCACAAAACCAAGATCCATATGAATTATTTTCTCTCCTTAACACCTCCACTATACTCCCTTCTCTGAACTTCATGATTTATTTATCTTTCAAGCTTGAACCTGAAGGACTCGAACAAAAATGCAAGAACCTTATGAGAAATTTGCAGTTAACCAATCTTGAAATTGCAGTTTTGAAAATGGAGATTCAGAAAAATGCATCCCAAGAATACAATTTTGCAGAGCAGATTGAAGGATCTAATGATTGCAAGGTAGTTTAGAAGCAAACAAGATTTCATTGTAAATTATAATTGTGGTTCTGGTGTAAGTTTGATTTATGCTAAGAATATTCACAAATAGAGAGCTGAAGCAACAAGCAGAAAAATAGAAATCATCAACATCCAAATTGAAACTGGTTAGGTACAAAAGCAAGAGCCTTAAATAATCCATGTCACCATGAGAACTAAAATATGAGATCTTGCCTCCATAACATGACCATTAGCAAAACCCCAAATATCAAACTTAGATTAGCCACCTAAAGAAAATTTTCTTATAAACATAATCAACCAGAAACCAAATAAATTCAACATGTTTGTTGTAAATCACAACAGAAACAAAAGGCACAGGCTTCATGGCTTACTCAACCAAAAGTCTAGAAAGGTCTCACCACCTCATGGCATCCCCTCTCTGTAACTAATTCAGATTTTTGTTTTTTTTTTCCAGAAGAAGAATTATATTTTTATTTTAAAAGAAAAAACATAATTTTAAATTGTCTTAAAGAAAATCTAAGAACTGGGTTATTAAACCATGATTTAAAAAAAAAGTCAAAAGTAGAATTGTGAAAGTGAAAGATGGAAACAACTGAGAAAAATTGAATGGGATTAACCTGGGCAGTAAGCGTTGAAAGCGTACAGGAGGTGGGTGTGCTTGTTGATTGTTGTGAAGAATGGTGCTGGTAGTGTTGTGTTTTCTTTCATTTCATTTTGACATTTTAACATTTTAACTGCAGAAACGAGATTTTGATTGATCAGTTTTTTAATTCCTAATTCTTTCAGAAAACAACTATTAAATACTATTTAATACTTAATCCGGTTTTTTTCAAACCAACGGATTCACGCTAATTGCCTGCTTAGAGCATCCCTAATGCACTGCATCATTTGCAAAATCAAAATTTACAACGTAAGCAACATAGACAAAGCTCTTCACTATGCCCATCAATGAATCAAACAGCCCTCGTATCTTTTAATTTTTAAACGAAAAATTCATTATTTTTTTTTCACATTATTAATTGTTTCAAATTTCTAATCAAAACCCCGCAGGAAGACTAGACGGTGTTCATGGCATGCATAGCTATTCAATAAATTTTTTTATTTTTTATTTTTTATTTTGTTCGATAATGTGTATTAATATTGTCCATTTGTCGCAGAGCTATTGCGAGTGTGCACGGTGACGTGGTACACACGCTGTACCTAAAAATTTCTCGGCGTGAATACGCCATTTCTCCACCACCATGCATATCCCCTGCCACAACAACTTGCAATTCTAACACTGTGTGTTACACGTGGAGGATGAAGTAACTGGATGGGCCACCATTTATTAGTGAATTTTTTATTGTTCCTTTTTAATGCAAAGAGATGTTCATCAAAGTCAACAGAGGCACCAGTGGTACTGTAGATCAACCTTCCCAACCTTATCTGTATTTCTAACTCGCTCATATTTCTGTTTATGTATTGGGCCTAGGTTTTATCATTTTCATTTAATTTGGGCTGGGGCCCTACGGTTTGATTTGTCAACCCAGCTTAAGCTCTACGTGGGCTTCTTGTTAGCAGCTACTATTAACAAAATTTAATCCATTTCGGTAACATAACATGCTAAATAACAAATCACAAGGGCCATCGAGTTTCCAAAAACACAAACTTTGACCCCAATTGAATTTTTAAACCTCAACCGCATTTCAAAAACCTGAATCCAACTAAAATTGCATTTCAAAAACTGAACCAACCTCGATAAAGCCATCAAAAACCAAAACTGGCCGCAGTCGGTTTCCACAAATCCAAATTGGGCTTAATCTTGATTTTTGTCAGCCACTGTTATGCTCCATGTAGGCTTCTTATTAAGCCCAATGATGTAGCTGAATTCATCTAAACCCAATCCACTATACACTCGGACTACTATCAAAGTTATGGCCCAATAAAATATAATTTTTGTGCACAAATTCGGAGGACCCTTCTTCTTTAGGTTCTTTAATTTGCAAATAAAAAACGGTAATATATATACGTAGAGGACCTTCTTCTTTAGGTTCTTTAATGTACAAGTAAAAAACGGTAATATACTAATATATATATATATATACACACCAAGAACCTTGAGAAGGACTACAATAACTTTACCAACAATTGTTGAAGCTCTCAACCCTTTGATTGGAGTTGGCATCTCAATGTCTCACAGCGCCCTCATTCATTCACATTAAACTAAATACAGTGATCTATAATAACATGCTAAAAATATGTATTAATTATGTTAGTCAAAATCTCCAAATATTGGTGCTTTAATTATAAATGAAGATGAAATGAGTTGGTGGGTAACAACCAAATGTGACTAAGACCATTGCATCATCCTCATCATCATCATCGACTTCTTAATTAAATATACAAAGTAAAATGCATTGAAATCTGCAGAAGCCAATTACTTATAATTACAACTTTCATAGAAAAAAACACTAATAATAAATTAACTGTTATACTCTGAGTAGTACTTTATTATATTCTGATTAGTACTTTATTTTAGGATTAACATCTTAAACAAGTCCTTGTAAATATGATTCCACGTTCTTGGTTTCCCAAAATAATGACCCTTTTCACTTATACAGAGACACAGAAAGTGAGAGCATGTGAAACTGGGCATCCATCAATGTGAGAAAAAGCTAAGCCCTTTTACTTTTGGCAGATGGGGTTGCGCTTCCCAAGCAAAGTGGAAAAGAAACAAACCTCACAATCTCATATTCATTTTAATTTTGAGAAACCTGCAAAAACTTGTATACATTAACACTCCTCAACTATCTATTTGTAAAAATCACCTTCACTTCGTCCTCCTCTTTGGCTCCATTTTTAAGTTCTTTGTAAAAACACAGTCCTAATCCTCATGTCTTGGGAAAATGGACCTCTTAAGTAGTGCAAAATTGCAAAAACATATATACGTGTGTATGTAATTAATTTCTCAAATAAATGCTTTTGCATGTACTGCTTTAGTTGTAAAATTGGCATTTTGACATCTAAATTATCCGCAAGTTCTAAGGGGAAGAGCGAAAAATTCTATGGTTTGTGTTCAACAAGGCATGCATGTATATATATTTTGTATCAAATTAATTGCTTTTATAAAATCCCAGTTCATATTCTAAGTAACCCTCTGTGTGGATTTTGGTTTTAAGGAAACAAAAATGGCACAGAGAACATTTTAGCTGGTACAAGATGAATATTCCTGAGAACATGGTCAGCAAGTTTGAGGGGAAAGAAAAATAACAAAAACAAACAAATGAATTATCAAATTAAACGATTAATAGTGAGTGGGTGATTGATCGAAATGCTTAATGTTGACATCTTATCCAACTAAATTAATTAATAAGAAGATTATAGGAGAGATAATTAAAGGGCAAGATCTAGCACAAAAACATGCCATTGTAAGATTGACGTCATGTCATGTGCAAGGATTTATCCAATTATTTTATTTTATTTTTTATGAGAAAAAGAAAATACATGTGCATGTGAATGTTAATTGAAAAGATAAATTTATAACGTTGTGTATATGCGCGCATGACACACATATTCCATACATAACTAGGAGCTTGACTATTCGTAATGCATATATCTTAAACACTTTTATTTCCAATTTTCAATAATGTCCTGTATGGTATGTAATATATATATATATATATATATATATATAAATTTAAGACTATTCGACTTTACATTATTGGAAAATGAAAAATAAAGAATGAAAACCACATTTGCTTTGTCATATATTTTGCACGACATTACTGTGGAGTATAGCTCTTGTGTGGAAAATAAATATGTGCAGGGAAATATATATCTCTGTCCAAAAAAATAAAATATCACTTTCAAATAATGCATGCACTGCACCGGTGCATCATTGCAGAAAGAAAAAACAAATCGTAATCAAATTCCTTTTTTTTTTCTTTTTATGCTTTTCAAACGAGGAAGCTTTTATGTCCAATCAAAGGCCTTTTATCTTTCAAAAATTAAATCATACGCAAAAATAAACAAATTTCTCTTTTTTAAACTAGACTTTTCAATTCTTTTTTTTTCTTTTTTTTTTCTACTTTTAGATTGCAAGTTAAGGTCCTTCATCCCATTGATCAATGGGAGTGAAAGAAAATGATCAGATCAATGAACCTGTTAATTTGAATTGCATAAAATATACCAAAATTTATGTAAAGGACAAAATTTGGCAGGAATGGAAGAACATCCAAAAAAGAATAATAAAGAATGGGGAGTTGACAGTCTCCGAGGAAGTCCAACTACAAAGCGGCAGGGTGAAGGAATCAGAATCCCATATGGACCATGATTGATTCACCATTCCCAAATCCATTCTCCCCAATCAACTATTTTCTGCCATAAAATATATTTCCCATAGGACCTCTGCAAACCATATGGGAGTAGACCACAAGTAGAGGGATAATGTTGCATATATAGCATAGGAATTAACGGCACATTTCCATTACCTATCTACTCATTTTTATATTCCTACATATATGACATATTCTAGAGCTACTACTTGTCTATAATGCCTATTTGGGTAGTTAGTAGCTCCAAATCATATATACACATTCCTCAGAGTTGGACAGAATAGAGCACATCTATTCTATTCTATACATACAATGCATGTAATAAGGAAATGGATTGTGGGTGTGGGGCGGGGTTAAATTAGCACAAAGTTTTTTGGCAATTTGCTCACTAAAATTGCACTGGCCGTCATTTTTTTAATACATGGGAATACAGAGGAATGTGTGCAGAAGTGGTGGGTCGGTGAGAGAACATGGGAGTTTCAGGTTTGGAAACTGTGCTATCCTACCATATTCATGTAACCAGGACATGGGAACTTGAGGACGCTTAGCAGGACCCACTTTTTTTGTTATTATTATTTTTTTTTCATTTTGGAGAAATATATTTTACTTATTTATTTATTTATAAAAATAAATTTTTTATTTTACAGTTAGTGGTTAGATCAGATGGGTGAGAGCTGGATATTTATGATTGAGGGTTGAAAAGTGGGGCAATATATATAATGCACTCTATGCAGAGATCTGATATGCATGTGGATTGAATGAAAACAGAGAAAAAGGTTAAAAAGGGTCTGGCGTGCTTTCTTTTTAGTCAAAATTACATTAATATTCTTTTCATTTTACTATTTTTCAAAATAACTTTTTTATTTTGAGAAATTATATATATATGTTTTTATTTTCAATTTTATTGCATTAATACTCTTTGCTAGTCAACTCTCAATTTTTTTTGAGAGTTTTTTTTTTCGCCAATTTAGTTAAATTTTGTTTGATAACTATTATACCCTTATCTCATACTTAATTAAAATAATAAAAATTTAATTTAATTTTTAGAGAAAAAATATTACATTTTTCCTTTTACCATTTTCATTTAATACAATAGTTATAAATGCTGTTTTGAAATTTAATTTTTAAGGGCATGGCCTTTAAACATATGAAAGTTAACTTTTTTTTAAACACCATTAAGCCTCAAAGTATTTAAAAATTAGAGCAATAAATTTAAAAATAAAAGAGATGTTAGTTTGATTTTTTAAAATAATTCTTTTTATTTTAAAAAAGATTTAAAATAGAAGGGATATTAGTGTAATTTTATCTTCCTTCTTATTACATGCATAATAATTGTTAAAGACCCGCAAGACAAGACAAATGAAAGAGATGTTAGGCTCTTAAAGATATGATATATATATATATATATATATATATAGGGGCATAGGGGTGGGGGTTCGTCCTCAGACTCATAGGCTCACATGGACGAACCAGAAAGCTCATGGGGGGTTTTTGGCCCTTAAGACAGTCCACATGCACATGGGTTGGCAGCCTGACCCTTTTCTTTCTTGATGATTGGAACCCCACTGATCATGCTGACGCTTAGTCATACAGGTGATTCTGGTTGGTGTCACTCCAATGACTATGTTTGGCAAGCGAGAGAGTTAATTTTCCTATCAAGGGTTTTCTACATTCCATTTAGTGGGATCACAATTGTCACATCAAAAGTTCCCATTAATTTGGATTAGTGTTTGGTTTTTGGAGTTGCTACTTATAACTATCAAGGTGAGACACTTTATTTAATGGGATTATTTTCTGATAAAAAAAAAAAAGGATAGAAAAAAAATGAAAGTGCGCTAACAATGCGACTAAAAACATAATTTAGGTATCAAAATGTCAAAAATAAAAGTTAGAGAAAAATCAATGTAGTTTAGATGGTATTTGTGCCCTATCCCTATAAATTAATATTTTCTACTAAAAATAACTTTTAAACACTTTTTAAATTGACAAAACTGAGTGCTTATGACTTTTTCTGAAATGTTGTTTTGTTTCCTACGTACAAGAATATATTTTCGTCCCAACATATGGGATTTGAATCTAATCTATTATTACATTTTTCTGACAGAACACAAATCCTCAGTCTCTCGCTCACTATTTTATTATTGTTTTTATGGCATGTTAATATATAAAAATTAAACATAAACATGCAATCAAGATGTAAATTGCATATAAGGTAAAAGTTAAACACTCTTAAAAATAAAAAGAAAAAATTTGTTACAATCCAGCTAATTAACATAGTAGAGCTTGCTGCACTTGCATGAATTGGGCAACAATGTATAAATCAAGCTTTAACATGCATGTGTTAGGAAAATGTTGTTGTGTTACGTGTATTTATTATACCTTCTATATATATATATAATATTTGTCATACACTGATTATTCTATTCGCGTACGATGTACGTAGCTGTACAGAAACACTCGTAGATATCAACTCTATGCTTATAACTTATCCAGCCTAGCCTGCCAATGCCATATTGGAATATTAGGTTACTCCAGTATCGGTGGAAACACAGTACAAATTCTTGGAAGATTTTTTGTTTTTTAAAAATTGCTAATCTCTGCGCATTCATGCAAGTTGCAAACCTACTTGAAATTCTAGTAATAAATTAAAGAGGATATTTTTTATTTAATTGCGGCGTAGAGAAAGCTGTATACGTATATATAGTAAACATAAATGCAATCAAATAAGGGTAATAAATTAATCACATTTTCCGTTCTCGGAGAAAAACCTTGGAATGCATGCAATTTATAAAGACCAAGATCCACAAAATCATTAATATTAATTATGGAAAAGTGTTAAACTGTGCGTGTATAAAGCCACACACTTACTAAAACTACAAGCAAACAGTCCAGGGAACATATTTAATTCAGTTATATGTATTTATCCCTTTTACTAAGCCAAGTAAGTTTACAGTTGGAAGAATAAAAAAAAAAAGAGATATTACAAGGAAATTAAGCAGAAATCCCCTCAAATTGATAGTGTCCAAGTTGGGTCTACGTGCACCGATGCCATAGCATTGTCGCAAATTAATAATACCACATACGTTACGTGAAATGCAAGCCGTTGATGAAATTGATGTGGCAACTTAGCATTTCGCTAGCTGGAGGCTAAAACGCTGCGTTGTAGTCATGCATATGATACAGAAATCTGGGCGGTGAAAAAGTGAATCTGGCATCGACTATGTGTATGCATGTTATGTTTGGATAACGATCATCGACATCGGCCAAACAGTGGATATCCAATAATTGAACATCAAAATGGGCATTTAGAACTACGAAAGCCGTAGAAACAGTTATCCACAAGGATGCACGTAGCATAATTGTTGTTGTTAAACAGCTCGGACATTTGAGTTTTGACGTGTTTTCACCTTACACGTACTACGCCTTTTGGCCACAACCACAAGTAGTCTTGCATGATGCATGCATGCAACAACCCTTGAAATATGTTTTATACTAGTGCGTGGCTCATTTTAAATTTTTATCACTTTTTTTTTAGTTAAATAATTCTTTAAAAATTCAATTATTTTAATATAGAAGATTGAATTTACACTTGTTTTTTTTTTAATGTGAGTATGAAATTCCAAACTCACTATTAAAGAATGTTGGATGGTGATGAGCTGAAGCGGTTTAGCCATGTGCTTGTGCGAAAGATACAAGAGATGACGGCAAAACTTTAATTCCGCATTTACATTGGTAATACACGTGGCAGATAAAAGATAATGCGAAGGTATCTGTGTTGCTGGCCCCTTGATTTTCTCAAAAAACTCTAGTCATCGTCCGGTATGTGTGTTCTTACGTGTACAGATTGCCACCTGTGAACTCGTGAGGCTGGCACGTGTCAAACAAGAGAAATGGTCCACCGAGTTCCAAGTAATCGTCCGCTTGTGAGGGTGAGATGGAACAGCACTGTCCAGTCAACCCCTTTTTGGTAAAGCGGTAGGCGCCTATAAGGATGAGCCACCGTGCCACGTGGCTTGCTCCTTTGCAGTCTTTGATATTTGGGTTAGAACCGGGTTAATTTCCTATGCGCACGGGGTGCCACTTAATTTCCAATCCTATGTTCCCCAGTCCACACCGCAGTCGTCGCCCAATTTTCATACACTCAGCTCCCTCCTGATCCGTGTTAGTTTCCTGTTTAATCTCTTTTTTGGTTTTTTTTTTTGTTTGCTGAATCTGTTTGCTCTCTCTTGCTCACTAGAGTTTATTACTATGTATATAATATGCGGGCTTTAGAGTGGCTCAAATGCACAAAAACATTTTAAATGCAGCTACAGCTGATTATTGTGATCAACGGTCCAGATCTTCACCGTTCAATATAATAAGAAACATAGCCGTCGTGGAGTGCGAGTGTGGGTAGTTTTGGGAACGGGGGGTGAAGCTGGTCATCGTTCAAAAAGAGCTAAACTCGAGGAAGTGGGAATCTGACACGTAGAGAGCATCACCCACGGAGCTCACCTGCGGGTGCAGGTCGTGCTCTCTTTCTGCAAAGGAGTCCTCAAAAATTAGAATCCCAATTTCAAAGGCCCGCCCCTTCTTCAAGGACCCAATTGCCAATTTCTCCCAAACCGCCGAAGTCCGAACCTCATTTGGCATTTTGCAAAAAGAGAAGGGTAATTATTGGATTTCAACTACTTGTAATGCCTCTGCCCGTCCATTAAGTCCCCCAACCCCTTTAAAAGACCAGAAAAGCGGGAGAAAAACAGATAAAAAGCATATTCAGCCTGAATGAGAGAGAGAGAGAGAGAGACAGAGTGTGACAGAGAGAGAAGGAAGGTAATGGAGAAGAAACGGAGAGTCGAGACTTCACGGAGTGATAAGTGAGGGTGGCTGAGTTTATTGTTTGGAGAGAGAGGGTCGACGGGGAAGAAAAGTAAACACGGTGAAAATGACGACGGGAATAATACATGATCAGAATCTGGAGAAGCACATAGAGAAGCAGATGGGTTGCATGGCTGGTTTCCTTCAGATCTTCGACCGCCACCAGATTATCGCCGGAAAGCGTCTCTACTCTACAAAACGCCTTCCTTCTTCGGCACTGGTGAGTACCAACTACTGTTTAACTGTCCCTCTCTTTTTTAGTTTGGATCTTAGGCCAAGCGCTGGAAAATGGCAGTGACCAATGTTTTCCACCCTTTTGCTCTTTTTCCTTGTACATTTGTTTGATTGGATTTGTGAAAACTCTCAGGCGGTTGATCCTGTACCGGAGTCGGAGACTACCATTGGGTCTCCGGCAATATCAAGAGAATTGGAAAAACAACAGAAGACCAGATCAACACCATCACCGGACCGATCGAACCAATCTCCTACGATGACGGAACTCCGGTCGCCGGCGCCGGAGAGTCCCACACTTCCGCCAGCAAGTCAGCCTAAGTCTCCTCTTCCGGTTTTTGAATTCAAAGAAGGCACCAGGTCATCGTGGAAGTTCTCCAGAGAAGCCCCGAGACTTTCCCTGGATAGCAGGGCCACCGTTGATGCCAAGGGAAGTCTATATCCGAGGGAGACCAGAACAAACACTGCCATTCTCTCCGCCAACAGATACGAGAACTCACCGGAAAGAGATGACAACGAGAAGCAACGTCGTTCACCAAGCGTAATCGCTCGGCTGATGGGACTGGGACCATTGCCTCATTCAGATCCTGAACCGGTCAAGAGCGCTGAGCTGCGGAGATCTGCTTCCGAGTCCAGGGTTTCCAAAGATCTGTATCAGTATCGCTTCGTCGACGGAAACGCTTTGCAGCTGAAGCAATCCCAGCAAGCCAACATATCTAGTAACGTAATCAGAGACAATGCCGCAAATGAAGCTCGCTCTTACAATGTTAGACCTGTAGATCAGAAAACGTATATCGGACGAGATTCGAAAGGTGAACCGCCCAAGCTTCACCAGCATAAAGGAATGGGACAAAGGAAGAGCTTCTTCAATTCAGCAGACTTCTTCCCCGAGCCCAAGCATACTGTATCAGTCTACGGGGAGATCGAGAAGAGGTTGAGGATGAGAGGGATCGACGAGCCGTCCAAAGATTTGGAGACTTTGAAGCAAATCTTGGAAGCTCTGCAACTCAAGGGTCTCCTCCATTCCAAGAAACCTTCAAATCTCAACTACAGAAACTTCGTGTACGATCGTCGTTTCTCATACGAAGAATCTCCCATTGTTGTCATGAAGCCGGCCAGATCACCAGGTCCAATGAGTCGACCAGCGAGGATCGGCAACGAGTCTCCTCCATCTTCGAGTTTCGGATCAAGACCTGGAACTCGCCGGAATCACAACCTAGGCGGCGAGACATTGCAAGCTGTTAGCCCGAGGCGTGACCGGTCAGAAATTGACCGGAACGTACGGTACCAATGCAGAGGTAGGAATAATTCGAGCTCGCCGAATCGGGTTGAGAGTAGTATAAAGAGTCCGAATAGGAGAAGACCGTTGAGCGTAGAGGCACAGAGGAAAGGCAACGATTTTGTAGAACAGAGAAGGGTGTCTCCGGTTCACTCTCCTAAAGTCAGTTCAAGGAGGTTTAGCTCCGAACAACAACAAACATCGAATCGATCACCAAGGACCAGAAAACCAGCAGCAGACGTTCGTCCTCCGAAGGAAGAGAAAGTGTTTCCTCAAGCTATGGAGGACGAATCATTCACCATGTCCGAGAGCAGCATAAGGACGTCTTCCCAAACCGACGCCGAGGTACATTAATATTTTTCAAGTCGTCCTTACGGGTTTAAATTTAATTTTAAGGTTTTAATGGGTTCCATCTATGTAATCTGTGAAAATTGCAGAGGTGTAAGGTGGAGGAGTACAAGGAAGGTCGGAGTCTGCTGGAGAGGTGTGATAAGCTGCTTCACAGCATAGCTGAGATTACTGCAACCGAGTTGCAACCGAGTCCCGTGTCCGTACTTGACTCGTCGTTTTACAAGGATGAATCGTCGCCTTCCCCTGTCTTGAAGCGGAGCATTGATTTCAAAGGTAATGTTTTCCACACACTTATCGATTTGCTAGATTTTGTTTATGACAATTTGCTGACGTATTCGTTTACTCTGGTTTAGCGCCTCTAGGTTTTTTTAGTACTGACTCTGTGTCTGTGTTCACTTAGACCGAGTATTGTCTATGCATGGTGTTTTGATCCAATAAATGCATGCCACGTCACACTTGACATAACATAACGGGACCCCCAAAAGTGTCCATCTCCAGCTCAGCGTTGTTATTTGACACAATAAATCTTAATTCTGACGTGGGTGTAGCCAATTGGCTGCAGCGTAACCACTCGGTGTTCATGTTAATAGAGAAAAAAATAGATGGGAAAATTCTAAATTGTTTTTGGGCATTCACGTGGTGGGATCGTAGGCTGCGACGATGTTGATGGTAGAGTGTGCGATGACGACGGCGTTTTTTTCCTCGTAGTCAAATGGCATTGATGAATTGTAACTGTAATCGATCATCCACTTGGATGAATACTCTGCATTAAAGTTTTACCTAAATCGGATTCAATGTGAATTTCCGTACGTCGACGTGGTCTGTTGGGGACCGTTTCGTTTTTTTTTCTTCCCTCCAGAAATTTGGAGCTCATTTTTGTTCAGCTTTCAGTGTTTTTAAGTGACCATCCGATCTTGAATTTGACTGTCTGAAACGTTGAATCTTTGTTTGTGGAATTATTATTCAGACGAACCGGTTGAATTTGAAGATCATGAAACCTGGGCTCCGACGATCTCGACCGTTGAATCGAACTTTAAAGATTCCGACGACTGTGATCTGGTTTACATAACGGAGATCCTACGAGTCTCCAATGACTTACCCGAGGATTCGGACGTCTTCCAAATGCTGGAAAGGCAACAGTATCTCAAAGGAAAGGACACCTCCAAGGCGTCGAGGCTCCAGAGACGGCTTGTCTTCGACACAATCAATGAAATTCAGAATCGAAACAGGCAGTTACCGCCGTGGAAGATGAATAACACGAGGTCGGAGCAAACCTCGTTGCGTCAAATCTGGTTGGAGTTTCGGAGAATTCGAGAGAGGGATGAGTCGGAGGACTTGTTCGAGGTCATATGTGGGGTGCTGAGAAAGGATCTAGCGGGAGATGCGATCCATGGATGGGAGGATTCTCCGATTGAAATGTCAGAAGCCGTTTTGGACATCGAACGGCTCATATTCAAGGATCTAATCGGGGAAACCATCCGCGATCTCGCTGTTTATGCCGCCAAGTTTGGCAAACTCTCCGCGCCTTGTAGGAAATTGGTGTTCTGAAAGCCAGGCCAATATTTGAAGCCCAAAATATACAACATAATGTTTAGTTTTCGCGGTCTTTTTCTTTTTCTGTTTT
This sequence comes from Rhamnella rubrinervis, assembly GCA_007844105.2. NCBI lineage: Eukaryota > Viridiplantae > Streptophyta > Magnoliopsida > Rosales > Rhamnaceae > Rhamnella > Rhamnella rubrinervis. Next base: position 14,936,874 of record CM017575.2, on the reverse strand, counting down.
TTTTTTTTTTAAAAAAAATATTATTCTCGGTTTTTAATTTTATTTGTAGATTAGAAATTTGCAAAACGATGATCTCCTTTTGGGAAATCAGGCAAATCTGACAGACCACCTTCTCCGCAAAACTGTAAAATAAGAAGAAAAAAAAAAAGAGGGGAAAAAAAACTTTCTTTTTATAATTTTTATTGAATGTTTGGACCACCATGTTTGAAATGTTACAGCTTTTATAGGAGTTGATGTGTGAATTTTTAAACTGCATATGCTGTGTTTGATGCATTAAATATTTGGAAAAGTTAAAAACTTTTCTAAACGAAGAAGACAGAGTAATGTGGACGTTAAGTTCAAAGCTTATTCATGCAATTTGTATATCTAGGCAAATGAGATCCAATTAAAGTTATTTGTTTTATCAATTTAGATTGAGTATTTGCAAAAGAAATTTAAAACGACTTTTTTTTTTTTTTTCTCTCTTACTGGTCGAGAGAAAAAAGATGTTACTTACAGTGCCAAGTACTAGTGAAAATAAGAAATGAACTTTGAAAAAGGAAAAGAAGAGTGTATGTTTCTGTATATAACCATAAGTAGCTTTTTAATTATTATGAAACATGAGTACAGAAGCAGTAGTGCTGATATGTTGGAAGCATGCATCGTGTCATTTATTTCGAAGATAGAATTCTTCAGGGAATAATTCAAGGTGGGCGGGGAAACAACAAATACAATGGAATATTAAAAGAAATTTTTTAAAAGAGGTTCACATAAAGTTGGGGGTGGGGGTCATCCAACAAAAGACCTACCCCAGCACAATTTGTCTGCAATTTGAAGTGGGCCTTGACCAGTCCATTATATTAAACAGTAAAGTAGGCTTAATGAGCCCCCATCCCCACAGAGTCGGGTCCATTTTGACAGATGGGTAGCCCATCAATGTCGGGTTAAAGCCCACAGGTGAGCTTAGTCTGGTAGGTGAGTTTATGTTTTGCTTCCTTGATTCATTACCATTTACTTGCATGTTCCTCTTCCTAAGTAGTAATCTTTAAAAGCCCATAAAAAAAATTAAAAAATGGAAAGACGAAGCAAAGAATCTCTGAAGCACAATAAAAGGGGTAAGAACATGGGGTCCTTGTCATCTGGAAAGGACACATAGCCTATCTCTATGGAATTGTAATTGTGATTGGGAGATGTGGATGTGTGCACTGCCAAAACCCACATGCCACTCCTTTCATGGACTTTACTCCCATCCAGGTCGTTGTCTCCTGCATTGGGGTCATGCACAGGATGAGAATTTGACTACACCCAATATGAGTTCATTATTGGCTGGCTCAAAACCCTCCAGCATTCAAACAAACTCAGGGACAGGGACATGGTCCTTTGCCAAAGCCACCCTTTGGTAAAAGGTTCTTTCTGCATAAAAATCCAATTTACAGACTTACAGATTGCATGGACAAATTATATGGCAATTTCAATGTCGACCAAATTATCGACTTCACAAGCTTATTTGCTTCTCTTACTGTAGTGTAAAATGAAACATAAGATAGTAATAAGCATTGTCATTAGAGGAACCTCTCTTTTTCTTTTCTTTTTTCTTTTTTGCTTTTTTTGTAACCTGGGAACCCCATTTGTTAATTTTGGCAATCCCATGTTTTGTAACAAATACAATCGTGTAGATTTTAATGGAGCTTAAAGGTTGAGCTTTTTTAAGCCCAAGTTCAGTTACTATTGGGCTATCATTCTGATCTAACGTCATAATGAGCCCAATAAAGATTGGGGTCTAGTCAGTCCACCATAGCATTTCATGATTGGATTAGGATTGTCCAAGTCCAAGTCCAATCATAGCTTTAAATGATTATATATACGATTCTACTTTAAATTTGATTAATTGAAGACTTCAAGTTTATCAAAACTGTTTTTGATATAATTTATTATTATTTTACTTTTTGGTTTGTGTGTGTGTGTAAGGATATTAAAATGGTTATACATAAATGGCAATCTGTTAGTAAAGTTGACAAGGGCCAGAAAAGCACAATATCCCAAATTTGTATGCTAGTTTGTAGTTGTTTCAAACTAACTCTTTGGGTTACATATCATCTGCGTCATAGAACTGAACAGGTCAGTCACCTTTCTGCTAACATATGAACTCTCAAAAAAGAGCCCCAGTGGTGGTTGTCTGATAGTCGATAGGAGTCCTAATGGGGTCTGAGGTTGTTACTCCAACAATGTTTTTGGTAAGCCCTCAATTTAAGAATTGGTCGACACGATGTGTGGACAATCTAGGTTTGTAGAATTGATAGCCATGTAGTTGAATTGCCAATTTCTTAAATTTCATTTTAACTTTTTCATTTAGAAATGAAAAAACAAAGAAAAAGAAAAAGGAGAATCATACTAGTGGTTATTGTGCTGCGTCAAGTTTTATGATTACGCAAAGTTGGTCATGCTTTCGTCCTTTCCAATTTGTATTGTCTGGTGCATAGCATATGAACACTAATTAAAAATAGAATAAACTTGAAAACATTATTATGATGGAAAAACCAGCTTTTTATTAAAAAATAAAATAAAATTAACGGGGTCAAAATTGGGTCGGAGCACTCAGTCGCACTCCCAGTGAGACAAAAAAGACGTCAAAAGAATCTCAGCTTCTTCGTTACTTTACAGGTGGGAGACACTCTTGCTGACATGAAACCCTACAAGGTGAAAACATTTGCTTCTCTAATTGGTTTCCTTATCACCGTCAATAAGCAAGTGATACCATGTCTCTTCAATTTTACTCAAATTCAGGAACATGTTCTTCGTTGAGGGAAAATCACTACAAATATAACGTCTTCGCACTCTTGTGGGTTTGTCTTGTATATGATTTTTCCCCATTAACTTTGTTTTCTAGCTTTATTTGGGCTACCCATGATTAAAATTTCAGTCTGATAATGATGTAGAAAATTTCGTTGAGTTGACACCAAAACTAGCAGTTCATTTTATGGTCAACCATTTTTGATTAGTCAAGACGATACAGTTTCTCAACAAATATACCAAATTCCATGCATACTCTAGTTTCCTCAGGCCATATTAGCCGTAAATCAATCAGTTGACTTAAAACCATATTTTCTTGGTTGCTAGTTGAAGCAGACAGTGCCATCTATGATCCTGAAATTCGATTCACACCCGTAGTGCTGCTAGTTTCAACTACAGAAACACATTAAATTCCATTGTATTGTGTCACATTGAGTTTTGATGGTGACAAAAGAAATGCTACTGTCATCATTTATACTCGTAATACTTCCGAGACTGTTATAATTGCTGATTTGCTTCATCGTCTTCTTATTTACTAATACCAATAGTAAGTCTAATCTCCAAACCAAAGTCATCAAAATAGTTGATACTTGTTCCTTTTAATATCTTGAAGATGTAAAAGAATTTGTAATCATTTATCAGGGAGGAATATTTGCCCTAGTTTATAATTATCACTATCGATGTCTAAATAGTTCATTGATGTGTACTACTCTCATCCTCTTCCCTCTCATATGTTTTTTAGTACTGCCTGTTGGACACATACGAACATAAGATAATTTTATAGAACTGCACAAGCGTGAGATAATGATGACAGTTACAAATAAATTGTGGACTTTGCTATGTGAACAGTAAAATTGAATTATCTTACTGTTAGTGGTGGCACAAAAGGCCACTTATAAAAATTTCCCAGCTTATTGAGCACGTCCTTTAGCGTTAACTAGAGCATTTGGTATTATGCCTTCGGTTTATTTTACCTGCATAAATTTTGTATGCATATAAGAATTAGAATGTACAATCCATTATGTTTCATTATATCTCTGATACTGAATTTCACATTGAAAAAAAAAAAAAAAACATGCTTTTGTATGCTTTAGTAGTGTGCAAAAATTAAGAGAAACTAAATCAAAGCATAGGAGCAGATAAAGTAGATGCAAGTGAAGAGATGTGCTGAAATTATTACATAGTTTGTAGCATGGTTGCTTCAATGTTGGATCATCCATTGGTGCTGGAGCTTCATGACCAAATATCATCTCGCAACTCATATCTTCAAAATCTGCAAATCAGATGGTAGCATACAGTTTAACAACTCTTACCTGATGAGCTGGGTTCATCTTTATTACTCAATCATTTCATTCTACTAATTTAAACTTGCTAGTATGTCTCTTAATAGTTTTTCATATGGAATGCTTTCACTGTGTGGTATTTGGCATTGCTGTAACCTTAAATGTACGTAGTTTAGGTTATACAGCGGCTTCGTGGGGAACGAAAGAACCTAGAATTTCCCATTTAAGATATTTTCTAGGCTGGCCCTTGTGATGAAATCATGTATAATTTACTTTCTGGGGGTAAAATCTAAGGTATATATACATATATACTACTCTTAATAGTTATTAGTGTTGAGCTATATGCTGGAATCCTCAACTGAGCTTGTATGGGTCTACTTGAAGTTTTGCTTCCTAAGTGGTTAACTTATGGGACCCTCCATTGACATGGTGAGCATGGCCCTCCACATTTAAAGTGCAGGTACTATTAATTTTTCAAGTATATATAAATTTCCACTTTTATTTGTTTTAACTTTCCAAGAGGTTAATATTTTGTTGCCACAAGTTGGTTTATATAATTTTTTAATATTTTCTCATCCTTTTTTCCTTTAATTAATTAGCAAAGATTAAAGCTAGATGTCAAACTTGGAAGTGATTAAACTTACAACCGTGTATATATTTGTAAAGCTTAACAAAGACATACTTGGAACCATGTAGAGTGGCACTCCCAAGGATTCCTTGATGAATGTTTGTGATGGTATCTTACAGAGATTATTGCACATTCCCACACAATTGGTCTCCTCTAGAAACCTGCAAATAATGGTTACAAAAATTAACGATTAGAATTACTTTGATGACTTTAAGGTGAGTATGATGCAAGCGGTGAATTTTATGTTAACAATAATGATTACAACAATGAGATGGTCATGATGGAAATATATATATATGATTGAAATGCAGAAGAAAGAGTCTGAGTCACCACAATCATTGGAGCAGAAGGTTTTAAGCTTTTGAACGTTTCTTAGGTTGGTGAAGGTGGGACCTGGCTCTCTCTGGGGATTAAAGTTAATTACCTGCATTTCTTTATGTGGACTACATTCTTTTCTCTTCTTCCATTGAGCTCTGATTCCCTTACCTTGTATTTGTAACATACATACACTCTGTTAGGTTTTTTTCAAGAAATCTATTGAAAAGAAAAAAAATTAAAAAGCCTTAAGTCGTTGTATTAATATTAGTTGTTGTTCATATGTGCTTGTGTGTAAGAGAAACAAAAGTAGTTTTCTCAATCCAAATAGATGGAACAAGTTAATAACTATGTAAGTAATAGAAGAGAAATTTCAAGGTAGCAATGGCTCAGATATATATATATGTGTGTGTGTGTGTAAATACACTGCAAAGCAATGTCTCATTCCGAAAGCATGCAGTTGTTCATATCCTTCATTTAAAAAGCTAGCTACCAAACATGTTTCCCTGCTGAACATTGATCCTCAAATTGGGTTATTAAATTCAATTTACCATCCCTTTTATTTGAATGGATCAAATAAAATATGTAAACAAACAAAAAGCTAGCAAACAAAAGTAATTATTAATTACTAATTACATATACCTCGCAGGGACCGACCAACCACGCAAAAAACAAGGTGGTGAAAACAGCAAAGTATTCCCTTGCGAATTGAGATTCTGGTAGTAACATTCTTATCTGCCATTGCCACAAAACAATCATTAAACTTCTCAAAACATAAAAGATAATATTAGAAAAATGAATCAAAGAAGAAACATATATATATATATATATATATATGAACTTACCAGGGATAGTATTAGTCTTGGGAAGGCTCTGTCAAGAGCTTGAATGACCAGTTCACGCTGTTTTAATGGATCAAAGTTCCTCGCAGCCGCCGTAGCTGCCTCTACCAAGCTTTCATACCCACTCTTCCTATTCCACAACCCTGCAATTCATTTTTGCATGCCCGTCTTAGAGTTTGTCCTCTCCCTCTTTGGACTTAAATGTGAAAAATTAAGAAAATGAACCTGTGGCAGCTTGAACATTCTTAGAAAGATAGTCAATAGCAATTCGATCAAACCAGTTGTCATTGTACACTGTGGTGGTGGTGCTTTTGGATATGCCGGCTATGGAGTCTGCTGGCTTTACACTGATTTCCTTGGCGGCTCGGCCGATGTTCTCGGCCGGCCGAGTAAGCACTGCAGCGACTGTAGATTGTTTGAGCTTATTAGGTGTATTGCTCCGGTGAGATGGAGTCAAGAAAAGGCTCCTGCTTCGTAAAAAATGTGTTGCTTCCATGAATGACATGGAGATCAAAGGAGTAGTTGAGATTGGCACAAACTAAAACAAGGGAGAGTCACATAAAAGAGTGCATGTTTATATATATATATAAAGAAGGGCATTGTTAGTTAGTTTGGAATCTTGCACACATCGAAATCCTCTCAATTTGAAATATGCTCTTTCAAAGTGTTTGTTTGTAGTGACCTATTCACACCCTATTTTTACAAGTGGAAATTTAATAGTGCCAGTTGTAATAAGATGACCGAACATAATATGGCACACATAGAAGGCTAATAGTCCCAAACAAATAATTCCAATTAACCATTTTGTCAAACTCCGTTCAATAATATGTAGTTTATATTATTGAAATACAGTTGCTCAGTAACTTGTTTCCTATTCGTTATTATCTAAACAGGTAACGTGTCTTTAACCCTAATAAGACGAGCTTAATTACCCACGTTAGTGCTGGCATCATTAGATAGATATTTTGTAGATCATGTATTATATAAGAAATTTCTAGCGCCATTTAAATTAAATATCTATAAAATTTGAAAGAACAAGGTTGCTTTATTTGACCGATGATGAAACATTATTGTAGAAAGATTACTTCTTCCTCTATCTATTTGTTCCTACCTATAGTCTTATTAGTTTCCAACCATTAATATACCAATTTACTTTCAAGGGAAAAAAATAAAAATAAAATAATAATAATAATAATTGAATTACAAAGATACCTCTAAAAGACATGAAGACACTAATCCATAAAATCTCTTCACATATTACAACATGTTCAATCACATTTGAGCTTTAAAAGAAATCGAGGGGTTATGACTTACAAGAGGAAATTATACATATATAATACCTATAACCAGTCGGCTTATAACTTACTAATATAATCAACCCCAATGAATAACAAAGCTGAGTAATTGGTATGAAGATTTATTTATTTTATGATTGCATTATAAAATAAGCTCTAATCATCTAAAAGAACAAAAAGCTAAAACCCAAATGACAACCGTAAAGAAATTAAGGGTTTTATACTAATTTTGATTTATTAATCTGAGTTTATTAAAATGTTAACTAAAACAAACGTCCATTGAACATGTTAATTGAGCTTGTTCTTCATCACCCATCTTCGTAAATTTTCAATCAAAACACTTTTTAACTTATTAGTCTTACAACCCATGTTGATTTTATCTCAAACCCAAACATAGGGAGAAAACTACCATATACGTATTTCATATTAAGAAATCTTATTGTTAAAAATTATAATAAACTAATAAGAACAGACATAAAAAAAATTAATGGTTCACCATACCCAAGTAATCTTAATCACTAGTAAATTTTTTTGTGTATTTATTCAAATGCCCAACAGAATCAGATATTTTGAATCATTTGATATAGGGGTAAAAGGATAGTTTTTGCCACGACTTCAGCACTCGCTCACGGCAAAGAGCCGTCTTATTATTTGATAATTTCCTTATGCAAGATTTTAACATGCTAGGCTAGTAGCCTCGATTTTAGCACCAAACCCAAAACTCAGAAACTGAACCATATTCAAGAACCAATGTCCAATATATTTTTTTATTTAATTAATATTTAATTAATTTTAAATTAATCAAATTATATATAATTTTTTTAAAAAAATAAAAAATAACTGCATTCTAAAATTTTTCTACTGTGTATGAAGTTGTTTATCTTATCAATAAAGATATATATATATATATATAGAAAAGGAAACTTCCAAACGAAACAGCCTATCAAGTCATAAGCGGATGGAATGAACAGCTTGTTCTTATCACGCCTAATTATTTCATTTGAATCGTTATTTTAAATAAAAATGGGAATTTCGGAGCCGCGGTCTTCTTTCTTATCCTTATGACTCAAATTATTAAGTACCTACGAATCCAAACAACCTCAATCCCTCTCTCCTGCAGTATCCAAGTGCCTAAAGTGTCAACGATATCCTCTCAAACAGCAATGGAGCTTTTAATTTTTGAATTTATACATATTTTAATCTCAGGGCATTGAAATATGAGGCTGAGAGGATAAAATGACGACCAGCGTCAATCAAAACCATACAAATTACGAAGTCTGGTCTGGACTTAAAAATCCAGGTCTAAAAACTTACAGGATAAACGAGTAAGATTCCAACCCCAGCCCGTCAAGAGAATCCAACGATTTCAACATTGGGTCATGGGCCCAAGCAGAGAAATATTTCAATGATAAACGTCCAACCTTTACATGCCAAGCATAAACAGTAGCTCAGATTAACATGAAAATTTAGCTCACCACCATAATTTCTGTTTTCTACAATCTGTTTCTAAATTTGATATTTTGAATACGCAGAGCAGACTCCCAATGCATGAACGGTAATAGATGCAAAAGCCATAATCAGATTCAAAAGAAAACAGATATTAAAACTACATATCACAAATGAAGGTAGCTAGAATGACTTGGGGTTAAAACTATTCAACAAACAGAGTTTCTTCACCTAGACAAAATAGCAATTAAAAAGGGGCAAACAGAGGATTACCCATGTACACTAATCTACCCATCTATCTAAAAACAAACATCAGTACCATCTTCTGCGTCAGCCAAACAAGGAACATAATCACAAAACACTGTTCTTCAGTCAACAGCCATTAGGATTTGCACCCAAAATATCTTTAATCCTTGGCGGTTTTGTTGATGAGGGACTTGTGAATGTGAGGGATGACACCACCTCCAGCAATGGTACCCTTGATCAGAGTGTCAAGCTCCTCGTCTCCTCTGATAGCCAGCTGCAGATGTCGCGGTGTGATTCTCTTCACTTTAAGATCTTTGCTTGCATTTCCTGCAAGCTCAAGAACTTCAGCAGTAAGGTACTCCAGAATGGAGGCCAAGTAAACAGCAGCAGTGGCCCCAACTCGCCCGTGTGCAGCAATCCTCAATTTCAGATGCCTGTGAATACGACCCACCGGAAACTAAACTCCCGCATGGAACAGCAAGAAAATAATCAGTGAACAAGATCCAGCAAGAGTCAGTACTTGCAGGATCGACATCCAAAATGGTAAAGCAAAACTTATCATCAAAAGTCACAATCACAAACTTTCAGCAAGCAAAGAAGAGTGCAATTTGCAGAATACGACAGCCCACAAACCGATTTAAAAAATAAAACAAAAGAAAATGAACTAAAAGGAAAAGCAAACGACTAACTTTATCATCCTACTGGGATATTTAGAACCCTAATAACTGAGCCAACTCATACATAAAGACCGTGCTCAGAAACAAAGACAATGGGTGAATTGTTTAAAATCGAAGAAATCAAATTTGAATGGAAAATAATAAACCCAATTGAATAACAAGTTGTTTTATGCACGCAAGCTACTATCACCATGAAGTCGTTACCGCAGAAAGGCATTTCAGAAAACCTAATACAACCATAGCTCCTGTTAAATTAAATCCCAGACGAAAGAGGAAAATGGCTCAGGTCCTTTTACAACCAATTAACTTGTTAACCTCAGCCTTAGCAATCTATGAAATACAAGGGGACACAGTGAAAGTTGAGGAAAAGAAAACGAAGAATTACCTGGATTCCAGCACGGGATGACCGAGAAATCGGCCTCTTCTTGTCCTTGTCTTTATCCTTATCCTTGTTAGCTGCTGTGGTTTTAGCAGCCAAAAGCCCTTTCCCGCCTTTTCCCGCCATTTGCTACCTATCAAAATTATTTGCCAAAAATTTCAAGATGAATAACAAAAAGATGTTGAAGAAAAACAAGAAGAGAAAATTTTCTGAATAAATAGATAGGAATCGAATACCACTGATTTCTTTGTGAAATGAAAGTAAATAAAAATCCGAAAAATTAAACATGAATCAAGAAAACAAAAAGAAAAATAAGAGAGCAAAAAGTCACTCAAGAAACGACATGTTACAAACTGTTCAAGAACCAAACGAAATTAGAAACCCAGATCTGTCCGATGTGGGTAAATAAAATTATAATTTCTTGACAACAAAACCTAACGTGTCTCTTCAAAAAATTTATTTCGAAAATTGAATCTAAATGTTCCTGAAATAAACATATCATGCAGTGATACAACCATGAAATCTAGATCTGGGCAAAAGAGTCGACTGAAAACAAAGCCTAAAATGCAAATTGCACAGTAAATAAACGGCACCAAGAGCATAGCAAAACGTAATACGAATCACTATGTAAAAACCCACAGCCACGGAGGAGCGAATACAGACAGACTACAAGGAAAGTACACAGAGGGAAAGAGAGAGAGACCTGAGAGGGTTTTGGAATTGGAAGATGAACAAACGGAGGGAAGTTGAAGAAAGGACGCAATTGAGAGGGAAAGCGAGAGGTTTTGGGCTTTTAATTTGGGGTTTGATTTGAATTGGGTATCAGCCTATGGCGGTTTGTTTTAGGTGGGAATTTATTTTCGTTTCAAAATTTTGTCCCACTTTTACTATATGCTCCTTTCCTTTTCCTTAAATTCCACGCAATGCCTCCTCTACACGTACACGTGTTGCTCTTCTTCACACATGACACCGATTTATTATTTCTTTTCTTTTTGTTTGTGTTTTTAACTGTGCAATTTCTGAATACAGTTGTAATTAAATAAATTTTATTATTATAAAAAAATTATAATTTAATAGAAGCATAATTAAAATTTTTTTTTTATTTGTAGTTATTTTTAGTACAAGTTGCATATAAATAAAAACAACTTTAGATATTCTAAACATATTTTAAAAGTTATAAATATTTTGATTTTAGTAAGAAGTATTCATATTGATGAGTTACTACGTACTGTAAATTCAAAAATATAATAGTAATTATAAAATATAAATTATTATCTCAAACAACATTAAATAAATATTTTATTTCATCTTAAACCTTTAATGTAACAAAGTATATATTTTTGTAATATGCATAATTATTATTATTATTATGTAGAGGTCAATTTTTTAATATGAGACTTAAAAAATTTATAACTTATCATAATGTGGAGTTTATTTTTACTTTTAACTGACTCAAATTAGGACCATAATTCTTTATTACCATGTGAAGGTTATTCTTATATAGAATATCATTATAGAGAAGTTTTACTGTAACTACAATTGGAAAGCAAATTTACAATATTTATTTCAACTATTTTAGGGGGGGAATCACTTTTTTTTGTTTCCTACTCAGTTCTATAAAAAAATTTACTAATTTTTTCATATTTTTTTTCTGTCTACTTAGTTAATAAACTTTTGAATAAATTTTATATTCTTACAAAAAACATTTATTGAATAAATTTCATATATATATTTTTTATCATTTATTCAATTTTACAAACACAATATAAGTAAAAATGTGCAAAAATCGTTTTATGGTCCAAGTCTTGGCAAAAATAAAAATAAAGAAAATTAATTTACTGTAAATAGTATAAAAGATTTCAATAGAATTCTTATGTTATTAAATAAAAATGCTAATAAAACCCTAGTTTATATTTCAGAAGATTATGTAACTCCCGAGGAATGGGCAACATAACGTTACAAATGAAATCCTAATATAGTTTTTTTTTTCCTTCCATCTTTCTTTTTTTTTTTTTCTTTTTTTTAAGGGAAAAAAATACCCGAAATAAATCTTATCATGCATGTAACAAATATTATATTATTCGAGGTGGCATCGGGTAAGGTTATTTTAGAAAGATTGAATTTGAGAATAAAATAAAATTGAAAATTTACGTGTAAAGTGTATTAAATGTCTTTTTAGCATATTATATTTAATAAAATATTAGAGCATCTCCAACGGTACTCTTTATTTTAAATAGTATCTTTTATATAATAAAGAGCATTTTTATACATATTTATATATAAAGAGTGAAAAATTTTATTTAAGTCCAATAAACTCTTTATATTTATTTTTTTTATTTTACTTTTCAAGCATAATCATTAATGAGAAGAAAAATTTTATTTTTTCAAGAACCAATGAGATGTCAATAAAAATTATAGTAATAATTTAAAAAAAAAAATCAATTAATGTAGTGCATTGAAACTTATAATGTATTAATTACAATGTGAGTAGAGAGTGAGATTTAACTCTCCAAATGTAGAGGACCAAACTGACTCTTTAATTTATTTTTTAAAAATAAAAAATCTGTTGGACTCTTATTTTATGTGATGACTTTTTAAAATAAATAATTTAAAATATATAAATAGCCATTTGAAGATGCTTTTATAAAATTAAAGTTAAAATGTGGGACTAAAATTGATTAATTATAAAATTTATTTGAGGGAAACCAAATTTTCTTATCGAATTTAAAAAGCCAGCGTGGGGGTGGATCCACCCTCATCATATGCTTTTTATTTTAATAATCCTTAGATTTATACACTGACTAAACTCTATAGTATACTCTTTGACTACTTATAAGGAATTATTTTCCTAAAGTCAATGGACTGCCTATTCATAGTGCGATTAAATTAGGATGATAGTGATTAAATTGGGATGATAGTGTATTGGGTCTACGCTATCCTATTTCTTTTGGTGGTGTTGGCATATTTGCATACAGACCCGTTTAGTTTTTTCTTCCTTTGTCACAAAGAAAACCTTGCACATGCACTTATCATAAATGGAAATTTAAAAGGCTAATACGATAATCAAAATCATCTAAACCGCATATTTGGATGAAATTAGTGGATTGTGTTTTACATGCATCCACTAATGTGTGTGTGTATATTGACTTTTACATTTTAGAAAGATGGATAGTCAAAAAGAAAAGTGATTAACCAAACCCAATGAGGTTGATATTTCATATTGGAGTTGATTTCTTTACTTATTTATTCACCCGAGACTCAAAGGCATCCATATATCGGTTTTAGGCTTTTAGCATAATTTGATGCTTTTTTCTTTGATTATGTTGATTAGACTAGCCCTGCAAATTTTTCTCGAAGGATTGGATTACCACTTAATTAGCAGGTGGAGCCCCATTTTATTATCCACATATGTTAATTAGACAACAGACACACACATATATATATATTTATAGCTTTGAGTTATGAGTTGATTTAAAGTATAAAATTTACACAAAATGAATTATAGAATGCAGCCAACAGAAATGTAAAGACTAAAAACCAGGGTTTTCTAAACTTTGAAAAACCTGAAGAATAATGAAAAGATAAGCATCATAATTACATTTATCTTTTTGAAAAATGTATGAATATGACTTTGAAATAAAAATGTCGCACACCCAAATGGCAAACCATTGGAAGACATAGGGACTTGGAACTTCCATGATATAAAACCCTGAAAAGTAACCTTCAATTTTCATGCATTTTTCAAAACTATGCCAGCATCAAATAAAGAAGGTGATTTGATAATATATATATATATATATATATATAAATCAAATAAAGAGGGTGGAGATTGTGTAGTTTGGCCAAACATACTTTCACATCTCAAAAGCGACGTGGGGTTTTAAGAAACAATCAAGGAGAAAACTTTTCCATCAGCCTATAGGACCAGCAATTTAGAATTTAATATTTGTAATCAGAAGGCTAAAAATAATAATAAAACCATTTTTCTGTGGCTTATAAGAAAAGAAAGCAATGATGGGGGTTCTGAAAGTTCACATGACCTCTATAGTTAGTACAAGTAGGTTGGGCGATCTTACACCTTTCCTATGTGTAATTATTTTGTTGCTACTATTTACCAAAAAAATCATTTTGTTGCTACTTTTATTTCTTTTTCTTCATATCTAGGTCCCTATTCACCAAAAAAATAGGACCAATTGTGTGCTTGCACTGTAGGCCAACAACAACACGCCTTATTGAATGCAGTGTGGCCTGTGACCTTGGTACAGATTAAATTTTATAGAGTTGGGGACCTTATACTATAAACAAGGCATATAGCATAATATGCAATAGTACACAACAATTATTTATGATCTATCCGAAAAGAAACTGGGATGGGTCTATTCTAGGCTCTAGCGTTGTGACACCTCATCAATCAACGTACACCACAAATTCTATCTGGCAGACAAGTGGGGGCCACGTGGCATTCTTTAATCAACCTCAAACTGCATTGATTTTGTTGGCCTTAAAGAGGTTTTGCCTGATAATCAGGAAATCACAAAAGAGGTTGCATGAGTCCTATCAGGGCTGTTTTATTCATGGGCTTCACTCACCTAACATTTGAAGAATAATCCCACTCGCACGCTGTATATGCGCGTGTATCATTTAGGTCTTTGTTTATTGTGAGGCCCACCGTTCAAACACTGCCATGTGTTATGGACCCTTTGATTGATTGGTTTTCCTTCCTTCTTCGGAGCCCACAGCTGATATCAGGTTGCCTGCAGCTTTTGAGTGTGGCCCACATCACGATAATAATATATAAACTGGTTTTGCATTATTTTGATCAGATGGTGACAAAGGTGAAAAGGAATATCAGATAGGCAATGAAGCTTTTAGGACCGCAACACGATCATCCATGGCATATAAATATATATATATATATATATATATATCATTTAAACTATAATCTTAAAGTTAAAATTTCCCTGTTCCTCTTTCTGGTCCCATCTCTAATTAGTTGATTGCATTAAAAGACATTTGAAATGATATTATTTCCACCATATTAAAAAAGAAATCAAAGTTACTCGGTAAATTCTCATTTTCAAAGATAATCATAATTAAATGACAGTAATTTTAAATCAGATTAAATCTAATTGTTACATTATACACCTGCTAGGTAGAATATAATTGAAGTGTTGAACATCATAGAGAAGCTAAGAAAGGAGAAGCACTTAAAAATTCATGACGACTAGATTTGACTTTATTTTACATGCATCTCAGTCCATCTCAATCAATATCTATAACCTTATTTTATGTCATATTTTTCTAAAAACACATACTCTCCGTAGTTGAAAAAACTTTTGGTATTTTTTATACTAAATTTGGTACCGATTCAATTAAAAAAAAAAAAGAGGAGAAGAAAAGAATGTAATTGCAATAAATTGAATATATATATGTGAAAAACATTTTAATTAAAGAGAAAGTTTATATAACTACTCTAGTGGAAAATTAAAGCAAATTAGAATATTAAAAAAAAATTGAGAAAGAGACATAAAATTGTAAAATTCTAAAAGAAACTTGTCTTCAATTGATGAAATTAACATATTAAATAATAATTCTGTATATATATAAAAGAAAATACAGATTTTATTATTATTTAAAAACGACTTTTCTTTTCTTCTTTTTTGAGTGGGCCCTAGGCGAACGCCTTAAACCTTGCCCTTTAGCGTGCCTTGAATCCAAGCCACTTATATGTCTCTAATTGTCACATCACATATTATCAGTACGTCATCCATTCTCTCTTTCTCTCCGCAATGGATTTCAGATAGACTTCACCACAAAGCACTCTTTCCAGCGTGTGCGATATTTGGGAGAGGGACCACCAACATTCAAAATTCAAAATCGATGGGTGGGCCGTGCTGCATTCCAATCTTGTACACGGGGGCCCATTTAGTCCCTCCACAAAAGTACTACCATATATCCACAACTGCTCCCTTGGACCAGACCTCGTTTAAATCCCAGTTACACTCGCGCGGTGCTAGTTACTCTGAAAACCCCTCAATACGCTGCGTTTCACCGACCTGACTAAAACATTTCCCATTTTTTAACTCATAAATAAAAAAAAAACAGCGCTGATTCACCGCTAACATGATGCGATGTTAACGGCTGTGTGCTTCACTATCCTGACGTACACATGAAAACAATCTCTGTGTGTATTTTTATGTTCGTAAGCGTTAGGATGGATCTTGTGTGGCGTAGCACAGCCCGTGTGGCGTTGTTTTGGAGTGTCAATGGTGGAGGCATTTTATTGGTTAGCTTAAATGTAATCTGCAAGCACAAGTTAATTTTCTGATGTAGAAGCCAAGCCCGACTTATCTTTTCGCGCTGTGGAGGAGAGACAAAATGGAAAAGGACAATGGATCTTAAACCTTGAAAAGCTTATTCGAGCTTTTTGGTAGTTTTGGCCCCCCAAAAAATCAAACGGTCTTCACGACTCATGACCGAATACTGGGACGCGTGCCTAGATCACATCAGCCCATAGGCATAACGTCCCTGTCACTATGGAGCACCGCGTGCCTTGCAAAACGACATCATAAACGGCTTTACCGAATGAAACGCAAATGAACTGCCCCCGGTAACTCTCTACCCAGTTCCAGCCCCCCATTACAAGTTTATAAGCCTGCCTGCTAAGGCGAGGTAAAGTATCAAGCTCTATTTATAAGCTAAGAGTGCTCAGGTATAATAAGAAGTTTTTTATCTAGCTTAGTGAATTGGAATAAGTTGGCAAACAAATAATTATAATACTACAATCAATTTATACGTGGGGACTTTATATTTGTCGTGTACAGTAAAAAAGTTGGCCCAAAAATATAAATAAAATCGCGCTATGTGCCCCTAGAGCTTAGTTTTACGCATTTTGACGGTAAGATTAACCATCTTTTTTCACACCTTATTCACGTACTCACAACTTATTTATTTATTATTATTTTTTAAAACATCTCTAACAATATTTTTTATTTTAAAAAATATTTTTTATATAATAAAAAATATTTTTATTAATATTTATATATAAAAAGTGAAAAATTTTATTTAAATCTAATAAAATTTTTATTTATTTTCAAGTAAAATCATTAATAAGAAGAAAAATTATTTTTTAAAAAATCAATAAGATGCTAATAAAAAATATATTAATTAATTATTTTAAAAAATAATTAATATAATATATTAAAAATTATAATATATTAATTATAATATAAATAGAGAGTAAAATTTAATTTTTTAAATATAAAAAATTAAATTAATTTTTTATTTTATTTTTAAAAAATAAAAAATTTATTAGATTTTTATTTTATACGATAACTTTCTAAAATAAAAAATTTACAACGTATAAAGGGCAGACAACTTATGCTTAAATTCACATAGGCTCTACCTTTTCGAGCCTTGTAGAATACTGATTGGAATCTATCTGTGCAGCAACACATAGGCCCCGCAATTACGTCAACCTTCCACTTTTGGCCCTGCTTTTTACTTAATTTACCCCATATGCCTATTGTTCCTATAAAAGGCTAATCTTCTACCTTCCCAATTACCATTCTATCCAAACCTTCAGACTTGGGGTTCAAGGGCTTTTTTGTCACAGATGAGGTTATCACTGTAATTTAACCTGAAAGTTAAAAGGATTAAAGTGTTAAAAGCGACTGATAATATTAAATTTTATTATAATAAAAATACAATTTAAATTTCAAAAGACAATATTATTTAGCATAAAAACAATATTACTATTTAAAAAATTTGTACGGGTGGGCCTGTCTTTGCTGAAAAATATTAATATTATATAAAAAATAAATATTAATGCTAAAATTTAAAAATAATCTTATAAAATGAGTGGAATGACCATCATGCCATAACATTCCTTAGTCAGGATGCTGTCTTTGTTTCCCTACAGAAAGGTCGTTTCCGTCAAATCGGTGTTTGTTTTCAGAACCTGTCCTTGTCACTATTACGGGGGCCGTTTCACAGCCTGTCACGGGGACCCAACCATCCAGTCATTCATCAAAATGTTTAGGGCATTTTCGGGATCAAATTTCATCCCTCTATCGTCACCCGACCATAACGTGGCGTCGTGTGACCGGGACCACGAAACGAACCGGGTTGATTCATCGACACGTACCCTCTGTAGTGGATTAGATACTGTACCACGTAGGATTTACACGTGGCACAGCCACTCCAGTCAGCATCTCTCACACTTGCCCCTTATAAATCCCGCACCACCCTGCCCTTGCCCTCTATCGTTCCACTCAGAATCAAGCCAAAACAGAAGAAAAAAAAGGTAGCTCTTGTCTGCTACATTTCTCCCCAGCACCTCCTCCATTTCCGGTGAACACCTCGTCGGAAAATTTGATTATCTCGCCGGAGAGATGAAGGCTCCGGCAATCGATCGCTGTCCAAGTGACCAACACATAAGCGTGACGTTGTCATGCCTTTTCGTATATCGGGAACCCTAATCACAGCAAGAAAAACCCCAAGCAAAAGCGACTTTTACTTAGCAGAGTTTCGAAGTTATTCCATACTTGGCCTCGCAAATCAGAGAGCAAAAATCTTTATAATAATCCGAGATTAATAAGGTATTTTGTTTGGTTTGTGAGCCTCGAATTTTGCTAGCCACATTGAATCTTTTCTTATTAGCAAAAATCTGGGTCCCTGCATCGATTTTATTCGTTGATCTCAATCGAGAGAGATGCTGCAGAGTTTTCATTGAAGGTTTTGATCGATACCTAGGCTTTAGGACCCTCACTTTTTAAAAAAATTTTGGGGTTTAGATTTGTTACTAGTTTTGAGCTCTGTTAGAATTAGTTGTGGTTCTTCTTTCTCGAATTTTGCAATTGAAGGCGAAGAGTCTGATGAGAGAAAATAACGTCTAGGAGTTCGAGATACAGGTTTGCTTTTTTACTCTTGGAACTTAGAAACTAGCTCAACCTTTTTGGAAATGGAAGAAAACAAAGTATACGAAGAGCGGAGGCGCTGAGTTCTCTCTCCCTCGTAGTTTTGATCACGCTGATCATGCCGTTCCCAATGAAGATCCAGCCAATCGATTCTCACACTCTGCCTGAGGATCCGACTCGGTTTGAGCCAGTTAAGGCGGTGGTGAAGTCGCGCCTCAAGCGGCTTTTCGAGCGACAGTTTACGAGCGTATTGAGAATCTCCGTGGCGGAGAAGACCGGCGCCGATGAGTCGCATTTCACGAAAGACGGCGTCAACGGCTCGAGCGAGTTCGAACCGAGCTCTGTGTGCTTGGCGAAGATGGTGCAGAATTTCATCGAGGAGAACAACGAGAAAATTGTAGCTCCGTCGAGGTGTGGCCGGAACTGCTTCAACGGGAGCTGCAACGACGGCTCCGTGGACGAATTTGATTATTTCTGTGGTTTTGGAGATTCGAACTTTGTTAACTCCGGCGAAGCATGTGAGATTCTAAAGGTAACAATTTAATTCTTTGCAATTTTGAATTTGCATGTTTTCGAAAGCATTGTTTTTTAAAAAAGAAATATTGTTTGCTTTTGTGGTTATTAGGGTCTGGTTCCTTGCGTTAGTGTTAGTGAAAGGAATTTGCTAGCGGACACTGCGAGGATCGTTGAGAGGAGCAAGATCTGTAAGCGTAAAGACGATACTTGCAGAATGATCGTCACTGATGGATTGGCAGCTCTTGGATACAACGCCTCAATCTGCAAATCTCGTTGGGAAAAATCAAACTCCTATCCCGCTGGTACTTTCTCCCTCCATTATTTGAAAAGCTATACATCTACGTACTGGGTTCTGTTAGGTTGCTGGGAAACATGTAAAGACTGTAAAATATGTTTCATATTATCATTCTAATAAAGTAACATAATCTTCCTCTTTCATGTTAGAAGTACATCTTAATGCTCTATAAACCAAGAAAATCTTTTAAAACACCAAATCAGTTAAATAGTTAATCCTTCTATAGAAATGGGGACTTATTTTGTTGTTTTCTTGTTAAAAAATATCCTCTTCCTTTTCTGCTCTGTTTTTGTGCCGAGAAAGTATAGTAATTCGAGGGAATTTAGTAAGTCCACAAATGGAAACTTGATATAATATATTTTTGATACACAGGAGAATACGAATACATAGACGTGATCATCAACGGCGAGCGACTGCTAATCGACATTGATTTCAGGTCAGAATTCGAAATTGCTCGACCAACCAAAACCTACAAGACGATCCTTCAAACACTCCCTTACATCTTCGTGGGAAAACCCGATCGACTTCAGAGGATTATCGCTGTCGTATCGGAGGCTGTAAAGCAGAGCCTTAAAAAGAAGGGAATGCACATTCCACCGTGGAGAAAAGCAGAATATGTCAAAGCCAAATGGGTTTCTCCTCATACTCGTGCCAGACTCCCACCCGCTTCAGATTTTGCAGAGCGTGGAACTGGAAAATTCCAGCCTTTGATCCCAACCGGCGAGCTTGAACAGAGTACAGGACTGATCAAATCGTTGGATGGTTCTGTGTGCGAGTCCGTATTTGATATGTCCACGAGTTCGAGCGCCGAAGAAAGACAGATGGTGGTGGAAGATTGGAAGCCACCGGAACTCAAACCCAGGCGATCACATATTGGGGTAAAGGTCGTGACTGGTTTGGCTTCTGTCATGGACGATGATGAGCCATGAAATTTTGATTTTTTGGGTTGATTTTTTTTTTTTTTTTTTGACTGTCAGATAATCAAACATCGTATATGCCTATATGGATTGTAGCATAACCCGTTTGATCCCCTTCTGTTTTTTAATGTAAGGGTCTGATTCCACTAATATGATCAATAAAAATTTCCATAGAAATATACGTATTTGAAATAGTTATAATCATAAGTCTTGTATCTCAGCCCGAGTTAATCACTCTTCCTCTCGTCTTTTCCCCATTTTGTGTATTGAAGATTTTGATTAAACGATAGTGTTTCAGGTTTGGGAATGAATGTAAATTCAGATATTTTATATATTCCTATTCAATCCCCAAATTTTCTGCAATGAGATAGACGTGTGCGTGTCAGCGGAATCAAAGGAAGACGAATATAAAATATATACATATACATATATATATATATATTGTAAGTAATATTGTAGTCTTACTTTCCTTGAAGAGAGAGCTCTAATTTGATGACGAAGAGAGCAGACTCGTGCATTCTCGATTGCCACGAATTAGGCCCCTGAGTAACTTACTTTTTTTTTTTGTGGTGAAACCCTGAGTAACTTACTTAATTCAATGCCTTCATTGTTTTCTGACCTTGATGTTCTCTGGTATTGGTGTACACACACTTTCTTTGTTACTCCGTGGCAGGCTCTGCTCCAAGAAATTGCATTTCTTTCAATCTCATTGTAGTTTTAATTGTTACCTACAAATTAAATTAGTGTAAACTCAAGTTAATCGAAGAGAGAGCAGGCCTTTATTATCACGCCCAGGTAAAGCTGCAGTGGTTGTCGCCGAATGGAAATTGATACCCGGTCGCGGCATTTCGGGCATGGGGAGGGCTTTAAGGCACGGAATTTTACGACTTTGAAATAAAGAATTTTTATAGAAATCAACAGAGCACGCTATGGAAATTCTAAAGAGAAAAAAAAAGAGACACTAGACTAAAACTTGCAAATAAAGGTACCACCAAGCTTGCGTTTACATAAAGGTCTGGTATTGTGGAAGAAGGAGTTTGGCAGATTCAATATCTTTTACTTGTTGCACAGGCAATTACATGGTCGGTGGCGCTCACCATAAAAAGTCCTTGTACTGCTCCTACCGGAACCTTCCACATACTAAACTCAACGACTAATTAACCGGATTTTATCCTTTTAGATAACACAATCTATATCCATCTGCTATTTACTTTTTCTTTATTTTGTTTTCTTTTTGTTGACCCAATGTGTTATTCTTTCTTTAGTTTCAATTCAACAACCCTCCCCAACTATAAAATAAATATTTTTTTTATTTGATAACTATGCTCGTTTTTTATAATCTTAAAAAGGATGTATACAAGGAAAAAGAAGGAGATTATTTTAGTTGTTATACTTAATTATATGTTCAATAAATAGGAATTAAAAATAAATAATTAATATATATATATATATATATACATATTAGATGACTGAAACTTTCCATCACATTTAATTAAAAATATATATATATATTTTTTAGAATATTGGACGCTTTCGATGTTCAATTCTGCATCACGATGAAAAGTCTCATTCACCCATTTCTCGTGAAAACCTATACGATCTAGTGGTGGAAAAAATGATGACGACAGTTTTCGATCGTCTACTTTTATCAAGGAAAAATCATTAAAAAAAGAAAAGAAGAAGATGATATATATATATATTTTTTCGTGAACAATTATATTTGTTGCAGTGAATACAATGCCTGCAGTTCCCAAATTTAAAAAAAAAAAAAAAAATGAAACTCAAAACTGTGGAGTGATAACCTTGAAAAAGTCGTCGCTCTTGAAGCTGCTGAATCCGTATGGCGTAATCCTTTACACCCTGCGCATGTATTGCTTTTAAAAGTACAGTTTCTCTAACATGCACCGATTTTTGTCGTTTATGTGCCTCGTACTAACCCGGGTCCACTTACAGTGTCTCGGAAATTGTAATCTTGAAGCCTTCTGCTTATTTTATTGCAGTTTAAAAAAAAAGTTAATTAAAAATTATTGTTACGTAATTTGTCGCAGAACAATCATTGCGTTTGTAAAATTTGGTGACGCTGCTAAATATAAAATTTGGGACAGTTCTTTTTCTATTCATTTGCGTGATATTATCTATAAAAAAAAGAAAAGAAAAAAAAAAAGGTATGGGGTCCAAATTAAATTTGCAATATTTATGAAAGAAAAGAAATAAGATGTTAAGGCAATGTCCCAAATGCTTAGAGATGAATGTTACTATTCAACATTTATGCCGTGAAAGGAACCTCCCACCCACTTTGATTTAAACTCTGAGTCCCACCACCACTTTTGGACTTGGCTTGGCTTGGCTTTGCCATGAAACGGTGGATTACTTGGGATGCATATATATATATATATATATATTTATTTATTTACCAATATATATATATTTGATTATATATAAAATTGAATGACTAGTTTAATTTTGCTGACGAGGCTTACAAGGTACCAAGATTCTTTCTTAATTAAATAATGTTATCGCATTTAAGACTTTCCTTTATCCATAGTTTACTTTAACACAAATTATCACACTTTGTCCACATTGTCATACATATGTGACTTTTGAGATAAGCCTAGTGGTAAATATTAGATTAGTGTGACAGCGTATTTTAATGAAAAAGTTTGTTTATTTATAATGTAAGCATATAGTAGAAGTTTCCAAATTCAAATGAGAACGAAAATAAAATACTGTTTGAATGTAAGCTTGAAATAGCACCAAATTATTTCCATGCGAGTAATATTATGCATATATTATTTATGGAATATATATTGTAAAATTTTAAACCATTATGCTGGCATCGATATAAAAATTATAATATGCTATGCTTAAATGAAGATTTGAATTCGTAACCATGAAAAAAAAAAAAGGGTACATAAAGAGTAAAAGTAGAAATAGCACCAATTATTCCTAACCATAAAATATAACATGTAGTTGGATCCTAGCCTCCCTTGCCACCCTCAACAAAAAATACAAAACTTATATGCAATAATTAAGGTTTAAAAAGATATATAATATATATGCTAATTAAAAATTGATTATCTTTTCTTTTTTTTTTCAAAAACTTTCACATGTTCCACGAAGAAGGTAAAGATTTGAAGAGTAAAAAATTAATAAGAAAAGCAAGTGGAGAGTAAAATTAAACCAAATCAAATATATAAGAAGCATGTGATGAATTGCTCGATGGCTCCTTTATGAAAAATGAATATAAATAGAAAAAACTAATGGGATTTAATGCATTCATAGCTTTTTATAAAGTAGTAGTCAGCCTTTAGATGTAAATTGAGGGCTACTAATAGAATCCTACGTCCTTTTTATTTATAAAAAAAAAAAAAAAGAAAAAGTGGAGCATTGGGATTCTGCTATTTTCGAACCCAAAGGCAAAGGCACTGTGATTGTTGCAGAAAGTCCATGATTTTGTCCTCACCTAATAATTCATTACACGCTGCACAAAATTCAGTTTTTATTTTATTTTTTAAATTAGAATACAAGCAACTGCATTTAACCTTCCCTGGAAATCACCTTGGCGGTGAAAAGCTAAGGCGCTGTCACTTCTTACCTACCGCGGTAAATTTCAACAAACTGCCCAAATTTGCCTTTTATATTTTCACTTTTTTATAAGGAAAAAGTCACGATGTAATGGTTGTCGTGTAGTAAGGTTAAGAGATAAAATTTATTTACAATTTCTTCTTAATGTATAACTATGAGGAGTTTAAAATAGTATGTTTGAAACTTGACAGTTCTTCTTTATTTTATATTAAATAAAATATATTAAAGTTTAGAAGTTAATTTTTTACAAATAAATATAAAGTTCTATCTGTTTATTTTTACTGTGCCACATCATCACTTGCCCCCTTTATATTTTAATTTTTGCTGGTTGGAGTTTAAGCTGAATTTGATCGCAAAAGTCCCGGCAATGGCTCACGTCTTGTAAATAGGCATGTAGGCGCTCTCAGCCTGGGGTTTACATATATTTAAGTGTCGGTGGTGCTACTGGTGATCTGTGAAAAACCTGGTCGATTCCTTAGATATACACCATCGGGATTTGGGTGAAATATCATGTCTTTCAAATTCATAATGTATGCAAAATATCTATCCAAGTTTTGGGCGTACGTGCATGTTAATTTCCATATATATCAGGAACATAGGTTCATGCACCAGTACCGTTAATTGGGCACCAGAAACTCAAAACTCAGAAGCACTACTACTTACTATTAGATACCATTTTTGGAGATGCATAATGCCAATATATATAGTAGGCAGTGCGTTAATATCGGTTGTGTGGGATTAAGATAAATTAGCTTAGTTGGGTCTGTTTTTGTGTCGGTGCACAAGGACACAAGAATTTCGATGTCTGATAATCGATGATCCAAAAGTACATCAAACAAGCACAGGATCAGTAGTGGCCTGCTGAGGAAGAACTGAGGAGTAGGTTAGCACCTTGTCTTGATGATATTTTTGCTGTGCATGCATGCCATATCTGACTCAATTTTGCTTTTGTATTTGGACCCCATTTGACATCACACAAATATCTTAATTTCCTTTTAATTTTTTTTTACCTTCTTTCTAGTTCTGGAGCCTGCTAGTGACGACTCGTCAAAAACTTTGATTCGTTTTTGTTTTCTGCATGCATGTTTAATATTTTGCGTACATATATGTATATGAATATATTGTGTTCCAATTATCAAAGATTGTTGGTTACGTAATCTCACAGTATGGGCTTCATGACTTCGGATTTTATGAACTTGACCTACTAACTATACCAAATTTATGCATAGACCAAATAATTATTTCTTTATATTTAATAATTTATTTTTTGGTTTTAAGCAATATGAATGCTTATATATCCCCATATAGATGTAAACATAAAACAAAAGAATATATACACATCTGGCTTATTATCTGCCTAAAATCTGAATGTCTCCACCTTCAATGAATGATAATATACTTTATATATATATATATATATATATAGAATTGGTTATTTTTTCAGCTACTCGTTTGCAGAATTATTTTAATTTTATTAAAGTAATTGAATTTAAACGTTGATGACAAATCCTAAGAATATGTCGGTGCTGTAATATGGACCAAGTATTTGGCAGGTTGATATGGGCCGTTTCAAGACTTTAGCAGCCCAAATAAAACAAGTCTAGCTCAGTAAGTAGAGAGATTTAACCAGCTTTACTCATATATGTCTAGTCCAGCCCATGAGGTAACCCAAAGAATTCGAAACCTTTAGGTTATGTTAGCCTACCCTCTGTAGTAACTGTCCAAAGGCATCAAAGACCCATTGTTGAATAAGAATTTGCAATTTGTCCAATCCATTACAATAGAAATAAAGCCTAGTCTAGTTATTTTTTACTTATTTTAAAGGTCTTATGTAATTGAAATATCCCACAACAAATTAATTATAACGTATTGGCTTCACCTGTTAATCTTTTGTACAACAAATTAATTTTGTTAAATTCTAAATTTGTGAGATCTATCATTTCTCTATTCTCCTGTTCACTTTCGGAGGAAAATCACAACGCAAGCAGAACATCACCACCACCAATCCATGACATAAGAGCTTATGTTTCATACTATTATTGTTATCTACCTCTGGATTATAATTTATAAACATTTGTCAACTTGCTAAAATTTTTTTTTTTTCATTTTTTCTGAAAAATCAATGTCACATTTATTTGACCATTATACACATTGGTAATACTCATATCGAAATTGTCAACATACTTGTTTTCACTTGATTTCAAAGAAAGATGACTAGACTAAGATTGGTTATTAATATGTGGAAAAGAAAAAGTAGCAGGAAACCTTCAAGAGGTCGACGTATTGAAAATTTCCAAGAAAAGTAGGGAATAGTCTCTGAGTAGTTTTCTACATATATATATATATATATATATATGGCTCCGGTACTGATCTATAGTCTTTCTTTATAAGGATAAATAATACATAAAAAAAGATTATTCATCTGACTCAAGATTATTCATCGACCACTAGTTATAAAACTTGGTTTTCTTTTATTGCTGTGCGAGTAGAAAATTGCCAAATAACTCTTCCAAGTCTATTCTCTCGACTCCCTTAATGGCATCACCTGCTTCAGTCCAATTCATAGAGACCGCACTTTGTTCCACAGGCCCTTTTGCTTTATCTTACACCGATCCCAATCAAAAGTTGGTCATCCGAAATCACCTCCTTTCATTACTACAAGACCACCCCACTCTCACCCCTTCCTTCGACACTTTCACCCACAACGATGGCACGGTCATGAACCTTCTTTACGCAGCTGGTGAGCTCGGTGTCTCCAACGGCGGACCTCCCATACCAATTACCATCTGGCTCCACGAAAACTACCCTTTTGTGCCCCCAATAGTCTTCGTTGACTCCTCCAACTCCCCAATTCATTCCCACCACCCTTTCACTGACCCTTACGGTGCCACCACCACTCCTTATATGCAAACTTGGCAACACCCTCGCTGCAATCTCTCAAAACTCGTTCACAACCTCATCAAACTCTTTTCCCACGACCACCCTTTTTCACCTTCTTCGTCCGTTCACAATGGTTTATCCCATCCATTCCTTGTTTCGAAAATGGAGGCTCTCGATCGACTTGCGGGTTCTCTTCACTATGACATATCGACGTTGAAGGCCACAACAGAGGAAGAAACAAAGGAGCTATTGGAGTTGCAAGTAGAATTGGTGAAGAGGGTTGGGATTGCGAATGGGATGGTTAGTGGGTTGGAGCGTGAAAAGTTGAGGCTGAAAGAGAGAGCGGCGGAGCTTGCAGAACAGTCGGATATGGTGATGAACTGGTTGAGGGTTCATGATCGACAAGCTTGGGTTGCGGCGGTAGGGGATGAGATTGAAAATGCTTTTGAAATTACCCATGCTGATGATGACGATGGGGTTGACTCAAAGCTGGTGTTGGATTGCTTGGCTGCAGACAAAGCGATTGAGGATTTGATGTACGCATTGGACGAGGCTGTTGAAAGAGGAGTTGTGAGTTTCCAAGAGTATATTAGGCAAGTGAGAGGCTTGGGGAGAGAGCAGTTTTATAAGAAAGCTATGCTGCTAAAATTGAGAGGTTCTGCACCAAGCTTCATTGCCTGAATGACTCGGACTTGTAATACGTTCTTGATTGATGTGTATATTAAAGTTTTAATTTTATTTTTTGGGTGCTGAGATTCTGGGGATTTGCATTGAGTTTGACCATTTACGAGTCACTTTCCATATCTAATGGTGTTTGCATTAAAATTGTAGGTGTAGACATGATAAGTGTGCAAGTTCCTAGTATTGTGTAAGATCGATTCCTACTGATTTTACGATAATAACCCAATTTGCTATTAAAACTAATTCTATTAATTGACTTTTAAGTTTTAATACGGATTGCTGACTTTGGATTATAACACCTATTGTTCATTATCACACTATTTTTCTTTTTTTGATCTTATTATGACAGTAAGTGATGAAAATATTTAGATGCATTGGTTTACCAAACGTGCTAAAAAAACTGGTATTGAATTATTGATTTAGTAAAGCGTCAAAATTTTCTGACTAAAGAGTAATATTTACAAATAAAACAAAAAGAAATATTTTGGCTGCCTAATTATTTGGCCACCGTTTTATGCTTTTCAATTGTTAACATACATCAAAATCTTATTATTATTTTTTTTCAAAACATTTTAATCCATCAACGAACCCTTTTTTGATTATTATTATTTTATAAAATCTGATTATACACTTAATTATTTTGTAATTTTTGGTGTAAATGAACAAAAAAAACGTGGCTTTATCTGCAGGTACGTATCATGTACGCATGGGTGCACAACACAAATCTTGAACCCTTCTTGCACGACGAAAAGTGAAAAGTAAAACCCCCCGCATGTAGGTGCACGATCCTTAACGTACACCCGTTTCCATGGTTTCTTAGATCCCATTCCCTCTTGACCGACTCTTCAAAATCCGTTTAACTTCTCTTCCTATTGGCCTTTCCCATGGTTGCCTTGTCGGTACACTTCTTTGAACTCGTCTGTAACTCCACCGCATTTGGGAGATAGCAGCCTCTGCTTTGCTCAACTATGGAGATTTCTCGTTGGGTTCTGGTCATTTCGATATTTCTGTGCCTTCTTGTATCTGGGTCTTTAGCAATTGAGAATCTTCATCAGGCGTAAGCAATTCCTACTGTGTCTTTTAGATTATTCTGAATCTGAAAGCATTTTATAATTTTTATTTTCTCTGGTTAAGGTAATTTTTAAAATATTTGATTTATTGAATGGTATATAAATTTGGTTAGTTTAAGGATAGTTGGGATGATATGCATGCTAAATTACTGTAGGAAGTGCAATTTCTACTTGCGTTTGCTATGTTTTATGTCATATTGGTTATATATTTTGAAAACGTTTAGGAAATTTGCCGCATGTAAGTTGTTTCTGGAGAAGAATTGACTTTGATTTTCGATCCAAAAGACACAAAAAAAAAAGAAAAGCAAGGGAATTGTCTCAACATGCTAAGCAGGAACTTGTTATACGTTACTACGAATATGGTTTAGTGCATTATTAACTTTTTGCTTTATGGACATCTTTTTTGGGATCTTACGGATGAAATCTTAACAGGAAAAGTGAATACAAGTATAATGTGCTTTAGATAATGGAAGTTGGAGCTTAGACTTGTATAATCTGTGGAAGTTGGACACTAGGTCATTTGGATTGTTCTCTAAGTGCTTTGGCAGTTCCTTACATTGGGGCGGCTATTTTAACTTTAATGAAATTGACGATTATTTTGATAATGTTCATAATTATAAGTGGATTGTTACTGTACTGTTTTGTCTAGTAAACTAATAAAATTTGTTTTCTCATATCTCAGTGCCAATAGAATGCTGGTGCGTGAAAATTTGCCCATGCCTAGTTCAGAAAGACTTTCTAATTTATTATAATATATGAGCATAGGATTGCTGGCTAGGAAGCTGAAGAACTGAAGAAAGATCTAATGTTGATATCAATTTTTATATGATTCACTCAAGATAATAAGTTTAATTTGGAAAAATTAGAAGCTTTTAGACATTTTCTTTTACATTTGTTTACGTTGTTCTTTTTTTCAATGTTTAAGGTGAATGAATGTTGCATAAACGTAATAATGAAATATCATACTTCCATTGCATCCTTTCACTTTTCTGCTATCGAACTTGAGTGTTCTTATCTTACTTATAATGTTGTAGACCCATGGTTTCACCTTTATTAATACTAGAAGCTGCATTACCATTATACTTGTCCCTTTGCAATATTATATCGCCAGGAGTTAATCATTATGTGTATGGTGTTCACGCAGGTTTCCTATTGTGGAACCTGATCCTGGACATACAAAACTTCGTCTTTCAAAGGAAGGGTTGGAGGCCATTGAAAGAATAACAACCCCAATCGCAGCAGTTGCGGTAAGCCTTAGGTGCAATTTCCTTAGTACTCACAATTTTGATTTTCTCTTAGCCTCAACTTTCAATCTATCTTTGAAAACTTGGCTGTTACTATGTTCACCTAATATTAGAAACCTAGAAGTATTCTCATATTTTCTTTAAAACCCTTAATTCGATTGGGATGAATCAAGTTGTCTTAATCACTTGAAAATTGTTTTTAAAGTTTTTTTTTTTTTTGCTCTGCGCAAGTGTTTGATTTATGTTCTTTTTATTCATCTTGATTCTGTCTCATTGGTTGTCTGATTAGGTTATTGGACCATACCGTTCTGGAAAGTCTTTTTTGCTCAATCAACTACTATCCCTTTCTTGTTATGAAGGTGTAGTCATCTGTGCTATTTGCTTTACATTTTTCTTTTGTAGTATGGATCTTTTTGTTCAAACTTCTTGCATAGCTTGCCTAGTTTAAAATTTAGTAGATTTTGGAGATTCACATGCTTTTCCACAGGGTTTGGGGTTGGACACATGCGTGACACAAAAACTAAAGGTAAACTGTAATACAACCTTGATATGGTAGATGTGGCTAACCTTTGGGATTTGTGTGTCTGTTGGTTTACAGTGTATTTTTGCCTCTTACAGGAATATGGGTATGGGGAACACCGCTGGAAATGGATATTGATGGAGTGAGAACTTCTGTGTTTTACCTTGATACAGAAGGATTTGAGAGTGTTGGGAAGTCAAATGTATATGATGACCGGTAATTACACCATGTGTAATGCCTTTTTTACTTTTGTGCAATCAGATTTAGTATATCCTGCAATATTTCTGAGACTACTTTTGCAGGATTTTTGCTCTGGCAACAGTCATGAGTTCTGTGCTTGTTTATAACTTGCCTGAAACGGTTAGTCACAGTCCTTTTGATGTTACCATTTATTCATTGATGCTCTTGTATAGAAACTTCTGCTTTATGGTGGCTTGTTGAACCTTTTTTTTTTTTTCTGTTATAAGTAAAAATTTAATGCTTGATGTCATATTCTTCCAAATGATCAAGTTCTTTTCAAATTGAAATGGCACGGAAAACCTAACATGTTTAATCGAGTGGATTTAGATATTATGCGTTTCATGGAACTGATAGATATGGGTCTGATGTAATGGTAGTTGCCTTATCTCAATCAATCTTCTTGTGAGAATACTAACCTTATTTCTTTTTGTGTAGATCCGTGAAGCTGATATCTCTCGGCTGTCTTTTGCTGTTGAGCTTGCTGAAGAATTTTATGGAAGGTTTGCACTTGATCTTGTCTTTTATTACTTCTTTACATTCAGTGAAAAACACTATTTAGCAAGTTATTCATACATTGCTTTTATTTTCTTATCTTTTATTGCCATAACTAACTTGTTTTTATGGTTTGGTTGCAAATTTACATGGTAAATAGGGTGAAGGTAATGTACAAGCCCTTATATCATCAGCCTCTTGCAAATTATCTTGCAATGGATCTTATTGATTTAGATTTTGTTATGTATGTGAATGGTTGGATTCTTTTATAGGGACAAGATATTGCTTTTGAACCTGCAAAGCTTTTGTGGCTCATCCAGCGTGATTTTCTACGTAAGTCTAGAAATGCCTCCCTTGTTTTCTATGAAATTTGTAAGGCACCTGTTGTGCTTTGACAATAAGGTTTATGTTTTGACCTGTTCTACTTTCAAATTCACACCATTTGATGTTATACAGAAGGGAAATCTGTGCAAGAAATGGTGGATGAAGCTCTCCGTCATGTCCCTAACCACGATGGTTAGTTTTCCCTGTGCATTCATTTATGAAATGAGCTCTTTAATGATAGTCCTGCTGCTTTTTGGAAACAACAATTAATTTTGGGTGCGTGTTTGACATGCAGGGGACAGAAATATTGATCTGGTACTTTTTCTCCCTGATGTTTATTTCCTTAACAATAAACAGACATTATTCTGGGATTGAAATTATTGTGTCTTTATCAGGTTAACCAGATCCGTGATTCCTTGGCTATCATGGGTGATAACAGCACAGCATTTAGCTTACCACAAGTATGTTTTTCTTCCTCTATTTTTATTATCGTCTTCAAAGTTCAAATCCTTGTCCCTTTACTTGCCTTTCTGCTATGATCTGGGACAGGTGAATAGATGATAATTGACTAGATGATAAAGCATTTACAATTTTTTTGTTTTTTTTTTTCTCTGTGAATGGAAAAATAGAAATGTGTGAAATTCCCTTAGATATGACATTAGGCTTGTGGGTTTACCCTTTCTATGTGAATTCATGTATGCTGAAGGTGGGGGATGGGAGGATTTGAATTATGAGGTGATGTGTAGCCTAGAGTGGTCTGATTCCATTGTGGTTCTGAATTTTCAAACAGCCTCATCTTCAGCGAACAAAGCTCTGTGACATGAAGGATG
This sequence comes from Rhamnella rubrinervis, assembly GCA_007844105.2. Taxonomy (NCBI): domain Eukaryota; kingdom Viridiplantae; phylum Streptophyta; class Magnoliopsida; order Rosales; family Rhamnaceae; genus Rhamnella; species Rhamnella rubrinervis. The sequence goes on along the minus strand of CM017575.2, from coordinate 14,904,482 downwards.
GTGAGCTTGACCCATTATACGTTAAGAGAAGGGATCAACTAAAAGAGCTTGTTTCAAGCATTATTCGTCCAAAGATTGTGCAGGGAAAAACTCTTAATGGGAAGGAGTTTGTGTCTTTCCTAGAGCAGGTAGCTCTTTAATTTTGTTGTAATCATCTTTAGAATTATAATTTTTTGTACAGAAAGTCTTTGTCACCTTCGGTGGTTGACAAGAAACTTGCTAGCCATGGTTTGTTGTTGGAGGATTAGGAATTGAGTTTGTCCAAAACAAACTTCAATTGATTAGCAATGCTTTCCTTACCTCTTTATGTGATGCTACCATATTACAGGGTCCGACATGGCAATTGTTGTTAAGTAATAATAAATTTGAACCAGACTCTTTGATGTCTGTAATGACATTAATTGTATGATCGTTTGACTTATTTTTACCTTGGATCCTATCTCTGATGAAGAGACACAAAACAAGAAAAGATCTTAGGTGATGTTACTGTTGGACTTAAAATTTCAATTTTAATTTTAAATTTTCAACTTTCAGATCCTTGAAGCCTTGAACAAAGGGGAGATCCCATCAACTGGCTCTCTGGTGGAGGTTTTCAATAAGGGTATACTTGAGCGATGTTTGAAGGTATACAGTGAAAGAATGGCAAAATTGGGTTTACCTCTGTCAGAGCAATCTCTGCAAGATTCCCATGAAATGTCTAGAGAAGAAGCGATGCAGATTTTTGAAGAGCAACATTTTGGTCGTCACCATGCCAAGAAATCGGTCTTGCAACTAGATGAAGAAATAGAAAAGGTATGAATTGGTGCCCCCTTTAATAACTTCTTTTAAGAGAAATTCATAAGCGTTGGGAATTTAAAATGACGGGCAATATCTGGTCTCGTGCATACCATAGCATACATTAGACTTCTAAGTTCTAACTGCTGAAGAATAAGGATTTTATGAGATCAGTGGCATGGATGGAAGTTGTGTTGGCACTCATATTTTCCCATATAATCTATAAATTGCAATATTTTAAAATCAAATAGATCTCTTTAACTTTGTAAATATGATGTAGGTGTACAAGAATGCCATTATGGCAAATGAATATCAATCCTCGAAGCTCTGTGAGGCTTTGTATACCAGATGTGAGGATAAAATGGACCAGCTTCAAGTTCTTCGACTCCCTTCCATGGCGAAATTCAATGCAGGTTTCCTGCAATGCAACCAAAGTTTTGAGCACGAGTGTGTTGGACCCTCAAAAGCTACATATGAGCATCGCATGATGAAGGTCTGGCAAACTATTTCTTTCCTTTTTCATCACACGCATGGGAATGTTGGGTACCACTTGAAGGCAACTTGTATATCTAGATTTACTAATTATGCATATTTTTCTGCAGATGCTGGGGAAGTCACGGACACTTTTTATTAAAGAATATAATCACAGGCTCTTCAATTGGTTGGTGGCCTTCTCCCTTGTTATGGTGGTGGTGGGCAGGTTTATTATAAAGTTCTTTTTACTTGAAATTGGGGCATGGATACTCTTCATCTTCTTAGAGACGTACACTAGAATGTTCTGGTCAGCGGAGTCCCTTTACTACAACCCGGTTTGGCATCTAATAGTAACCACTTGGGAAACGGTTGTTTACAGCCCTATCCTAGATTTGGACAGGTAATTAAGCTCATCTTATATAACATTAAGCTGGTGTTTTTCCTTAGTTGTGACACTTCGGTAGTATTTGTTGCTTGGAAACAGATGGGCAATTCCACTTGTTGTGATAGTCGCACTATTTGTGCTATATTGGCGGTGTTATGGAAGAAGGAAACATGGGTCTCGATGGCAATTACCCCTGTACAATAACCAAAAGAGTGGTTCGAGTCGGCCGAGATCAGACTAAAAATGGAGAGGAAGGTGATTCATTGATACGCTTGTGCTGTTGGATCATTGCAGTTGGGCGAGCTTTCCATTTTTTTTTTTATTCTAACTCCGAAGGCCGCCAATCTATATTTATTTTGGTTTTCGCAAAGATTTATACTGCAGAAAATGTGAAGAGGCGAAGGATGATATGATTATTAGCACACTCCCATACCTTAATTGTAGCATCTCCAAAAATTAAATTGTATTTCCATTGATCTATTTGTTATTTCAAATTCAATTACACTCAGTTAACACTCCTATTTCTGTATTATCATCATACAGTGCTTATTAAAATAGAAAAAAAAGAGAAAAGAATAGCAATTTCTTTTTTTTATAACAGTAATTGTTCAGTTTTGATATCTTGTAATTTACATGTCGTTAAAAAAACAACTATAACCATTTTACTTGAATTATTAGATGTGAGTCCATGAGAGGCAACATGAACAGAAAGCTAAATGAGAAAAAAAAATAAAATTATCTATTTAAAAAAATACATGAAAAATTATGCAATAGAATAAGTACTTATTATTCTTAAATAGGATCAGGGCCTGTCAAAAATAAAAAATAATAAAACAATCAATTTGCCACCTCAGAGAACATTCGAAATTTTGATGTTTTGGTTGACAGACCTATTCTACGCGCGTCTTTGAGTTACTGTCTGATACCTATGGAACTTTATGCTGGTTTCACCTCTCAACAATCCCCACTCGCGAAAATGCGCGTCACTGTGACATTTTGGAAACCTAGTCAAACGGATTTCGCCAGTCGCCGCCACGTTTACTTCCAAATAAGGAAACACAGCGTTGTGTGTGAGAATTATTTAATAAATCTGATGCTTCGTAGGCAACGGTAAGTTAGTTTTCAACTTATTAATCGTAGCCCTAGTCTGCTATGCAGCCATGCAAAGTGTCTCTCAACTAAAAATCACTACCAATTAAACAAGTTGTGCTGTAAAATGTACCAACTTAGCCCTTTTGAATCAGAGCAACAAAGTTGATGTGGATGCAAGTCATTGGTCCAGCCAGAGAAAGGTTATTGGTGTGTCAAACATGAGATTATGATCCCTGCATGAAATCGGCCATATTTGTGTATGTGTGCAGGTGTCACCAAACCCTTGAAGTGAAAGACAATATATATATATATATATCTAATATATCATTTGTCATTTGGCAAAGACATCTCATTAGCAGTCTCACTGTCTGTACTGTGCTGTGTTTGATTTCTGTACAGGTACGTGTGTGAAACTTCCATGGTCCAAGTCAGTCCTCCTTAAATTCTGATTATTAATTTATTATATGTCCCTTGATATATATGATGCAAAATATGTAACACTAACTGGTATTTTTTTTTTTAAGGGTTTCAAGATCTTAATCTGAAAATGAGCGAATTTGCAAAAGTTGTCTGCAAGGTAGAAAAAGGTGATAAGATCTTGACAAACCTTCGTGCTGGTTGTATATTTTTTGCATTCTTTTAATTATATATATATAGCTAGCTACCTGTTCAGATTTTTTTGGTCTTTGTAGTTCCATGTTTTATTCTTTATATATCGAATCATCTAATGTGAAAATGAACCATTGAAAAAGTATCAAACTTGTAAATCTTTGGGGGAAAAAGAAGGAAAAGACAAGATAGTCTGAAAATGAAATTAATAATTCTGGTCGATTGATTCATTGAAGCACTTCCAACAGTATATTTTTGTCCAGCATTATGTGAGAGATTTAACCAAAATCGGCTAAACTCTACCTCAACTAGTTAGTTGTGAAAATGTCAATCTAGTAAAGAATATTCCAAATATTGATGAAAAACATAAATTTCATTTAAGGTGATCGAACTAAAAAGGTTATTAAGAGGGAAAATAAATGAATTTTTAATAATTATATGCATTCAGTTACACGTATGTGGATATGTGAATATATAAAAAATTTATTTGTCGAGAGTACATATAGAATTATGTTAAGTTAGAAAGGTCTTATAAAAATTTATATTTATAATTTTAATCCATAGATTACCCTTGCTAAATTTAACTAATTAATTGTTTTTAGTTTATAATTTGTTTTACTATAATAGATTTCTTAGTTTAGCCCTATGGATGTTTATGGAAGTATGATCCTTTACACTACAAATACATATATATGGTGGAATTAACGGTTCTTATTCTACAAAAGAAATTACTCTTTGCTTATGTGTGTTTTGTTTAATTAGGCTAAAATGGATATTTTGGCCACTTTGTCTTATAAGAGCTTTGCATATGCTGTAAATCATTGCTCCAATTGAATAATATTGTAAGACTTTCTCATTTTAATTTCTACTACTCTCCGCTTTAATAGTATACCTTCTTGTGCGTGGCTGGCCGTTTGACCTCAATATGGAAATTGGGTGTTGTACTACCATATATATATATATATATACTTAATTTAGTTTAGTTTCCCTATCTACATCGGAAGCTAGTTTAATAGGGTTATGTTCTTTTTTATTTATGTATATATACGTTTGTTATTAATAGTCAAATTAAAGTTGGACAAATTAATATTTAAAGAAGCTATAGCATTATATTTGTACAGATGAAGTGGTGAGTAACTTTGGAACAGAAAAAGTCGAAGAAGAATCAACAGGCATTCAGGAAAGCTCAGCGTTTGGTCCTAGCAATATTAATATTATGAAGATTGAGGATGGTGTTGTTGAGGACGATGACAAAGACCATAGAGGTCGTGAATTCGCACTTGCTCTGCGTACCATGTTAAAAGCTGACAGTGATGTAAGTACTTTAGAGCTCAATTTTCTATATATATATATATATATATGTTTCTTAGAATATTACTGTTAAAGTTAATTATTTATAATAAAATTTGTATGATTATAAATTATAATAGAGGTGTAAAAAAGAAATGAGGTTCGAAGCCCGAAAATGGATGGGAGCAGTTCTTTTTAAGGACTTGGGTGGTGTAAGATACATGGGTCGGGTTGTAGACTATGATGTTGAAACTGGCTGGTTCAAGGTATGTACTTCTTTTGTTAATATTCATCATTTTTACATATATTAATTCATATGTATATATAGATAAATGCTTTAAAATGTGATGTCACATATTTTATAAAATGGGTAAGTGTTAAATTTAATTAGTCATTATTTTTTTCCAACACATCCTTTTACAATATTAAAATATTGTTATTTTATCTGTAAAAAATTTAAAAAGTTCTAAAAGGCCAAACCCTCAAATATTTAAACTCTAAAAAACTAACAAAAGAAAATAAACTTAATCAATATATCACATATCTGAAGGTATCACGGTGCCAAAGAAGAGGATGACAATGGCAGCTCAGGGTTGAGACCGCGATGGCGACTCAAGATTTCAGTGGGTAGCAAGGGTGGCGTGTGATGCTATTTCAGAGTATTTGAAGGAAAAATCCAATTAAAAAAAATAACAAACAAAAATAACGATATTTTTTTATATTATAAAGTATTACCTTTGGAAAAGAAATAAAAAGTGTTTAAATTTAATGCATAAGCGTTTTATAAAATATGCAACATTGTATTTTATAGCATTTATATATATATATATATATATATATATATATATTTCTTGTTCCTGCAGGTTTTGTATGACGATTTTGAGCATGAAGAAATGGAAAAGGACGAACTAATTCATCTTTTAGCCAACCCTGAACAATATCGCCCCTACTTCCACCGTCTACCTGCTAGGTTCGTATGTATAGTCAATAGTAATATTCTTATATGCATCTTCCTACCCTTGAACTTCTAATTATTTAAATAATTAGTTTGGTTATGGACTTGGAAAGTGAATTTCATTACCTTGTTACTAAACAATGTATAATGGCTAGACCCTAAGTCCTAAATTGACCTTGTAACTTACCTTATAGTTTTTAAATAGACATTAAATCTTTAGTAGATTCTAAATAGACCCTGGTAGATCCTAAATAGATCATATTAGACCTTATATAGTCTCTAAAACTATATATAAACCCTAATAGATGTTAAATAGACTTTAAATAAATATTAAAAATAGACCTTATTAAACTCTAAATACTAAATAGATTATAAACACTCTACATACTGCCCTATAAACCATAAACACCAGACTCTATATAGACCTTAAAAATGAACCTTATATTTTAAATATATCCTAAATGCTTTAAATTCTATCATACATAAATCATAAATCCTAAATCCTAAATAAACGCTGCCTAAATAAACCATCCTAAATAGATCATGCATAAACCCTATATAGATTCTACATAGACCGTAAATTGATCTTAAATTAACCCTAATAGATTCTAAATAAACCATAATATATAGACACTAATAGACCTAGATCCTAAATAGGCTCTAAACCTACTTTAAACAGATCCTAGACCCTATCTTAAATATGATTTGAAATAAAACTTTGATCGTAATCTTAAATAGATCCTAAATAGTTTCTACACTCTACATGTTCAACGATATTATCTTAAGTCTTTGTTTCAATACTTTCATAAACTCAAAGATATTAAAGTATCAATCTTAGGTAGTCAATTTATGATCCATCCATTTAATTGATGCAATCCTTAATTAGCAGGCCCTAACCCATATAATTACTTTGTGGAGCAATATTTTTGTTACATTTACTAGCGAATATGGTCATCTAAAAACTATATATGTATATGCCATATGAAGCAGTTCGAAGAAGCGTAACCCGAAAAGAAAAAAAGCTCCAGAGGAAAAGAAACCAGCAAAGAGATCTTCTTCGTGCAAGAAAAAGTCTCGTTCAACTACCAAACAGCCCAGTTCCTACATTCCTCTTGCTATTAGAGAGAATAAGAGGGATGACTACTACTGGTACTAGAGGTGTATATATATATATATATAGCTATATATGTGTATATTCCTTTTAACTAATAATCTGCTTGCTGTTCATGAATATTCATTATATTAATCAATGAATTGTATATGATCTTGTGCATATTGTAGGTTCAATAACCAGAGAATTTGAGGTGGAGGACCATTCTAATGAAGTGGATGTTGGTCCGGAATAAGTTAATTATTTTACAGTATTTAAACTTTTAATTGAATGGTTGGAGGCCGATGTATACATTTATATCGGTGGAGGTCTATGTTTCTTTGTGTCTTTCATAAAATTATTGATATCCGTCTCTCCTTGTTATTTTCGTTATCAAAGTAAAATGTCATTTATATTATTATCACTTTTAAGTTGTGAACTAATTATTTGATTTTGAAATTTCATAATAAAATATAAAAAGAGTTTAAAATTTAAAGAAATCCGTATGAATAAAATACAAAGAATTAAATTAAATTATTATGTTTTTTAAAAGATAAATGTAAACGTAGCAAATATTTAATATAAATTTTTTATTGGGCCGGGCCCTGGGCAATGGCTTGACCAAGTGACTAGAGCCGAAGTTATACACCATACATATATATTCGTCTACATACGACGTCGTTTATTTTTTACAAATATAATTCTTGCACGTGATCATTCTCATCTTCTTCTTCCTGCAAAACCCCCAACTCGACGATTTCATCCGCCCAAAACGCTACGCTGGAACCGAGTCAACTCAATCCGAGTTAGCACCGAATGGACGCCCACTCCTCACATCTCACTGCGCCAAACCGTTCTCGGAGCTCTCAGTCTCCGTCACCTTCGCATTCAGCTTCGGCCTCCGCCACATCCTCCATCCACAAGCGCAAGCTGGCGTCGGAAGATCACGCACCGCCATTCCCTCCCTCCTCCTTCTCCGCCGACACACGCGACGGCGCGTTGACCTCCAACGACGACCTCGAGAGCATCTCAGCTCGCGGTGGTGGTGCCGACTCCGACTCCGACGACGAGTCCGAGGATGTCGCAGTCGACGACGACGAGGAAGACTTCGACAACGACTCCATGCGCACCTTCACTGCTGCGCGGCTGGAGAACAGTGGAGGCTCCGCAGTGGCCTTGGCTCGCAACACGAAGCTGAAGACGGAGAATTCGACGGTCAAGATAGAGAATTCGGAAGTCGGTAAGGACGGAGGTGGAGCCACGGGGTCCGTTGGGGTGGGACTCTCTGCAAACGTGAGCTCTCTGACCGGGATAGTGGCGAAGGAGGACGCGACCAAGATATTTACGGAAAATTTACAGACCAGTGGGGCATATAGTGCTAGGGAAGAGAGTTTGAAGAGAGAGGTATGCTTCTCTTCTTCATTATTTTCCAATTATATTCTTTAATTTGTTTGCTTGTTCATCTGAATTGTGAGATTTATTTCTTCTCAAATGTTTAGGAGGAAGCTGGAAGGCTCAAGTTTGTATGCTATTCGAATGATGGTATTGATGAGCATATGGTTTGGTATTCATTTCTCTTTTCTCCCATTTACTGTCCATGATACAAATACATGTCTTTAATGAACTTTCTTGTATATTATTGGATTGTGCATTTTCTAATGGAAGAAATGTATTTCTTTTTATTCAATTATAGCTCTAGTCTACACAAGTTCCAATCCGTTTGTGTCCTGCCGTAATTTGGAGCTTAATGCAATTCTTTGTTTCTGTTTTCTCAGGTTGATAGGATTGAAAAATATTTTTGGCAGGCAACTACCTAATATGCCCAAGGAGTACATTGTCCGCCTTGTTATGGATAGGTACCATTTAAATCCTTTGAAGTATGTATAAAACATGGTGGTCAATCAATGCATGGGTAATGAGGCTTAGATTCTTCTTAGTGAGATCAAAAGCAATCATTTCTTTGTCATATCACACCCCGAGAGAAGTTTGAATGCGTAAATTGCTGTCAATATTGAACTTGAACTATTTAGTAGGTTGCTTATTGGTTTCTTTTTGATATGTTCCCTTTCATGGCTCTCTGGTAACCTTTTTAGATGAAACTTCATCACGTTTTCTCATTGGATTTGCAGAAGCCATAAATCAGTCATGGTAATCAGAAGGAATCACGTTGTTGGTGGCATCACATATCGACCATATGTCAGGTAAAGGACAGCCATACCTATCGTACATATGATAGTGGCATCACCTACCATCCTTTAGTTTTTCCTCATTTGCTCTCTTTACTGACGTTCTTTTTGCTGGAAAAGTACAGCCAAAGGTTTGGGGAGATAGCTTTTTGTGCAATCACTGCTGATGAACAAGTAAAAGGCTATGGCACCAGATTGATGAATCATTTAAAACAACATGCACGAGATGTTGATGGGCTAACTCATTTTTTGACATATGCTGACAATAATGCTGTTGGTTATTTCATTAAACAGGTTTATTTATCTATCTTTGATGATGTCAGTTCTGTAGTTTAAGGTTTCTGTTTCTTTTTTCAGCATCAACTTATGATAGCGCAAATCTATAGCTTTAGGAATTCTTTGCTCATTAGCATGGTGTTGATAGTGACAAATTTTTTCTCAACTCTACTTTTGATAATCATTTCTTTTTTTGGTTTTTGTCTTCATTCTTTTTGGATTTGGTTTTGATAATGCATTAAAGACTGTTTGTTTGCTTGTAGGGTTTTACAAAAGAGATTCACCTAGAGAAAGATCGATGGCAAGGGTATGTTTATAGCAATTTATGTTGTGTGAAGACTGTCAATATTTCGTTTCACATGTATGTCTCTTATAAAGCTTATACTTTTGCTAAGCTTCAAATTTAGTGATTGGGACCTGGAGGCCTTAAAACAATTACTGCTTGGTAACATATGAGCTGCTGGTCCTTGACCACAGCTAAAATGAATACCAAATTTCATCATCTTACACTTGTATTTTCAATTAATGGTTAAATTTCAAATATCTGTTATTACTTATTACCACCAGAAATGATATCATCCATTTTGCCTTTGTACTACTATGATTCCAAATTTACTTCAGGTATATAAAAGATTATGATGGTGGAATCCTTATGGAATGCAAAATAGATCCAAAGCTTCCATACACTGACTTATCAACTATGATCCGTCGTCAAAGGCTGGTAAGAGTTAATTGATAGCTTACCAATGCATTTTCCAATTTACAAATCAATGTTTTTACACTTTAATAGCGTGCCAAGTTTTTAATTGCAATCTGCACTCGGTGATTGTTTTGGCTTTGGCAGGCGATTGATGAAAAGATTAGGGAGCTCTCAAACTGTCACATTGTTTATCCTGGAATTGATTTCCAAAAGGTATGTAGGGTATTCAACAATTTTTTGCTTTAATATTTCATTTGAGTTCATATATTACAAGTAGATTATTAGTTACTTGCAGTTTTAGATTATATGAGATTCACTGTTAAGATTACGATGAGATAGTGAGATCTAGACTATACTGCACGTTGACTATGAATGCATCCTCTCATGGCTTGTTTTATAAATCGTAGCCTTTCTTTCCAGAGTTATTGTCGAATAAATGAGCAACAATAGTTTTGATCATTGAATTATGTGTTCAGAAAGAAGCTGGTGTTCCTAAAAAACTCATCAAAGTTGAAGATATCCCTGGCTTGCGTAAGTATTTTAATAGTACTTTACCTGTTATTTTTTCTTTTCCACTCCATTTTTGGTATTTGTTATTTTGCTTGTGCATCACATAAGTAGCTCCTAGATGCTTAACCACTCCCGACACCTATACCTAAGCCCATGTAACATATGCTGAATGATATTTGTATGCTTTATACACGTAAAATCACATGTTTTCATTGTACACTACTTTGGTGTATTGCATTCCATGAGTTAAGAATGCTACTTGAGTTCAGTTTGTGTTCTTGTATTTGGAATTGTGGATTGCTAATTTGAAGTTTGTGATGATTTTGACAATAGGGGAGGCTGGCTGGACTGCTGACCAATATGGTCATTCACGGTTTGGACCTAATTTCAGTGCTTCTTCAGATAGTGCAAAAAAACATTTGACTGCATTCATGCGTTCAGTTCTGAAGGTAAGTTTTTAGACCTTTCAACATCTAAATCTATTCTAAAAGCAAAAAATAGGAAACTCTTGGTTTGTTGTGAGCTTATTTGACACCATAAATTCAATTGGCACTGGTAACCCAAGGGTTACCAAATGGAGCTGAATGCCCATTGAATATTAACGCACCTTTGACGCTAAATGTAAATGCTTTCTTAGGAAAAAGGAATGGTATGACATGAAAAACGTTTGGTTTCTCTTTAATGGCTTACTTTATGCTTGTGTTTCATAGTTATTAGTTTTATTTGTAATACAATAAGGACCACTTCATGGTGGTGATTGTATTCTAACCAGCTAAATGTACATTTTTAAGCAGTCCATGCATGACCATGTCGATGCATGGCCATTCAAGGAACCAGTTGACTCACGCGATGTTCCAGATTATTATGACATAATCAAAGATCCCATGGGTAAGAATCATTTACATTCAGAATATTATTTCATTAATCTAGTTTAATTATCTTATGTACTAATTATATTCTGGATACCACTGTGTCCTTTTAGAAGTACCTCTGCGGAGTGTAAGAGGTTAATTAATGGGATATTCGAATATACTGACAGATTTGAGGACCATGTTGAAGAGGGTGGATTCGGAGCAATATTATGTGACATTGGAGATGTTTATTGCAGATATGAAGAGGATGTTTGCCAATGCACGCACCTATAATTCTCCCGACACTATATATTATAAATGTTCAACCAGGCATGGTGTTGCTGCTTTTATTCCTTAATTGTTTTTTAAGTCTTTATTTCTTTTATTATCATTTCTTTTTTAATCTTCGCTTCTAACTTCAATAGTTCTCTTGCAGGCTGGAAGCCCATTTTCAAAGCAAAGTTCAATCGGGTCTCCCATCCATGGCCAAAATTCAGCCTTAAAACGAGATAATTTTAAGCAGGGCGGGCCCCCGAAAGAAAAAGGCCCAACAAAATTGATTTCATTATTTTTAATATTTTTTTCTTTTATATAAAATAATGTAGTTATTTGTATTTTATATTTATATACACATATAGAGTTATATATCTATTTAAATTTCAAATTGACATTTTAATTTATTTTTATTTTGTATTGCCTTGCTAATATTTCAGCACAACTCCTAAAGAATTTTTCAATTTTCGGTCTTAACTATCGCAGCCATTTTGTTCATATAATTTTGGAATGTTAACAAACTATGTAAAAAGTCAACATGGAGAAAACTTGAAAGGAAAAAAAGAGAAAAAAAAGAAGAAGAAAGAGAAGTAGATCAGAATAAGAGCACCAACAATGGTGAAGTTCCATAAAGCCACGCAAGTTTTAAGGCACATTCTTGTTATTTTTTGCAGCTGCATGGGAAGCTTCATGGTCCCAAGCGGGTAACGATACATGCGGATTAACTCCTGGGCCAATCTGCTTCTGCAAGTTTGCTAGTCGACCTGTGTGCTGAATTGAAGATGATATTTCAGCAATTTTTCTTCCCCCAACATCACTCTGTGGAGCAACTACATTCTGGGGGTTTCCAACAAGTGCTACTTTGGAGTTACCGAGGAAGTTACTGTCCAACCTCTGGCATTGTGGAGAGGCATTGGCCATGCCGGGAACCGGTTGGTGAAACAGCTGGTTGGGGTTTCGGTGCATTGATACAGTTGCATTTGATGCACCCATCATACCGTTGACTGCCGGTAATCTAGTACCAGCTACGTTAGGCATGGATAGAAGCAGTGGGTTGAAACCTGTCGCTCCCTTAACTCTTTCTTCAGCCATCTTCACCTGGAAAATTTTCAAAGGATATATCAATCTCAATGAATATGTGCCATGCAAATGCAGCAATCTCAAGTATCCCCAAAAGATAAACAGTGGGAAACAGTCAAATGGATGGCAACCAACACTTTGGTGAAATTATAACATGAATATGATGTGTCAAACATGGAAAATCGATCAAGTATCCCATTGGATCAAACAGTAAGAACAGGCACATATTGAAAACATATTCATTTGACAAAATTAATGATCAATTCTTTAATGAAGACAATTGCAAAAGCATCAAAGCTGTGAATCCAAGACCCTCCGCAACCATAAAACAAATAAAAAAAGAAAAGCATATGTAAGAGTACATTATAGTCTTAAATGGGAGCACAGTCAGCATGATCATGAATGTAAAACAAGGGAGCTGAAAAGACTGAGTGGCTACTCAATTGCCACTCAATTTACAGTATTGTATGGTTCAGAGAGTAAATAAGATTGAACAGGCAGATTCATAATCTACTCAACTGGTTTTGATTACATGGTGCCAAGTTTGTATTTCATTACTCTATTTTGTACACCTAAGGTTTAAGTATGTCAAAACTCTTATGCATAGAGAATGCACATAGCATCTTTCACATAGAAAGAAAAGAGATAGCTTCTATCGCATGTCAGATCACACCAATTTGTTAAGTTTGCATTCTATATATTTAAAATCTTATATTACTAAACAAGTCATAATTCTTAAGATGTACATAGGCTGAGGTGCTCTCTATGTTATGAGGGAGTGGATGCTAATCACCCTTTACCCTCTGTAGCAAATTGAGATGAATACTTCAGACTCAAGAGATTGGAGGCCGTATTCGGGCATATTCAAACATGAACAAATAAAAAACAAAGACAACAAAATACTACACGGCAAATGTTAGCTGACCTTTGCCCTCAATGTCTCAATATCAGCTTTTAAGATTCTGTTGTCCACAGCAGCAGTATCATACTTTTGATTAATGTCAGTGAGTGTCTTTAATAATGTAGAGTGATCTACCCTCAGTTGAGAGACCTATGTAGACCCAGACGGACCGATAAACATACATTATTACATTTCCAGTGTTAAAAAGAGGATATTGAAACTGATCAATAACAAAGTGAGCAAAATGTGAAAACTCTACCTGGGATTCAAGGTCATTCATTTGTGCTTGTTTTCTTCTTCTTGAACGTCGAGCTGACTCTCGATTTGACAGCATCCTGAGCCACCACCAATACATAAATCGATAAGGAGCTATTATTTTAAAATTATAGGTTTTTAACCTGTTTAAGGAGAGAATTTGTTGATCCTCTGACATGGGAGATGACAAAGTTTTCTATAGTACCTGTTTTCAAACAAATATATTAGGTAAAATCTAATTAAACAAAAGACAACTTCCCCCTTAATTCATCAAATCAATTATGCTTGGCTATCTTTCTATCATCCAAGACTAACAAATCTTGAGGAGACACTGACAAATATATATATCAATTACCCCACACAATTACATTTAAAATAAACAAATACCATACACAAATTAGTACTTAGTGCTTACCTCCTAGCACGTTTAGCATCAGCAGGATCCATATCGTCAGTAATTTCAATGTCACCTTCAAGGTCATCATCATCTGAATCATCTCTTGATGATCCGCTTGTTGTTTGCTTGCTTGGTGGCCCTGTTTTCTTCCCAACAGAAGGAAAGGCTGGAACACCAACTGGTCCACCATCAGCCTCATTTTGTACTATTGGGGAAACATCATCAGTACCTGAATAAGTAAGATCAGATTTTCCATCTATCTACGACAATACGTGAATAATATCCAAACAATCTATTGGATATCACAGTAAGAAAATGAGCAAGGAAATTAGATATGTCCCAAGGTAATAGAATTCACAGCAAAAAAGACAAAAGTAAAAGATTTTTCAAGAAAAAAGTTTTGTTTTTAAACTTATAAGAGTTGGAGAAGACCAATGTATCTCAGCGTCGAAGTAACTAGAACTACATCATTTTCTAGCCTCACAATTTCCTCAAAAACCTTTCACGACTCACATTTGCATCATATAGATTAAACAAGGCTCATGCATAAATAATTGAATTCGTGAACTACAACAAAAAATTAAATTAAATCTTAAAAACTAATAAACCAGAACCTTTCTCATTAGCTGCTGATCCCACTTGCAAAGGCTTAGGAGCAAGTAATTGACTCTGAGCTACATCAGCAGAATCCCCAGGCTTCACAGACAACGATTCCTGCAAACACATTAATTGAAAATTAAAGTTTTTTTTTCTCTTTCAAACCAAAATTAAAAAGGAGTATGAAAATCTTAAGAGTAGAAGGAGAAAGATGTAAATACACGAGTGAGAGCAACTGCAGCGCAAGCCAGATCAAGCCGGTTTTTCAGAAACGCGCGGTACTCATCGGAATCAACCGCAGCAGTTGCTGGAGGAGGATTCAACTGCGGAGGAAGCGGCTTCTTGATCTCGACGACCTCATCGTCTCTTTCTTGGTGCTTCGGCGACGACGATTGAGACGCCGCGGGACTGGAAGCGACCGAGGACGCGGTCAACGAATCGGCAACCGGAGCGCGAGGTTGATTAGCAGTCTCAGGGACCGAAAACTCCTCCAGGAATTGCTCCAATGCCCATTCTGAAGTACTCCGATTCATCGCCGGATTGGACGCCCAGAAGGGGTCGGAGAAATCGTCGACGGAGAACACCGAATTGATCGTCATTTTTTTTTTTCTCGCGTGATCTCTCCCTCTCTTATTATTTTGTCCCAATTTTCTTTGTCAGCGATTCTTACAGTTGGTTCGTATTTGTAGCGGGGGCCACTAGTGAGGATTGAGAAAGCAATCCAATATTTCCTTTAATAAACACCATTACTTATCTTTCTTTCTTTCTTTTCTTTTCTTCTTTTCTCTTTTTTTTTTTGAAGAAAATTAGTAAATTTCTATCATTACATACATCCAAATAATATACGCGTATATTTTCACCGAAAACATAAATAAAAAAATAATAATAATATACGAGTATATCAATTTATTTATTTTTAGCTAATCAATTTATTTTGTTAAACCCCATAATCCAAGCATATTAAATTGGTAAAAAAATAATATATTTATTTGTAAGATAAATGTATATCAAATTATTTTGTCAAACTTTAAATGACAACTGGACCAGGATTTATGCAAATGAAATTAGTAAACGAAATAATATATTTATCTTTAAAAAAAAAAGCGCATATTGTATAATTTATTTTGTCAAACTTTTGAAAACAAAAATTAATTATTTGAATATTTCTATCCATTTGTAAAGTACATTCTCCTTTTGAATTATGAAAATCAATGGTCCTATAATAATCACCGTAATTCATGCAATTAAATTAGTAATTTACTACCACTACATATATCAAAATAATATATATTTTTATAAAATACACATATCAATTTATTTACTCAGACTTTTGAATAGCTATCGGACTCTCTGTTATATTTCTCTTAATTTAATAAGATTCAATATTTAAACATGGTAGTAAAATAGAAGGGATAAACTATTATTCGAACATGTAGATTCTCTAGGTTGGGCCGTGGAAGGAACCAAAATTATATTGGGCCGTGGACTTTGCCCAAGATGTTATGTTTCTCTCTGGGAATGTGCATCGTATAATAATATATGTAGAAACACCAAAACGACTGCGGATTAAACAACTAACTAATAGGTGGACCAGCACCTTCTAGTCCCTGATTTAATATGAACGTTTCGGTCTGTCAAACAAATTCAGCGCCTTCTAGTCATCACTGGCATATTGTGGATCAACGACTGAGCGCTTTGAAAGCAGCAGAGTTCAGCAGCTAGTTGAAGTTGAATCAGAAGGTATTAATGTTTCTCTTAAGCTTGTATCCGTAGAAATACATGTAATTTACATCTTTGAAACAGTGCATTGTATGGAGTCTTTACTTTCTTTCTTTTTTTTTTCGTTGTAGCAAATAACTAAAAGGATCTATGCCTTAAACCTTACGCATCTCAGAGTATCAATGATTTGATAATTTGATCAATTTCCATGGAAAATCATCCATGATTTTGCTGATTGATGATTTTTTAAAATTTTTCTTCTGAAAAAGCAATATAGTAGGAACTGTTTATTTGGTTGACGATAATCAATGGGGTGTAGAAAGTCTATAGGATTACCAAGTAATTGAATCTTCAGTTGAGAATGAAATTGAATTTTTGTTCAAAGCTATTTCTTTGAGTGATGAAACGTGTTAATGGATACTCGAAAATAACCTGATGTGTCTGCTTTACAACTTGAAGTGCAGTACTTGAGTCATTGGTATGTTATGTGTGGCGCCAAAAAAATTCCTTAGTTTTGTTGGGAATGGAATCAAAAGCTAATTGACTGGGGACTGGATTTGAATTGGGTATTGATAAGTAATTATTGGGTTGCTAGAAAGCTTGTTTTGTCTTAATTGTACGCAAATTTTGGAGAACCGAATATCTAGATCAGGTACCAGCATATATTGGTTGGTTTCGGAAGTTGAATTCATACTTCTCTTCTACAAGTCAAGAAGGAAGTATATTTCTCCAGCTCTCGTAATCATTTCACTTTCAAATGATAGACCTTACATCTCTATGTTCCTTGGAGAACTGATAATATACTGCACAGATTAGGAAAATGTTGTCTTATGCATACATTATTTTCACCGAAACTCTGAAGATGTGTGAGCTGTCTCAAGTTTGATTTTTGAACAATTTGATTTCATGACTGTTTCTTATGGGAAAAAAGATTCCTTTCACTATACTGCTAGGTATCGATTTTCGCTGTAACTTTAAAGATGCATGAGCGAGCCGCTTTGAGTTCTGATATTTGACCAATTTGCTTAATTCATGACTCTTTTTTATATTGGGAAAATACATCATGCCTTCTATTGTCTTTGTAATTTTCTTGTAATGTGGTGTCTCTTAGTGAATTGAGTTTCACCATATACCCTTTTTACATGCATTGCTCTTTATGTGAGTTTAGTTTTTAATTTAATTTAATAAACGAAAACTGTTATACTTTTTTTTTCTCCTTGTAGCTGAGTCATTCATCTCAGATGGCCAACAGAGCAAACATTCGTACTAGCAATTCACAACTGATTGCTATGATCGCTGATGAGGTAACAGAGCTAATATCCCATTTGGTCTTTTTTGTTTTACAAATTATAATAATTCATTTGTTGGAGTCTATATGATATAATGGTTCATTTGATATAGGATACTGTAGTTGGATTTCTGCTGGCTGGAGTGGGTAATGTTGACTTGAGGAGAAAGACAAACTATCTTATAGTAGACTCAAGTATGCTCTTGGACTTTGAATGCTTTTTATTGCTTTCAACTGCATAATTGTGTAAGCATATTTTGTTTCAATGTTCTTTTCATTGATATACTCCATCAATTGGCACAGGTTAATAGATTTTGAGTACATTGAATAGCCTCAAAGTCCATTGTTATCTTATTAGCAACTTTTGCCCATAGACAGGGATAGATATTAAACGCGAATTAAGTTTAGGATGTCCTGGGCAACAGTTTGTTTCCAAATCATCTCAGATTAGTAAAGATTGGGGAACTAACTAGGAACATTTTCGTTTTAATGGTATAACTTCCTTGTCATCATTCAACTGCACAGATTTGAGTGTCTTGGTCATTTCAAGCAAAGGTGCTAGAGTCTAGGATTGCATCCGTGCTTATACAAAGATTTCTGTACTCATGGAATAAAAAAGCTGTGCTCAGGACCAATCTCAACCAAGATTGGAAGTAAAACAGAAACAATAGGAATATTAAAATTATATTGGGTTGCAAAGATTGATGTCGGATTCTGAATTTAGTACTCCTTTCCTTCCATGAAAAGGGTATGTTTATATTTCACTATTGTAAAGTCGATGCTTTTCACTTCATCATTTGCTCATATGAATAATTTTGCATTTATCTCTCAGAAACAACTGTTAAACAAATTGAAGATGCGTTCAAGGAATTTACAAATAGAGAAGATATAGCAATAGTGCTGATTAGCCAATATGTAAGTCACATTTTTTGTACTTCTTGTATTGATAGTTTTTTCATGCTTAAATTAATTTTTATTTATTTTTCTTTGGTTCTGTGAATTGAAGACATAATCTTTTGTTTGTTGATTTATTTCAGGTAGCAAATATGATAAGGTTTTTGGTTGATGGCTACAACAAGCCAGTTCCTGCAATTCTAGAGGTTCCCTCAAAGGACCATCCTTATGATCCCGCACATGATTCTGTACTTTCACGAGTGAAGTACTTATTCTCTGCTGAATCAGTGGCATCTGGGAGGCGCTGAGCAGTTTTGTTGTCTGGCCATCAGTCTGTACATTGACGAGTTGCCCGCCCGCCGATCTTGCTTTTTCTCTCCTGTTCATTCAATCCAATTTCCTTGTGTTTTCAGGTGTATGTTATGTTGTGCCGGTGATTTGAATAATAATCTTATCAATAGGTTTTTAATTTTGTTATATCCTAAAGTTGGATTTGCTCTGCAGTTGATAATATTTTGACACCTTTTTTTTTTAATAATCCCCATACGTGCTCCATTTGTACTTGTCCATTATTTTTATTTTGATTTTTTAACTTGGTACTTATTTCATACAGTATTACAGAATTTCCCTCTCATAAATAACCATTTGATATGAAATCGAATCTAATGGGAAAGATTATGAGCAAAACGACACCGCATGCCTGCCTGCCTGCATCGGCATAAATATATATGAAAGTTAAAAGGAGATGATTTTTATTTTTTGTTATTCATTTTGCTCTCTGTGTTGATCTAATTTCTGTGTACTAATGCCTAATAATAAGGTTCAAAACGGTAACGTCACCCACCAACTTCCCCCTTCTGGCTCTACCGTTTGCTTAATGACAGTAAGTGGAAGCGGTAAAGATCCCTGCTTTAAGCTCTAAGATTGATTCCAAGTAGTTCGCATGCAGATAAAACTGTTTGATGAACTTGTGCATAATTAAAAATATACATTTTGAGATTGCACAAATTCCTCTACATCATCAAAGGAACATTGAATTAATAAAGTCGAATTAAATCATATAAATAACAACAACAATTTATTCTTTTATCCAAAATATCAAATTGCAAATCGGAGTTGAAAACTAAAGTCATCAGGTTTTATTTTGATTTTTTTCAGTGATCTGTTTCTCAGAGGAGTGCGGATTTTAAAGACTTGACGTAAATTTCTAGCTCTTTCAAACCTTCCTCGGGAGATTTTGCTTCGCCTAGCAGCTTCACTATTGCACTGCCAACGATCACACCATCAGCTCCCCACCCTAGAACCTGAGTAACAAAGTAAAAAGCTTTCTAAGTAACTAGTAGTTTCATTGGGTGTAAAGGCGCAAACTTAAGAACATATGTACGTTTAAGCTAACCTTTTTCACATGCTCAGGCTTTGATATGCCAAAACCAACTGCCACTGGCTTAGTTGTTGCCTGTCATTCTCAAATGAAATTGATATATAAGATATGTACTGGTTACTCCCCATCAATCCAAGGCTCTAAAGAGGTTGAATCAAAATTGCGAAATTTTACTTCAGCTATTCTCTCCTAAAGTTGTATGGAAAATAAGAATACAAACCTCTTTAATTTCCTTTAGAAGGTCTTGAACTCGTTCACTTACAGCTGCACGAGCACCAGTAACTCCAACTGCGCTCACCTTTAATTGAAACAAGGTACACTCTTGTCTTTAATTTTCTATATCATTTTACCTCAAAATAACAAATGGAAGAATCCTCATTATCACCATGTATAGCAAGTATTGCAACTGAGTAACTTCAATTATTTCTTGCAGGTCAACAGATAATAAGCAAATTTAGAGATAAAATAACATCACATGTACTGAACTTTTGTTGTACTATAAGATGCTAACAGATATGTATACTAAAGGGCAGAAAAATGATGAAATGTTATCGAGCACAGAAAGGTATCTTACTAGGTATATAAATCCTTCTGCAGCTTCCACAATAGCTTTCATTCGATCTGTCGGAGTAGTGGGTGTAGTAAGCAGTACCTTTAAGTCATGCATGTGGGTCAAATTTATTACAGTTAGATACCTCATACAGCATCATAAAAAATCATTTTTAGAAAAAAAAAAAAAAAAAAGAACATAACATTGCACATTGGCATGAAAGAAGATAACTAGGTTCATACATTAACTAAAAAGAAAGAAAATATATAGCAACTTGGTAATGTGAAAGAGTTTATTCATTCTATATCTGGTATGTGAATAAACTATATACAAAACTATTCTAGTAATACAAGCACCAGTGCACCACCATATAGAATCTAGAATATCCGGACTTCAAAAGACGAGTAAGAAAATCATTTCCAAGAAGAGACAAACCAGCTCGATGTCATTTTTCAAAGCTTCCTTTCTCAGAGTTGCAGTCTCCTCTAATGGTACATCAGGAACCACAAGGCCTACGAACAAATGTAGTAACAAAATTAAACAACAGTCAATACTTTGATAAGGGATAAGAAAGTACATTTCTTGACCAAATCAAAATATCAAATGGTATTTATTGAAAACATGAAGATAAAAGATAGCCTCATATATATACACCTATAATTAGTTCTCTTGAAAATTCATACGATAGTTACCGGACATGAATAAACAGTACTTTAATATCCCAAACTTCCAAATAGTTCCTTTTCAAAACTTGCAACTTGAAGTGTAACTCAAGAGCATAAAATCCTTAAAAAACTCATAACTACCAAAAAGAACCCTAGATTTTCCTAATATTCAGTTATATTGATCATAACATCATAAACAAGTTGTGCGCAGAGCAAAATTTAGTATGAAATGTCTTCTTACTTCATCTTAACATCTCATAACATTGATTAAAGATGAATAAGCGATTATAACAATTTGATACTATCACTAGTTAAGTTTTGAAAAACTAGTAAAGTAGTAAATATAAATTACCATGAACACCGGCATCTTTCACAGTGGACATAAACCTTTCAGTACCACGCTTGAGAATAGGGTTGTAGTATGTGAATAAAGCAACTGGGCAAGATAATTGTGGAACCACCTATCCATTCAAAAAGATTAGCATGATAAGAATCAACTCAAAGGCATACAACTAAACTGTAAAGCTCTTGCCCTTAAAAGTATATTGTTTGTACAGAATGCTCCAATTTAAGATAAAGAACAAAGATATCAATATAGAATTAGAACCAACAATACCTCCTTCAACATTGAAATAATTACTTCAAAATTGGTTCCTTTTGCCAAAGAACGTGTAGCTGCAGCCTAAAGAAGATGACACATGAATAAAATGGAAAAGAACAAAAACCAAGTAAACTTAAGCAGAGCATATACAAAAAACATCAAAACCAGCAGATAGGATAAAGTAAATTAAAAAACAATCAGTGAACATATCAAACCTGTATAACTGGGCCATCTGCCAAAGGGTCAGAGTATGGGACACCCAACTCAATTATATCTGACCCACAAGAGTCAAGCATCTTCAATGCTTGTGCTGTAGTCGAAAGATCAGGATCGCCGGCAGTGATATATGGGATAAATGCTACCTTCACAAGGAGACATAGTCAGTAAAATATCACTACTTGATAAATAAACCATTTCAAATAAAGACAGATAAAAACCATTTCTCTAAAATATGTTCTGCTAAAAATTTGCACACAGATTATAAGATTGGATCACATTTTGCAATGCAGTGAAAGTTAAATATATAAAATTTTCACCAAAGTCGACCAACATTTTCGAAAGGTTGGTGAACCGTGAAACTTTAAAAAACTTGAG
Source organism: Rhamnella rubrinervis (assembly GCA_007844105.2). Classification (NCBI taxonomy): domain Eukaryota; kingdom Viridiplantae; phylum Streptophyta; class Magnoliopsida; order Rosales; family Rhamnaceae; genus Rhamnella; species Rhamnella rubrinervis. Next base: position 14,882,095 of record CM017575.2, on the reverse strand, counting down.
TATAAGAACTCGTATTGAATCTAAATAAAATTTCATATATTTTTTAAATCTCGTTTAGCTCTTTGGGTATGACCACCTCGGCTCCTCCAAAAGTAATCACCTTCTCTAATAGTTTCTTCCTGATCTTGTTCGGGTATGATTACAAATTATAAAATGAGTAAAACTTAATGCCTAATTGCCAAACTGCTCTAAAAACTAATTCGAAATCTCTATAATTCTAAGTAGTCTATAAAATTCTACATAATTAGATAAATAACTAAAGCGAGGAGATTTCTTCGAATATTTGGTATGCAAGTTTAGCTCTTGCAGACAAACCATTAAACAGAAAATTATTATGTTACATTTAAAACAAAAGACAAACAAAACGGAGTAAAAATGACAATGTGATTAACTATACAAAAAAAGTATAATTCAGAGCATGAAAAAATGGAGGATAGAAAGTGAAATGCATACCTTGCCTTGTTCCTTCAACCTTTTGAAAGTTTCAGAAAGTCCGACGGTAGGGGCGGAGGTGAGAGCAGCCATGGGAGTGAACCTTTTGACTGAAAGGGTTGGTACCTGGGAAGGGCAGCGATGGTGAAGATGGTTTTGGGGTTTCTTCAAGTGGAGGAAGCCCATGGATTTCAGAGCAACGGCCATTTGAGAGTCGACGAACTTATTTGCTGTCAACTTGCTGAAAAGGGTTTTTGAATGGAGAATGATTCTGTGGAACCACAGTGCTGTTCTACGGAGTCATATATAATATCAGAGCCGTCGAACCCGTGTACCCCCATTGAAAGCTGTTCCTGTGCTTCTCAGCCCGAACCTGTACGGCCAGGTGGCAGCATCCATCACCGCACCTCCGACTCGATTCGTTTTTCTTTCCTATTTTGGTCCGAAATCCTAAATATAAGGGACGGCATTTATCGCGACCCGTTTTCTAAAGACAAAAAAAAAACAGCGTAAAATAACAATATATATATATATATATATATATTTTATATTTTTAATTTAATGTTATCTGTTAGAAATAGAAGTTGGTAAAGTTACTAAAGGACAGCTGGAGTGACAAATTACTACCATAATCTAATATGATCCTCACAATCTTACCAAAACGAAAATCAACAATTTATTATATATTTCTATTATATTTATAAAATTTCCAATTACAACTTGGGTACCTTGATCTTGTGTTAGCACCACAATAGTAATTTCAATCCTTTTGAGATGGATAATTATGAATTTATGAGGATGTAACTGGAAAGTGAGTAAACTCGTTGGATTTACATACCATTTTCTTTTTAAATTGTTTTTTCTTAACAAGATAAAATATTCACGATATATATATATATATATATATATATACGAACACGTATTTTTAATATTATCCAATTTAAAGTAAAATATTCTTATAAATTAAACTTTTTTTCTGGATAGAAAACAAGTTACTTTTAAATAAAAAATAAATAACGAAATTATATTTCTCCATAATCGAATTAATATATCGATGTACTCCGATCCATAAAAGTTAGTAATTTTGTTTTATCTCTTCGATATTACTTATTCGGTACATAAACGTTCATCAGACCTTTAATTTTATTTAATTTTTTTACTATGCTTATTATCAATCAATTATACAATTTTTTTATAGTTACTTATATAACTTTCTAAGTAGTCAAAACTTTAAAGTTTAAAATATATTTTTAATTAATTATATATATATATATATATAAATGACTGCTATAATATATTATATCGCTTATATATATATATAGTGAATGATAATAAATACATAATTAATCACATAGAATCTAATAAAAATAAATATAAAAATTTATAAATAATATAAATTTATTTTTTATTCATATTTAATAATATATCATGTATATATTGTTCACCAGCTAATTATATATAAATGATGTAGTGATTTACTAAATTACATAACTTATATATATATATCAAACTACATGCATATGGCACATTCCTAATTATGGGCAACAAAGTAAATATATAATAGTTATTACATTTTATTTTTATTGGATTAATGGACAATAAAATAAATATAAAACATTTATTATGTTTTATTTTTCACTAGTGAATTCTCTAATTTTTTACTGGACTAATGGGCAATAAAATTAATGTATAATTTTTATTACTTTTATTTTTACTATATAACTGAGTAGAACAACTCATATGTATATATTTATTTTAAAGCGAATAATTTAAGTTTATTTGGAAAAAAAAAAATGTTTTCTATCAATAGATTCCGAGCTTCAAGTATAACTAAGTAGTGATGTTGAAAGGACTTGGTCATGTTCCATAGCTAGAAAGTTGAATATTTATTTTCAAAGTATGACCATCGTGTAAATTTCAGCCACGCGCAGCTGCAAAATTGTGAAACACAAGACTTTCGTTACCGTTTAAATTAATATTTAATAAATTGATAACTTTGATAAAATAATATCTATATAATCTACTTGAAAGGTTTGGTAAAATATGTAACCAATTTTCATAGGATTGCCTCTAATAAACAGACAATTCTATAGAAATTAAATGCCATGCTTATTAACTATAAGGTCACTATCGGTTCTGAATATTGCAAAGATACAAAAGATATTTTTAATATATAATGCACATTTTTTTTTCTTTGATAAAAACGACACACGAAATAAATTCCAAATAATTACATGGTGTGGATCACAAGTCTTCTAATAACTTAGAAAAACTACAAGTCCCTATGTATTATGTAAGAACTAGAAGAACTCTAAATGACTAATTCCTGATATATGTGATGGTTTAAAGTCATATTTAAACCCAAAAATCATAAATATATATGTAGAAAGTTTTTATTTAATTTATCTATGATGATAATTTATTTATAAATTTAGTAATACAACATTATAAACTGGTATTTCTCGAATAAAATGGTCCCTAAAAAAAAAATAAAGACTTGCAAAATGAAAACAAAATTTATCCACAAACACCCATGTGAATAAACTTAATTACTGCAAAAGTGGTAGCTTATATGAAATTGCGCAGGAAGGGTAGCTGATTATGATTTTCAAAGGGGCCGAAATTAAAAAAGCACGTACGTCAAAATAATATTGTGGAAAAAAAAAATGTTGAATTACCTGACTTGTAATTCACGAGAGAGATTCATCGATATCTATATAATATATATATTAAAGAAATCAAAATTTCAAGTCAGTTTTCCTTCATTATGACCAATTCAATTCATAATATTTTTAACACACCACAACGCATACGTAGTCAAGAGTCAGAAACACACCGTGTTAAAAGAAGCGTGGAATTTCATCGACAAGTCATGCATAATAAAATACACATTATTACATATGCAAATCGACGGGTATATGCATTATATAAATAGCTGACAACCCTCATTGGCTTTCCTCAATAAATTTGTCTTCGTCCTGATATCATTTTTATAACTGTAAGGCTCTTGTGCTTTTGTGTTTTGCTTGTTCATCAGTTTCCAACAGGAGGAGATTGAGGACGATGAAGTTGGGGGCAACCACAGTGGCGGTGTTTCTAATAACGACGATGATGAGCATGCATATGCAGCGACATCATGAAGCTGAAGGGAGAGTGCTAGGAGTAGAAATGAATATGAGGAAGAAAGTTGAAGAGCAAGCGTCTTTGTTATGGTCCTCATTGCAAAAGGGTGGAAAACCTCCTGCGCCAAATCCTTCCACTCAAGCTTCCAACACCATCAGCCAAAGGGACTTTGCTGGCCGCAACGCTAACGCCGCCTATCCACCTCCACCTCCACCTCCACGCCCTACTGCTCATTCCGATACCATGCAGCTTCTATTTTCCATGGCCGCTACTGTTACTGCTGCTGCTAGTTAATAAGTAATAAAAATAGGATATAACATGACCCCAGTTATGTCATCTACCTAAAACCATATCAATCTATATTACCTATAATCTGAAAATGTATGAATAACAGGGAACAATAATACACCCCTGGATTCTTTTTTTCTTTTTGTTTCATTAATCATTCCTTGATATTCTTCAATCTTAACCATATATATATATATACTTTCATATTTTTGCAAAAGTTTATCAGTCTATTTATTCACCAAAAAAAAAAGAAGTTTATCAGTCTATTTGTATACTTACATGCGTGTAATAATTAATCTATTAAATTGCTATTAATTTCAAGAGTATATATATTGGATCTCCCATATTCTACACCCAGTACAAGTCAATAATATCTATCTATCTATATATATATGTATATATTTTCGTATTTTGAATTAATGGATATATACAACACGTACTAAGAATTTTTTTTTTTTTTGGAATTCATCAAAAAAAAAAAAAATTTTTGAATTGAATTCTATAATCAATTTTATTTTTTCATGACTGTAAGGCTTTTATGGAATGTTTAAGAGTTTTTTATGCACACAGATCAAATTGAACAAGAAGAGTGGTAATTCAAACTGTTTCAATGGCGAAGGGTAAATATTGAAGTACTCATGTGTACACACCAAGCACAAGCTTACTATATTACCAAAAAAAAAAGAAGCACAAGCTTAGTATCTTATATACATAATGCATGCAAGACATTCATATGACAAATTTATAATTTGAGGTGGAAAAAAGGATGAGAAAATACGAGCTATCATGAAATTTTTTGTTTAAATGAACGGTCGACATTTTCATTTTATGAACAATTGGACGTTAGATAGATAAAAGGCTCTCATTTACCAAAAAAAAAAAGATAAAAAGGCTCTCAGAATTTTTTTTAAAAAAATAAAATGAAATTATAGATCTTTGCGTGTGGTTTTTTTTCAAAATTAATAAAATCCAAATCGATTTCTTTGTATAAACGACACCGTCAGATTGGGAGCAGTAGACTTGTAGCCAAGGAGGAAGACCCTGACAGAAAAACGACACCGTTATATCAAGAAATAGAAAGGAAAATAGAAAAAAAAGAAATGGCATAATATGTAATTCTTGCAGAGCATAGCCCCTTTTGTGTAGAGGACAATTTTAAGCAGGAGGATAAAGCCACCCACCCTTTTCGTTCTTCTTTGTCTCTTCGCTCTCAGTACTGCCAGTAGAAAGCCAAAAAAAAGAAAGAAAGAGAAAAAGCAAAGCAAAATACTCAACCTAGACCTCTCTCACTTTCTCTCTCTTTGCATGTAGATGCTCTTTGAAAGCCCTAACTCGTCAACTGGACTCAGCTTGACTCATACTATTCACACTTATGGCGAACAACCCATCTGAAGCTCCGGCCGACGATTTTCTCGAGCAAATTCTTGGGCTGCCCACTTTTGCTTCGGCCGATACTAATCTGGGGGGAAGTGACGGTGGCTTGCCTGGAGCAACCGCTACTCCGATGATGTTGCAGCTGAGCTCCGGCGATGCATCCGGCCACATGGGCACCGTTGGTGGCGGTGGCGGTGGATTTGGATCAGTGTTTCCGTTAGAGTTGAGCTTAGAGCAAGGAAAGGCAGGGTTTTTGAAGCCCGAGGATGCCTCAGGGAGTGGGAAGAGATTTCGTGACGACATCGTTGATGTCAGAGCTCCGTCAGTGAAAAATGTAAGACTGAAGCTGATCCCTTTTTCTCTTTCTTTTAATTCCTGAGGCAAGGTTAATTGGATTCGAGCTAAATGATTGCATGTCCTCCAGTTGAGTTCAGGAGCCACTGGGTACAAGTTTTGGTCAACTTAATTTTCTTGTTTAATAACGAGAAGACGAAGAGTAAGAGTAGGGTGAATAGGGGGAAGGTAAAGAAGAAATTGGAAACTTGTAAAAGGCTGGGAAATATTTTCGGGAAGGTGGAAAAATTGAGAACTAATTGGCTACTAGAAATATTCAATCATGCAAAAATATATATATATATATATATATATATGAGAAAAGATAACGGAAGCATACAAATAGAAGCATGTGAAAGGTCACGGATGTGCATGCGGTTTAGCAGCAAAGTTCTACTAAGATGATCAGGGAAACTCAGCAATATTTAAATGCTTTATGATTGTATTTCTCAGTTTAGTTATAAAATTCAGTAAGCCTATAAATACTTATGGTGCAGGGATGAATTTTAACTATTATCTGGACTTCTACAACTCCAGCAAAATGTTTGAAAGTTTGATTGTCGGTTGATCTGTCTTCTTATTGTAGTTCTTCTCAGTGATGAAATTACTGCCTTTTTTCAGGTTTTCCATGGACAACCAATTTCCACTAATGTTGCTACAGCGCCACATCCTCCAGCAATGCGACCAAGGGTGCGGGCTAGACGAGGACAGGCCACAGATCCACATAGTATTGCTGAGCGGGTAAGCATGATATAGTTTATGTAAGACAACAACCTAGCAAAGTTTAGGGGGCCAAACCTTGTGCCTTATGTCTGTCTATTCTACATTTTGTATTGTACTTCATTCTTTTTACCCTCAAAGTTCTGATGAAATCATCCCTGATTTTTTTTTTCTTTGATACAGTTGCGGCGAGAAAGAATAGCGGAAAGAATTAGGGCCTTACAGGAATTGGTTCCTAGTGTCAACAAGGTTAATGGTCTTCCTCTCATTTATTTCAGATAACTAGTAACAAAATGGAATAATGGATTTGTCTTTTATTTCCCAAATCCTGGTTGGTGCAAAGGTTAACTTATATGTTTGTGAGAGGGATTGCAATAATCCCATGCTCTCAAATTTTAGACAATTAAAAATTGAAAGATAAACCTCTTCAGCACCCTGGGTTGGTTGGAAGTTAAACTAGGATAACACAAACAAAAGCTTGGTTCGTTAGTATACTGCTCCATCGTATGGCGTTGGACAGTTTCTATCACGAGAATTTGTAAATAGACCAGGGCATGGTTCATGACCTTAATAATAGTTGATATGTATCTTAGAAGCTTTTTCATATGAAAACACTTTTACTGTATACTATTCTACTTACCCTTTTTCAGTAATTAATCTGCCATAAGGTCGTTAATTAACCCAATCTATTTCCATTGTTGATTTTTATTAAACCTGGTAGTTGACTTGATTAACAATTTTCTAATTTGTTAATTAATATTGAGTGATTTAGAAAGAAATGCATGCAACCATCCTTAGTAGTGATATAGAATATGAGAAAGTATTGTGAAACACAGAAAACAGTTATCATTATAGGATTGGACTATGAGATCAACCTGCTAACATGATTCATCCAACTCATGGTCATAATATACTTCTTTTAACAAGCAAAGGGGATTCTGTTATGCATTGTACTTTTGTCTTCTTTGCTGAAATATTCATATTCCCTGTTTGTGCAGACTGATAGAGCTGCAATGCTTGATGAGATTGTGGATTATGTTAAGTTCCTCAGGCTCCAAGTAAAGGTAAAGTTCCTTCAGATGCTATGTGTTGCCCTTCGTGACCTCAGAAATTATATAATCTCTAATTAATGCTGATAATTTTAGGAGTTGAGAATGTTTTCTCCTTGTTCAGTTTACTTTCCACGAAATTAGGCTTCAGACATCTAGCTTTCTTTCTGGGTGACTACCATTTGAATTTTATTCTTGCTGTGTATGCATCTATGAGATATATTGCTGTAAAGTTCAAGTGATTGCCTGACCTAAGCCATTTACCTAGGATCCCTACTCTCTTAGATCTAATTCAACGTTATGTGTCTGCTCCCTCACAGTTTACCAGAATGTTTCACAGATATTGGATATTTGTACTCTAGTCAAGTCTCATGCATATTCTCTCTTCTAGGGCCACAGGCTTTGGCATACAATTTTACTGCAATGGGGTACACTAGCATCATGCTGTCGAGTTCATAATCTGGGTTATAAGTTAGTTGGTGCTTGGAACTAGAACCACATTCTTCCAATAGTTTTTTTTGTTTCATAAAAGTGTGAAAGAGGTTAGATTTGGAGGTTTTTCTTCTTTTCAAAGATTAGATTTGGTGGTTTTTTCTTCTTTTCTAGGTTTAGATTTGGATACCTCGAATATGCCTATAACTTAAAATCTATTGGAGCTTTAAATATTGTTGCCTTTCAATTATGCTTGTATGACAACATGAAAAGCTAGATTTTTCTTTAGTAATATCCTCTTTATTGGACAGGGGTTGGCATGATTGGCTGTTCTGCCTTGCAAGGGGATAGGACAGAATTGGGGTGGATTTTAGAGGTGTCTTATTCTTTCATTAAAATAGTTTCATTCATCTACTGTATAGGTTTTGAGCATGAGTAGATTGGGCGGAGCTGGCGCAGTGGCACCGCTTGTAACGGACATTCCACTATCATCAGTCGAGGTATTAAATATGAAAATGATGAATTTACTATATAGTTGATTTAATTCCTGTCCTTTTGAACAACTATGCTTTCTCTTTTGTATTATAGGAAGAAGGAAGCGAAGGTGGAAGAAACCAACCAGCATGGGAGAAGTGGTCAAATGATGGCACGGAAAGACAGGTAGCTAAGCTTATGGACGAAAACGTAGTGGCGGCAATGCAATTCTTACAATCAAAGGCACTTTGCATAATGCCCATCTCACTGGCCTCTGCAATTTACCACACACAACCACCGGATACGTCTAGCGTTGTGAAGCCTGAGACCAACCCACCTTCATAGGCCTCCTCAGGAAAGGAGGAGAGGAGAGTAACCCATTTCCAACACGTCCTGCCCGAGAAAACTCACTTAAGATGCTCCTGGTGGGTCCCATCCTATGGGTTATTTTGTCCTGTTCCAACCCCTTCCTATATTTGGTTGGTTCAAGTTGCTAATCAAAGTCAGATGCCATAGTTCTTTCTTTTGCTAGCCTTTTTTTTTTTTTTCTTGATTCAAAACAAGGGTTCGATGTCAATGCCCTAAAAAATACAAGCCGGCCCTTGCTGTCTTTGCCAAGTTCTAAGTAAAAGGAGTAAATTGTCAAAGCTCACTTGATATGCTCTTCTTTTTTGCATCAATGGTGGGGATAGTGGAAAATGATGGAAGCACTCTCCTAGTGGGGCTTGGGCTCTCATTTTTGGTAGTGGGCTGTGGGACCTCTCTGAAGGTGATAAAAGAGTATATATATATATATATTTATTTTTTAAAGGAAAAAAAAGTGATTATATTTAATTTATAGGAATGTAATCTAGAGGTGAAATGATGATGGTTGATATTAGTTTGAAAATGCTTGAGTTGAGCATCGAAAAGGCAGCACAAAATGGTAGTGCTACTATTGGTTTAGGGGGTCCACTTGGTAAATATTTCCAAAAAGCAGTTGAGACTTTTTTTTCAATTCTCTTGAATCATTATTGGAGCGAGAAAGACAGAGTGGGTTTGGGTGGTACTCCCACCCAAGTCGTACCACTCAAGTGGTGGATTTCGGGCTCTGCTTATTAGATGCCGCCGGCACCTCCTCCACCCCCTTATAAACCTGAAAAGAAGATATAAATAATAATAATAATAATTGGAATGCCTCGTTGGCTTTTAATATATTAAAATAAAATCTGGAAAGAGTAATCACATAAAAGTGGGGAATGCTCGTCGGCTAATCAATGATTCTTGCTGAAGCTTATTGTTTGCCTTAATGATTCTTTCATACAATGAAGGTCCTGAAATTAAATCCGTGACAAAATTTGTTACTTTTACTCATGCTCAGCTCCATATAACCAAAAAAACCTTAGTGCCACTATTTCATTTTACCAAATTTTGGTGATCGTTGATTTGTTTGAAATAATATAATATCTTCCTTTTCTCACAATAAAATAAGAATAATTGTTACTAGTATAAAGATATTTTTCAATTTTATTTTTCAAATTAACTGACAAATTCATATAATCTAATAAGGGGTAAATAAATTTTAAATGAAAACCAATAATAGAATGAAATATCAATCTCCTTAATTTTAGTGATAAAATAAATGAATTAAATTATGAATATGGATCCTTAGTCAGGATTTTGGGTTCGACTAAGATTATTAACCTCCTACTTAGACTTGACTAAGTCTGACATTTCTACTCTTTTATTTTGAATTCGATCAGAACTCCAATTTAAATTTGATCAATATTTCTCTTTTTTCAGAATAGAGTAGAATTTTTATATGGAAAAAAAAAAATTACGATTATGGATTTACGGGTTAATGTCGATTAAAATCCAAAGGGCACGCGGGGAGGCGCTGTCATTTGCTTACCTGGATCGACGCGTATGATGGGTCCGATGGATTTTTAAGGCCCAACGGGATGCTAATTGGTTTGTCGCATATAATGGGCTCAATGGTTTATGAAGCCCAATTAGATTACCAGAAAATCCAGAAGCAGGAACGAAGGAGCCCTTTCCCTTGAGATAAAAGTAAAACGGCGGGCATAGTTTGGCGCGCGGATAAAAAAAGGCAGTGTTAGTAATGGCGATAGAGCGAGCACTGGCATCTTCTTCTTCAACAAGGAGCTTGCTCTTTGTCCCACAAAACCCTCCAATTTCTCCATCCGTGTCTTCCAACACCAAGACCTCCCGATTAAGCTTCGCACATCGCCGTTTGAAATGCTCTGTCGAGTACAGCAGAGACCATTACGACAGCCACCACTCCGTCACGGCTGCGTACCCCAAACCGGCTGAGATACCTTGGAAGAAGGAATTGTGCAACACGGTGCACCTCATCGGCGTAGTCGGCGTTCCCGTCGAAATTAAGCACGTACCATCCGGCAAGGTCGTCGCCTGGACCCGCCTCGCCGTCAAGAAGTCACCCACTAACACCTCCTGGTAATACAATCCCACATACTGATTATTAGGTTTGGTATTTTTTTTAACGCATTGATATCTTTTTGGGCCGTTGAATACTCTGTGACTGTGTCTATGTGGTCAGTAGTGGAGTAGAGTTTATTTTGATATTTGAATCGATGCGTATAATAAAGGGGGATTTATTAAAAATAAATAAAAAATTGTTGAACTATGCGCTGTGGTTTGTTACAATAAGCCTCTGACTTTTGTTATGCATGTTCTGGATGTATTTTTATTTTTATTTTTTTTCCAGAAGGTGGATTGTCATAGGAAAAGAACGCCAACTCCCCATGTTTAGAATGACTTTGAGAAAATGTAGATAATTAGTTAGTGGAATACATAAAGGGCTAACTTTAGGAAGAATTAGAAAAGGAAGAGAAGAAAAATGATTAGGTGTGGATCATGGGTTTCACAGAAAAAAGTAATGGAGATCCTTACTATCAGGGGCTAAATGATGTAATGGGAAAGAAAGAAAGGAAGGGTCTCAAAGTAAGATAATGCGCTATAATGCGTTACTGGTTACTTTGAGCTTGTAGTTCAATCTAATATATCCCTTCTACTGTGAGGTATTAATGAAGTGTATACGTGTGTGGGAGAGAGATATTTGTATACATACATACATGTATGTGTGTGTATGATGTATATGTATACTAATTTTCTTTTCTACAAAGAAATATGACCCGTATATTCATTTGGGAATTGGGGAGACTTTATTTCATGGGCTACTATTCTATAAGGATCTTAAGCATACTTGATGTTTTCAGGATCAGTCTGACATTTTGGGATGAGCTAGCTCATGTTGCTTATGAGCATGTACAAAAAGGCAATCAAATATATGTTTCTGGACGGCTGGTTTCAGATACAGTTGAAAATGATGAGGGGAAACAGCAGACCTACTACAAGGTTCTAGTATATGTGGTGTCTTATGGTCTCGATATATGCCATCCTATACTTCTGCTGACTTGTCCCGAATAGACAATGATTTTTCTTCATCTTCTGCAGGTGGTTGTTTACCAACTGAATTTTATTGAAAAGAGCTTTTCATCAGTGACCTCTTATGATCATGACTCTGATTCCTTGATGGCAGGCAAGTCATAGTTTAATAAGCAAAGTCTTGGTAAATGCTGGGGTGTATCAAATTCATACTATATCGTTCAACTTCCTACAGGTAGAAAGCTTGGGAAGAATGCTGGAAATAGTTCAGAAACCACAGAAGAATTATGGCAAGCCTTTTTTGCTAATCCTTTGGAATGGTGGGATAACAGGAAGACCAAGGTACTCTAATAAGTCAATTTATAACTTGAAAAGATTTATGCAATATATATGGTTCTGGGTGTTTTCTAGTCTTCAATTCAGATGTTCTTGAATGGCAGGTTTACATTTTGTATATGTGTGTATATGGCATATGCATGACATAAAAGGCTTCACTGGCCTTCTACTGGGTAGATAAATATTTTGAGGCATTCTTTCCTGTTATTCAAATTATGAAGTTCTAGTAGCTAAACAATAATAGTATAGAAAATATAAAGAAAAATATCATGGATGATTTTAGTACCTTGTTAAAAATTCAGCTTATCTTTAATTTGTCATGTTATGTTTATAGAAAATATCAGGAACGTTAAGCTAAAGTGAAATTTTTATTTCATTTTAGTATCCGTTTTGTTCATAGATTACTGCACAAACATCTGAGTTACTCCTTGTTGCTTCATATTTGTTAATCGTGATTGCCAGAGGAACCCAAAATATCCGGACTTTAAGCATAAAGATTCAGGAGAAGCTCTGTGGATTGAAGGCAGGTACAATCCGCCATGGGTGAAGGCCCAACTTGCAATACTGGATACGAGAATGGGATCGCTTAATGATCAGGAGAGTAGGATACAGTCAAATTTAGTGGCTGGGGATCATTTTATGCCTTTCTAACTCACAGTAATGTTGTTGTCAACCTACTTCAATGGAATTATTTCTTTGTATAGTTTATAGCTTCTTGATGGAGATACTCTAAAGATTCTTCATGGGTTTTTGTTAATGTTGTCTGTAGTTGTAGTAGTTCAGAATGTATTCATGAACTCCTCTTTACTATTTTTTCCCTTTTTGCTTTTGTTATATAAGTGGAAAGTTGATGGACGAACATGTTTGAGATTTAAATTTCATTTTTATATAGTTTTTCATTCTCATCTAGTGAGACATATCACTGTTGGTTGCACATACGAGACGCCTCTTTGTTGATCAAATAGCTAAAGCTTTGTACCTCCTTTAGGATCTCTCTCTCTTTTCTATTGTTGAATGACGATTTCCCTTTTCCAGTCAATACAAAAATAAATGAAATAAGGTAGTGAACCTCACAGAATGCTATGACTTGTGAGTCAGATCTCAACTTAAAGTAATTTGTTTTTTGGTAGTAGTAGGGAAAAGGAGGACATGATATAGTAGAGGAGTGTTTCAAACTAATTTAGTATCAAAGTTAATCATTACAAAGTTGAGCGATCCAGGAGAAAATACCGTTTAACAAATTAATTGTATTTGTTTTTCCTTTCTCTAATCTACTTAATAGTTTTGGAAATATTAAAGGACAAATTGTTAATTTAAAAATTAGTTTCTTCCATACCAAACAATAGGATTACAAAACTCGTAGTAGTTTCATGCTTTATATTCTTTTACATGAAACATCGGCTAAAACAGAAATTATTGCACATGAAACATGTAATAAACATATATATAAATATTCTTCTCACTTTAGATCAACATAGCGCATGCATGTACAAAAATTGTTGCACATTTAGCTGTTCTCTGTATTAGTAATAATATTGTTACAAATACCTATATTCTTGGGACAAAAAGAAAAAACAACTTATCCTCTGTACAATTGGATCTCAACTTTTTTTTTTTTCTTAAAGTTTTTGCTTAATGCAGTATCGGTTTTACAAGGTGATTCGGATCGGTTCAAGCAAATTCATGCTTGATAAAGAAGTGGGAAGTATGTATATGTATATATATATATATATATATATATATATATATATATATATTAATTTGCAGTCCCATTTTCACTGATCAATCCGTGTTTCTTTCAGTGTAAACATTTAGTAAGAAAATTCTATAGACAACTCAAACCTCTAGCTTCCGATCCTTTCATGATTCTCATCCTTTTGCAGGAACAAACAAACATGCTGCAAAGTAACTAGTGTTTATGAGTTTAATTTGGAGAGACACAGAGATAATTTAAAGATGTACATACAAACGAAACTTATATTTAGAGAGAAGTGATGAGAGCTAGAGATGGAGAACTTACTTCCATGGAACATCTCCAACTAGCATCCAGTCTCCGTCTTTGTCTTCGTAAGTAGGAGCATAATCAGATCCATTGTAACCTTCTCTCTCTGAATAACTTCCTGAAAATTGCATAGGAAAATACCATGAGTTCCAAATATAATAAACCATCCTGACCACAATATTAATATATTATGAATATGATCATAATGAAGAGAGAATGATTCCTTACCAATAGTGAGCTTGAACATATCCTCCAAGGCCTTGAGGAGCTCTGGGTAGCTCTTATACACCTTAAGATCAATCTTCCTAAGATAAGGAGCTCCATCAACGCTTACTTTCACGTAAACTCCAGAAATGTCAGCCTCAGTTTTCTTGGTTTGCATGTTGTTTTTCCGGTAAGATCGAACCGGCGGCCACCCTACTACTTGAGTCCTGCCATTTCATTAACCACCACAATTTAGTCCCACCAACACACACACACACACACACACACATATATATATAATACTCTTTAAAACTAATCGATCATATGCATAACAACTTACTTGGTAGGAGGGGCACCATCCTGGACGTCACAGTTTCCGGCACCCAATAAGCTTGCTTTTTTATTAGATGTAGTTCGACAATGCTCAGCCATCTCCGGCGAGGCTCTCTTGTTGTTCCTAGAACTTTGAGGTGCTTGTTTCTCAGGCTCTTCGCTGCCCGGCAATCCCAGTCTCAGCTCGGTGGCCTCCAAGTTAAGATCATCCCCATGAAACTTCATCGACGACCTTTCCATTTTTTGCTAAGATTCAATTTGTAGGAAATATAATATAAGAACTTGTTGATTTTCTCTGTGATTCTCGTATATTAACTCTTTGAAGTCGATAAAAAAATGCACAAGTTTTTTGTGTTGGCGATGAGAAAAAAAAATGAAAGCCACAAGAAGTTTTATAGGGATTAACAATGAGGATACAGTGGGGGGACAGCATCTAGGTGAGTTATTCTCATGGTGCATGAGTTTCATACACGAGGAATGATAACGCCCCAAGCTGTCTCGCACGCCTCAAGTTCAATGACCAATCAGATATTGACTCATGCGCAGTGGGACCTACTCCACGCTCTGGGTTTGGTTGAGTGTCAGATTGTGATTGCTTTGGTCTAGCAGATATGGTTGCCAGTAATAAGAGGAACACCACGGAGATTGTTGTCCAATGGAAGGGAGACACAGGAGGGACAAACAAGGCCGATGGTATTAGAGACCGTGGACCATAATCGGACGGTTGAGATTGATTTTTGGGAGAGCGTAACCAGGAGCGTTGGATCATACACGATTGAGGATATGAATTGAGAGGAAAACATCCCATGTGAGTGGAGGGATTGGGAGGGCATAGCCATGTGGGTCTGAGATCAGTGGGACCCTTAAAAAGGCGTATTTTCCATTGGCCTGTTGGTACATAACATGTGGGATGTCATGTGGCATGCATGGCCTCACCATATGAACCATCATCAATATCTTCTCCTCTCTCTTCTATATATTTTTTTTTGTATTAATTTATCCAAAATATCATATATTTGATTATTTGATTGAATTTTAATATTTAATTGAATTTTAATAACATAAAATATACAATTTTATTAATAGGCTAAGCCATCCTGTCTCCTCTCTCCCTCTCTCTTTCCTCTCTCTTCCACTATTACTACTACTGCTTCCCGTTTCTTGGTGAGTATTAGACATTACCAAACCAAATATCATTTTTATTTAATTTAGGCCAGCGGACAGTCACCCCCTGTCATAAAAATAAAATAAAGAAATTATAATATCTTAAATTGGTTTAGAAGAAGCACATGTTGGGCATCGGGTGTAGTCAAATTCAGATACAAAGAGTTCCCAAACTCGGAAGAATTGTGGATCTGGTAGATCAGTTTTATCATATATAATTAAAGTGAATATCTCTTTTTGCAGGAAATTAATTAAAGAATGTACACAAAAATGGATAACATATATGATTTCTTGGAATACAAACTAGATTCTCTTGGAACTAGTTCGGTTAAAAAAAAAAAAAAAGATCATATATATATATATATATATATATATATAGATATTTGGTAAGCAAAAAAAAAAAAAGATCATATATATATTTATATAACACCTTTTCTTTTTCTTTTTTCTTTTTTTATATATATATATATATATATATATAACCTAAGAGTAAATTGATCTTTATATTTCAAATAAAAGTTTTATCTATTAAACTTTTATTTTAGAGATTAATAAATAATACATTTACTTATATATCCTAATTATATAATTAATCTTTTAAGAAAAAAAACAAAAGAAGTGCTTTACGCGGTGCAATAAATAGGCATTTGTTAACATCGAATTCATTTCAATGATTGACTTAAAAACAGATGGGGAAAATGAGTTTGAATAGCCAAACAACTAAAACATCAATTTTAGCTTTAAGAAGAACAATTTGACCCGCCATTAAAGTGACCTCCAACTACTACTCTAAAGAATTCAAACTTGGCGCATAATAGCGGCATTTTTGGTTATACTTTCAGCACAGCAGGATAACACTGATTCGACTTAATTGGCACCACTGGTTCAAGTGCAACCACACAACAAATTTATCCCCATCAACTCACCAATTATTGTCATCGTCACCATTATTTTCACGCGTTATCATCAATCTTTTGCCAATATTATTGGAATAGATGGAATATCGAACTTAGTGGATTTGATTTTTTGTTTTTTAAACATATATATATATATATATATATATATATACAATTCTTGTAGTAAAATGGTCTTTTTGTTTACCCACTTCAAAGTTGAAACAAGCTAATATGAATATTTGTGTTGTAGCTAGTTTTTCACTTACCTGATCTTTGTTCTGTATTAATTGTAGTAGATAATAGACGTGTATCTCAAACTTCTGGGAAATAATTAAATAAATACATTGTAGGTTATCTATGATAATAAAATATAACCGAAAATTGACTTTTTACATGATTTAGATGGATCTTTATATGAAAATTCAAACATTTAAATGAATACTATAATAAAATTTCCATCATATTAACGATTCATTAATGAAACAGGTGTGAAATACCATCAAAGTTGTAATTCGGAAAAAGGGGAAGGGATCAATGTATGCGACATTTACTATTCTAGTATAGCATTAGCTAGATCGAAAAGCATGCAAATAGGAGATTTGGATTCATTGGAAGTGTTCAGGGCCGGCCGGCCAGCAAATGCCAATGCGATCGAGTTACCTAACAAATAGACCTCCACAGATCATATATGATATGAATATATACATATATATATATATATATATATACATAGTAGGTCAATTTATATTGAATTATAACCATGCATGCATATCCCGAAACACACACACATATATATACAATAAAGCACGTTGAGAAACAATCCCTCAGGGACAACTCATAAACGATGGGCATTGAAAAAGAGGAAGTAAGGAAAAGACAAATACCAGGGTTACCATGCAATGCATTGACACAAGCTGACATGCCTGCTGTAGCTTTTCTTTCTTTTTTTTTTTTTTTTTTGGGTAATAAAACCACAGGCATTCTTTTGTGAAGCCCAGCTCACTCATTTCCTAAGGACCACAGACACTAGGGTCCACCACCTTTATTTGCCTTCCTTTCGATCTATATAACCTAGCCTAATTACATTCATTTTCATACTCTTCCCCACTCCGTCTAAATATTGCTAATTCCATTAATTTCTAGCTAGGCTTCTCTCTGTCATACCGCACTCCTCAACATACGTGCACTCTCCCCGTTTCTCATGTTTAATGATATTGCTAATTAATCGATTGTGACATATATCAGTTTATATATATGAAACAAACCACCCGCATGCAGGGAGTTGGAAAATAACCAGCTTGTGGTTGAGCTTAAAATCTCAGCTTCAGATTAACCTTCAACAAAAAGCTCTTGCATGCAATTTTGAACTAACATCTCAGCTTCAGACAGATTAACCTTGAACAAAAAGCTCTTGCAATTTTGAGCTAAGTAACATCTCAGCTTCAGATTAACCTTGAACAGGAAGCTCTTGCAATTTTGAACTAAGTAACATGGCAACACCTAACATGGTGGGTTAGGGTTTTGATCCGTAAGCCAGAAGTGGGTTCGACGCTGCGGTAGTACTAGTGAGAGAGGAGTGCAGGATGAGTTTGTCTCTCCTAATTGTTGACCTTCATAAATGAGTTAGGCCCCATGAAGTGACTTGGTAAGGCTCAGAGTCACAGCTTTTTTGCATATTAAATGCAATCGTCAATACATATGGGTGAATGTGGACGATGGGAATTCTACTACGTGCCGCTGCTGCTACTAAACTCTCCCATCGTACCTTTATGTACACGCTCACGGCTCACACACACGTACACGTGCGTGTGACATGGTAATTAATAAATGCTTGATCTTGATGTGTGGGCCTCCTCGACCCACACGTGGGTTGTAAAGTTTGGACTTTAAGTTTTGGGCCCAATACCAGATAAGCTAAGCTACAGCTGTCCCCACCTTTCCGTCCTTTGCTAGTTCTTTGTATAAGTTATAGCTGTAGATCTATGTATAGTTAACTGGGTCAGTGGTAGCTCGTTAATGATGTATGTCAACAATTGGGGTACGTATACATATACATGTACATGTACATATATTGTAGAGGGGTTTGGGAAATGGGGACCCAATGTGGGCTGTCATAAAGCACTAAAGCCCAATCTGAACGCTATTGTATACATAGGATAGTTCAGCTTCATCAAGTGGGACACCCATACACTCTTATATGTCTGGCTGCCGAGGACCCATTTGGCCTCTAGTCAAATAACGTAATTGAAAATTAATGAAATCTCAGTTTAATGAATAAACTTTTCTAACTATATATAGGTGAGTTTCAAGACAAGCTATTATGTATGTGTTCTGATTTTAACACATTAATGTAGGTATATAGAGGCAATATAGAAGGTGTACGTTCACACAGTAGTTTGTGCTTTATTCTGCAACATATGGATGGAAGAATTTAATCCTTTTAATTGGTGGTGTAAAATTATATCAAATTTCGGATCCATATGCTATGCATGTCCATTCATTGCATGTGTAAAACTAACATGCTCTACACACAAACACGACCATAAATGGAGCTAGCGCTTGGCATGTTCTATATATTATGTTCATGTGCAAATTGGTAACTAAGAGAAATATATATATATATATATATATACGAGGAAAAAAACACAAAAATATGTAGATATTGAGAAATTTCTTGTGTCATAATTAAGTAGGGACGTTCCCTCTTAAGTGCAAAAGGTTTTTAGTGGCCAAAAAAAAAATCCAAGGGTTATACTTCGTTAACTTGTTAATTGTAGGAAGATATTTTTCTGATTTCCGTATCTACTTTTTTTCTTTGGTAAAATTGGTAGCTACTTGAAGGTTAGGGGTAAGATTATTAAGAGGAAGAGTATTTTATATGTATATATATATATATATATATACATTAATTGGCATGCATGATGCACCTGCGACGACACTTAAGCAACTTCAAAAGGTTCAAAGAACCAACAATATTCTCTCCTTTGTCAGTTAACATTTTTACAATTTGTGCATTTTTTTCTCTCTTTCTTTTTTAAAAGAAAATATAAATAAAAATATTAATAGATTTCTGAACTCTGAGTAAGGCTTAATCATGCTGACCTAAATTTTGTTTTCTCATTTAATTGAATTTCGTGTATAACCACCGGCCAATGAATTGATTATCAATATTGTTCTGAGAAGTAATGATTGAATAATCATTCCAATGGAGAAAAAAAAAAACAAAATGAAAAGAAGATTAAATAAGAAAATAGACAGAGAGAGAGAGAAAGAGAGAGTGGTGGGTTTTTCAAATGGAAACTGATTAATAGAGGGCATTTGTTTGGACAGTGATTAAATGTTTACGTGGATGCGACCATGTGTCAATAAATAAGAGGAATAAACTTAGTACGTCTTCATTGGAGACGAAGATCTCATCCAACCATTTGACTGGGTCTGCCTGCTCTCTCTCAGAGATAGAGATCCACAAACACTAATTAAGGTCCGATTTTTTTAAAAAAGAATAAAAATTTCCTTTTTTTTATAATAATAATAAAAGACCTTTTTATTAGGAAAATAAAAATAAAAAGAGACTTTCTAGGTAGAGTACATAATGTACAATGTGTGAGAAAATTAAAAAAAGAAAATTATTATAATATTAAGAATAATAATAAATAAATAGGATGGAGGGGTCAGTGGGATGCCCTGAAGCGAAGCACATGGGAATGGGTTCGAGAAGGGGGTGACACAGCCAACAATCTCACATGCTCACTTTCATGGGGCCCTCACCCAATTGAATCTCAGCACATGCCTTTTGGGTCCCACTTTCTCTCCCTCAACCAACCACAAGCTGACACTTCCTCCTCTCATCTTTACACTTGTTTTCTTTGACTTTTGACGCTTCTTTTTCATCTTTATTTATTTATTTACTTTTCGTTTCTGTTGGCAACCCTCGTCAACCTGTTTTTTTGGAAATTATATTTGAACAAATGCATCAGTATAAGTTTATTTGCAGAAACTAAATCCCAACCTAATTAATGTGTTCCTTCTTATTTACTTTAGGTACTTATTCAAGCTAATATATCATATTATTTACCAAAAAAAAAAATAGAAGCTAATATATCATATTTAATCACCAAATTATTGAAATTAATTAGCAGAGATTCTCTCTCTCTCTCTCTCTCTATTGCATAACTATTTTCCTTCTGTCAGTATTAATTCTTCAACAACCTCATACTTAAGGATTTTTGTTTATGCATAAATATTTTTTAAAAATAATAATAACATGCATTGTTTGTTGTTAAGTGACGAATATATTGTTTCAAAATATTAAATGCTATAAATTACAAAAAAAAAATATTGAATACTATAAATACAACTAGTGTGCTAAAAATAAATGGAGCAGCTTATAATCTTTCTCCTTACTAATTTGAATTTAATTAGCATAACTGTGGTGTTCTCGGGACGAATTCTAGTGGAGTTATATGCATTTTTTGTAAGACATCAGAATCCGGTGGATATATATATATATATATATATATAATATCTCGTTAAAGAATTCATTCCAAAAAAATAATGCAGTAAAAACATAAATTTAACAAATATTGTTAAATTCAAAGACAAATATTATATTGATAACAGTTTCTTTTTTTATCTCTCTTTTCCTTTTAATGGTTTCATTTGGTTAATTAATCTATTAAAATTAGACCTCAAATTCTGTTTAAACTTTAAACAAGTACTAAGAAAGACGAGAATCGGTGTATTTAACAGTAGTATACATAAATGGGAACTTATAAATTAATTTTTCTAAGTAATTAATTTTGTGGAGGCATATATTGCGAAAGGGGTAACATCACACAGCTCAACACCACCACACATATTTATTATATTAATTGTGAGCAATGCATATATTTATATTTGTATATGCCCCAGCTATGAAACAGTTGAGCGTGCCTCTCAAATTATTGCACAGTACGTATTACTCTTTCCTACATATTATCTTATGGTGAACGATTTATATTTACAGCACACAGGGGTTACAATTGTAGTACTGTGGACATTCGCTTTTAGTATGTTTCACTAGCATGCTTCAATAAGCACTATTCCTCTAGGCATTCTAGTACAAGGATTTACATTAATGTCGAAGTTATACACACACACACATACACAGTACTCAACTGCATGCATAGTGCATAGTGCTTTCAAAAATATAATAATATAATTTAATCTGAATTATATAATAATAGTTAATTCAAATATTCTTGAAATTAAATGCTTTCAAAAAATATGTAAAGGATTTCAAAATATGCACTCCGTTTAAATGGACATGCTTTGTGTGTTAGATTGTCAATGTGCTCTTGTACTCTGTGTACAAGAGCACGCTTTTACACGAGCATTCTCTCTATATAAGTAAGCATACTCTTTATATACAAGAGCACGAACACTCTCTCCATAGAAATAAGCACACTATCCTGTGTACATTTTCATATGAATACACAAGCATATATAGCAGAATAGAATATACCGTGTACTTCAAACCCTATACTCAACATGTACATATACATAACTACCGACATGGTTTTCTGCCACAGAACATGAATATGATCTCATTGGCTGTGAATAAGAGACAGGTCCACCTCTAAATAAATACTAACATCAAGTTTGAAAAGTACTCCTGCCGATCGAGTATTGAGAATAATCATATACATTCTCATTCCCTCATTAATATTAGAGCACTAAATAAGTCTCTAGAAACAATTAATCTATATATAACACACACACGAAATATATATATCCTACCCATTAAGAGTACTACTCGTCACTCATCATAGATTTTTTTATGGATATATGTGTGTATGCATGGTTAATATCTGTACGTCTAGCTAGCTAAGTACAAATTTAAACGCTGTTGATGATGATCAATCATGACCATAAAATCTTGAATCACTCATTCAATAAACGTACGTAATTGCCGAAATCACAAGAGGCAAGAGGAAAAAGATATAGAAAGAAGAGTAAACAAAAAGAGAAATGAGTAGGGGGAGGAGGCCAAAAGATCTTATTGTTTATATTACTTTGGTAAAACACCATCAATCCCATTGTAAAATATTGGTTGATAAATATTGGTGGGAATTTCAGCTAACCGTTGGTTCTCAACTCTAAAGAATAAAATATCTATAATTAATACTTGTTACATTTTGGTTTATTGAGGCTACTACAAACCCTTCCAAAAATAGCGAAGCAAAGTTGGCAACACAACAAAAGAGAAAAAGAAAACAAAACTGTCTTTGCACGAAATCATTCCAAATTATAAGTTAATCTTCATTGTCTCATCTGCTATCTTAATTAATTAATATATATATATATATATATATATATATGGAGCATATTTTGCTACTCAAGCTAAAACAGAAAATTACATGTTTATTATATAGATTATAAATCATTAACTAAATATATATGATTCTCTTCCTATGGCATAATAATTTTATATTTATTATGGTAACTGAGAAAAAAAAACGAAAAAAGGCAACATGGGGTGTTCACTTTCCACTCCTTCCACACACAACACTCATAGTATGGATAACATCGCTCGGTCGTCACGTACCACAGCAAGGTTGTAAAATTCCAGCTCACACATTCCTCCACTTGTCACAAACCAATTTTCCAATCCCAGAACCCCCACCCCCCTCACCCTTTAAAATAATAATAATAATAATTTAAAAAAAAAGGCTCGCAATGGCATCCAAATATTATTAATACCCACACAGGCCAAATATCGCTTCCTTCTTCCCCCAACTATTATTACCCCAAAAGAGGCAAAGCAGTTGTAGAGGTTCATTTTGAGAGAGACAAAAGAGAAAGAGAGAGAGAGGTACATTATTGTAGTGAGAGAAAGAAAGAACGTGAAAAGAAAAGGCTAAGATGGGGTTTGAAGAAACGGAGCTGAGGCTTGGTTTGCCAGGGAATGGAGGAGGAGGAGGAAATGGAAGTGAAGTAGAAGTGGTGAGGAAGAGAGGTTTCTGTGAGACTGAGAATGTGGATTTGAAGCTTAATCTTTCTTCTAAAGAGGTTACAGCTGGAGCTGATGCCACTCATGACAAGGCTAAGAGTTTAATCAACAAGGAGAAGAGCCTTCTTCCTTCTGATCCGGCCAAACCTCCGGCCAAGTAAGTTTAATATTAATACTATTACGTAATAATTATGTTTCTGTGTATATATATATATATATATATATATATATATATATATATATATATATATATATATATATATACTTACGGGTTGTAGGAGCACTTAGGTAGGACTGAAGATGGCAAAAAATAACTACTAGATCTTGTTTAAAGTGATGAGAAAAACCAAGGAAAATGTTAGAAACATAATATTGTCTTTTGACTTAGAGATTCACTTTAAGAAAAACTTTTCTTTTCACCTTAATATTAAGTGTTTTATAATATTTTCGTTGCGTCTATTTATTCATATTCGAATTTACCTTACCTTATAGCAAAAATATATATATATATATATATATATATGAAAAATGTAATAAACTTTCCAGCCCTTTGACCTTAAAATAATTTCAAGTAATTTTTGTTTTTTTAAAGTGGCTCATATTTGCTTTCAGTCGTATTTTTTTTGGGAAGAAAATTAAGTTTATGAGAGTCGAAAATTAAAATGATCGATCGAACCAAGCAACCAAGTAGTATACGCATATAAATTTTTTGGATCAAGGAATTCGACCTTTCACGACGTTTATTTTCACAACTGGTACATCTAAATATGTATCTATAAAAGAGCAAACGGATAAATAATAAAGCTAGTATATATATAAGAACTTTTTAAGGTTGACCTCTTTATTTTTCCCATATACCATTAATTAATTTGCTATCATATTTAACTTTTATTTGTTCTTTTGTAAATCTACTGGAAATAATTAATTAATTTTCCTTTTTGACATATTAATTAGAAGACAAAATCACGTAGTGTTGTTAAATGAGAGTATATAATTAACAGTACTACTCCCACATGCATGGATTATATAGGGCACAAGTTGTGGGTTGGCCACCGGTTCGATCATTCCGGAAGAACATGTTGGCCGTCCAAAAGAACAGCAGTGAGTCATCAAATCAAACTGATCAGAAGGGCATTAATGGAAATGCAGTGTTGGTGAAGGTGAGCATGGATGGAGCACCTTACCTTCGTAAGGTGGATTTAAGCATGTATAAGAGTTACCAGCAGCTCTCTGATGCCCTTGCCAAAATGTTCAGCTCCTTCACCATCGGTAACTGCTATAGCTATAGCTAGCTACTAAGCTTATATATGGAATAAATTAAATTTACATTTTCTTAATTAATTTATTTGAAGAAGAATAATATATACAGGTAGTTGTGGAACTCAAGGAATGAAGGATTTCATGAACGAGAGCAAGATGATGGATCTGTTGAGCGGCTCTGATTACGTTCGAACTTATGAAGATAAGGACGGTGACTGGATGCTGGTTGGCGATGTCCCTTGGGAGTAAGTTCCTCTTCTAATTGTATTTGAATTATTTTATTAATTATGTGAATTAATTTAATGTGTTCAATATTGTTATTAACGATTTCTTGTACTTATTAATTTCTGTTTTTTTTTTTTTACCAGGATGTTTGTTGAATCATGCAAGAGGCTGCGAATTATGAAAGGAAAGGAGGCTGTTGGACTCGGTAAGTATCATGCAAAAATAACTGAAAATTAAAGGACTGAGTTTAATTATGATATATACAGAGAGATGAAAATGTTTTAATTTTTTTTATTAAATAAAATTTTAATGAAAATGCATGTTATACTAATTTGGAATATTTTTTTCAGCACCAAGAGCCATGGAAAAATGTAAGAACAGAAGCTAAGCAAGTGAAAACCACCACGACCTGCTCCTTTGATCTCGTCGCTGCAATCACTGATCGAAGGAGAAACGACAACAAAAAAAAAAAAAAAACAACAACAATTACTCAACAAATTAAGCGTGAAGATGGATTGAGCAGGTTGTTAGGGGGTTTTTGTAATATTATTTTGGGTTTGGTCAAATATATAAATATATTTGTATGTTTTTGCTGTTTTATGATCGATCATTTGGACAGAAAAATACTCGTAACTGTTAATGTTCCAAAAACTACATATGATCATCAGCTTAATTTGTCTCTGTTTGTTTAGTAGTACTATTAATGGTTTGCATAAGAAGTATGAAATTGTACGAACCCAGTTTGTTGTAGTTATTGTGTGTTTTTATTCCTTCTATGCTCATTCAAATTCAATTCCTACACTTTTCAATCTCAAGTACTTAATGAAGGGTACAAATGCTTCTTTTTATTATCTTTTTTTTTTTCCGTAATTTAATTAATTAGCTGAATTTTATGGTTACTTTCTTTTGGCCATTTATTTGGTGGGGATGGGGAGTCGTAATTAAGCCTGGAAGTATAGTACGTACACGGCATAATGACAGACCATGTATTAATTGGGAATGCAAGATAATGACCTGGTTGAAGGAAGGGAACAACAACATGTGCAATGCAATGGAGCATTTATAAGCAGCCTTTTTCTTTTCCTTTTTGGTTTGATAAATTTATTATTCTCTACCACCTTATGATACATATATTATTATTATTATTATTATTATTATTATTATTATTATTATTATTATTATATGTTTAATTAGCCTCAAAAAGAACAAGATTGAAAGTTTGTCCAATTAACCGGCAAACACAATTGTCAGTGTGACCAATTGCCAAATAATGCATCTACGTATAGACGACACTACTGCTTATGGCTTTTCATAGTTGGAAATTGGAACTTTGTGGGTGGTTATGATTCATGAAGGTGCTGGTTGACATGTTCTCTTCCTAATTATTGTATATATATATATATATACATATACATATATATATTAGTAATTAGTTCATCACCAACATGGCCTTAAACAATCAACTTTATATCTCTCTCTCTCATAAATCTTGGATCTGACATAGCTGATGTCCGAGTATTTCCATTAATGGAAATTCTTAATTTTTTCAAGAGTAGTAGTTAGGAGAAGATAATTGTGGGGGTGATCCGATAATCTTGGATAAACGTGAACATATCATGCAAAAGAATGACCCAAATCTTCATTATCCACGGGACTAAGTTATATATAAACATATATATACATATATGTATTGGAGGAGCATCTAAAATAACACCCAGAGACCAGAGGCGGTGAGTTTGAGTAATTATGGTGCTGAGGAGTAACTCACTCTGTCAAAGATGTCTCTCGCTAGGATGACAACCCATTGACAGTTTCAGGATTCGGGCAATAACTATCATATTTTTGTCTTCAAGGCAAAACTGGCATGCTTCAACTCTTATCAAAGCATACAGGCGCAAACAAAACCTTCCCATTTCTTAACAATAAACAACGAAATGATTGCGTTCAAAGTTTGAAAAAATATAAACCATTTGACTTTGTGAAGAAGCATATCACCAAAAATAAGGGAAGGATTTACGGTACCTAATAGTGGACCATGCTTGCTTGCAGTTACGGGTTGTGACATTAAAAACATTTAGCCAGAGAAATCTCTGAACCTAAAATTTAGGATTTTGTTGGGTTGGTGCTTGAGTGCACCTGTCAACGTTGGACATTGTCCACGTCCCAAAAGTTTAAAAATTAAAAACAAGATGATTTGGGCCTCTTTTTTGTTTTTTATTTCCTTATCAAGCAATAGGCCACACGCTGCATTGCAACATGAGTTAACTCATTCCGAAATTCCTTGTAATCATAACCCCTTTTCAATGCTTGTATCTTTGATTTTTAGTGCAGGGTTCACAGACTCCTATACTGGGAAGAAAAAAGGGATCGAGTCAGGAGCTTATTAACAGCAAACTTTAAACAAGGATGTAAAAACATTTCTCATCAGCCTATATATATATATATAGGTGAAATCTCTTATATCAGCTTCCACCAGTTTGTAAATGCTGGATACGAAACAGATGGAATTGATCTTGCTTTAATGGTATAGCCAGCAAGCTTCACCGTCAGAAATCAACTGACTTGATTACCAAATCTGCATTCTTCTTTGATTTGATTATAAGCTCCGCGTTAGGCCGGTCATTGTAATCTATCTGTAGGAAAAATTTATCATGCTATTTTTTGAGAAAATGTGGCCATTAAACTGCTAAAGTAGGAAATTTTAATTAAGACTCAGAGAATATGGAGCTTACTCGCCATCTAGCAACATCTAGAGGCTTTCCTATAATGCAAATTTAGAGGGGAAAAAGAAAAAAGGATGTAATCAGAAATTTTCTATCCGTCGTCATTTAAACCAAAAAAAAGTGAAAAAAAAGTAGCTCTTTGGAATCAAGGTCCACATACCTGTTTGGACATGTCTATGTAAGACTCTTTGCATGGCTTTGTCAATATCAACGTCAATGAACCTTGGGATAGAGCAATATGGTACAACAAACCAAACTGACATCATATTAAAGAATCAAAAAGCAAGTTGTGAAACCTATGATTAAAAGCTAATAGAAATTTGTCTCTACCTAACATATCCACCATTTACTGTATATAAACTAAAATCAAAATTTTCATGTCATTTTAGTTCTGCATGCACAAATGCGGGGATAACCTATCCTTTACCACTTCTCATCAAAGATGGATGATATTTCCTTCCAAGCACCATCTTCCAACAACAAATAGTTTCCTTCTACTATGACCACTTTGTGCCTGCGAAGAGAGAAATTTAAGGTGTGATTATGTATTGTAGAATAGACCAACCTTCAAGTTAGAGTTAAAGATTGCCACATTTTCAAAACAATCCCTCCAGATGGGGAAGAAACAAAGATAAGTCTAGCATAAAGAGGCCATGTAGATTATACTAAATTCCAAAGAATAGCCTCCACAATCCAGCTAATTTCTTAGCTGCTTGACAAGATAATTAATGAGAAAGGAAAAACTTACTGAAGGCTTATATAGATATCATCTTCAACTGGATCTCCAACACCATGGTCAAATGAAGGCACATAAACTGATCCCTGAAAAAATCCTTGTTTGAGAATGCATACACAAATTCATAAACTGGAGCTCCCGACTCTCTCTCTCTTTCTCTCTAGACAGAACCCCAAAAAGTTTTCTTAGGACAAAGGAGATAGCGAGTTATATAGAAATACACAATCTCTAATTGTAAGCAGCCAGAATCAACTAATCACCTGATTTCTCAGAGTCTTGAGACATCTAAGTAGCAGCTCGGGATTAAACGTCCATGAAGCTGATTTACATTTGAAAGATCAACACTTTCTTTCAAGATTTTCAACCATCAATTTTAAAATATAGAAACTCACCTCCCCTTCTAGCATGTGCTTCCTCTGGATTCTAAAATGAACATGACAGGAATTAGAATGTAATAAGAGATTCATAACAAAACTGGGTGTATGTGTGGCCTATTTCATTCCCATTAAAGCCTAACATTATAATCTACATCAACAGATCCTTTCAGTTATAACTATATATGAGATTAAGAATACATGCTGTGCCAATTAAAACATTCTCTGTTGCAAGATAAATGAGGCAGAAGTACACTTGCAGGTTGGCAGTCACCTAGGTAATGTATTGCATTATCACAATTTAAGAATTAGACAGGACAGATGAACACTCAAAACAAAATATTCCTTCAAGACAGATAAGCATATTATGGCACTATTCCCCTCCAATTCCTTAATAAACCTCAATACTACTTTTGAGAGTCAAAGGTTCAAGCTCAGATCAATCCACTCTCACTGTTTAATATATGGTTGGTCCATTCCCCACTTAGTATACTATAAAGTAACAGGAAAATTGAAATCTGACTACACCATAATGAGATATATAACCAAAATCAAAATGACGTACACAAAAAATTGAAGTATGATAATTGTATCACAAACTGTTAGCATCATTAAAAGTGAATACCACTACATCATCATGTTTTCCCAACCTATTTTAGTATTTTCTCATCTTTTTAAAAAATTTAGGGCTGCCATCCACAAAGTAATAAACTGAAACGCGAACCACTGGGAAAAGAAAAATTAAAATATCAAAAGGCTAACCTCCATTGCATCCAGCTGAGAACGATAAAGATGGAACCCATCCATGGGAAATACTACAGCAACATCTGGAGGCTTAACTTGAGAATCCAATGAAGAAGCTTTCTCAGGCCATAACTTATTTACTCGTCGAACTACTTCAGATGCTACAGTACTCTTACCAGCACCAGGGGGGCCAGCTAAACCTACAATATGCCTGCATAGTATTTCAGACAGATGGAAAACTTCAAAGAGTAAAAGATACGACCCACAAAATAAGCAAATATAACAGCAAAAAAAAAAAATGCTCATTAAAATTACACCAGACAATGAGTGGATACAATTAGGCATAAGCAGTTGTGAACTATAAAACAAGTGATCCAGTACCTCAGATTTGCTCTAATTTCTTTGATCGTACAAATTATTTAAAGCAGGGATAATCAGATCGAGTAGAAAGGAGAAAATAGCTATATGTTTCAGTTATTAGAAATAATATAACTCAGATAAGGATTAAAGAAAAAGAAATCTAGATAACAGAAATTAACTCCTTTAGAAGCTTCCCAAGATAAAGAATAGATGATTGTTCCTTTAAGCAAGAAGCTTGAAAGAACGAGTATTCAGGCAATGTCCAGTTCTCAGGTGAGTAATGTAACCAATGTGCAGCAGAATCCAGTAAAATACGTCTCAAAATTAGACATTTTCTTAGCTGCTTGGAAGCTAGAACTTACTTCAAATTGGGACTGGATGTCACTGCTGCTGTTGGAAGAAGACGTTCAGCTAAAGCATCATATATCTCTTCAATACACCTTCAAGAAAATATATCAGCACGGAAAACTAAATAAAAGTTTACTCTACACCACCATATTCACATATATAAACCAATCAACCAGCAGACAGCTTGCAAGAGTAATACTGATGATGGTGCATACCTGCCCTCTACTACACTAATTTCCCTCTTTTGACAACATAAAACCTGGACGCCAAACAAAATGCCATTAGAAGGAAATCAAACTTCAAAATCCCAATAATTGGGAAGCAAAAACGAAAAAGAAAAATAAATTGAACATTAGAAAACCTTCACAAAGTTGTCCTTCCCAGACAGAGGACCAATCTGAGCAAATAAAGGTGGTGATATTCTTATTGTTGAAGATAAGGAGATTAAACAGCGATCCCATTGAGGAAATTTCGGTCTTTTAAGAAGCAAAGTCTCTGCAGTTAGAAATACCATATACAAAACGTAATAAATCGCTACGAAACCCGCACCATTTCAAACTCCAAGCGATAGCAAATAGCCTCAAACTGAAGGTTACTGGGTTACAAAGACAAGCACGAACTTTATGCGAAATTTGCAACTTTGAAGAAGAAGATTGATTGAGAGAGAAGAAAGTTTTAACAATAATTACACGTCCAAGTACAATTTAAAAAAAAAAAAATCAAAATTGAGTGAGATATTTCATCTTTGTCGGGCTCGTGTATGTATTAACAGTAATCAGAGTCTTAAAGCTGTGACAAATTAATTGCTCGAAGAATCACAAATGACAGCCAATACCTGGTGAAAAAGAGCATATATAACCTCTACAATTAGCTGAAGACAAAGAGACCTCCATTGCCGAATCAGATAGAAAGAGGGAGAGAGACACTCCGGGGGAAAAGGGCACGATTGCACGAAGCCACAAATCCCAGTTACAAGGCCCGGCGGAGATTAACGCTTAACTGTGAGCTCTGTGACCCTTTTTGGGGCCACATGTTTCATTGATACGTGGATATATTTGGAATTAGGGAGCCACACATGAGTCTACTTAATATATTTTACCTTTTCTGAAATATAAAAACATCTGGCTTTTATTATTATTATTATTAATATAAAAACATCTGGCTTTATTATTATTATTATTCGAAATCCGGCTTTCGAATTCTGATTTTTGAATCCAAAAAATAATGATAAACTTATAGGTGACTAACTAATAATGTACTATTTTGGAGCTATTTCAATTTATTTATTAGAGTTGTATTTCAATTTTAGAACTATTAAAAATAAAAAAACTAAAGAAATTGTATAAAATTTGGTATAATTAGTATTTTCGAGAATTATTTTTCAGAGCTTGTCATTTAATTCTTCAAAAAAATTTACATGTTAACACTAATTCTACTACATAAACACGAAGTCAGCAACTAATCACGTGCAGTCATCACTAACGAATCGCTAAAAGTAAATTTGTGCACCAAATGTAGTACACCAAATGAGGTGGCACTACATACTATTTAATAGTTGACAAAAATTATATCTTAAATTCATAGAAAATGGACCCACTAATGTAGGGCCACATCATTTGGTGCAAAAATTTGGTGTCCCTAGCATTTTTGAAATAGGAAACAAGATCCAAGAGATTTTTTATTAGCGATTAACTTGAGGGCATTCTTCACAGCACATCCCTTATTACTATGAAATCCAAAATTCACTAAACACCCTAGCCAAGCCCTTCATTTAAGAATTCTTCAGCTGGATTGCTACTTTAGAACAAATAAATCAGAAAACAAAAACCATTAAAACAGGAATGTGATGAAATACAGTTCTTTATTTGAAAGATAAAAGAGTTTACAAATCCAAAGTTTCCAACTGTTTGTTACTTCTTAGTTTGAAACTTTTAAACAATTGGGTTTGTGTTTGAGGGAAAGGAAAATTCAAGGCACATACCCCACCTAGTGTAATTGCTGACCGATTCTAATAATCACTTGGTTAATACTAGTAAAGGGGCAATTAGACAACAAATACTAGACGATAACGCAACATGTGTACATGACACTACAGAAATGTCTAATAACATGAAAGAAATCTCAGTACAGAAGCACTTTACACTGCCGCTTCTCAACCTTTCTTCGCTTCTTATCATCACCACATGACTGCAAAAAGAATCAATACAAGAATGAGAGTTTGTGATTTATCTTATTGGCTTCATGCTGCCAAAGCAAGCTTCTTGTGGAATAGCCCTGCAGCCAATTTTGAGTTGAAGTTTACCTGAGCAGTTAGAAAATGTGGGACTCGAACCCTTTTTGATCCATCAGCAAATCGTTTGCTCATTAATAGGTTTTCCACTGGGGCAGGATTATTTTTGACCTACAACCAAATTCATTGCCAGATAAAGTGCAAGAGTAAGAAACACGCACATAACATAAAAGGAAGAAAAAAAAATTAAAAGGACTGAACTGGGGCACTAAATAACTGAGTTTTACCTGACTCTCAATGGCCCCAATTAGTAACTCTTGACAATTGGATGCATGCACACTTTCTAAACTGGGGCATTGAAGTAACAATCTCTCTGGAAATATGCACACAAGTAAATTAACTCTACTAATCAATTGACGAAATCCTTGAAGAGATAATAAGATGAGTTAAGGACACCAAATAGTTACCTGGATGCAAATTGTTACAAGAGTTTAGATTCAGGTCATTGAGCCCCGGACAGTTCAAATATAAAGCCTGCAGTTACATTATGATGTAAGATTCCCAAGAGAAAAAGCTAGACAAGAAAAAGCATTTCACTTGTTAATATTAGAATCTCACATCCAAGCCAGAACAACCCCACAAACTGAGTTTCTTCAACCTGCTATGTTTTATGATTAGCTTCTGGTGAATAAGGTGCATTTTGGCATTAGTTGTCTTCTGTACTTCACACCCACTGGTTTCTTCAGAAGTTGGATTTAAAGAATCGGGATCACAAATAGTCATGCCACAGTCCATGAGTTCAAGAAGAGGCAATTGAGCGGTGGCAAACTGAATCCCACCTGAGAGTGCAGCCAACAGATTGATTAGCAAACAAAACTTACCTTGTGAAATCAAAATTCAACAATGAGAACAAATATAGAATTCAATCGTGCAATAAAACCCCGGGCTAAGTAATTACTTGAAGTGATGTTGGGACAAAGAGCGACAAGGAGCCTTGAAAGAGTTTCAGGGAACACGTTGCAGATCATTCCAATGCCACTGTCACTGATACTAGATCTAAAACCCAAATGAAACATAAAAATAAGATCTCACTGACTAACTGAACATTGAAATGTATCATTTTGAAAACATAAAAGCATTCGGCAAAGTTTAAAAACTTGTTAAATCATTTTGATGCTAGATCTTAAATCAAGATAAAGCATCAAAAGAAACATCTTGGTTAAGTGAAGCTGAAAAATCTATCACTCTGAACCAAAAAATATCCAGTAAAATGTTTAGAACACACTAATTCTCTGCTTTCCTGATAAACATATTGCACCACTCGTCTATATCCTACTTCATTGCTTCTTACAACTTCAGTTGTGGTTCTTTTCTGTAATCATTTACCTAACTTGGCCAATGCAACTTCTATAAAAAAATAAAAAATAAAAAAAGAGAGGAAAAAACCACTGTATTTAAGCATTATGCGAGCTACTCAAATACAAATGGACTTGAGACTTGAAAACATACCCACTGAGGTCTAGCAGTTCTAAGTTTGGATAACTTGAAGCAATGGCAGCAACAGATGCATCGGTGATTTCAGATCCAAGAACAAGTGAGAGCATTCGCAACCCCCTGAATATGAATAACCAAATAAGTCCATTAAATTTATAGGTTAATAGTTACACACTACTCAAAGAAATGAGATCTTCCCATTTCTTTGAACCTCAGCAATTTCCAAATAGACCGAATTGTAAGCTCGTAGAGATCATTGTTGAAAACAAGAAAATAAGCATTATTTTGTGGTAGTCATGATGATGAAAATGTTAATGTCTGACCAACCTTAACTGTGCAGCTGAAAGGGCTAGTACAACAGCATGGGTAAGCCGAAGTGAGGCAATGTGTATGTTCTGCAACCTTGGGCAACCCCTGCCCAAACCCTCAGCCATGGTAATAAGGTCGGTACTATCATTTTCTTGGCGAGAAAATTCTAGAGAAATCTCTTTAAGATTAGGACAGTTAAAAACCTGTACAGCAAAAGTGAATTAGCATTTAAGAAATCACCTAAATGACGAAATATCAAAGAGAAATCACAGCATGAGAGAACACAGAAAAGGAGAAATAAGAAAATCACCATCTTAGACAGAGAGCAAAGATCTGAAAGCCAAAGAGTAGAAAGACTTGACGAACATAGAACAAAACCACCTAGATTAGAACACCCCTCCATCTTTAGACTTTTCAGCATTCTTCTATCAGCAACAAAACGGCCCAATTCATCACTGCATTTAATCGTATAATAGATCCTGATTAGACAAATCTAACATTTCTCTATTACCTTGAATAGTACCATCATTGTCCTCTATCGCTACACAACACTACTCCATTTAACAAAATCACGTACAGTCATAACGAAGCATAAACGTAGATTAACATTTCCAAATAGGGAATCATGTAGAACTATAGTGCTTAGTTTAGACAAGTTATCACTCTTGGCAACCCTGGCACAAGCAATAATGCAGAGCCAGGAGCTTAAGAATGTGTCAGAAAATACAAAAGAAGCAAGGAACATAAATTATACCCAGTGATCCGGTTGAGTGCAGTATCAGATGTAGAGATCTCCATAAATTCGAGATTTGGGCAGGAAAATGCAATACAAGCCAGCATTGTCGCATCCACATCACTGCAACGGCCAAGAGAAAAAGGGTTTAAGCATTTACTTAAAGGAACACAAAATAACTACATACATTTGCGATTTGGTACAGACAAAAAACAGAGGCTTGTAATTTTCATTGAATTGTAATATATAACAAATCAAACAGTTTGTCACTATCATTGTTAAAACCATAGCAATTTTTAAATAATTGGTGTGCATCTCAAGCCCCTTTTTACATTTTGAAGGCAACTGTTGCACTGATTCTTAGCATTTCCTCACAAACAGTACTTCAGAAATGCTTGTGGATCAATTGCGTTAATGATATCATAGATCAAGCAGTATGGGATTGTTTCTTGCGATTATCTTCACAGACCAAATCCCATTTTGCTTAAACATTTTTGAGAACGTCCAGATCTTAGGGATTATCTTTATCATCCATTTTAATCTTTTATTAATTATTATTATTAGCGTAACCATCCAGTAAAACCATAGATCTGAGAGATGGACTCCCTTATACCTTTCCATCCTAAGAGATAGGCTAACGAGTCCCGGACACTTGTGCAACACCGATCCAACAAACCCAACTTGAGCCCTAATCGGAACCCTAAGTTTGAGAACCTCAGCCGCCCTCCAAAGCCTCCTGGCCGTCTCCCTCCACCCCTTACATACCTTCGCCGCCGAAAGTAACCCCGCCGGCGGCAACCTCCTCAGCACCTCCCAGAGACAGCTACCAGGCAAGCCACCGGAGTCCGGATCCGACTCCTGCTCATCCACCGTAACATCGAAGTCATCTTCCTCAGGCTCCGGCGTGTAGAAATCGCCGCAATTGTCAACGTCATCAAACGACAACGCCCGGCGGAGGTGGGAGTATCCCTGACGCGACGGCGGCGGCCGGGTAACGGAGAGAGAAGACGGAGCCGATATATCGGCCGATGAGTCGGTGGGAGTGGTGGCGATGGTGCTGGTGTGGCAGGAGTGTCCCTTCTTAGGAAGGCCACAGCGGCCACAATTGTAACTCCCGCGCTTTTTGCCGCGCTTGTACTCTGAGCTCGTGCTGGGCAGGGCAATGGTGGGGCCTCCGGGAGTGGAGGTTCCGGCGGCCGAGAGGTGGGGCTGGTGGTGCTGCATTGACGAAAATGGTAAGCAAGTAGAGGGGGTTGAGCTTTGTGTCAGAAGCCAGAAGAAATAGAGTGGGCGACTCAGAGAAATGGTCAGGAATACGCGGGAGATAGATTAGGTTTTCGCGCGCTTACTTTTAAACAATAAAAAACAAATTGCGGGAGGAGCGTGCCGTCGTCTGTAAATTACCAATATTAGCCCTGCTTTCCTTGGTTGGTGAAAGTGGGAAAACGTTATTATATTTCTTTTTTTTTTTAAATTAAATTCCCGCGTCTTTAATTTGTGATCCTTTGAATTTAATACTTTACGTGTAATTTGCTGATTGCGTACTGTGCATGTATTATAATTAAGAATCTACATTTTATAAATTTACTGTTCCACGCTGTCAATTTTTTATTTTTATTTTTATCAATATGCTAATTCAATCAATACAAAACTATCATACATGAACTTTAGTCTTTGTACCAATTAAGTCGTTTAATTATATAGTAATACAAATTTAATAAATTAATTGGCGATGAATATATACCTTTTAACACTCAGGTTTAATCATGTTAAACTGTTATGACTGTGTCCGTAATTATGTAATTTAAAACTTTCATTTTTAAAAAAGATTACTATACCATCCTTTTCTTTTATTCTTTTGTATAAGGAATGTGTTTTCCTTATATAAACCTCAATTAATATGTCAACGATATTATGTATATACACATGCATTAATTTTGCGAGCCCAACCTCACGATGATATTTGGGTATTTACTACCATCTAAAGATTTTACAGATAATTTTCTATGGAAAAATAAATTATAAAGAATATTATGACGTGTAAGACATTTTTTTTATATAAAAAAATTGACTATAGTAATGAACTAATACTAAGTTATTAACACACAAGTCATATATTGTCGGCTGTTAATTTGCAGTGAAACTTAAGAAGGTAAATATCAACAAAATAAATAAATAAATTGCATTCAAAAGACAAAAATACCCCTAGAGCATTACACAAACCAGTAACAGGGCAAATGCGAGGTTACAAGTAGACTTTAGACAACGCAGCGCGAATAAAGCCGGAACGAATAACAAAGCAGTGGTGTTTGCGTAAATTTGAGGTTATGAAGGAGGAGATTTGAGTCAGTCCAAGTAAGGGCAGCCCTCATGGTCAAAGGGTTTATGATTCACAGAGCGGCGCCGTTATGACATCATTCACGAATATGCATGATAACGCGATGCGAGTAATAATTAATTAAGCATTGAAATTTATACGAATACCCGAGTTTAAAAAGAAGCTCGGTAGTCAGTAATCAACGAAGAAAGAAAATGTAAATCAGTAGCTAAGCAGTTCATTGTTTAAGAGCTTGTTTCAAAGTGTTTATATAAATAGTATTTTTAAAAAATATTTTTATTTAAACACTTTAATTAAAAAGTACTTTAATGATAAAGCAGTTTATGTTTTGTAAAACTATAAAAAGTTACTTAAAAATATTTAACTGTGTGTGAAAAAATATTTTTTTAGAGAAGCACCTATCAAGTGCTTCTTGAAAAAAACACTTAAAATATTTTTTTTTATAAAAAAAAGTGTTTTATAATTTTTTTGTCAAACATGTTTCAAACTGTTTTTTTAAAAAAAAAAATACTTTTTTATTAAAAACAAAACAGCTCCAAACAGACTCGTTTTGCTATTAATAATTTTATATTTTTCTCTTGAATTGCATACGACTCCCGATAAATTTAATAATAAATTAAAATTTATTAAAGCATCTTGTGCAAGATATATTATAATGAAATTGTCATTTTTTTATTTTTATATTAAATTTATTATACAACATAATATTTAAATATTAATGATAAAATTTAGCATATCACTCTAATATGCCATGTAAAAAATATAATAATGCAAAAAGAGTTATGCAATCTTACCTTCCTTTAAGGAGTTGACTTAAAAAATAGACTCGTCCCATTTTATACGGATTTTTATATTACTTTGCTCATATTTTTATAGTTATTTTTTGGCATTAAAATAGCATTTATACTAGAATACAGAGAATGATTGCTAATAATAAAATTTAACATTGCCGCATACTTTTGGCGTTCTTTTAATCTTTTCATTTTGCAGTAAATATAAAAAGGAAAATAAAGTGTTTTTTTTGTTCATATTTATATTCAAACACATCTAACTAATAATAATAAATTTTAATTAACTTTTAAATTAACTAAATTATATATAATTATAAATAAAAAATTTACCAAACGGGGTACCTCCCCCTTCCCATTAATTGAGCATTCAATATTATTATTTATTATTATTGTTTTATAAATATCTGAAAGTCTTATAAATTTCTATTACTGGGAAGAAAGCCATCACCATAATTCAGCTCATATCTTTTTTCTTCTGGGTGCTTATTACGATGTGCTACAAAAATTGAGCACCGTAATTCATATAACAAATGTTGAAGTAATAACATTGTCATCTGCACATTACTTCGATTATGAACATATGTATTCGACAAATTCTTACAATAATAATAATAATAAAACAGCCCCATTTAATTAGCAGTCCATGCCAGCAATATAGCTGATCGATCGGCATCAATGTTAATGCAAGCAATATCAAC
The DNA here is from genome assembly GCA_007844105.2 of Rhamnella rubrinervis. Taxonomy (NCBI): domain Eukaryota; kingdom Viridiplantae; phylum Streptophyta; class Magnoliopsida; order Rosales; family Rhamnaceae; genus Rhamnella; species Rhamnella rubrinervis. The sequence goes on along the minus strand of CM017575.2, from coordinate 14,843,173 downwards.
TAGTTAATACATATTCACTAGTTGAAGCATTTTTTTATACACAAAATAAGATTCGCAAAATCAACAAATGATCTGCAAGATCATGATCTATTAGGGAATATATATACAAGGCACAATGGTCAATGATTCGGTATAAAATGCATATAATCGATACCCAAAAATTTACCTTTTGGTTCATATATAAGCGCTGGAACTATGCATATAGCAAATTTATAATGATTTTTCATGTACCCACTGCCAGCCAAACTGCACCTTGCCAACTGTACCTGGCAAAATCGAACATGAAATATTGACATTTCTCTGAGGACAAAATAATTGAAAGTTGAAACTTCAAGCCATGCATTATTGTGTTTTTGTTTGAAACAATTATTATTATATATATTTATCCCACTGGATATTATTTAAAATAAATATATAACACATGGTGGTAATTAACTGGTAAAGTGTGAAAAAAGTATTTGCCGCTCTGAATTGTTTTTAAGGTTGCTACCTACCTCTTTTAATATTGCTTTTGAATGCAACACATTACAAAAACGTACCAGTGGTACATATACTAATTAAAATTTGCTTTTTAATTGCTTATTATTATAATAAAGAACATGATAATAGAAAGTTTTTAGCTAGACTTATAAATGTAGTGGTCATATGGCTGATCTCATGCACCTAACGCAGAACAAATATCAATTTTATTCCTCGATCTCATTTAATGTATCTTCTTAAATAATCGGAACTAGCTCGGATACTAATTAACAAACTTTTTTTTTTATTATTAAAAAAAAGGGTAAATATATAGCTTAAATTGTAGTTTACTGAAACTAAATTTGTCAGCTTGCATGACCAAGAACATTCATATGAATCATGTGACATATAAATATTCAAGCAAATATACGTGCAAGGTCAGCATAAGGACCAACCAGTAACACAAACCAATTTCCTATTCTATTAATTAATACAAATACCCAACCAATCCTCCTTTTTCACCACCTTGAGATTCCTAATACAGTCTCAAATGGCTATTCCCTTGTCCAACATACTCCTTTCCTTCGCAAAACCACAAGCTGCAATATTCCGATTCCAAACCCAGTATCCGATTGGATTTTTAGGCCAACAATCAGTCTCGGAGTTCACCACAAGGTCACCCAAAACACGCCGCAACTGGGTGCTATCAAAACCAGTACTGACAGCTCCCTAACCTGCATTATCACCGAGCTCGAGAAGAGAGAGTAAAGGATGAAGATCAAGAATCAGAAGAAGAAGAAAATGAATTTACAGATACAGAGCAGCCATCAAAACGGCGTAGTTTAGCAGACGTTTGGCGAGAAGTCCACGGACAGGATGATTGGGTTGGCTTGCTGGATCCTATGTACCCACTTTTACGATCCGAGCTCATCAGATACGGCGAGATGGCACAGGCTTGTTACGACGCTTTTGATTTCGACCCGTTTTCGAAGTACTGCGGGAGCTGTAGATTTACTCGCCGAAAATTCTTCCAGTCCCTCGAAATGAGCGACCATGGATACGAAGTCTCTCGCTACCTCTATGCCACCGCAAATCTCAATTTAGAAAAGTTTTTCAAGAAGTCGCGGTGGCCCAAAATGTGGAGCAACAAGGCCAACTGGATTGGATACGTCGCCGTTTCAGACCACGAAACTTCTAGACGTCTTGGCCGCCGAGACATCACAATTGCGTGGAGAGGTACGGTTACGCAGTTGGAGTGGATCTCCGACTTGATGGACTTTCTCATGCCCGTTTCGTCCAATAAAATCCCGTGTCCCGACCCGAATGTGAAAGTCGAATACGGGTTTTTGGATCTTTACACCGACAAGGACGAGACCTGCAGGTTCTGCAAGTACTCGGCGAGGGAACAAATTTTAACAGAAGTAAAGCGACTGCTGGGGACCTACTCTAACGAGGAGGTTAGCATAACGGTAACTGGACACAGTCTCGGCAGTGCGTTAGCGATTCTTAGCGCCTATGATATTGCGGAAACGGGTCTCAACGTTATGCCGGACGGTAGGGTTGTGCCAGTAACAGTGTTTTCGTTCTCGGGTCCTCGGGTCGGAAACGTTAGGTTTAAGGAGCGGGTCGAGTTGTTGGGGTTGAAGGTGCTGAGAGTGATGAATGCTAACGATCCGGTTCCAAAATCGCCGGGGCTGTTCTTTAACGAAAAATGGCGCCGATTTTGATGAAGATGGCCGAGGGTTTTCCGTGGAGTTACTCACACCTGGGAGTCGAGCTCGCACTCGACCATAAGAATTCGCCGTTTCTGAAGCAGACGAATGACCCGGTTTGCGCACATAATCTCGAAGCTCTCTTGCATTTGCTTGACGGGTTAGTAGCTCGCATTAATTTTCTATCTTCTTTTATTTATTTCAATCATTTGTTATTTTATTGATTCATTGCTGCTGGTGCATTATACATTTTCACACTCCGTACGCATGAAATAATTAAATTTTGAAGAAGACAAAGGTGGTCAGCCAAAACCTGTAAGATAAAAGAACTAAAATGAAAGATATGTATCCTGCTGACTTGTACAAAACAATTATATATATATGCAGGTGACATGTTCCATCTATAGCTAGGACCAGATAATAAAATTAAGATATAAATAAGGTTGGAGAACGATTGCTTTCAGATAACGATCTAGCTAGGACTTTGCCGAAGCACAAAAAAAATAATAAATTAATGGTGATTGCGGTTTTCAATTATATATATATTTTACGGCCGAAGCTTTAAAAAATAAAAGAACTAATTAATTTAGTAGTAGTTCTATGATTAATATGACAGTGCACCAGTACACATATATAGTGTCATTTTTCTAATGCACAAATGGAGTAGTAGTCTTCAATTTGACTAGGTAATCCTTCCTCTCCAACTTGATCTTTTTTAACCAATGTTTGAATGGAAATTAATTAGGCGGTGCTTATAAAATACTGTCGTTAAACTAACTGATATTTATTTCCATATATTAGTAGCTATGGTCATCTCTGAATTGGAAGGTATATATTACATATATATATATATATATATATATATACACATGTGCTGTGTTAGTGTATATATGTTTGCTGATGAACACTGCTAGCTGATTTGCTTATTGAATAGCGGGGACGTAGAAGTACTTTACATATGCATGCATGGCACGGCACGTACTAGCTAGCTAGTTATAGTGCAATATAAAGTATTGTGCGCTATCAAACAATTTAGAGGTCAAAAGGAGCATCTGTGAGTTCGATAAAGGTGATTTTTCCAATCAATTAAACACACATCTACATGCATAAATCAACGTGCATGGTTTCCCATTTTTTCATACAAGTTTAAGATATCCAAGGTGCTTATAATATTTTAAACGTGCTTGGCTTTTGATCAGTAATTTAATTAATTATTTAAATTTTTGTATGTATGCGCTTGCATGTGCAGTTACCACGGGAAAGGCCATAGGTTCGTATTAACGAGTGGGAGGGACCCAGCACTGGTGAACAAAGCCTCGGATTTTTTGAAAGATCATTACTTGGTCCCACCATTCTGGAGGCAAGATGAGAACAAGGGTATGATCAGAAACAACGATGGCCGTTGGATGCAGCCTGAACGTCCAAAACTGGATCATGATCACCCTGATGACATGCACCTCCATCTCATGCAAATAGGCCTTGCTTCTGCGGATTAATGCAATTAATAATGTCGTTCTCTAGCTAGGCTTGGTCGTGGCATTAATATTGTAATTAACGTAGCACATGCACTGCTGCAGCAGCAACAACATTATTTAATATTGCTTGTACATTGGGATAGATAGATTACTTCTTTTTCCGAAAATAAAAATAGATAACTTTGCGAAACTTTTAATTAAAGTAGTATATATAAAAAGTAAATTTTTTTAATTAATATAAAAAAATCTCATTACGATAATTACTAATCCGAACATCTATTACTTATAGTTATATATACACACGTTGTACTTTTCCAACCTTTTTTCCTTGGTGAAGTTGGACTGACTTTTCAAACCTAACAAGCTGTGCAAATTTTATTTTTGATATTTGATTATATAAAAAGCACATGATTTATGGGGACGACTTTGTTTTATAATTTTATTATGGAGGTATTTAAAACTCAGGATATACATAATTTTGTATTTTTTTGATTGAGTCTAGGGAAAAGGGCCTGTTTATTTTTTTTTGTTGAGTCTAGGGAAAAGGGCTTAACAGCTTTTTTTTTTGGGTAATAAAGGGGCTTAACAGCCTTATTTAAAGCTCCGCATATATATAATTTTGTATTTTTTTTTGGGCCTAGAGAAAAGGCCTAACAGGCCTGGTTAATTTTCGCTGCAATTAGGGCTCCAACAAAGTATAAGCCACAATCGTTGTGCAGAATTCAGCCTCTCGTCTTCCTCAATCAGTGTCTCTTCAATTCTTCAACTTGTACGCTGAGAACCAGCGGACGACTGGTAAATATTTTTAATTTTTAGGCCATCCATGTTATGGTTCTGTATAAAGGTTGGTGGAGTAATATTGTCCTCTTCATTCGGCGATGATATTAGAAACTTCCCCTTTCTAGACATAAAATATAATTATTGTTATTTTGTCAATGGTGAAGTTTGGTTTGATACTGCGCTTATTTAGCTATGTTTTAAGTATATTCATATTGTTTTTTAAATTTTCCGTGGTATTTTAAATTTGTTTTATCTGCGTTTTCTCAATTTAAGCTAATTTGCAGCTCCCTGATATGGTACTAGATTAAATCATATTTCAGTTGAACCATATACTTTTTAGATCCGGGGACCTTTGGGTATCGACATGGCAAAGATGAGTTTAATCTAACAATTCTACAAAATCACTCACAGTCAAGATTGAATACTAAGTGTGAAATACAAAAATAATTGAAAAAAAGCGCGTAATTTCAAGAAATACATGTGTAATCTATCAATGAGGATTTGGAGGAAGTGAGCATTCGGATGAAATTGTGATGTGTACGAATCTTGAAATAAAATGCCATGTTTGATTTTTATTTTTATTTTTCCATTAATTCCTATTATTTAGATTTGAATTTGGTATTCTTTGTACCTATTCTAGGATTTGTACAGTTCACCCGTCACTTTATCATTATTAGTATTATTTTATTTTATTAGTTTTTTTAAGTGTTAATTTCATAATTAAAATTTTAATTTATTCATTTATATTAACATTAATATTTAGAGACTCCATTTAGGGTTTGGACCATGGACGTCTATTTAAGAGAACATTAGAAACCTCCTTCGTTTTTTTTAATGATTTCGGTGGTCAAGGTCTCAATTCTGATGCCTTGTCGTCTTCAATTTCTAAGGTGTGGTCTTCAAGAGTTTTAAAAGCCAGCGGAGATCTGTAAAATTGGAAGGAGAACCAAGGTTGGTACTTGTTGCTTTTGCTTTATTTTAAGGTTAAAAGGTTTTATTCGAGTTGAGTTTTTAAGTGCGACAATTGAGGTTTAAATGTTAAAGCCCAAATTTAAAATTCCATTGGAAACTGGTATATATGATGTGAATTATGTGGTTTTCTGCTGAAATTTTGTTTGTTGAAACTTTTATTTTGTTTTTATTTTTAATTTATATACGGCAAATTCGTGTTTCTGAACAAGGGTATGATCAGAAACAACGATGGCTGTTGGATGCAGCCTGAACGTCGAAAACTGGATCATGATCACCCTGATGTTATGCAGCATATACTTTTTAGACCCAGAGACCTTTGGGTATCTGACATTTAATTTCACTTTAGTTATACTTAGTTTTGTTTTGCAGAAGCAGCCAAAGATGAGTTTAATATCTCAGAATGCTCTCCCAATAAGTAAAGGCAACAAGGCTAAGAGGGATAATATTGATGAGCCTGTGAGTGAAGATGCTGATGATATAGAATCTGAAATTGATATATTGAGGAACAAGAAAAGAAAGAAAGCACGCAAAGTACAGGATGATAAATTAGCTATTGAACAAGAAAAGGAAATGAAGACGCTGGAGAACTTTTTGTTTGGATCCCTGTATTCCCCTTGAATTTGGCAAGGAAGAGGTAGAATCCCAAGATGGTATGGATAAAGGCTCTGATTTGTTCTTCGTGGACCATTCAGGAAACAATGTGCTCTCTGTTTATGAAGAGGATGTAGAATTGTTGGAAGAAAGTAAGAAAAAGAGATAAGGAAACCTGTCTGGGTGGATGAGGAAGAGGAAAGGACCAACATCAATATTTCTAAAGTTAATAGATTGAGGAAGTTGAGGAAGGAAGAGGATGAGAGTTTGGTTTCTGGTTCAGAGTATGTGGCAAGATTGAGGGCTCAACATGCAAAGCTGAACCCTGGCACGGAGTGGGCCCAACTTGATGTGAGAGCGAGGGGTGATAGATATTATGATGATGACTCATCAGAAGAAGAAGATGGGGCAGTACTGGCCCATGGTTATCAGGATGTTGATGAGCTTCTCAGAAGAAATGAGGATGTTGTTGTGAAAAGCAGTGTAAAATTGTTGCCTGGACTTCTTGAATGCTCAAGACTTATAGATGCAAATGCACAGGAGCCTTGTAATGGTCCTATAAATTCTGTTCAGTTCCACAGAAATGCGCAGTTGCTACTTGCTGCTGGATTAGATCGAAAGCTTCGATTTTTCCAAATTGATGGAAAACGGAATACTAAGATACAAAGCATTTTTCTTGATGATTGTCCCGTCGGAAGGCGTCTTTCATGCCCGATGGTTCTCAGGTTATTATATCAGGAAGGAGGAAGTTCTTTTATAGCTTTGATTTAGTGAAAGCAAAAGTTGATAAAATAGGTCCCCTTGTTGGTAGGGAGGAAAAAGCTTGGAAGTTTTGAGGTTTCCCCTGATTCTAGTACGATTGCCTTTGTGGGCAATGAAGGTTATATCTTGTTGGTTTCAGCCAAATCGAAAGAATTGATCGGGACACTTAAGATGAATGGAACTGCTAGATCGCTAGCTTTTACTGATGATGGGAAGCAATTGTTGAGCTTTGGAGGGATGGGCAGGTTTATCACTGGGATCTGAGAACACGGACTTGCTTCCACAAGGCCATTGATGAAGGTTGCATAAATGGCAGTGCCCTCTGTACATCTCCAAATGCATCATTGTTTGCGGCTGGTTCAAACAGTGGGATTGTGAATGTTTATAACAGAGATGACTTTTAGGTGGCAAGAGAAAGCCTATGAAGACCATTGAGAATCTTACCACCAAGGTGGATTTTCTTAAGTTCAATAATGACGCTCAAATCTTGGCTATATGTTCGAGCATGAAGAAGAACAGCATGAAGTTGGTACATGTTCCCTCATTTACAGTATTCTCAAACTGGCCTCCGGCTAACAAGACGCTACATTATCCCCGGTGTTTGGATTTTAGTCCTGGTGGAGGTTTCATGGCTATTGGAAATGCCGCTGGAACAGTGCTGTTGTACAAGCTGCACCATTATAATCATGCATAGGGCTTACGTGAAGCCTGGTATGGTCACCATTACAATCATCCATAGGGCTGGATTATTATTATTTTTTAAATTTATATTTTAATTAACCAAGTTCCAATTTTGTAGCCATCATCGGAATGTTGTTCAGTTAAAATTGTCGACTAGACTTTGGGTTCGTATCTGAATCCTTTATTTTTGGTTCAACTATAAAATTTTGTTTTTTTTGGAGAGACTAGTTTTTACTGCGGCAAGGTCGTTGCATTAATGTTATTTATTTCTTTGTTCTTTACAATGTATTATTCCTTGCTTTGCAAGAATGCGGTTTTAATTTTTTGATTTCTAGCAAAATTGTGTATAAACAAAAACATATCTAATCAAATTGTTTCTAGCACTTGTAATTAATTAATCATTTTTTTTCATATATATATATATATATATATGTATGTATCAAGATTTACTATTAATACATCCATTTAAAAAAAATTATTTGCAGTTGTTTAAACTTTTTATTTTGTTGTCTGACTAGGAGTGCCTAGTCTAATAAAAGAAAAAGGATTTGCGTTCGTGATAAATTAAAAGCACAATTTTATAGTTCAGTTAAAATTATAAAATTTTTCTGGCGAGATTAGTGTTCCAATAAAATCAAAATTATCAAACAGTAACTATTCTTTTGGATCTTAGAAAGAGAACTAAAGTTTGCATGTAGACACTTTTTGAATGCAGAACGATTATGCAGAAGGTTGGTAAAATTGTTGATCTATATAATTAGATACGGTAATAATGTACAAGGACCGTGAGGAAGATTACCAAAAAAATATCGTCAAGGGTAATTCATATTTTGACTCTCAATCCACCTCACCGAAACGCTAGAAAGAGTATACCACTATGTTAAGCTTTTGCCATCTCCACAAAGGATGAACCAGCGCCATTTCTGCCCGAGAATCCCATCCTCTTTTCATTTCATTCACAGCTGGTTACAGTTGATTTTCACCAGCCACTTCCAAAGAGGTAGACCTGCTCAATTTGTCAGTTTAATTAGTAATGCTGCATAACACAGCTTAAACTATGATATTGGAACTTTCTCATTTGACAAAAGCAGTAGAGTTGCAGTTCACAACAATGAATAACTTAAGGTAGGACTTGATGAATATAATAAAGAAGGGTGATCAATTTCCAAAACTATTCTAGACCCGAACAAACGGACCTTGGTCTTGAATAATTGGCAAGGGACTGAAAAAAAGGAAAAAACAACAAGGGGAAGATAAAGGGCTTAAACGACTCTTCACACCTTACATTTCTGTGCAGCAGATTCGTTGATCTAACCATTTTAAACCCCAGCTGCAGCTCTTACCCCAGGATCCGTCTTTCCCTACAAAATTTCACAAGAAAAGGAAAAAGAAAAAGTTCAGACATAATTGTAAAAATTGAAGTTTTAGACCACTCCAACCTTTGTTGAAATTAGAGCAACTAAAACTTGGCTATCTCTTGAAGAATTTAATCAATTAACTTAACTAGTATATCACATGGTCAGCAGGACAGGGACATAATATGTTCTTGATTTATTAGAAGGTTATGGGGTACTATCAGAAGAAAATACATAGTAATAAACATCCTAACACAGGAACAGAGAAAGGGCTGTGCCCACGACAAACCTCAGAAGGAGGGCTTTTTCGAAGCTTCCGAGTTGGAGTTCTCATCGTGACAAACTCTTCAGAAGCTGTTGGGTGAATTCCCACTGTGGTATCAAAGTCAGCCTTGGTCAGGCCAGCTTTCACAGCAACTGCAAATCCCTGGGATTTCAAGATTTATAGTATAACCAAATGATCTCCAGAATTTAGTAAATGAAATATATATGAGAGAGTGAGAGAAAGCAGTGACCTAACCTGCACAATTTCCGGCGAATCTTCCCCACACATGTGCAACCCCAAAACTCTGTTTGTCTTTGCACAGACAATAAGTTTCATGAATACGCGATCTGGGAGCCCTGATAGGGTAGCCTTTAAGGGCCGGAAGTTTGCTGTGTAGATATCAATGTCACCATATTCTTGGACAGCCTGTAAAATACTTATGAATTAAAAACAAGGTAGTCAATCTGAGAACTGAGTACACACCAAAAGAAATTTTTCTACCTGTTCTTCGGAAAGACCAACTTGTCCAATTGGTGGCTGAGAAAACACAGCAGAAGGAACAGCTCTAATCAAAACAACAAAACAATCAGATTAGAAGCTATCCAAATAATACGCAAATTACACCACATTTTATAGTCTTATAGCCAAAAAATAAAGACAAGAGAAAACACTGCACTTTTTAGTTAGAAAGCAAAAATGAAAGTATCTGTAACTTTCTAGTCTTGTGAATTTTAATTATTTATTTTCCTTCTTTTTAAGCAAAAGTTTTCATTTACAAACTACATCCAATTATGACAGTATACCTGTAATCAGGTTTTGTTGGCTCATTCCGGAACAACGTTTTAGCCAATGCGCTTCCCTCCATCAAAGCAACTGGAGTTAGATTCAATCTATTCGTAACATCTCCTACTGCCCATATGGAGGGGACTGATGTTTGGGAGTAATCATCAACCTGAGAAAAAAACAAATAGAAACAACATTTGGATGAGGAATCAGATGCAACAAATGTAGGAAATTAAACAAAGTAATCTCAGAAGTATTTAGAATATCAATGTTTCAGCAGGGCTCTAGGTTAATTTCACCAAAAAGGCACCAATTACAATTGAAGAAACATTCTAGCAATAGAAACTAGAATACATCAAGGTCATTACCTCAATTGCGCCATTCTCGTTCACTTTTACCCCAACTTCCTCCAATCCTAAGTGCTGCAATGCATTGTGAATTCAAATTATTTTATCCAGTAAAAAATACATTCTTGTCATCTACATAGAGAATTTATAGTAGTAGCTGTACAAGAGAGATTATTTGGCTTCTTTTGGTTCAATAAGTTTCTCTCTCTTCTCCCAAGGAGAAGAAGGGCATATTAAAGAGAAGCCAACCAAAAAATAGAAACTAAACCTTTGTATTGGGCCTGCGTCCTGTTGCAAACATAATGTGTGAGAAACCTTCAACTGTTCCTTTGTTCGTCTTCAAAGACAATGAACCATCAGCAGATTTATGGATAGCTTGGGGGGATTCTTCAGTGTGGAACTCAATTCCTCTAACAGACATCTGTTCCTCAATGAAATCTCTAATCTGCAATAGAATAAAACAAGTTGGGCAAACAGAAACAGATACTATGAAAATGTAACAAAAAATAAAAGCTTTCTTCATGCTCTCCCACCTCTTCATCAAAGCCTCTTAGGACTTTCTTCTGCCGTATGAATACATGGACCTCACTCGTCAAACCATTGAAGATGCCAGCAAACTCCAAGGCAATATACCCACCACCAACTATTGCTACTTTCTCAGGTTTTGAGGGCAAATCAAGGGCAGCATCTGAATCTATTGCATATTCACTTCCAGGGATTTCAGGAATGAAGGGGCGGCCCCCGACTGAAACTAATATATGTCTAGCTGAATATAGCTTTCCATCCACATCAATTGTGTGTGGGTCCACAATCTGTTTTATTGGAATGAATGCAACGTATACAAAGACATCAATATAGAAAATGAAAGCTATTATAAAACATGCATCACAGGGTTAAAAAAGGTCTGCTTTTGTCCAAATTCAGAAAGAAAGCATTTTCCCACCTTTCCTCGACCTTCAATTAATGTGACATTAGCATTTTTCAGAATATTCTTGTAGATACCAGTGAGGCGCTGCAACTCAGCATTCTTGTTTGCCATCAGGGTGCTCCAGTCATGCTTTGGCTCGTTCTCATATTTCCATCCAAAACCATGACTCTCTTCAAATTCATGTGAATATTTTGAAGCGTACACAAGTAATTTTTGGGTACACATCCACGAAGTACACACCTGAATTTAAGAAGAAGAATCCAACCAAAACAAATAAACTGTTACAACATAATCTAAATAGAGCTGGACTACAAAATAATACGTAAATTGTTGAAACTTAGACCATGAACTTATCTTCAACGATGGAGTCAAAAATACCAAGACACTTGCAACATCAAATTGAGTAATTTGGATAAACATGCTTCGCCAACACCACTCCCCACTATATCATATTGGCAAATAAATTGATCCGACCTAACCCACAGGTAGTCAAAACACTCACTATTCAACAATTTACATATCCCAATTATATTACAAAGCACAAGGTTGAAACTTTCCTTAGCTTTCAGCTAATAAACTAAAACCCCATTAAAATGGACTTTGAAGCTAGTATCTAGTAACACAAAGAAACAAAACAGAACAGATTAAAAAACTTACGTTCCCCCAACGCCACCAGTGGTCTCAGAAGAGATGGTCGAAAACGGAAGCTCGCATATAGCGACAGTGGCGCCGGAATTGGCAGCGAAGCGGGAAGCTCGGACACCACCGCTTCCGGCACCAATTGTAAAGAGGTCGAAATCATAGTGGCGGGAGACATCGGCACCGTTGTCGGACTCGGCGCTAGCGGTCACAAAGCCGCGCGGGTGTTGATGGTGGTGAGAGAGAGAGCGACGGAGACGATGAGGATGAGGATGAGAAGTTAGGGATTTGGGCAGGGAGAGAAATGGGTAACAGAAAGAGAGTGAAAAGTTCTTGGAGAGGAGGAGGGTAGCCGGAGACGAAGAGAAGGTGGCGGTGAGCTTTGGCGTAGTGAGTGAGCTCGCCATTTTTCTCGTCGCTTTCAGCGTCTTGAATTCGAATCCGGTTCTGTTCTATCTATCTATACCTTGCGCTGTGGCAACAGGTGCTCTGGAACCGTCCGTTCCGGTGGGTCCCCCCGGTCGTCAACGACGAAGATTTACTTTTTTATTATTTTCCAGCGAATTAGATTGCCATACGTATACGGATACGTGATTTTCACGCTGTTGGAATTTCGCCGTTATCATAATTTTAATAAATATATATATATATATATATATATTATTTATTAAGAATTCTCCAACGAATGAGAATCTCATTTGGCCTGATGGAAAGGAAGCCGATCGTTTTATCACATTTGAGAGTTATGATTTGAGTCTTAACAAGTTTTATTATTATATTGTTATTTTAATACTCAGGTTGGAGGATCATCTCTTGTTTAATAAGGTAAAGAACCAACGGACCTAGCGGATAAATCAGGAATACAGAAACAAAAACAGCAATTGGAGCGGAGAAAGTCGCAATTGGACAGATCGAGCAAGTTCGAATTGTTTAATACTCCAGTTGGAGGGATCCTTGTTTAATAAGGGGAATATGAGTGTTAGGAACTACTCTGACTCTAAAAAGATTACAAAGCTCAAAGATTATAAAGCTCGGGATCTTAGGTGTCTTATTTAATGCTCGGTGGAGGATCATTCTTAAAGCTTTGACTCTAAAAGATTAAAGCTCAAAGATTACAAAGCTCGGTGGAGGGATCCGTTAGGGTGCTTTAAGTGGAGGGATTTCAACCTTGTTTAAAATCGTAAAAAGATTACAAAGCTACTCTAAAAAGATTATAAAGTTGAAATAGTAAAAAGACCTTATTCACTGACAGAATCCGGAGCTGATTCGATCATCGAAATCCTTTTTTTATTCATAAAAAAATTATGAGATTGTTTATGTCATATTTTAAAGTTGCAACATCAAAAGTGAATCCCACAATGAGATAGAAGAATTAATTTATTTGATATTAATCATAGTTCACTTTCCTTCAATATATTTAGGGAAAGATTTTTATTTTTATTTTTTTAATAAAAAGAAAGCAAGATTTATGTTAACAGATGAATAGGGCATGTGGTATTCATAGAGGCGTTTTAAACTGTTATTTTTTTATCACAATGTCAAGCATCATGATCTTATTCAACCATATTCTTCCTCAATAGCTTCCCAAAACAGTTTAATAAAAGGTCACAGCTTTCGTAATTTCCATGTATATCAGAAAATAGACAGCTGTTTCTCAATATAAAATGTTTTGTGGGTATTTCATGACACAGTGAGAAATCTCGGACTGCAAAGCTGGTAAGTTGTTATCTTTATTAACACAGCCTGGTTTGTTCATCTTAGTCTTCACTATCAAATGCATGCATGGATGCATATGCTTGAGATTTTGAATGGAAGGAAGCAAGTGAATTCGCCATGGGAAGTTTCATGCAGTACTAGTTAAGGATAATGTAAAAAGCTTGATTACAACGAACTAGTGGTTTTCCACATTGATAACAAGTTTCATATTACGTTAAGAAGATCGAAACCAATATCTTATACAATATATACACCAACATCCTACCATCGCCAAATTGCCTTGTTGATCAACCATGCACCCACTTATATTTTCTCCAACTAGCATTCCATATTGAATAAATTTTCGCTGTTATTTGCTTAATTTTTCTTCGACATTTATAGCATTAGAAGTCAATATTGGTGAACAGACAAGAAATTATTAGAAAATAGTTAAAACAAACAGATACACGAATTGAATATAGAGAGCCCTCGAAAGCAGGTTTTACTACCAACACAGGGAAGAAGGCCAACTGAGCCTATTTTAATATTAATTGCTTACAAACACATGAAATTTGTAAATGAACAACCTTTTAACTTTTCAAAGGGACAATCCGGACTCTTCATCTTCTTCAAGAGTGGCAGTGTAAATAAAGTAGAGAGCCCAGATGAGTCCAAACACACCGAAGAGGATCCAACCAAGAAGGTTGTTGCTCAAACCAAAGGGAAGCCCTGTTCCTTCAGTGGTCAGTCTCTCATCAACCAGAGCCATGGCTGGACTCGACATGGTAGCTGCCATGGCCGCTGCCATCATCGATGCACCCATGCACGCCTTCGAATTGGTGTTGCTTTCTGGTTTTCCCTCCATTGAACATCTCACTTTCCCATTCTTTGACATTGCTGGCAGTGCTGAAAAATCAACAGTGAAAAGGCAAAATTCATTTCATGCTTTCTTAAAGATTTACCAGCGGAGTTGTACATAATACCTAAGTATGAAAGATGATTGAAATCTTACCAAGAACAGTTGACGACGGAGCCCCCAAGGAAGGCTTGTGAGCAAGACCTGCCCTGATGACAGAATAGGTAGGAGCGCTAGCAGTAATGGAAGCCATTTTCCTTCACTTTCGAGGGAAAATTGAATGGGAAAATCTAGGAAATTATGGGCAGTGAAATTTGCTTGCTTTTGATTCTGTGATTGAAAGTGGAAAGGCTTAAGCTTATACTTTCATAGCATCAGACACGAATTTACAAAGTCTAATATCATTGGTGGGAAGTCTGTCCAGGTGCACCACACAACATGGATCATGGATGGATAGCCCACCCCTCGTTAGATACCCCCTATCTGCATAAACCCAATCAAATTTCTCCACGTGTCACGCAATCCATTTACTACGAGTGTCGTACTCAATTATTACTTACATTAATTTTTCTTGCTTGATTAAAAATACGTGTAAAATCACGAAAATAGCCTGGATGGTTCAGGCCCGCCTCGGGGCCACTACTAGCACATACTAGATACTGATGCGAAAGAGATAGAGACATTAGAAATGGTAAACAAAGAATCAATGCCCGACTTGGGATAATATAAAGCATGTGAATGAGAGTTACTGTACAAAAGAAAAAGAAAACCTAGCATTACAAAAATCCCGCCAAGAAACTTATTCTGTTTCAAATATTGCTGCCAAATGACTCATCTCCTATATGATACTGCTGCTCCCAGTAAAATTTTGGGATAAAAAAAATGTTTTTGAGTTGAACTTTACATAAAGAATCGCTAAGGAAGAAAGAACCGTGTGATCGTAATGGTCTTTGTAATGTTCAGCTACTCGTGAATGTTGCAATGTTGCAAGTAAGTGTGGTCATAGTTGACATGTTTGCTCCAATAACCCTTGTACTTCCCAATTGCAATATCTAACCACGGCTTCATAAGTCCATCGTAGTGTATCACTGCTGCTCGCTCGATGTTGCCACGACCAACACCAGATTCATAACCCAACCCAAGCATATGCCATCGCCTATTCAAAGTCATAGTGCGTTTATAGAAGGTGACCCACCCTAAGGGCAAAGTCCCAGCCACCCACAATGGTCTCTTAGAGCCCTGCAGCCAACCACCAGCGAAAGCAACAATCACATTACGACTGCATTTAAAATCATACTTACATCCATGAAGATATGAAACACTGGATTGTTTAAAACTGAAAATATACGTAAAGCTTGTGGAAGTGGATTTAGTAATCACATGTAAAAGAAAATTTTTATTTTCATACCATTTCCAAGTATTTCTGATAGAGAGCAGTCAGATTATGTCTCCTCCACTCTTGCAGATCAAACAAATTCAGGCCAAATGCCCATGTACACGCATTGACATCAAATCTCTTCGCTACATACGGGTCTGAGAAGTTGATAAATGTATCCATCTGGCGGTATGAGGCTTCTTTCTTCTGACAAGTCCCAACTGCTCCATTTACTTTCCCTTCCATATCAACATCCCACAGTCCAGTTAAATCCCTTTGTACCACCACATCGTGATCCAAAAAAACAATCTTATTCAATGTAGGGAAGATATCTGGCAGATAAAAACGAAGATGGTTGAGTTCAGAAGTATATCTAGGGTCACTCGATTTTTGCTTCAATTTTGGGTTATACTTGGTGTGTAGCCAAACAAAACTGTCTGTGCTCCGGATCTGGATTTTGGCTTTGCCAGGAGGATTTAATAAGAACCACATTGAGATTGCTGGGTAGTTGAGTGAATCAGTCACCACATGGAAAACAATTTTCTCTGGTTCCTGCATGTTGGCAAGAAAAACCATGTCAAGTTTCATGGGTAGTTCACTTTAAGCTAAGTTTGAATGGTTCCATGTGCTAGTAGAGAAACCAAGTCACTGTGACACAGTGTGTGCAAAGATAAAATAATCCTAGAGTTTGTCATATCAAATAAATATTCTTTGAATTAGTGAAATCTATGCCTAAACAAATAGAGTTTGATGAAAGATCACTAAACAATCTATACATGCTAAGTATGTATGTCCAAATCTTCTTAATGACCTTATCCTCTTTTCCTTTTGTTTTATTTCTTCTTCTTCTTTGTTCTTTTTGAACCTCCTCCTGTGGATAATATTGGCCCATCGAAGGAGTGTTCAACCAAACTTCACTTTATTTTCAAATTAACAAGCATTTTGATATTTACTATTTATTCTTTTATTTGTGCTCCTGATTCTTGTATATCCTAGAAGTCATGGGACTAAACTGTATAAACCTACAACTGTTTTCAAATTAACATCAAAGCAGGCTGGGTGGGAGACTATTAAAAGAACATTATACAATTAGAATAGTTTTTCTAGAAACCATTTTCGGCCCTAGGGTGCATCAAGGTAAATCTCCTAACAGGGATCATGGAATGGGAGTGCCCATCCCAATCTATTCCTTCTTTCAACACTACCAGTAATTATTTATTTTTGGTTAGAAATAGCATCCCAACAGAAAGAAAAGGACATGTATAAGAAAAGTTATAAGTAAAAAGAGGACATAAAGAGCTGATGCAAACTACCGCTGCGGTGGAAATTGTGGAGTTCACAACCACTGAACATGCCAGAATATTGTCAGAGAAGACAACATAATGATAAAGTTCTGGATCATGCAAGCTTTGTCGGTTGGGAAATTGCCTCTCCTCGGGCTCCCGAGAAAAGTACTCTGTAGTCAATCGCATAGAGAGACAGTGCAGGCCCTTTGGTGTGGTACTTGCAGCAAGATGAAGAAGATGACTTGCTTGCATTTTCTGTGATCGAAGTTGTTCTTCAGCACCATAAGTCATAACACGGAGCTTACTAGCCATTGAAGAGCAGTCAGGGAACTCCTGACTGGCTTTAGACAATGTGGACTCCATGTGTCTCATTTTCTGCAAAGCACTGCAATTTCACAGGTTCAGATTGAAAAGAAGTTATTGATGATTCTTGAACAAAAGCAGAAAACAGTTTTCATAGTCAAAATCTTTTTACAAAAGTTGCTAAAAGTTTTATCTACTGATGACAATGTGAGATTCCTCTTTCATATTGAATTTTTGTTTCCAACAAATTTGATAACTAAATATGCATATATTAGAGAAATCTGAATCTTCACCTCCTTGACAAATCCGAATCTTTCTCAGCATCACCAACTGCTCGCTCTACCTCTTTAATATGTACTTTCAACTCCTTGACTAAGTTCGAGTTACTGCCTGGAGGTGCAAGTCTCAAGTATGCTTTGGCTCTAATTAGTTGATCTATCATCTCTTTTATCTTCACATCAGACACTTTCCGCAACTGAGAATGCACATTTTGATCATGTTGAACTATGTGATTATGTCGCTTCTCATCAGCCATGTTGAGTGAGTGTACATTCTCACCATTTTTGACCGTTTGAGTAAATTTCTCCTACAACCAACACCGTAATATATTTATAAGTAGACTGCAACAGGTAGGATAAATTTCTTGGCTAAACAGTATAAATGGGTGCCCTAACTTGCAAGTATCCTGCATTACAGACATCAAAATCCTAAGAATACAAAACAGATTTTGAAAAAGTTGGTGCGTTTTAATATATTACTTAAACTTGTCAGCTGCTTCCTCATAACATGCTCATAACTCAAAACCATTTAAGAAAGGAAGACCCAAAATTCTTTGAACCCTTGCAGGTACATTTGTACTTCCACTGGAATCTTTCATATTTCTAGCTACATAGAAAGAAATCTTATGAAAGGAACCCTAATTATTCAGAAGGATAACTTGGAAAATATAAGATTATATAAGGAATCTTATACCGAACAACAATATGTTGATTCAGCACATTCAGAAAGATTCTCTGGAGAAGATAAGTTTCTATTTTGATAGCCCCCAAAAGAACCCGAAACTCCAAGGTTTTTGATTATCAGTTTCTTTCCAAAATTGGGTAAAAGAATGGGCTTTTTTTAAAAACGTCTATCCAAAGAGCTGAAAGAATGAATTGTACAAGAAGAGAACTACAGCACCAACAAAAGCAACATAACACATAAAAGGATGAAGAGAAGCCATACCACTAGAAACAAACCGACTCTAGAAACAATAGATCAAATTAAACTAAAATTTTTTGTGTATCAATTAATTTCTGTTGTGCTCCCCAAGATATCAAATTTATTGCAAAAATGCCAGAGGGTTGTAAACAAAGTTAATCTTCAGTTTGCAAATGTGGACAAAATATTAAAATACAAACTTAACTTATCCCATGAGCATCATTTGGTCATAAAACCAGTGAAATCTCACAAATCAAGAATCATTAGTCTAAGTCAACTATATGAGACACATATAATTTGTTTAACAATAACACTCTTTTAATAAACAAAAACTATAGCAAATTCAAATACCCGAAATTAAACACAGATCTTATGCAGTAGAAAAGTATCCTCAAACTAGACATATTTTCCTACAAAAGGCTTAAGGGTCAGGAGTAGTAACAGCATTCACTACATTTCAGCCTAATCAAAACAGCTGGCATAAACAAGTTATTTATTTTCCTAGTACATAATGAAATATCATAAATACAAACCTTTTCCCCGGACATGTACGATACTGCTCTTTGCTGAAATTGTTCATCTTCTTCTTTTCTTTCCTGATTGGTTCCTGATATTTGAATGGAGGAGTCCCATAGTAAAGAAAGTAAGGAAGTAGAAAAGAAAGAAACCAAAACATAAACCTGACGGTACTTACCATATCTAACATTTTTCAAAGAATTTGTTGCATCTCCAGCATTCCCGGATTTCTCAGAATCATGCACCTCCTCTATGGAAGAACTGTACTTAATTCCAGAATTCAGATCCTTTTCTTCATAAACAACTAGTCTTGGCTCTTTCAGGTCTTCACCTGCTTCCTGAACCACAAAAGGGATCGGATTCAAATGTGTAAATAATTGAACTAAGCAAACCATACCAAGAAAATTAATCTTAAACTACCTGCTGAAGAGCTTCAAGTCTCAACTCATCTGCCCTATATTTCTGCACCAAAGTATTTGATACCAAACTTCAATCTATGCAATTTATCCAAAAATTAAAAGTAAAGTAATCCACTATGAAATAAAATATTCACTCGGTTCAGTTGCTGAGAGTGTAGTAAGAGAAAAGTTCATAGCGTCCGAAACCTTTTTATTTCAATAACGCCAGACCTCATACAAACAGGAAAAAATTTTCTTTACGTTCAAACTTAGCCTTCAGATTAGGCTTACACCAACAAAAGAAAAAAAACATAAATGGTAGATTCAAAAATTGATTTTTCTTTCATTTCCTTTCCGTATCTTTCTCAGCAATCAAACAGAGCATTAGTGAGAACAAGAACTACAATTTGATAGGTGAGATTCATACAATATTTGACAAATCCTCTATAAACTCTTTCCGCCCTGCCACAACAGTTTGACAAACGCACAAAAATCAGTACAGATAATCAAATCCCGTATATATACGACAAATGCATATAATATATACAGGCAAATACCAATATGTGTGTATTGATAAGAAGAAATACCAATAGAACTAATATGTTTAAGCCTATAGGAGACGAGAACAATGGGTGCCAAAACAGAGACAGAAAGCAGAGAGAGGATCAGGATCCTCTGGCATCGACGAAACAGCTTCATCAACGGCAACTGAGCACGAGTATCCTACCCACTCTAGGGTTTCCAAAGCACATTTCGCAGATTTCTCAGATCACGGAGAATTCGATGCTTCAAATACAAGGAAACAAAAAAAAAACAAAAAAGTGTTTAGGGCTTCATATATATTCGTGTCTGGTACTATGCGTTTTTTAGAGAGAGAGCTTCTTCACCCATGTTCTGGGTCTGTGAGAAGAGGCTTGTGTGTATTTATTATTATTATTATTGTATTTTTATATTTTTTGGTTTCTTAAAATTTGATGGAATTTAAATGAATTTTAAGACAGAAATTTATGTACTTTGGGTTTGCGTTCAGATGTGGGACGCCGCGGTGTGATGTGGACAACCGTGAGACATGATTAGATGACAACGATGTGGGAGTCACTATGTCAGTGGCTGATCAACAATTTTGGGACCCACTCATTGAGACCTTTTATGAGCCCAAAATATAATTACCAAGTTATTATTAAGGAATATATATATATTAGAACTGTAATATGGAAAAAATGCTAAAAAAAGAAATAAAAAGGTCATTAAGTACCAGATGAGTATTATTGCATGCATTAAATGGTCAAAAGGGTCAAGCTCACAGCCTCACCAATCCAAATCATTCATATGAAGTATATTTGGTCTAAAATATTGGATTGGTTTTGGTGATCCAAAGCCCACCTATCCTTTGAACCATAATTGTTGGCTTCGAAATTTTCTTAACTATGATTGAGTGAATGCCTAGCAACCCAAGTCAAGTGTGATGAATCCTGTTAGAAATAATACGCAGAATTGTTATGTTTTGGTAACGTAGAATTTCAAATCCATATGTATTCATTTATTTTGAAACGTTATAAAACCAATCATGTTGTTGGATCCTTATGCGTATAAGTTATGATTGTGCCTATGTTGGGGCCCGCTTGATTGATCATTTTTCACTGTCAAGGTGTGCCCACAAATTTATGGCATGAAGCCACAGACAAACACACCATACATACATATATATAGGCGCAGCTTAAATTAGCAACATTGTCCAAATAAAATGAAATAAAAATTAAGTTAGTTTGTAAAATATTTTATATAACAATGTACTAAATTTATATATTGAAAACTTTGAACGTAAAAAATAAAATAAAACTCCAAAATTCCATCAAAATAGGAGACAAATGTAATTCGTAGGCTGGACTTTTCAATCTATTAAAAAGTTTAATCATACACAAAGTCCTTTAAATAAGATATATATATATATATATATTTTGGTGATTCCTTTAAATTCCAAAAGAACTCTTTTCAATTTCATATGTTAGGTTTAATAATTCGTTATAAATAAAATGCATGGCAGCACGCGCCGCCACGCAAGCATTTTATTTATTTATAATTGTGGAACGAGTAAATATGGCATGGCGCATGTGTTTCAAACGCTTTCCCCTCCAATTTAACTGCCACCCCTCTCCACTATGTGCCACTCAAAGCATGCAGATATCTCCGAGAAAGCTCCAAATTTTTTACCTCTGTCAGTGTCAGCGTCATCACCACTCTCGCCTTCTCCTAAATCCCAAACCCAATCCCACTACCCGATTTATGACCTATTGAACACTCTCTATGCCACCGAACTCCGCTAGCTCCACTGATTGGAAGTTTCACTTCAAAAACAAACACCGACCCCACCCAAGTGCTTCTTCAACTTACTACTCGCTTCGCTTTCTTACACATTGGTTCCCGATTGGATTGGTTTTTCCTTCTTTTGTTTTTACTGGAGATGTAAAGACTGGTTCTTGGAAATGGGTCGAGATGGGTACCTAGTTCCGGTGGATACTCAGGGATCTTTGAAGAAGAAAACGGCGGTTTCTAGAAGTTGGATTTTGCTGGACAGAAACGGTCAGGGTACCATATTGGATGTTGATAAGTACGCTATTATGCGCCGTGTTCATATTCATGCCAGAGATCTTCGAATTCTCGATCCCTTGTTATCCTATCCTTCCACCATCTTAGGCAGAGAAAAGTGATTGTCCTCAATTTGGAGGTGATTTTTCATTGTCATACTTCCACTTTATGTCGTAGTTTTTGTTCTCATTACCCAATTTTTACTCCTACTCATTTATTTGCTTTTTCTCGGTATTGGCTTCCAGCACATCAAAGCAATTATCACAGCCGATGAGGTAAATCTTTAAGGACCCATTTACCTTTTTCTTTATTTTTTTCTTTTTTTTTCCTTTTTGTGTGTATTTCTTCTATTCAATCTAAGGTTCGGATTGCGTATTAAAATGCTATACATTAATATCGTTATGTGGGTTTTTCGGGAAGAGTAGTTTCTGAAACTCTTGATGAGGTGAGAACTTACCTTCTACTCTCTTCTGTTTTGGGTTATCCATAATTTATGAGAAGAATTCAAAGTGGGTTCAAATGAATTGAAGTGAATTAATCTTTTGAGTCAAATAAAGCTTTGATTTTTGGTTTAGGTATTGCTTAGAGATCCGCTTGATGATAATGTGGTTCCTATTGTTGAAGAATTTCAAAGACGGCTACCTCCAATAAATGGAAATTGCAAAGTCCGAGGGGAAGAAGAAGATCAGCATGGGACTAGAGAAGATGTTGTTACTGGCCAAGAAAATGGTATGTGAAAATGGTGCTTAATTTTGTATCCCATACCTTGTCGATTTTATATGTGCTTTCTGATAAATGATAATATTGCTTGGAAACAAATGTTTAATTCTAATTTTGCACTAAGATACAGTACCTGAAAGTTGATACAGTATCCAAACTATTCCCTGATATACTTTGTTGCGTGGCATGCAGAATTCCCATTCGAATTCCGGGCCTTAGAAGTAACACTTGAAGCTATTTGTAGTTTTCTTGATGCTCGCACTATAGAATTAGAGAGTGATGCTTATCCAGCTTTAGATGAGCTGACCTCCAAGGTACAGAAAGGCTTGCTTAATTATTCTCTGCATTGCCACTAACGGTTTTTAGTTTTCTCTATCCATTCGCTGAATTGGTGTGTTTCAAATTTTTAGGATACATGGAACAAAAATATTAGGATTACTATATGCTCTCCATGAATTGAAAAACCAGTAGCCAATGATACTACACCTTTATGTTTTGTGCCTCTGAATTTGATTGCCCTCCACTTCTAGTCTCAGTGCCCATAGACAGGTATACTTTAGTGAATTGGCGAACATTAAGAGTTATGAAATTGTGTTGAGTAAGATCTCAATAGGCATGTATGCATGTACAAATAGAGTGCTATCTTTTGAACTAGCACATGAACATTATTTTCTAAATTAGAAAACATACTTACATGCAGATTAGCAGCCGTAATTTGGACCGAGTGCGTAAATTAAAGAGTGCAATGACAAGGTTGACAAATAGGGTTCAAAAGGTATGTTGCACCAATGCTATTTTACATCGTGCAGAATCCTATGTTACTGATTAATAGAGATATGCATTGCTTTTATGCATAAAGACAAGTCTGCCAAGCATAAAACTACTTTGATTTCAACTTTTAAAGGTAATTAACAGCATAAAAACAGATTGCCTCTTGAATCTGGATTTAAGTTTTTCCATGGAACTATGTATGGTTTCCAGGTCAGGGATGAACTCGAACAACTTCTTGATGACGATGATGATATGGCAGACCTTTACTTATCAAGAAAGTTGGCTGAGGCATCTTCACCTACCAGTGGCTCCGGGGCTCCAAATTGGTTTGTCCCCTCTCCCACTACAGGCTCAAAGATGTCTAGAACGAGCAGGACAAGTCCAACAACAGTTCATGGGGAGAGTGATGTTGAAGAGCTTGAAATGCTGCTTGAGGTTATAGATTCTTTTGACAACTTTTGCTTAGTCTGGTTAAGCTAATTAAACATGAATTCTAAAAATACTGAAATAGCATATGGTGGGTTTTATATTTTGGCAGGCTTACTTTATGCAAATTGAAGGAACACTAAGCAAATTGACCACGGTATGCACTATATAGTTTTTGTCTATTGTTTTAGCATCCTATTAACCATAGCATATAGAGGCAAAGAAATGAGATATTTATCGCATTCATGTCCTCTTCTTCTCAGCTACGCGAATACATCGATGACACGGAGGATTACATTAACATCCAGGTAAAATGATTGGACAAAAATTGATTTGAAAGCTAAACATCCCTGTGAGTTATACATATTACCAGAAGAATACACATAATGTCAATGCCTAGTGTCTAATGCATAATATATTGCAGCTTGACAATCATCGAAACCAGCTCATTCAGGTACTGTATCCCATACGACCCAAGAAAAGTGGTCTTTTACACTCTTTTATAGTTAACATTCTTCACTATTCATTAATGTGCATGCATATGCTTGCAGCTGGAGCTATTCTTGTGTTCTGGAACTGTTTCTCTGTCTGTATATTCACTGGTGTGTGCAATATTTGGCATGAACATTCCTTATACATGGAAGGAAGGTCATGGCTACGTATTTAAATGGGTATGTACGTAGAAAAATATTAGCTGACAGATATATAACAGAAAGGAATATAAGTAGTCATACATGTACCTCATTTACAAGTCCAAAATGGTGATATATATATATATATACTATATGAGTATAAGGACAATATTAGTCATTTTTTTATTAAGATTTAACACATGTTTTGGTAACTTTAGGTGGTGATCCTCACGGGAATAGTTTGTGCGTCCCTTTTCGTATCAATAATTTCATATGCTCGCCACAAAGGTCTTGTTGGATCTTGATACACTACTTATAAGATAATCAGACAAGGACATACGTATTTGGCATTTGCTTGCAACATTACTTGAAGTGGTTGGTGAATGTTGGGTGGGACTATTTACAGTTGAATTAAATTGTCCAATTCAAATACACACGTCTATGTTACTGCATAGTCGTGCAAGAAAAATACACAAATGCAACTGTTCTGAACCTATATATAATATATAGTCAGATATATATATATATATATATATATATTTACAGGAATAATTTGTAGTGTTATTTTGTAATTAGGATTTAAAACGGGCTGGATAAACGGCCTAATGGGTAATGACATGGCACCTAACAACCCTATCGTGAATGTATAAAATGCATGAAATTTCGAGTTGTGGTGTAAAATCTTAATTGGGCCCCTTTCTTTACCATTCAACAACTCCATTGTGTGTTTTCTTTTCACCAAAAAAAACAAACCCCATTGTGTGTGTGTGAATTCAGCGGCCATGTAAGGAAATAAATGGCAATAACTAGCTATTTATTTATTGCATTGCTGCATGTATGAGTTTGTCATCTATTTAATTTAATATGTATTAAAGGCATATATATATAATAATAATATCATAATATCATAATTAACAACAAGCTGCTTTGCTGGTGAGCAATGAAGCATAGAGATGTAGATAGAGCTGTTTAAATTTTTTTTTTTTTTTGGAAGTAAAACCAGAAAGAGGATTGCATTGCATCCAAGTGGGCTCCACACGCTTGCTCCAGAACAAGAACATCTCGGAGTTTATGATGACGTCATTCCGAACAAACCAGTTGGCACGCTTTTTTGACTACCTCAATTCACATACCACCCATGAACTTTGTAAACTGTACACGTGCACCATTCCCAAACTCAATTGTTAATGGGAACGCAAACCCGGACTACATTTTCCACGTAGCCATTTTGGTTTTGATATTTTCCCCAATCTCCCTATTTTGCCCTTCTCTCTACTTGTAATTTACATTTTTGTTTTTGAACTGCTTGCATTGCATGTGAACGACATGCGTCAGGGTTTCATTTATACGTTTCTAAGGACAAAATAGTACTTATACGGGCATAGATAACTTATAATATTTAAAAATCGAAACTTGATCTCTATTTTACGTTGTACTTATTTGTTAGGTATATAATTAACCAAATTAACTAGTTCTTTTTTGTGGTATAATTATCTTTAATTGAATTTATGAAAATGCATAAATCTAATTAATTTTTTTTTTAATTTTAAAGGGGTATTCATTGCGTAAGAATTATTTTTTACAAACCCACAATTATTTATTTATAAAAAAAACAATTATTTTTCCTTAATGGAATCTGAAGAATTTAATTTACAAATAAATCCATAATGGTTTTCCAATTCCAAGTGCAATGCACTCTTAACGTGGACCCGAGCACACGTCAGCACTAACTCCTATAAGACTCGCCGTCGCGTACACGAAACTGGGTGCGCATCTTACCTTGCAGCCCACCCACGGCGCAAGTTATCCTCACCATTCAACTCAAAAATTCTAAATAAGCTGTTGTCTGTTGAACCCCAGTTTTTAATAATAATTAAAAATATATATAGAAATCAATAATAATAAATACATAAAAATAAAAGAAACTCTTGGTTCATGCTCCTTTCGACGAAGACAGCCTCTCGATTCAGATCAATCATCCACAAAACTCCCTTTGTTCAAATCTCACCAAAAGCCCACGTCAAATTCTCACAAATCACGCCTACTAATCTCATAATCTCGGCCCCATAAGCCGCAATAATCGTCTTCTTCAGCATCTTCACCAATCTATAGGTACATATAAAACGCTCTCTCTCTCTCTCTCTCTCTCAGTCTTATTTTCTTCTGTAAATTTTCTCGAATGGTATTTACTTGATTTGTTGATGTATTATTGTCTTGATTTTCGTGTTCCTGGGTTTAATGCAGGTGAACTTAAGAAAATGGACGTAAATTCTGTGTTTGTATTAACATGCAATGAGGAAACACGTGGGTGAGTTTTGGGAAGAGGAAGAGTTAGCGGTGTGAGAGATTTGGTGAAGGCAGAGATGGCAAATCTGGTTGTGAAAGTGAAGAGGGAAAGATTGCGGCATGCATAACTTGCCCGCTTTGCAATAAGCTCTTCAAAGATGCCACCACCATATCTGAATGTCTTCATACCTGTGAGTCCCTCCTGTCTGTATGATGTTTTTGTGTCTCAAATCTCTCTCTTTAATTCAGCTTATTTACCCTAGATTCTTGAAATTTGGAATCTTATAGTGTTTTCTTGGTCTTTTACATTTTTTATGGTCTGGGTTTTCGTTATTATGCATTTTCGTATCTGAATTTCGCGCTGTTTGACTTATTTTTATAGGGATATATGTTGTATTTGTATTTCCAGGATATGGCCATTTGGTATTTTTAATGTTTACTAGAGTATCTTTCTCTTTCTTTCTATACCGGAAAATTTAGTGAAAACTTTCTTAGTTTAACTTAGCTATACTTGGTCACCATAAAATATAGATTCAGATGTTTGACGGAAGGTGATAGAATTTGGCTGTTCTTAAAGGCCTCTGCTTGCGGTAGCTGAGTAACATCACGTACACAGAAATGGTTGTCTACAACTTCAACGAGTTAATTGTAGTTGACTGGGGTGTACCCCACGAGCAATCCTTGGGTCTACCATTGTATTTGTATTTAATGCAGATGGATATGTATTTGTGGTTTTTTTTCCCTTTTTCTTTAGGTTCTACTTAGGTGAAGGGTTGTGCATGTTAATTGCTTAACTAATGAAAATGTTGAATTATGTTCAATTGTCCAGTTCTCATAAAGTGTTTACATCCGCTGGCCTCTCGTCCTATTTAATTATACGTGCATGTTAATCTTCTTTCCCGAACAGCATATTTCTGATACGTTTATTTTTTAATTTCATCCAGTTTGCAGGAAGTGCATATATGATAAGATATCGGAAGAGGAAATAGAGTGCTGTCCAATATGCAATATTAAACTCGGTTGTGTTCCGTTGGAGAAATTGAGGTTAGGTTCCATTTTATTATAAGCTTTTCTCAGCTCTGAGCCTCTGACATCTTAATGTTTATATACTTCATAATGGTAGTAACCAGTTTGCATCAGTGTCAATTTGCATGATAAAAAACAAGACTGACATAAATTGCATTTGTTCTTCTGCGATAGCTTAATTCACTGAGTTCTATACTTCTGCTACAAAAATAAAATTGAGCTTTTTCGAGCAAGTATGCATGTGCCATTATGAATAATGACCAAACAGTTGACAAAGTTTGAGATTATATCATTGTATAATAAGCTTTATCTATCTTTTCGTTATCAGGCCAGACCATACTTTGCAAGATGTAAGAGCAAAAATTTTCCCTTTCAAAAGAAGAAAGGTAAAAGCACCTGAAGTGGTGGCTGCAGTTACAATACCAGTTAGAAGAAAGGAAAGGTCACTGTCTTCACTGGTGGTCAGCACTCCAAGAGTATCAAATCATACGACAATGACTGGAAGACGAACAAAAGCTGTTGCAAGAAAGGCTGCTGTACGAGGTTCCAGTTTTTCAGTTGAAAAACTACTAAGAAAGAGGAAGGTTCTGGTGACGATCATCCAGAAAGCTCGAGCTCACCGAGAATTTGAATAAATTCTCTCTAAATATTAGGCCGGTAAAGGAGGTTAAATGTTTTCGTTTCTTTATGCGTTTTCTGATTTATGATCTTCTAGGCTGTAGATGTGGGTTCCTACAAACAGCTCTAAAGACGAATCTGTCTATTTACTTATGTTATGCGTGCTTTCATTTTTTATTGTTGCAGAGCTCTTCACCTGCTGAGCCTAGCTATCCGATTCGAATAAAGAAACTGAAAATGTTTCTGAATTATGGGAAGGAAAATTGGATCTTTGGAAACCTTTAAACTGTTTGGTGGAAGTTGCAAATAGGACCAAGTCTTTCAAGCCCAATTCACAAGGGCCTGATAATAAAGTAGAACCTAAAAATGTCATTGACAATGAACCTCCAGTGCGTAGATTGAAGACAAAGGAAAACAAAAGCAAATCAAAAGTTGAGGATGAAAAGAATGGCATTGATCCTATCCTTCAGAGATAGTTAAACCAAAAAGTTTCGAGGGTTCAGCGAAAAGAGAATCTGCTTCTGAGGAATCAAGGATTTCTCCACAATCTGTGCTGGATGCTGCTAGTATCAGGCATGAAAGAAGAATTGGTCCAGTTTGGCTATCACTTATAGCTTCTGAAGACCAGTAAGAAGCAATTTAAGAATTTACTCTGTCTTTTTCTTTTTGTGAATTTACTTGGATATGATTTTTGCCTTTGTTTATATACTGATTTAAAATTAATGGTTTCAGGGAAGCACTTCCACCTTTGCCTCAAATTCCTGCAATTTACTTAAGGATAAAGTAAGTTTCACTTAGTTATATTACATATTTATAAGCATCTCCATTAAATTGCTGAATGAGTTCATTTGTTGCTCTTTGAGTTTATTATCTAAAATTTCGAACTTTGAAGATGTTTCATAATTCGCAGAACAGTAATAATATATGAGCTTTTCCACATGTCTCCTAATTTGGATCTATAGTCATGAATGTCGTAGATGTTTTGAATGAATTCTATTAGACATACAAGCATGTTTACTTCATTTTGACCAATTAATAAGGCTGCATTGTTGCCAAACGCCATTATGACAGTTATGGTTTTACATCTACCAAGTTTTGCATTTCCTTGGAAAAACTTAAAATTATTTTTGTTGATCACTCGTGTCATATTTGTTTAATTTATCACAGGAATGGAGATTTACCTGTTTCGTTTATCCAAAAGTACCTGATGCGGAAACTAGAGCTAACTAGCGAAGCTGAGGTGAGCAAATCTATTGTTAAAGTTATATAGAGTGATAATAAATCTATTGTTAAGGTTATATAGAGTGATAATGTCTAGTTACGTACAAAAGTTTACTTGGAAAGATTTTAGTGTACTTTTGTGGTCGTTGGATGCTAAAAATCACTCAGAGCTGTCTTGAGCACAAGTATGACTTTGCACATGCCATTATTGATACTCATTGTTCCCCGCTTCTTAATATTATAGAGAATAAAATATTTGTTGCCAGCCAGCTTATCACTAACTACTTAGTTGACAATTCGTGCAGGTTGAGATAAAATGTATGGGACAGCCTTTAGTCCCAACTTTGCCGCTACACAATTTGGTTGAGTTGTGGCTAAAGACAGCATCAACACCAGTACGCATTCCTGCAACCATTGGGTCCTCGGCCAAGGATTTTGTGATGGTACTCACATACGCTCACAAGGTTCCTGAATCTTAATTATGCTTCCCTCCAATATGCAGTGAAGTTTATGATCCTTGCATATGTAAACGAGCTACTAATTGAAGAGCCCCACAACAGTCGCTTATTCATTTTCTTAGATATTCTAAGTACCAAGTGTGTTTTCTATAATTTGTTTCTCTCCCTTTCTAAGATATTCTAACACCATGTAATGCAGGATACACACATACATATATGTTTAATACAGGGTTTCTGGTTGCATTTTACTTGGTAACTAAATGTGATGTTATTATACAATTTATAGTATTTATCCTTGCACTTTGTTTTATAATTTTTCCCTTAATGTGCTTTTTCTGGCCTCCCAAACAAACATGTTACTTTTCAAAATTTTAGTTATTTATTCAAAATAAAAAAATCAATATCTTACATCATAACTTTATTGGGTGCAGCTCCGTTAAATAAATCCAGTCCGAACCCAGTCCGCGAGCCAATGGTTCATTGATGAGAGCCAATAGGCCACAATAATGAACTTGGAAGCCCAAAACCTAGAGTGGGTAGATAGATGTCCATAAATTTGGTCTTCTATATACAATTCCATCTTTATTGTTAGATCGGAAACATCAAAAAGCTACGTGCATATTCCACTTTCGGAACCAACAAAAAATGGAAAACTTTCTTTTAGTCAAATTCATTCAACCAATTTAGTTATGTTATAAATT
Source organism: Rhamnella rubrinervis (assembly GCA_007844105.2). Taxonomy (NCBI): domain Eukaryota; kingdom Viridiplantae; phylum Streptophyta; class Magnoliopsida; order Rosales; family Rhamnaceae; genus Rhamnella; species Rhamnella rubrinervis. Next base: position 14,812,350 of record CM017575.2, on the reverse strand, counting down.
ACCAAAAAATTTAGTTATGTACGTTATAAGGTGTAAGAAATACCCTAATCCATACCACTAATGAAACCACTTCAAAATATACATGCAACATCAAAGCAATTGATAATCTTTATACAAGTCAGACATTTTCTCCACTAGGCTCTAGCTAAATATAATGCATTATCCAAAGAGCCAAACTTAATTCGGAACAAATTCAGACAATTAATTGCATATATGCCTTACGTAAAGAAGCTCACAAGAACTTGATCACTACCTTTCGTTTACCAGTACTATTAACCAACATTAAAATTGGCTTAAGAAAGCCTACATTTTGAATTAACAAAGATTCTACAACAAAATTAACGAACAAAAAAGAAAAAAAAAAAAAGAAAAAAGAGAAGAAAACCCAAGATTGAATGGACCATTAAATGCTATATAACCAGATTTACCTAACATTATATGGCAATTTGTAAGGAGTTTCCCCTGAGCTTTAAGTCTTGTAAATTCTTGGCGCAAAATATCAATTACACCCAAAGATTCTTTGGATTCAGAAGAAGCACAAGAATTACACAGATTAAGACCCTAGCTCGATGTTTTGCTACTAATGATTAGGCTGCAGCAGCAGCAGCAGCAGTAGGAGGCTCTAGGTCTTGCAAAAGCAAATCCACTGAACCCCTAAAAGTGGTGTGTAGTCCAAGAAGCCCAAAGCTAACCAAGAACGAAACCAACAGGTTGAGCCAGAGACCGGCATAGAGCAGAGCTAAAGGGGAGGGTCAAAAGAACTTCCAAGACCAATCGGACATCAACGGATGGTTACATACCTCAAATTGAAGTGGATCATCCTCGAGAAGTAAAAGATAAACAAGACCAACATGAAGTGATTGAAGAAGAAAATGGCTTCTCGGTGGAGCAAGGCGCAGAGGAAGAGGTTCAAGTGGATGATGATGGTGTAATTGGCACGGAAGTAGCCAAGATTGTACTTGATACGTCTCATGGCTTCGGCGAAGGTCCTGGGGCGGCTGAACAACCAGATGGGTTTAATGAGCTCGCGCCATGGCTGGCGCCAGGAGCTGGTGTCTGCGAACATTGAGAGAATTCAGAGAATGAGAGAGAACTTATTGTGAGTTGCTGGGTATTTATAGATGGTCTGCAAAATCAGAAATCTGTTAGGCGACCGGCAAGCAGTTACGATTTTGATAATTTGATAAAAGACGAGACGACCATGCATGACGCCGTTTGTGGAGATTTAACGGCGTCGTTATATGAGAGGCCGAACAACGAAATCATTGTCGGGCAGGCTTTCTCAGATCAGATGGCTTTGTTCATTGTTTCCAGAACCCCAATTTATATTTTATGTGTCCTTGATATTTTGGAGCCACCAGCATGCCACTTTACATACGTTTTATTGTTTTACATGCATATCAAATGTCCAAAAATATATATATATATGAAGAATTTCTCCCTGCTTCTGCTTGTTAAATGAATTTACGTCTTGAGCATAAGGGCCATCTTTTTGTCTATATATTAATTTATTAATATAGTGACATTTATATTGATCTCATGTCATGCTTGATATGCAAAGAGTTGTGTATATATGTACACTTCTTTTGAGGATATTTTGACGTAGCTCATAAGTAATATATAGATCATATAATTCTATTCCTAGCAAATATATATATATATATATATATATATATATATTGTTAAAACACATTAATATGGGAACCAAAATAATAATGATAATTTTAATTTACTGACTTAAATAAGACTTCTTTTGGTAGTATATGTCATGTAGTCTGAAGCACTCATCGACATTAGGACTTCGAGAAAAATTAATGGCCAACAAATTAACCATGCGCTTGTCAGCACGCGAGTGCATACAGATTTTTTCATGTTTGCTACTCTGCTCGTTGAAACGCCGCAAGGTCAAAGTGTCAACTTAGGCGCCCAATACCTGATTTAGCTAGGTTGGCGGAACACTCGCAAAAGTGGGAATCAAATTTGGGTCGTTAATTACTACTTCACAGTAGAAGAAAAATCCACGCATGCAACTTCTAAACCCTACCAGCTTCAAATGGTTCCAATTAACAAATTAGAGATCAATGCATGGCAACGAGAATTAACCATGAAAAGAGAGCCATGATCCTTTAGACTGCTTTTGCTACTACTGCTACTTAGTTATTTTCAGCTATTCCACCAACAACACAACCATATTAATGCATTATCCAAGTAGAATAAAAATTTGAAACGAGTAGATACTCAGGCACGTACACTGATTTCCTTGTGCAAAGCACCCGAGGATTTTATTAATAGCTACATACTTGACCTATTTGTGGTCTAATTCACAGTACATTTACCAACAATTTGAGCAAGAAAGAAAGAAAACGAACAAGAAATACAAAGCAAAAGGCTAACAAAACCCAAGATTGGAATCGACCAATGCTATACGATATACACATGATATGGAATGGTAACAACGCCAAAGAACCTTGGTATACTCGATCGGAAAACAAGAATTAGCGAGTAAGAAGTGACAAATTACTGAATCGAAACAACTAAATCAGGGAGGGAGGAAAGCGGTAGTTCATCGTCATCTTCATTACCGTCAACTTCTTGCAAATCCGAAAGTGATGAATCTATGTTGCCCTCAACGCGGCGTGAATTAGAACAATCGTATAACTGATCAAGGTCGAGAGCAACACAAACAGCCAGACGCTGAAATGGTGCAGAAAAGAACGGTGAGGACCCTGTAACGCTCAATTCGACGGTCCGGTTAAAGTCCACAACCTGTTGAAGGAGCAACCACGCCCAGTAGAAGGTGGCAAAGATGACCACGGTGTGGTCGTGGGCTGAGGTATATGATCGAGAGGACGAACATGGCGTAGGTGGAGCGGAAGTAGGAGAGGTTGTGCTTGATACGCGCTGTGGCTTCGCCCAAGGTTGCGGGGCTGGTGGAGGGAATGGGTTTTAAGAGCTCGGGCAATTGACGAAGCCTGGCGAAGTAAACGTGGACCGTGATGGAAGTTGGAATGTAGCTGCAAGAACCGACTTAGAGAGAGAATCAGAGAGAGAGAGAGATTTGGCTCAGTTACTGGTATTTGTAGAGGAAGAAAAAAGGAGAAAGGCCGCTTAGCCAGTGTGCGATTTAAGTGGGCCACGTAGGACGCCATTTGTTGAATCAATTTGACCAGCGTCGTTTCGCTCAGGCTTTATTCCGTTGGATTCGTAACGAACTTTAACCGTCATAACTGTCGTAACTTTCTCGTCTTCCAACCCAAACCAACTTTCTCACGTTACCTAACTTTGTAGCCCCGATGCATGTGAATGTTTAATATTCTAAGACATTTTTTCTATCACAAAAAAAAAAAAAAAAAAAAATATATATATATATATATATAAAGGATTTTTGAGCTATGAATTTATTATTTACTTTGAAATATTTATTAGTACTAAATATAACACACACAAACTTTAACTTGATACCCTATTGTTACTTGAATTGTGATTTAAGCTTTGATTGCAAAGCTATTGTATCATATTAAACTCTTGAGGGCCAAATGTATGGCTTCTATCGAAATACGTTATATATAAACATGCAACATTGACTATACCAAATTAAATAAGGTGCTGCTTGGGAAGTAGAAAACAACAAAATTACATGACTTAGCTTAAATTAGTCCAACCTCAATGACTTTAATTCAATAAACAATCTTATAATAAAATGAGATATCATAATCTAATAATTTGACAACTGAACCTACATTGGTACTCACATACGCTCACAAGGTCATGATGAGAGCCCATAGGCTACATTAATAATCAACTTGGTAGCCCCAAAACTAGGAGTGTTGGCGGGATACTATTTAGGTGTGTCCATAAATTTCGTCTTCTATATATAATTCCATTTTTTATTGTCAGATTGGAAACTTCCAAAGGTGCTTGCATTCGGACCCAGCAAATTTTAGTGAAATTCATTCAACCAAGTCCACTATTACTACTACTCCAAATACAACGTCAAAGCCATTGATAATTTTATACAAGTCAGACAATTTTCTCCACTAGCTAATTAGTATTAATGCATTATCCAAAGATCCAAACTTAGTTCGAAACAAATTAAGATGCAGTAATTGCATATATGCTTTATGTAAAGCAGCCCATGAAGAACTTGATCATTACTTTTCGTTTACCAGCACTGTTAACCAACATTATAATTGGCTTAAAGAAAGCCTACATTTTGGAGAAACAAAGAACGATTCTACGACAAAATTAACGAACAAATTTACAAAAAGAATAAAACCCAAGATTGAAAACACCATTAAATGCTATATAACCAGATTTACCTAACAATATATGACAATTTGTAAGGAATTTCCCCTGAGCTTTTAAGTCTGGTAAATTCTTGGTGGGAGAACTACACAGATTAAGACTGGAGCTCGATGGTTTGCTCCTAATGATTAGACTAAAGCAGGACCAGTAGCAGCTTCTTGGTCTTGGGAAGGCAAAACCTCCAAACCCCTAAAAGCGGTGTGTAGTCCAACAAGCCCAAAGCTAACCGAGAACGAAACCAACACGTTGAGCCAGAGTTCAGCATAGAGCAGAGCCACAGTGGAGAGGGTCAAAAGAACTTCCAAGAGCAATCGGCCGTTGATGGTTTGGTTCCAGACCTCAAATTGACATGGATCTTCCACAATGAAGTAAAAGATAAACCAGATAAACCTGAAGATAACAAAGAAGAACCTGGCTTCTCGGTGGAACAAGACGCTGACGAACAGGTTGAAGAAGGCGAGGACGCCGTAATTGGCACGGAAGTAGCCGAGATTGTACTTGATACGTCTCATGGCTTCGCCGAACGTCCTGGGCCGGCTGAAAAGGCGTGTGGGTCTGATGAGCTCGCGCCATGGCCGGCGCCAGGAGCTGGTGGTTACGAACATTGAACGAATTCAGAGAATGAGAGAGAGAGAGAGAGAGAGAGAGAGAGGGAGCTTATTGTGAGTTGCTGGGTATTTATAAATGGTCTGCAAAATCAGAAATCTGTTAGGCGACGGGCAAGCAGTTACGATTTTTGATAATATGATTAACAAAAAAAAAGACGAGACGACCATTCACGACGCCGTTTGTGGAGGTTTAACGGCGTCGTTATATAAGAGGCCCGCCAACGAAATCATTTTCGGGCAGGCTTTCTCAGATCAAATGGCTTTGATCATTGTTTCCAGAAGCCCAATATATATACTTATGCGTTGTTGGAGCTACCAGCCTACCACTATGTACGTGCTACTGTTTTACATGCATATTAAATGTCCCCAAAAAAACAAAAACACGAAGAGTTTCTCCTGCTTCTGCTTCTAAATGAATTTACATCTTGAGCATAAGTGTGATTAGTTTTACTACTAGTCTTCTTCTGTCAATATCACAATATAAATATCGTGATATTTATATTGGTCTCATGTCATGCTTGGTACTGTATGGATCATGATATACACACATGATCAATTCCCGACTTATATAGGCATATACATAAATTTATATATAATCTGGTTCATATCTAGCTAATTTATTGTTAAAACACATTAATATGAGAACCAAAATGATAACAAATTATTATGTACCATCCATCGGAATCAAATTTGACTTGTTAATCAGTACTTGACAGTACAATAAAATCCATAGAACCTTCAAACCTCCTACAATTAAGCTTCAAATGGTTCGATTAACAAATTATGGAGCAATGAATGGCAACGACAAGTAACCATGGAAAAAAAGAGAAAACTAAGCCATAATCTCAGAATATTTTCTCCACTAGCTAATTAGTATTAATGCATTATCCAAAGATCCAAAGTTAATTCGAAACAAATTCAGATACAGTAATTGCATATATGCCTTATGCATAAAGCAGCCCATGAAGAACTTGATCATTACTTTTCGTTTACCAGCACTGTTAACCAACATTATAATTGGCTTAAAGAAAGCCTACATTTTGGAGAAACAAAGAAAGATTCTACAACAAAATTAATGAACAAATTTACAAAAAGAATAAAACCCAAGATTGAATACACCATTAAATGCTAGCCTATATAACCAAATTTACCTAACAATATATGGCAATTTGTAAGGAATTTGCCCGAGATTTTTAGTCTGGTAAATTCTTGGTGCAGATTACCAATTACGTACATTCAAAGATTGGATTCAGAAGAAGCACGAGAGAACTACACAGATTAAGACCGGAGCTCGATGGTTTGCTCCTAATGATTAGACTGAAGCAGGACCAGTAGCATCTTGTTGGTCTTCTGAAGGCAAAGCCTCCAAACCCCTAAAAATGGCGTGTAGTTCAACAAGCCCAAAGCTAACCGAGAACGAAACCAACACGTTGAGCCAGAGTTCAGCATAGAGCAGAGCCATAGTGGAGAGGGTCAAAAGAACTTCCAAGAGCAATCGGCCGTTGATGGATTGGTTCCAGACCTCAAATTGACATGGATCTTCCACAATGAAGTAAAAGACAAACCAGACCAACATGAAGATAACAAAGAAGAACATGGCTTCTCTGTGGAACAAGACGCTGATGAAGAGGGTGAAGAAGACGAGGATGCCGTAATTGGCACGGAAGTAGCCGTGATTGTACTTGATACGTCTCATGGCTTCGCCGAACGTCCTGGGCCGGCTGAAAAGGCGCATGGGTCTGATGAGCTCTCGCCATGGCCGGCGCCAGGAGCTGGTGGTTACGAACATTGAACGAATTCAGAGAATGAGAGAGAGAAGAGAGAGAGAGAGAGCTTATTGTGAGTTGCTGGGTATTTATAATGGTCTGCAAAATCAGAAATCTGTTAGGCGATGGGCAAACAGTTACGATTTTGATAAGTTGATAAAAAATGGACGAGACGACCATGCACGACGCCGTTTGTGGAGATTTAACGGCGTCGTTATATAAGAGGCCGGCCAACGAAATCATTTCTGGGCAGGCTTTCTTTGATCAAATGGCTTTGTTCATTGTTTCCAGAACCCCAATATATATATTTATGCGTCGTTAATATTTTGAGCTACCATCTGTACGTGCTACTGTTTTGCATGCATATTAAATGTCCCCAACAAAACAAAAACACGAAGAGTTTCTCCTGCTTCTGCTTCTAAATGAATTTACATCTTGAGCATAAGAGCGATTGGTTTTACTAGCCTTCTTTTGTCTATATTTCACATGATATAAACTATTATTTATTAATATCGTGATATTTATATTGGTCTCATGTCATGCTTGGTGCTATATGGATCTTGATATACACACATGATCAATTCCCGACTTATACATAGATATATACATAAATCTATATATAATTTGGTTCATATCTAGCTAATTGCTAAAACACATTAATATGGGAACCAAAATGATAATCATAATTTTAATTTACTGACTTAAAAAGACTGTTTTTACTATTATACGTTGTGTGGTCTGAAGCACTCAGCAAGGTGGGTGTGCATACAGAATTTTTTCATGTTTGCTAATCTGCTCTTGTAACGCCCCGCAAGGTCAAAGTGTCAACTTAGGTCGCCCGAACAGCTAATTTAGCTTGGTTGGCGGCACACTCCCAATAGCCAATAACAAATTATTATATACCAACCATCGGACTCAAATTTGACTTGTTAATTAGTACTTGACAGTACAATAAAGTCCATAGAACCTTCTAATCTCCTACAAGCTTCAAATGGTTCAATTAACAAATTATGGAGCAATGAATGGCAACGACAAGTAACCATGGAAAAAGAGAAAACAAAGCCATAATCTCAGACAATATTTGCTGCTACTCCTTAATTATTATCAACTATTCCACCAACAACACACAACAATATTAATGCATTAACCAAAGTAGAATAAAAACTTTGAAACCAAGTATATATTCAGGTACGCACGCTAATTTCCTTATGAATAGCCACATAGTTGACCAACGTATTCATTCATTTGTAAGTTTGTAAAGAAAGAAAGAAACTACAATTTGGGGAACAAAGAAAGAAATTAACTACCAGAAAAGGAACGAGAAATACAAAGCAACAGAACTAATAGAACCCAAGACTGAAATCGACCGACCAATGCTATACAAAACCAGATGTATATATGCGTAACATGGAATGCTAACATCGCCAAAGAAGCTTGGTATACTCGATCAGAAAACAATTAAATCAAGGTTGCGTTTGCAAGTCCCACGAAATTAAATCTCCATCGCCGCCAACTTCTTGTGTTTCCGAAAGCTCTGCATCGCCCCCAACTTCTTGCAATTCCGAAGGCAAATCTTCCGTACCCCTAAACGTGGCGTGAATTACAGCAACCGCAGAAGCGATCAAGATCGGGACCAACAAATTCAGCGGGACGAAGGTAGAGAGAAAAAGCAAAACGTTGAAGACCCCAAGAACGCGCAAGATGATGGAGTCGTCGACGGTCCGGTTAAAGACCACAAATGGGTCATCGTGGAAGAAGTAAATGAGCAACCACATGAGGTAGTTGGCGGAAAAGACGACAGCGAGGTCGGGGAGCAATAAGCTGCTGAGGTTGATGATTAAGAGAACGAACATGGCGTAGGTGAAGCCGAAGTAGGAGAGGTTGTGCTTGATACGGGCTGTGGCTTCGCCGAAGGTGGAGGGGCAGGTGAAGGAGGAAATGGGTTTGATGAGCTCGCGCAATTGACGGAGCCTGATGAGGTAAACGTGGCCCATGTCTACGTCCATGATTGAAGATGGAATGTAGCCTGAAAACTTCAAGAACTGACTTAGAGAGAGAATCAGAGAGAAAGAGAGAGAGAATTAGAGAATCAGAAAGAGAGAGAAAGAGAGAGAGATTTGCCTCAGTTGCTGGTATTTGTAGAGGAAGAAAGTAGAAAGGTCGCTTAGCCAGTGTGCGATTTTAGTGGGCCACGTAGGACGCCTTTTATCGAATCCAATTTGACCACCGTCGCTTTTTGCAGCCTTTATTCCGTTGGATTTGAAACGAACTTAACTGCCGTAACGTCCTCGTCTTCCAACCCTTGCCAACTTTCACACAGAAACAAGCAGCAGGCAACTGCATAAATTTATAGCCCGGACGCACGTGAATGGTGAATATATACTTGAAGATATTTTTCTATCAAAATAAATAAATAAAAATATTTTTTGAGTTACAAATTTATTATTTTCTTTTTAAAAATTTTATTAAAAATTTGATAATTAGTAAATCCTGTGAGTCTATTACACTATCATTAATTGGTTTGTCAGATTTCGATAAATAAGTTCTAGTTTTATATCTACTAATTTACTTTATTTTTTACTTTGAAATATTCACTAGTATGATTTCAGCTTGATTAGATAGTGTGTGTGGATGACATTGCTATAAGCAGAGTGCTTTCTTGGGACGTAAAAACTAAAAATTACATGTTTTAGCTTAAATTAATCCAAGCTCAATAGCTTTAATTCAATAAACAATCTTATAATTCGATAACTAAAACTACATTTGTCTCCAAAATATTTACATATCATGAAAGAATTTGTACGTCTTGATGTCTTCGACAATAAACTTGACAGCACCAATGCAACCCAACACTGCAACCAC